>OW386285.2:413923819-415173819 GCA_936432065.2 Rutpela maculata | reverse complement strand
ATCGCCAATGTGGTAGTAATAATATAATTCTTAGCAAATATTACAATTACTCTTTTAGTTTATTATACTCATATTTTTTTAAAATATACATTACTAATAACGAGGGTATATCCTTACGGAATTTTTGGTCAATAAATAAATTCTAGGTTTTACGACATCTTCGTAATACCGAGGAGGATTTGGAAGGGGAACGGCAAGTTCTTCATAAGATTAACCCTTTGCATCATTAATCGACCACTGAACAGTTGATGCTTTTGCGTCAACCTATATGGTTTTAAATTCGGCTATTCTCGATGAATTGCTTCACGTTTATCACTTATTCACTGCAATAGGGAAGATGCATGAAATTTTAAAATGCTTGAAAAAGTGATTTGCTCTTAATTTCCATTACGCAGAAAATGATTATAACAAAAGAAATTGAAAATAAATGTATTTTCCGTAAAATTAATATTTAGATTATGCTGTAATTTGTAAACAAAACCACGTGACTGCAAACGGTTTTTTATTGGCGTGAAGTCAATGACGACATCAGTTAGTCGGATAATTTGTCCAAAGTAGACGCATTGTCCTAACCTCTCACTGACGTCTGTCTACGAACTAATTTTGGAAAATCTTGAATATAAAATTACCATATTTGTTTTACATTTAGGCACAATGCAATATTTGTAATTCATGAGTCTTAATAATGTTGTTCACTAGCTCATTAACCAAATAATAACACAATAACACCACAAACAAGAACTTGGTAAACTGACTGTAAACAATAAACAGTAAACTGACATTTGACAAACCCATCGAAATTGCTTTAGGTATACGAAACTACAGAAGCATGTTTCTACGGAAAAAGAAACTTCCGTTCACTATTCCGTCCTTGTCTGGCAAGATCTGATTGGTTGAAGAAAACGTCCGATTGGCTTAACCGTCTGTACACAGACCGAGAAAAAGGATGGAATATAGTGCACGCAAGTTTCTCTCTCTGTGTCACTTTCTCTAGTCGAGTGCACCTTCCAGTTTGTTATTAATTTCGATGGACAAATCATAACGGGAAACGTCACAGTGAATGGCGCCAAATAACTGCCGTTTTGAAATATCCAAATTCCTCACCGATGAAATTATTTATTTTCTCACTGTATTAACATTCAAAAAATCGTAAATTTTACATTTTTATAACTTTTTTTGCTGCTGTATCGATTTTCATTATAAAAAAAAATCATGCAACTTCTCTATTTCGGAATGCAGTGTAGGACGGTCGGGTGTGATGCTTGTGATGGGAGCTCTCGCTTCACACGATGAATGCTCACTCTCCCCATAATTACAGAATAGAGATCCTGGCGGTCGGGAGCCGTTGCTTGTCGTTGTGGGAACGGACCTACAGATCAAGGGATATTCACAAAATATCTTTTTAAGTCGAGATGAAGGGACGCATATTAACAATTATTTTTAACAAGGGTATAACAGCGACATTCCAAATATATTTTTGGGAGGGACTGAAATCTTTGAGATTAGTTTTCACAACACTAAAACATTGTACTAGAATGATGTATTTGTCAAATGCGTTGGTATCACCTGTAGGTAATAAAATTTCTATCTCTTACTACATCATTTCCAAATGAGGCCAAAATGGTTGACAAAACGCACGTCGAGCATATTTCAAGTTTAGTCATATTAGCTCAGTCAATAAAGGAGGTGTAGAGTGCGTGAGCAGGGACCTAAGCGATTCCTTCAGAAAGTTGTTCAGGGTTCTTAGGGAATAAACATACTAAAAGTCCTGACGTCTAGGAGGTGAGCCGGAAGGGTGGGAAAGCTCATGAAATTCTCGACAACTTTCATTTCATATATTTTTTTCGAATTCGCAACCGTTTTCGAGCTACACGCTCCGGAAAAGTAAAAATTTTCGAAAAACAGATTTTTACTTGAAAAATAGAAAATTGTATTTTAAAGATGATAAAAAAAGTCACATATAAGGTAAGTAATTTTATTAATTTAATTTTATACACAGATCATATAAGCTTAACGAAGATACCTCTACTTATAGTGCCGAGGCTATGGCTATCCTCAAAGCCTTAGAATACGTCGTCAGAAATGAACACGAACATTGCACTATTTTATCGGATTCACTGTCTGTTCTTCAAAGTATTGCTAACAGTCAAGACATTAACTACACTATTCATACGCGTATTGCTGAAATTAAAATGTTAGTAAATAAATTAAAAGAATGAGGAAGGTTAATCAAATTTGTGTGGGTTAAAGCTCATACAGGCTTAGAACATAATGAAGAAGTAGACATCATAACAAAAAAGTATTAACGATGGAGAAATTTTGAACAGTGAACTACACGTCCAAGAGTGTATAAGTATATTGAAAAAAAAAGTAAAAATGCGTGGTCAACCTTATGGAAAGAATATAGTATACCAAATTCTACTCGCTACACAACCATTCAGCCAGATATTCCTACTTGTTATTGGCATAAAGATTTAAAATACTCAAGAAGAGAAGTAACTACAATAAACAGACTATAATTTGGTCACGGGTGCTACCCGGCGCACCTCAAGAAGATAGGAGTTGTGGACACAGACTTGTGCGATACTTGCAATGTCACTGCAGATTTGGATCATATATTTTTTGACTGCTTAAGTAGAAAGCGATGTATTCCATAAAAAATAAAGTAGTCTGAATATTTACCTTCCTAATAATATCTGTCATTTATTAGCTCTAAATAAAAAAATATCTATGACGTAATACTCGAAGACATTAAAATCGACATTTAGAATAGGCTATATATCCACTCCTTTGTTTTTTTCCCTATTGTTATATATTCCTTTCCTTCACGTTTTCATCCTCTTTGGCCGTGAGGCTCCTGACGAGGGTTCCTTGTCCATGGAATCCTCATCCTCAGTGGTGGGTGGTTCTTGCTGAAGGGGCTCTACGTCGTCTTCATCGCCGTCCTCGTCGTGAACAGGCACGCCGTTGAGGCATTTCCCTTGGCAGTGGAGGCACGCCGTAGAACAGTTCAGCATTGCTTTCCGGCATTCACATTTGCCACTACCACAATCCTTGGTGCAGCGGCAAAATATCGTTTTCAGTAGGACCTCCGGTGCTGGTGGATCTTCTGTTGTAATTGGCACCAGGGTGTCTCCTACATATTTCCACCCCCACATGTTGGGACAACTGCAACCTTTTCATCGTGAATTTTTATCGATGAGCTGACAGAGGAAAGAGTGAATGCACGATCTTTGGGGGACAACTTGATGTCTGAGAATGGCAAGTCCACTGTCTTATTCATTGCCTCTTTACCAACTCGAACAGCATCGTAGCAATTTATTGTGGCCACCACCCCATTCGCAATTGACAATGTCACTGGTTTGTGGGAAGGGAGGATGAGCAACATAACTACGATAGTGGCCACATCCGGTGTATTTACCCTAGCTGTCACGTAAATTTGAGGTAAAAATCTGTTTTTCGAACATTTTTACCTTTTCGGAGCGTGTAGCTCGAAAACGGTTGCGAATTCGAGAAAAGTATATAAAATGAAAGTTGTAGAGAATTTCATGAGCTTTCATTTGATGTACGTAAAATTTCCTACGACGCACCATTTTCGAGATATAAGCGAAAAAACAAAAGTGGGACATTCTTTCACCCCCCACCCCTCCGGCTCACCACCTAGGCGTCAGGACTTTTAGTATGTTCACTCCCTAAGTACCCTGAACAACTTTCTAAAGGAATCGCTTAGGTCCCTGCTCACGCACTCTACACCACCCTTTGAGCTATTCGTTGACTGGACTATATATAGTTATTAAAAAAAAAATAGTTGTTTCTTTAACGTATTATAATACACCTAGAGCATTGATAAGAGATAATTTTGTCATAGAAACTGCTGAAAGCGTGTTGCTTGGTGTATTTTCTAATACAATTTGATTAGTTGAATCGTTTACCAAATCTTTGTCACATTTTTATAAATCGATTTTCAATTTTTTTTTTTTTTAACTGTTTAACGTCGGCCTATTTCCGCTACCAGGGCCTATCACCGACGCCAGGAGACGAGCTACCCCCAACCTGGAAATTTTGCCGAACCTCTTCCCTTAAGAAGAGTAGGGATCTTTTACTTGCCTAACATTTAATAGACAAGGGACCGCCTGCTTTACATCCCCTCCGAAGGATGGTATATCCACTACGTAATCCTCGTCTGAAATTACGTAACTTCCGAGTATACACTGATATACAAGCCTCTAGAAGGTGGGACGAGAACGCTGTATTTCCCAAGATGGGAGCCCATCCAAGTACTAACCGCGCTCGACGTTGCTTCAACGAAATATCGACTGATATTCACATTGAAGTCGCCTCTACGCTCGCCCCAATTTTCAATTTGACATTTGTTGAATTTTAATCTGACATTTGAACATATCATGTGTGCGTGCCTTGACTGGTAACACCACATGTATGCGTGTTATCAGCTATAATATCCCAAGGACGTTGATAATACGAAATAATTTTATCACAGTTTCCGTAAGCACTTGCTTGGTAATATCCCGATGCCGTAGGCGGAGGGATATTACCTAAAAGCAACGTGCTTGAGGAAGTTGTGATAAAATTATGAGCTATTTATAACGTTCGAGGGGTATTTACATAGAAAATTTTTTGTAATTTATTTTATTTATTTGTCCAAAACTATTTATTAAAAATACAATTATTAAAAGAGCAATTTGTAAAATTAAATGTAGATTATGTATTATGTATTATTTGGTGTGTTTTCCTCTATTATTATATTCATTAAATCGTTATTTGCAGTTCCAAATCGACATTGTCAAATAAATTTTAAATTATTGAACTGTCAAACTGGATGACATAAGTGAAAAGATCCCTAAGGGATCTTTTCAGTGTAATTTTGTTATGATTGGTTGTTTCAGCACACGTGATTAGAAATGTGCGAATTTAATAGGATTGCTATTTGAGCTAAAAATTTTCACTTATAATATCCCTAGAGCTTAAATTATTTCCGGAAATTTTCTTAAAATATTCATGAACGAGGAAAAATTTCCGGATATTAATTTAAGCTCGTGGGATATTCGGTAAGAAAATTTCACACCATTATTTTATAAATATTATGCCAAAATTGAACATTTTTATTACGAATGACACAAATTCATTCATTATAGTGAGCCATGGAATAACAACTGGTGGTTAATAAAATACGAAATTTCTTAGTGAAATAACATACCATTCTCCAAGTTTAGTTACATGAACTTTTTATAAATTACTTAAAAACATATTATATTTCTGTTTTTTATTAACTTTGGTCTACTAAAATTGGTGGAACATCATTTATTTTTGATAATTATTCTGAAGTACCCACCTACTTCAAGATTAATATGTTTAATAAAATACGAAATTTCTTAGTGAAATAATATACCATTCTCCAAGTTTAGTTACATGAACTTTTTATAAGTAACTTAAAAACATATTATATTTCCGTTTTTTATTTACTTTGATCTACTAAAATTGGTGGAACATCATTTATTTCTGATATTACTTAAATGCGAGCACAGGGAATGTATTCATTCTTGTCGCAGAGACAATAATTAACAACTTCTAAGCGGCCATGGAATAATGAAAGGTAACAATATAGTAATGGCTGCCGCACTTACAGACGTCAATTAGATTAATTTTTACATTGTAATCATAACAAAATTTGATTATCAGCCATAAGAATAAAGTACATGAGCATATAGCACAAAAATGGCTCCAGGTTCTAAAACATATTAATTTGTGTACTTATAATATCCTCGTGAATATCCTCTTTTGCGTCGCCAAATAAATTTAATTCTAAAAGCACTCCAACTCCCGCGTCTTTACTTTGACATTTTAATTGACAGAAAAATTTCCACTTATTAATTTGACAGAATGTAAAAAATTTCCGGAAATTTTTTGGGTTGCCATGGTAACTTAACAAAAAACAAGCCTATGATTGGTTAAAAAATGTGGTGTGAAATTTTCGCTGTAATCTTTTACTGACTGGATGAATTTTGACACATGAATGAAATGCAAAATTTTGATTGGTTAATACATTTGGTAAAAAATTATCATCTGAAAGTATTTCATAAATACTAAGAGAAATCTGTATAATGTTCATTGGTTTATTCATTTCCTATATTACTTTTATTAAAATGCATGTTTACTTCATCGATCTATTCTCGTCAGCCTGTCATAGTTGATATGAAATTATACCAAAGTCGCAGCCTCCGCAAATCCGTAAATAGACCTCTCTATCTATTCAGTTAGGCTATATATCCACTCCTTTGTTTTTTTCCCTATTGTTATATATTCCTTTCCTTCACGTTTTCATCCTCTTTGGCCGTGAGGCTCCTGACGAGGGTTCCTTGTCCATGGAATCCTCATCCTCAGTGGTGGGTGGTTCTTGCTGAAGGGGCTCTACGTCGTCTTCATCGCCGTCCTCGTCGTGAACAGGCACGCCGTTGAGGCATTTCCCTTGGCAGTGGAGGCACGCCGTAGAACAGTTCAGCATTGCTTTCCGGCATTCACATTTGCCACTACCACAATCCTTGGTGCAGCGGCAAAATATCGTTTTCAGTAGGACCTCCGGTGCTGGTGGATCTTCTGTTGTAATTGGCACCAGGGTGTCTCCTACATATTTCCACCCCCACATGTTGGGACAACTGCAACCTTTTCATCGTGAATTTTTATCGATGAGCTGACAGAGGAAAGAGTGAATGCACGATCTTTGGGGGACAACTTGATGTCTGAGAATGGCAAGTCCACTGTCTTATTCATTGCCTCTTTACCAACTCGAACAGCATCGTAGCAATTTATTGTGGCCACCACCCCATTCGCAATTGACAATGTCACTGGTTTGTGGGAAGGGAGGATGAGCAACATAACTACGATAGTGGCCACATCCGGTGTATTTACCCTAGCTGTCACGTAAATTTGAGGTAAAAATCTGTTTTTCGAACATTTTTACCTTTTCGGAGCGTGTAGCTCGAAAACGGTTGCGAATTCGAGAAAAGTATATAAAATGAAAGTTGTAGAGAATTTCATGAGCTTTCATTTGATGTACGTAAAATTTCCTACGACGCACCATTTTCGAGATATAAGCGAAAAAACAAAAGTGGGACATTCTTTCACCCCCCACCCCTCCGGCTCACCACCTAGGCGTCAGGACTTTTAGTATGTTCACTCCCTAAGTACCCTGAACAACTTTCTAAAGGAATCGCTTAGGTCCCTGCTCACGCACTCTACACCACCCTTTGAGCTATTCGTTGACTGGACTATATATAGTTATTAAAAAAAAAATAGTTGTTTCTTTAACGTATTATAATACACCTAGAGCATTGATAAGAGATAATTTTGTCATAGAAACTGCTGAAAGCGTGTTGCTTGGTGTATTTTCTAATACAATTTGATTAGTTGAATCGTTTACCAAATCTTTGTCACATTTTTATAAATCGATTTTCAATTTTTTTTTTTTTTAACTGTTTAACGTCGGCCTATTTCCGCTACCAGGGCCTATCACCGACGCCAGGAGACGAGCTACCCCCAACCTGGAAATTTTGCCGAACCTCTTCCCTTAAGAAGAGTAGGGATCTTTTACTTGCCTAACATTTAATAGACAAGGGACCGCCTGCTTTACATCCCCTCCGAAGGATGGTATATCCACTACGTAATCCTCGTCTGAAATTACGTAACTTCCGAGTATACACTGATATACAAGCCTCTAGAAGGTGGGACGAGAACGCTGTATTTCCCAAGATGGGAGCCCATCCAAGTACTAACCGCGCTCGACGTTGCTTCAACGAAATATCGACTGATATTCACATTGAAGTCGCCTCTACGCTCGCCCCAATTTTCAATTTGACATTTGTTGAATTTTAATCTGACATTTGAACATATCATGTGTGCGTGCCTTGACTGGTAACACCACATGTATGCGTGTTATCAGCTATAATATCCCAAGGACGTTGATAATACGAAATAATTTTATCACAGTTTCCGTAAGCACTTGCTTGGTAATATCCCGATGCCGTAGGCGGAGGGATATTACCTAAAAGCAACGTGCTTGAGGAAGTTGTGATAAAATTATGAGCTATTTATAACGTTCGAGGGGTATTTACATAGAAAATTTTTTGTAATTTATTTTATTTATTTGTCCAAAACTATTTATTAAAAATACAATTATTAAAAGAGCAATTTGTAAAATTAAATGTAGATTATGTATTATGTATTATTTGGTGTGTTTTCCTCTATTATTATATTCATTAAATCGTTATTTGCAGTTCCAAATCGACATTGTCAAATAAATTTTAAATTATTGAACTGTCAAACTGGATGACATAAGTGAAAAGATCCCTAAGGGATCTTTTCAGTGTAATTTTGTTATGATTGGTTGTTTCAGCACACGTGATTAGAAATGTGCGAATTTAATAGGATTGCTATTTGAGCTAAAAATTTTCACTTATAATATCCCTAGAGCTTAAATTATTTCCGGAAATTTTCTTAAAATATTCATGAACGAGGAAAAATTTCCGGATATTAATTTAAGCTCGTGGGATATTCGGTAAGAAAATTTCACACCATTATTTTATAAATATTATGCCAAAATTGAACATTTTTATTACGAATGACACAAATTCATTCATTATAGTGAGCCATGGAATAACAACTGGTGGTTAATAAAATACGAAATTTCTTAGTGAAATAACATACCATTCTCCAAGTTTAGTTACATGAACTTTTTATAAATTACTTAAAAACATATTATATTTCTGTTTTTTATTAACTTTGGTCTACTAAAATTGGTGGAACATCATTTATTTTTGATAATTATTCTGAAGTACCCACCTACTTCAAGATTAATATGTTTAATAAAATACGAAATTTCTTAGTGAAATAATATACCATTCTCCAAGTTTAGTTACATGAACTTTTTATAAGTAACTTAAAAACATATTATATTTCCGTTTTTTATTTACTTTGATCTACTAAAATTGGTGGAACATCATTTATTTCTGATATTACTTAAATGCGAGCACAGGGAATGTATTCATTCTTGTCGCAGAGACAATAATTAACAACTTCTAAGCGGCCATGGAATAATGAAAGGTAACAATATAGTAATGGCTGCCGCACTTACAGACGTCAATTAGATTAATTTTTACATTCTAATCATAACAAAATTTGATTATCAGCCATAAGAATAAAGTACATGAGCATATAGCACAAAAATGGCTCCAGGTTCTAAAACATATTAATTTGTGTACTTATAATATCCTCGTGAATATCCTCTTTTGCGTCGCCAAATAAATTTAATTCTAAAAGCACTCCAACTCCCGCGTCTTTACTTTGACATTTTAATTGACAGAAAAATTTCCACTTATTAATTTGACAGAATGTAAAAAATTTCCGGAAATTTTTTGGGTTGCCATGGTAACTTAACAAAAAACAAGCCTATGATTGGTTAAAAAATGTGGTGTGAAATTTTCGCTGTAATCTTTTACTGACTGGATGAATTTTGACACATGAATGAAATGCAAAATTTTGATTGGTTAATACATTTGGTAAAAAATTATCATCTGAAAGTATTTCATAAATACTAAGAGAAATCTGTATAATGTTCATTGGTTTATTCATTTCCTATATTACTTTTATTAAAATGCATGTTTACTTCATCGATCTATTCTCGTCAGCCTGTCATAGTTGATATGAAATTATACCAAAGTCGCAGCCTCCGCAAATCCGTAAATAGACCTCTCTATCTATTCAGTTAAGCGTGTAGAGCGACGATATGTAAATCTTGAATGAAGCCAGGGAAATGTCTGCAAATTTAGTGGTTGAATTGTTCAACGAGCCATATACTCGGATATTCAAAATCTGAGTCAATACCAACTATTAATCATCTGTAAACAAGGTATTTCTCCTTCGAGTTCGAGTTATACTGGTAAAAGATTAATAAAGTTTAATTTCAGTTGTGTCAATTTGATTTAGGTTAAGTAGATCGCTAATAAAATAAATATTGAGGGCTGCTGGTTAATTAAATCCAGATTTCATTATATTTCATTGCTTTACTACAGTATTAAAACAAATTTAAAATCCGTATCAAAAACCTGCAGTTTGTTTATTAATAAAATTGACTGTAAAATTTAATTTTTGTTTACCCTTTTATATTCGTTGTCTTCAAAAATTTAGCCACATATAAGCGGAGGTAGAATGTGATTTTTAATCGAAATAGTGCATAAACTGCTTGTAGACAAAAAATCAGCTTTGTAGATTAATATTACGCGGCGGAAAATGCAAAACTTCTCCGCGAACTGCAATAGCCCGGAACGCATATTCGGTCAAAAGTCTTGTTTTTTAGGTTAGAGAAAAAATTGAAAAAGCGTCGGAAAACTAAATAAATTCTCTTTACATAGGCTGTCCACAAATTTTTCGAAAAAAAACGATAATTATCGAGATATTCGAAGAAATGTAAGAAATTGCACGTTTTCCTATAGAGTGTATGTAAATCTTCAAAAAAAAATTTTCTCAGAAACCTTTGTTTCGAAGGGCCAAGATTAACGGAGCGTCAGAGTAGTATATCATATTAAGTGATCATCGTATATGAGATCGATTTCAGTTAATTACTGATTAATTACGGTGACAAAATGGAGAAATTTTAATTCTTTCATTTTTGTCGGAATTCAAAAAATAAAAAAAAACAGTTTTAGCAAATTTAATTCCATTTAAGTTAACTAGAGTAGTCTTTTGGCGTAGGAGCCAAGATTAAAAAGTTGCCAACTGTAAAAGCTCAAAATTTGCGATTTTTTACTGTTCATTTTAGTATTTATCGCCGAAGCGAAAAAAAATCAAAATTCTGATAGTAGCAAAAGATTCGTAATGGAAAATACTCGTTTGACCCTGTTTTTTATTTCGAGCTAACTCCCACCGTTTCGGAGATATCTGAAAAAAATAAAAAAAACATTTCGGAGTCTAAAAAATTGCAAAAACATGCAATCTTGACACGTTCATATTTTTCGAAAAACACCATTGGGGTGGCCGTACTATGTCGCGACGTAGATAGGAAGTCTTCTGAATAAACCTGATCGTAAATTGCACAGCGAAATTCGAAAATTCGGCTCGGCACGAACGAATCAAAAGTAGCATTTTGCGACATTTCAGAAAATCTTTATAGATATTCACTACCTCCCTGGCTCCACCTTCATGTGTTGCGCGTTACGTCGATTGAACAAGCTAGGCATGAAGATAAAGGTGATTGGCTCTGTACCTAGTGAGTTATAATAACTCACGCATTATAACTCACGCTGGTTGTTTATGGATACTATTAATTGATCAAAAGCATTAATTAGTATATAACCTAATAAGAGTAGATAAAAGTATATTACTGATATTTATTCTAAATGTTTCGAAGTTAAACTTTGGCGTCTTTCTTTAAAAATTCATTTATATTGTGAGAAATACTATTCAACGTCTACAGATATACCTGTCGTAAACTTAAAATATTTGAATTTTTGCACACACCACATTTAATTGTTGTGTAGAGAAGTCTACTTGTTTGTCATTTAAAAGCCCCCCCCCCCCCTATACCCAACATCATGAGAATTTGAAATCGAATTTTTGTTGTACTGTCTCAGAATATCTCCCCAGTAACCTTTAGGGCCGGTTTATCAATGCTGGGTTCAGTTAACTTATGTGACATATAGTGACTATATAGTTGTTAATCTGTTTATCAATGTTCAGTTAGTGAAAAGGTTGAAGTCAAAGTGCTGGATAAAAGAACCATAACTTGCACGTAGTGGTTAGCGAATCAACCAAAGGACAAGGGAAAACACAAACGCAAAACCAAATGAAGGGATAAATTTAATTCGTTTTTGTAATCTTTTCTACAACCGTTCCGAAAAGTTTCGAATCAATTTTCTGTAGCTAAAGTAACTCTTTTGTGGGCTAGTACAGAAAGTTTGTATATTGTAAAATGGCCTAATTTACCTTGGGATATGTGAATCTTTAATAATATCTGAACTTCGAGGCGCTACATTAAAAATATATCAAATTCTTAAGTTGTTGAGTTTGATCTTCTTGTCACCTAGTCGCAGCAACTTTGAGCTCAGCCGCTAGTTAGCGTAGTGCTGCTGCCCACAGTATACATTAATTTTATTATTTACGAGTTAGCATTTCAGAAATTCCATAAAATTCGCGGGTATATGGCCACGATGAAAATTTTCCTCCAATAAGCGGGCACTATTATGACACAATGCCTAATTGCCTTGGTTACAGTCCCAGAAAATAATTTGTTTAGACGCGAATATAAGACCACAAATTAATGTTATGTAGACACTCTCCATATCGGCTGCAAGCCGGGAGGTCGTTAAAATTATGGCTGGAATTTGAGCCATTCAAGTGTGTATTAGTTTTGAAATTTAACTTCTTTGGTTCATTGTACCGTGCAGTTGAAAAGTTAACACCAAAATATGTCTAATATAGACGTTTCTGAATTAAAGTAGCATTTATTGGTTCAATGCTAGCTACTTTAAGTGATTTAATAAAACAGTTAAGTTTAAAATCAGTGTTAAATATACCTATAATGGTATAGTTATGCAGTTTGTTGAGGTTACAACTGGTACCGACCTACACTGTAAAAAACGTATGTAAAATTACATTTATGGATGTAAAAATACTCTGAAGTTTAGTTCAATTTTCTATGAAATTATACATAATTTATTTATTTTAACCAGGACTTTCGGGGCAAATTTAAAGATATTTATGGTTTATTACATAAAGTAAATTAAAACTATACACATTTATGTATCATTACATCGATTAATGTAATTTTCCATATAATTATGATAATTATGTATGAATTACATAATAAATTGGTGTATAAATACATAGCTAATCTGCTAAATTACATCAGTAATTACACAATTATATGGAATTTTTATAGGAAACACGAAGCATTTCATACATTTGTGTTCCATTACCAAAATAATCGCTGGCAATAAATGGACCATCGATTATCCATGTAATCGCGATTACATCTAACTAAATTTCAAAGTATTTTTACATCCATAAATGTAATTTTACATACATTTTTTATAGTGCATAAATTTTAGCTTGTAACCCATTACAGTTCCTTCGTCCCTTTTGCTGCAGTTTTTTAAATACATTTACCTTTCTATTTTATGTATACCGGCAACTGAGAATAGCTCCGGACTACATTTCGTTAACTTTCGTTTTACATTGTGGCCAAAGGTGCCAATTTAGTGCGACTTTCAGTGTTAAGTGCGGGCATTTCGTTGTTTGTTTAAACAAACAAGTTACATCCTTTTTGCGAGTGCTCGTCCCGTCTCTTAAAGACTGTTAATAAAATTTCTTATTTAATGTAAATAATTTTCTGTGCAGAGCACATTACGTTTTTTGTATGTATCTTGTAGCCTAAAAAGCTACTATATATTTCATTTCCTATGTTGTTACCTTTATTTACGTTTAGAGATTTGTTTATGACATAAGATATCAAAATTTGTTTATTAGTAAAATGTCATTTAATCTTTTCATTTAGTAATAACTACGTAGGCCAACTAATAATTTAGTTTATTTATATATTTTTGAAGTATTTACAATAGTTTTTGTGTATTGTGGCCCTCTGCCAATAATTATGGATTTATCTTTGTAAGTTACCGTATATATTTACCTTTTTTAGTATATGATAAAACCGACTGTCTCTCTGTACATCTTTCTTTCTGTTTGATCCTTGTACCCGTAATCCAAGCACATATTTTATTTGCCCACCCCCGATTTGTCAATTGCTCTACCATACGTTTTGTAGTTACAATAAATTTTGTTATTATTAATTAGTTATTTTTTATTTAAAAAGTCCCTCAGTTTATTTACGAATTTATTATTATTATATTCCGGACTGGTATAATAGATTCACTTTTGCTCATTTTTACCTTTAAAATATAGTTTTTTATAAAATAGCCGGGTTATACTTATTTCTCTTTTTGGGGACTGTAATAAAGATAATTTCATTTTAAGAAAATGACAACGTAATAACGCATTTGTACAAGTCGGGTCATTGTTCAGTACAGTTTTTATTTATTGTGGTTTAATGTCACAGACTATAATATCTTGTATGTTGAAGTGTTTGTTAGTAAAAGATTTTTTACCTAATACTGTTATAATTGTCTTCAGGTTTACTCTGCACTCAAAAAATGTCGGCGCATTGAATCTTTACTGCACCATCAAAGACGCCGATATTTTCTTATATGCAAGATAAGTGTGTAATCAACTATAATAATTACATTAGCATGTTCGGAAGTAGAATGTCAAAATAAATAAAAAAAACAGGTTATTCCTTATAGTGGACACAGTAGGCTAGAACCAACTTTAAATGAAATATGCATGCACTCTCTCAATTCCTACGGGAAATGGTAGCTTTATCTGTCCTGAAATAATTGCCGTAAAATCTAAAATCATTCCCTTGGCCGTTTTCTAGAAAATTCACTTTTAATTTTTTTTTTTTTTTAAACTGATTTTTTGCATTGATAAGCTTGTTAAATTGTCAATCAAGAAAGTAAAATTGAACATTCCAATACAAATTTCAACTTAAGCCAAGTTTGGGGAAATAACATACAAGAAACCTTCATGCTCGACAACTCCAGACGTTTTGATAATAATCGGGTTATATAAACTTTCCAAGTAGTCAATTTAGACAAAATCATTAGATCTATTCCTATGTTATTTTGAATGACAGCAGTTTTTGTCTACCAATATATCCGTAACCAATGAATAACATTACTATTTGCGTAACTGGATTTACTATAGGGAAATCCGAGCGCCTCAATTAGCCATCTGAGAAGATTTTCCATTCGCTCAGTCAGATAACGGGTGAGTATGAGAACTATACCACCGCCAATGAAGACAACCCACAGAAGAGACATGACGATAACCCAACCACCCACCCACTACCCTGCAGGTATCGGACGAAATGCCATCCAGTACCCATAGTCACCTAGCTCCGTGCAGATCGAAAGTGCTACCAAAGCACTTAGGTCTGCACTTCCTCGAGCTACATAGCTCATTCCTACCTAACCGATGATCCGGATGGCAGGATGTCAATTGACATTCTGCATACCGGCAGTCAATCCCAGCCCAAAATACCGTTTCCTAACAGACAGATGACTACCCAGGGGGTTACAAGCTAGCGAAGAAAGATCATCAAGACAGAAGAGCGCCAGAAGATAAAGGCCTTAGCCAGCAAGGTCCAAAAGGCCAGGACCCGGGGAGGTGGGCCGAAATCATCCACAGCGCTCACATTTGTGAGTGGGGTTAATGTAAAGTAAGCTCGCCCACCCCGTACGAGGCCGGTCCAGGTCTACAGCGATGTACTAGGGTAAAGAGCAGTAGTTCTGCTCGTCCTAAGATATCTGAGACCTTCATCACTGCCAAAGAATATTGGCGTCGCTCGGTCAGTTACTCTTTAGACTCCACTAGGCAAACAATCCAAGACTCCAAGAGTGAAAATTTTCTGTGACCATGATTAAAATCAAAGAAATTATGCAAAATGCAAATGCAATGCAAATCATGGAAGAACGCACGATGAAAATAGATATTGTCTTTGTCTATTTTATAAACATGAGAATCACGGATTGAAGAAGATAACTGATACTTAACTGATAGGTTGTTTGAAATATGTCCGGGTATTCAGAGGCTTCAAAAATGTAGTAGATTCTTGTTTTTATCAATGCAAAAAATCAGTTTTCAAAAAAAAAAAAATTAAAGTGAATTTTCTACAAAACGGCCAAGGGAATGATTTCAGATTTTACGGGAATTGTTTCGGGACAGATAAAGCTACCATTTCCCGTAGGAATTAAGAGAGTGCATGCATATTTCATTTAAAGGTGGTTCTAGCCCACTGTGTGGAGTAAACGTAGTCAAAAAAGAGGCATTGTTTCGGAATAATTTGTAATTGCGTAAAAATGCCTAAAAACTGTTTAAATATGTTCTAAATAAGTTTAAGTTCAAAGTCTATCGGTTGGTATTGTACGCTAAATCTCTATTTGTTTATTAATAACAAAAAACTGCAAAATTAGTTGTTAAATGAAATATCTCGAAAATTAATCGAGGAAAAATCATGAAAATCAGGGGGTTTTGGGTATGCTGATTACGAATTTGATGTCAGATTTGCAAAATTCAAAATGGCGGATGCAAAATGGCCGACCGAAACGTATTAAGAGTGCGAAATTCGCCATAAAAATGAGCATTAATGGGTTTTTACGGGTTTTCGGGTATTCTGATGACGAATTTGATATCAAATTCATAAAAATTGTGTAGATAAATGTAAAATGTTTAATATAAATAAATACAATGTACTATAAAAATACTTTTATTATAAACTAAAATGAAAAGAAGTATTTTAACTATAATATATGATACATACGGTTTTTCAATCGAGAATGTAATAAAAAAAGACTTTATTTATGAACATACAGTGATTGTCCGATAATTGATTTTTAAATACAAACACGTTGAACGAAAAGAGCAGATAAAACTTCTTAGTATTCTGAATCTTCTGATTGTACTTGCTCCAGTTCGTCGCTTTCTTCGTGTAAGTCGTCGATGTCTTGGCAGGGAGAACAATTTGTACAACTGTTGCCACTACATGCGGAGCATGCCATAGTGTAAAAAAGACCAGATTTTCTACACCCACATGCTGATCCGCAAACTTTCTTGCAGCTACAGAATATCATGTTAAGTATGTCGTCTGATGCAGATCGTTGACTCGTTGGTATAGGTGCTAAATTACCATTGACTTTCTTCCAACCCCAGCTCCCTGCATGTAAATGCTTACCCATCCACGTTTGCATCTGCAAATACACTCTTTTACAGTGCTGCTCCAAGGTATCTTCTGTGGGTGGTAATGAAGACAGCTTCACACCGTTTATTTTTCCGAAAGTACCTTTCACGAAGCAGTGATACCGAAATGAGTTTAAGTCAGCTACATTTTTGCTTGCACCGTACAAAGCCAATACGCACGTAATGCCAGACTGCAAAAGAATTTCTGGACTTTGATGATCCTCAGCGAAACTTTCGGCGGCTTTTATTAAATCTACTTGATTTTCAAAATTTTTTAAAAACTTTATTTTGCTCCTGTTGGAAAATGCCGACGTACTGCCACAACCTATGAAACTGTGAATGAATAAAATGTATTTTTGGCAATTTGGAAAGTTTTCTAACAAATTTTTCGAATGGAACCATTTTTCCTCAGTTTTTCCTTTTCCCAACTTTTTAAAATATATACTTTTTTGAGGTGGGCATAAAGCCGCAGGTAAAACTAACACATCAATATCTTCACATACAATAACGGCTTCACGCGGTTGATTGATTGCCGTTGTTATAATCATTCGGTCGGCATCATCAGGTGCTTGGAGGACGACCACATTATTGCTAATTAATTTTTTTGTCAATACATCAATAAACCTCTTTTTATTATTTTCGTTGCCTAAAAATTTGTCTTGAGGAGTGGTCAGCAGCATTTCATCATTAAAAATTATTGTTGGAGAAGTTTTGTTTATAGCTCTACGATTTCTTTCTGCCGATTTAATACTACACGAATTGTGAGCACCATTTACGAGATATAAAGAAGCAAAATTAAATAAAGAACACCACCACGTGCACATTAATTTTACGAGGCGATAAAATGCGCGGCAAAGTACAGCCAAGCAAACATAGCGAAGGAGCCACTTTCACGAATCTAGTTAAGAGCTAGATGGTGAACCTGCTGGTAGTAGTCAGGAATATGTTATCGCCCTCTATGTACACATTGATGAATTAAAAAAAATTCAAATTTCGGTTCGAATTTGGTAGTTGTTATTATATCTTGTTGTATTCTCGAATTTTTCAATAATTTACGAAATTTTTTTAAAAATATTAATTTAATCAAATACATTAATTTCACAGTATTGTTTATAAACTTAAACACGCCATAGTATTCACCATTTATGCATGTGTAATATTTAGTAGAATTAAGAATTATTTAATACCAAATAAATAATATCTCCAAGTTTGTAATAAATAATTTATTTACGACATTATGAGTTTCATACTTTTTATTTCTTACCAAAAAAATATTTGTTTCATATAAATAATGCATTTATTTGCCTATATTATTATGAATCCTAAGATTCTCGATTGAAAACATTATATTTATCTCCGTGTGAAGACTGTCTCTGGCGTAATTATCTGGGAGCCGGGGTTTGATGATTAGCCTTTCTCTCGACATCGAGCTTAAATATTTTTAATGTTTTTTTAGAGATTTAAATTTGCCAGAGAATTTGAGACAATAACTGGCAACTGTGAAGAAATTAACTTCAACCACAATATTTCTTCTATGAAATTCACTATTTTACTTATTTTATGTGAAATTGTTGGCAATAACCTCTCGCAAGGCTGCAAGCTGTCTTAAGCAAAATTAATTATCCCGACATAAATTATTTTTTCTCGTGAACCGGCTTCCAGTATAATTCACACATTATTCAAATTTCTACCTGTTTTTTTACATTTGATATAAATTTTTGTATATTCGTTTACCGCAAAATCTGGTTGTTTTGCTTTGACACGCAAGTGCACGATTAGTGAGATTATCTCCGCACTGTTATATTTTTTTGTTACACAGGCACAGCTGTACAAAGTTTCCATAAAAGAATACATGGTTTTCCAATCTACACACTTACTGAACACAATCAGATAAAGAGAAAGAAACACAACTTAGGAAGGACATTTATGATATTTTCAATGTTATACAGGATAGGGTGACTTAAGTTGCCTCTCCCCCACCACTTGTTTTCTTAAACTTAATATGGCGCCCGTTACGCGCCCCAAATAATTAGCGCCTTATTGGTTATTAACTATTAAAGGTGGAGGGCGTTAACGGTTTTTTGGTTACATTAACAAAAAACATGCAAAAGCAGTCTCAAATTATAAAGAATTGCGCCCATTTGCGCTCCCAGTAAAAAAAGTAGCGCACTTTCTATATAGACCGGGAGGCAGAGACACATTTTTGGGACTCAGACCATTATGTAGTAGTTTATTGCCTGTACATTCAAGAAACGGCAGTTAGCTGGCGCACCCGGGGTGGGGAAGCTACGAGAACGCCACCCACGCGTAAAAAATTTATTGAAATAAAAAAATTACCATCAAAGTTGAAATTTTGTATGTTGCTTAATAGCTCAGTCAATGAACGTTCAATAAGGGGGTCTAAAGGGAAATGCCAAGATCACAATTTTTCACATGAGGGCTGTGTTTGGACTATTTAGAAGGTAAACATACCAAAAGTCCCCGAACGTAGGAAGTGGGGGGGGATGTAGGGGGGCACGAAAAAAGTCTCGGTTTTTGGTTTTTCGCTCATATCTCGATAACGATTAGCCATAATCAAAATGTGGCTATATGCAAAATTAAAGCTGACTAAATTTTCTACAATAATGTTTCTATTAATTTTTTTCGTATGTTATGGTTCAGTAATGAATTGTATATCTTTTCACTGTATTCTAACTTTATTATAAATTTATGATAAATTGAAAATAAACTTTAACAATCATCATAGAAAAAAAATTCTTGTACAGATATCCGTTTCACAGCAGACTGAACTGAAATATCGAATAAAAAATATCTTTGCGTCTGTAAGTGTGTGTGTGTGTGCGTATATATCTATGTGTGCATGTATACCGTTTTTTGTAAAAACGATAACTTCTGTTAGACTTAAAATATTTGATTTCAATTTGGAACATATGTAAAACAGCATATTACCATAATCCCTATTGAAATTGGGCCACATCTGTAATACATGGTGATACCAGAAGCCTACAAACTCTCATACGTAAAATACGTTTTATTTTAATTTCAGAGCAAAATATTACTAAGCATACAAAAATAAGAAGATGTATAAGATTTCTAAACCGCAATATACTGGGTGTATCTTAGGCAAACCAACTTTATGTTATCCTAAAATATGGAACATGGTATTTTTAATAACATTATTATGAAGTGAGAATTGTAGGCCTCTGGTTATCAAGATGTATTACAGATATGGCCCAATTTCAATAGGGATTATTGTAATATGTTGTTTTACATATGTTCCAAATTGTAATCAAATATTTTACGTCTAACAGAAGTTATCGTGTTTACAAGCAGCGGTATACACGCACACATAGATGTACACCTACACACACACTTACAGACGCAAAGACATTTTTTATTCTATATTTCAGTTCAGTCTGTTGTGAAACGGGCATCTGTACAAGAAATTTTTTTCTACGATGATTATTACAATTTATTTTCAATTTATAATAAAGTTAGAATACAGTCAAAAGATATACAATTCATTACTGAATCATAGCAGATACAAAAAAAAATAATGGAAACATTATTGTAGAAAAGGGTTTAGCCGGATAAGCATGACAAGTCCAATGCCAACCCCCCCTCACCACCATCACCATATCATGAACTTCAAAATATGAAAATTAAAGACATGTTATTACACGCGGCGCCTCCGGCAAAACCTCGAATTTACAGTTCCATAAATTCCTTTTGTGCAACATTAAAAAATTGAACAAAATAAAACGTCAAAATATCTTTTAAGGGCTTAGAAACTGAATTAAAGCTAAAATCTTCATAGAGTTCTTCATACGCCTGTGACGTATACTTTCCGGTGAGGCCGGAAAGCAGTCACTTTTGGCACCTTAGCAACGGTTTGGTTGCTCGGGCGCCACCTTTACAATTTTTTTACGTGGGGAAAAGGTCCCACACTAGCCTCTTAATACAGCCTGTTACAGTAGGGCTGGGATAGCTACAGTGGAGAAAACAGTAACTTCCAGTGGGTCAATTGGGAAAATTGGACTGTCACACAACAGCAGTAAAACACAGAATTCGGTAAAACAAAATACCTATTTATTTCCTATACTCTACAATACCATCTTATTTATTATTATTATTTACGCTAAAATATACCAGTATATACAAGACAAAAATCCAGGCTATGATAGTATGGTTACGGTTATGCTGCGGTGACGTTACGGTGATGTTACTTAGAGCAGGCAGAAGCAAAGCAGCGGTATGAAGTCGAAGTAATGCGGTGATGGACGGTTAACGGCGCGAAATGGCAAGGTGACAGGTTACAGTGCAGGGACGGTACATTCGTTAGAAACCAGGAAGGAGCAAGCAATACACCAAAACAAGGTTGTAAGACTTGGCTAATACGAGAAACTCTAATGCTAAAAAAATAGTATTAGTTATATAGCAGCCCGCAGCTCCTGGCCTGAAAACAAGTTATGATTAAAGCGACTCATACACCAATCGTACCAGGTGAAATGGATGACGCCTGGGAAATTAGTGTACCCTTTTCCCTGTCCACAAGATACCTTCAGCGAAATGGATAACACTGGGTATCCTGAGGGCAGCGAAAGTGACAATGACAGCAACAGCACTCCAACCTGAAACGAGGTATGAATACAGTAATGTGTATACACTGATCGTGCTAGGTGAAATGGATAACGCCTGGGAAATCAGGGTACCTTTTCTGGGCCCACGAGATACTTTCAGCGAAGTGGATAAACACAAAAGTAACAGCAGCGTCCGATGGGCACGTCCTCTCGTACTCCTAACCTGCAATTTTTGGGCGTCTAGAAAGGCATTCACATCCACTACGTTGGGTGAATTGGATAACGCCCAAAATAGTGGTGTGTTGATCTTATGCTCACGAGATACCTCCAGCGAAATGGATAACACTGGGTATCTCGAGGGCACAGAACTTAGCCAACAGTGACAAAAAATGAGATAAGGCAGATGATTAATAGGTCCCTAATACCAGCCAAGTCATTACTTTTACCTACTATCTTACTTTACTCACTTTCGTCCTGGTCCCACGTCTGGTCTGGTTGCGGTCTTGAGCAGCACTGTTCGGTCCGGTCTTCTCAGCGGTGACTATAACAGAAGATTAACGATTAGAGTGGGGGACTCTATATTTGCTGCGTGCGGTAATGACGTAGTCGCGGTAGGAGCAATCTTCAAGGATCGGTCTTTGCACGGTTGGCGGAGCTCCTGTTTACTGCTGGATCCGTCTAGAGTCGTGGAGCGGCCGACCACGACTGTTTATTCTAATACAAACTTTCCTCTCTCAGTAAGCCGGTAGAGTGGAATAATGCTCAGACACTGTGCGTAGCGGTAAATGAAGACTTGTATTATTTACAGGTGAAACGGTTAAATGAAAAATATTTTACAAGTCAGAAATCGCGGACTTTACCATTATTTTCTGTCTCCCGGTCATAGAAAAATTTCACTTACTCTTATTTCCGGAGCTGGCTGCAGTGCGCACGTCTGGTCGCTGTTGGAGCTCGTGAGGAACTGAACTGTCTGCTCTCGGCGCGTCGGGTATCTAGTCCACTATCCCCTCTATTCACGGTTCTGACGGGGAGACGGTGCGCGTGGATATTGATTGACGTAGGCGCAACTTAGTACAGTGTCGCGGAAATATAATTCAAATATTGTAACTTACGTCTGCTGGCGGGTTCTCTGGAGAAGGCACTTCTGCTCGCTGTTGTTCACTGGTAGCAACTGAATGCTTTCTGCAGAGATCACGGTTGGGCCTGGTGGGGCCTATCAGTTTTATGCGGTGATATAATTGTTTTCATAGCCTGGTAGTTTTTATTAAATAATTCAACAGAAATATATTTATTTTTGGAAAATATAAATGGTTTATTCGGGTTGAAAATACGCTTCATTACACGCCTATGGCATTAAAATCCTTTAATGTTCCTGGCATTATCTTTTCCTTTCCTTTCCATTTGACTACGTTACCCTTTCGATAGAGTTTTGTGAAAACTGTATGTTGTAGCTTATTGTATGGTGTATAATTAATACAAAAATGGTGGGTGTCTCTAACGTGTAAGTACGCATTTAAATTTTTCAAAAAATTCAAAAGCATCATATTTTTTTTTTCTTCATGAAAAGATTTCTTGAAAATATCATTAATAAATTGTCACGATCAGATTTATAATATATGTGAAGTACAAACAAAAATTGGTTCACTGGATTAAGAAAAAAAAAATTTTTTCGGCTTTTCAAAAAAAAAATTCCCAGATATTATGAAGTTCTTAAGGGCAAAACTTTTTGTGGTAGTATCTTACGCAAAGATACATCACTGGAAGGAACCACACGCAAATAGGTTGCAAAGGCACGGAGATTTATCTTAACCTGCCATGGCCATTAGAATATAAGATGAAGGGTGACTGCTTATTGTTAATGACATATACCAGGTGGCTCAGCCGATAGGGACACTCTTGAACGGACAAATGAATTTTTTCCAAATTTGGTACAGTGATATGGTATGAAGTTTCCAATTATATGATGTAAGGAACCAAAATGGCCGACTTCCGGTTTCGATGCAATTGACATGAAAATGAAATTTTTAAATGGGACAACCTGTATATTTTTGCATATTTCGAAGCTGCTGGCCATACATACGATCTGACCCTCAAATGTTATTTTGATTTCCAAAATATATAGATTTTTTAATTTTTAGTTTTAATCATAGAAGGCCAAAATTATTAAAAATCGGTCTGAAAGTACTTTTAAAATATTATCTCTTCAGATACTAATATTATTGTTTGATTTATTGTTCATAATAATAATATTGTTCATAAAGTTCAACTGTACTGGTTTTTCAACGAAAACAATTTTTTTTCAAATGGAACTCCTATGGGATCGCGTTGTTTAATTAGATCTTTAAATTACGAAAAAAATGGTATACATGTCTACTTTCTCTTTGTACTAAATTATAATTAAATAAATAATAATAATAATACTTTTTTTTAATATTTTTTGAAAATCAAAATAATATTTGATGGTCAGATTATATGTATTTTGGCCAGCAGGATCCAAATATGCAAAAATGTACAGTTTGTCCCATTTGAAAATTTTATTTTCATGTAAATTGCATCGAAATCGGAAGTGCCATTTTGGTTCTTTACATCATATAATTGGAAATTTCACCGCATATCACTACACTAAATTTGAAAAAAATCCATTCACCCATCCAAAAGTTACAAGAGTGCCCTATCGACTGAGCCACCCTATATGTGGTGCCATCTAATTATAACTCGCATAACCTAAACTATGAGGTTATGCATGGCATCAATAAAAAATGACTTTATAGGTACATCAAATTAACATAACAAAGTAAAGTCAAAATTTTGTCAAGGATGTATCGTTACAGACGTCATATCTTATTTGTCATATGACGTCATAGATTAATAACCACTTGAAAACTACGCCATATTGGCAGTCTGTCTTCAAGAACGCTGTATATACTTATGAAACATATTTTTATTAATGCAATTAAAAGACAAATTAGCCAAATATATATGTGTGTGTACTATCACGAACAAGAAGGATACTAATAATTTTTCTTTTGTTAAAAGATTCACGCCCAACCTCCCCGAAAACCGAGGCCACGCATGAATTCCGCCATATTTGTATCAAATAGTGGACCAGGTTTGGACCCGAAGGAGTTTTTCCGAAGGCACGGTTCAGTCTCCAGGCTGTGCAGAAAAGCCAGGAGTGTGGACAACATATCTTTGGAAGAAAAACATTTTGGACTTCCGCAGCTTTCTATATCTGGCCCGTCGCCCCCTGAAGACGAGGAAAGAGAACTGGAGAGGGACATAGCTGAAACAGAAACGTTTCTGCAAAATGAGTGAAATATTTATTCTCTTACAACAGGCTAAGATTTAGCCGATTATTTTAAGGGTCTCTTTACTCCGTGTATTATATTTCATTTGTATTCTGGGATTTACAGTTTATAATTTTGAAATAAACCTTTACGTCATTTTTAGCGAGTAAGTAAAACAACAGACACAAACAAATTTTTTTTAAGGAAATTATTTTCACAAATCTGTCTTCTGTAGCAAGAACTGTGTTCAGAAAAACAATCAATATACAGACAAAATACAGACTTAAGAGCAAAAAAACCGGACGTACCCATGAGTCATTCCTTCAAGGATGTTTTTCATAATGTACGTGGGGTTGCCATAATCATTAATTAACGTGTTCCACAAAATATCGTCTGTCGGTCTGTCTGTCTGTAACTTTTTTTGTGCGCACGTTTACTCTGGAACCGTTTAAGATATTAACTTGAAATATGTACTTTAACGAGATCTGGAACTAGATTATATTTTCATCTTGTTCCGTCGAAGGGTTGGGGGGTAAATTGGGGTAAATACGTAAATCAAGCAGGTAAGAGTCCATAAAATTGGTATTTCAAATATTATATTGTTTAAAGTTCCATAAACAATTATTTCCACATACAAATTTTTTTCGTTGTGAGTGACTTGGATAGAAAATCTGGATGTGGAAGTAGTGATTCCTTGGGCAGTGGTTTTTGAAATTGATTATCTCGCGAAGGGGATCAGCTAGGATTTTTCGGTTTGCATTTTTTTACCCTACAGATCTGCTGAAAACATTCTGTGAAACCCGTTTTTGGATCAATTTTGGTCAAACCTTCTGTAGCTTGAAGACCACTGAATAGTGAAAAAAATATTTAACTAAAAGTTGTAGCTTTTCTCTTATTCCCTAAAATATAATAATTAAGGAAAGAATAACCGAGAAAAACCTATTTAGACAGTCATTTTTTCCAAAATGGCGGCCGCAGCGGTATCGATATTTTTGTAGGAAACTTTAGTTCATGATGTGGCAATTCCCCTACATTATAAAAAAAATCTTATAGAAATTCTTCACGAATCAAATGACACATTGACTGTATTATTATTTAACGTCCTTAATTTGGAAAAACCTCGTTTTCTAAAATCATTCACAAAAGTTTTCGTATGTCATTATCAGTTTTTGTATTTTTCTTCATGCATCAAAAAAAGTGCACGAGTTTTTAAGGAAATAAAATACACGGATGTAAAAAAACAGAAAACCGAATTATTTCCCGATGTATCTGAAAAAAACAGTTTCGGTTTTCTGTTTTGCCCAAAGTGAAATATTATCCAATGGCTTTAAAAAAGCACAAAATATGTTCCCTATCAACCAGAGAAGGAGTGTTGTGTTTCTTCGTATTCTTCTACGTTTCTGTGCATCTGTCCTGTGTACTAACTTTTCGAGCAATAAAAGGATAGTGGAAGAAAACGCTATAAGTGCCAACGTGTGAATGGAAATTTCCCTTCTAGTGTATGGACAGCTTTAAATAAATTATTCATACTTCGATTATTATTTCGTTTTCAATAGTAGAACTAATGTACCTAGATCAAATAATATTTATAAGAAATGCCACTAATTTAGATAAAATTTACTAAATTCTATGAATACTTATATTTTCCTTACTTTTTTTACGTAAAATATTGGTAGAGTGAATATTTGTTTGATTTTTAAAACGAACAATGAAAAAGTGGGATCACTTTAGACTATTTTTTACTTTTATAATGTTCTTTGTTTTCAATATTCATCAATGACGATATTTTACGTAAAGAAACTCTTGTGCGAATGTTTTTAAAGTCATAATTTATGATGAAAACATATCAAGAATAAAAACTAATCCGTAAAGATATCAGGCGCTCCTTTTTAGAATATATTTTCTTAAAAAATTGTAATTCAGCGCAGGGTGAATGTCAGACAAATAATGCGATATCATTGACCAAAATAATTATTCTGACAATAAATTATCCATTACTCAATTACCTTGATGACCTCTTTCTGTAAGTGACTGCTGGATTTTATTATTATAATAAAGAGATATGATAAAACGGTTATTTGAAACTGGTGAAGAGTTCCTCGTACTCCTAACAGACAAAAAAACTATTTTTTTTTTATTTTCGCACAAGAAAAATTTTGTTCTCTTTCTTTGGTTTTCAATAGCCTAGTAGCATTCTATAAAGTTGTCTCTAAAAGCCTATCAAAAAATTATATTGAATCGAATCGGGGATTTAGGAGAAATTGTCGAATTACGTTCCCGGTACCGGTAAAAAAGACGAGAATTAAATAATTCATTGCTTCTAAGTCAATCATTTTCGATCACGCTTGTGTTGAGGATTGTTGCAAAATGAAGAGGTGCAGAAAAGTATTATCCACGGGAACAGCATCAACCAGACAACATTTATTATTATTGTTATATATACTACTAGCTGATGACAGTGACTTCGTACGCGTGGAAGACTTCTTAAGAGAGTGGAAGAGAGTAGAATTAAGATTGACAACTTATGCTTATAAAGAAGTACCACATACTCACTGAGTACTCATATAGTACTCAGGAAATACACTCGAGGGAACCCACTGCGCATCCATGGTACCCGAGGAAATCCACTGCGCATTCATTGCAGTCAAGGAAAACTTCTGCACATCCATAGTGAAACCCACTGTGCATCCATAGTACTCAGGGAAACCTACTGCACATCCATTGTACTCGAGGAAACCCACCGTGCATCCATACTACTCGTGGTAACCCACTCAAGGAAAACTTCTGCGCATTCATAGTACTCGAGCATTCATTATACTCGAGGAAACTCACTGCGCGTCCATAGTAGATATGTAGCATCTATGTCAATCATTTTTGATCACGCTGGACTTGAGCTCGTTAAACCCGGGGGTTCAGTGGCGGATTTATAGGGGCTATCGGAAACTTGCCGCCCTCCCACCCTTTACCAATCTCTGTTCCTTGCCTCAGCTGATATTCCCTCTAAACTTCATCTCCCCTTTTAAAAGGTCAATTCCCTCTTCTCTCACCTCCTTTTACGCTTTCTCCCCCATAGGTTTGTCAATAGCACAAAGCCCAAAATCATTAGTAATAGCAACAGTGGTTTTGGATGAATTAAAAACCAGATCGATATATAATATTGTTCTTGTAACGCCATATCCTAAAATGACACTTATTTGACAGTTTCAATGATTCAAAATAATGTAATTATTGACAAGTGAAAAATAAAGAGAAAAGTGTGAAATAAAGAAATTTTATTTCACAGTGTAAAATAAAACTTATTGGTTTCTATGGAAACAGCAGTAGAATTTAGTCATTACGACAAGGTAACTTTGTCAATTTGCCGTATTTTTACAAAATTATATTGTTTTCTAATTTCGAATGGAGATACAAAAAATTTTGTATATAACTCGAGAGTAAAATAGGTTTTTTACTCGTGTGGTTTATAATAAAAGTTATAGAAAATCACTTGTATTTTTTTTCCAAAAATTATTTCAGAATAGCAATTAATTGAAAGTCGCATTTCGGAGATATGAACTTTACTTTGGATTTTTTAAATGGAAGACTCCATATATATTTACACCATTTGAAAAGCCATAAATAAAGCTTTTTAATTATATATAATACATGGTATTTATCTTAAAAAAATGTTGTTTAATTTACTATAAGTTTACAATTTATCAAATTAGCCATGGAAAACAAAAGTATGTAAATTAAAATAAACAATATGTTAGTTCTGACAAAATACCTGTTGGTGTCTAATTTCACTTTATTTAAAATAAAATGGAGAATTTCAATAATTGATATATATTTTTCGGACTACCATGACTTAATGTAGGAAAATACAAAATTTAATATCTACTATAGTTTTTAAGAAAATACTACGTGTCATACATCATTGAAAATGTTTTTCTATGGCCTTTCAAATGGTGTAAAGATATATGTTCTATTTAAAAAAACAAGGTAAATCTAATATCTCCGAAATTCGACTTTTAATTGTTTTTCTGAAATAATTTTTGGAAAATACATCTGATTTCTCATAACTTTTATTTTTGAATTTTTTTATTAACTCCAAAAATTCCGAAGTTAAATGAGGTTCTAACGTTTGCGCTACTGCCCTGTACACTTGCACAGTTGACTATAATAATAGTGGAATCAGATAGCATAAAAATATTTCAGTGCTGGCGGCGAACATGCCCTTTTAGATATAGTTTCTACATATATCAAAGATCAAAAAACGCCCCAGACTCCGAAAATTTAGGACCCCCCCCCCACCTCCAGTAATGACGTCATCAAAATGAGGGTCAAAAAACTATGCATAGGCATAGACTAACTTATTTAAGGACCATATTTTTTAGTAAAATTCAATATTAAATATGTTTTATATACTTAAATATATACCGGGATATCTGTTGTATATTAGGGTGACCAGATTTTTGTGCTCGACACTTCTACTGGGAAAAAAATTGATGAGCGGGGGGAGCAGAAATCCGAAAAATCATTTCTTGATCCCAACTTTTTTTGATGACCGAGAGGAAAAATTTTTTTGATCACAGGTAGTACTCCAAAATTCTGGACTTTCCAGCGAAATTCCGGACGTATGGTCACCCTATTGTATATAGTATTTATAGCGTATGTTTACGTATACATACAGATCTGCAAAGATTTTAGTCTCGTGGAATTGCAGCGTTTTAGTGTTTAGCAGTAAAAACAGAATATCAAATTACTTGTCATTATTTGTGTTTCATGTTGTACACCGTGAAGTTTCCGCAAAAATTGGTACTGGACGGTGCGGATATTGTCCATTTACTAGTTCCAAGAAATGTGAAAACATTTTTGAAATATTATAACAATATATTTAAGCCCTACATTTTTCAGCTATTCCAAAATTTACAACGAATTGATTTAGTATTTGATAGCTCTGAATCTTGAAAGCTGACACACGCCAGTCAAGAGAAATAGGCGTGCACATACGAGTTACACCTTCCACAATAATTCCACAAAAATATAACGAATCTTTACGAGTAGATGAAAACAAAAAACAGTTGTTTTCTTTCTTAGCAGAACAGGTAATAAACGAACATTTTGAAGGAAAAACAATAATCTGTACGCTTGAGGAAACAGCAATATTGTCTTCAGTTAAATCTATCAGCTATTTCACCCTGATGGCATGAAGAGGCGGACGCACGCCTCCTTCATGCTAAGCAAGCGGCTGATAATGGCCACAACTGCGTTAGAATTCGAACGGTAGATTGGGATGTTGTGGTCATTGCAGTATCTGCCTTTTCAAACTTTAAAAATATTCAGCAACTTTTGATTGATTTTGAAACTGGGAAAAATCGTAGGTTAATAGGCATCCATGGCCTATGTTCTCATTTATCACAGGAGATCTGTAGCTTTTTGCCGATATTTCATGCTGCAACGGATTGCGATACCGTGTCTTCATTTCGTGGAGTAGGCAAGAAAGGAGCTTGGAAGATGTGGATGGCAGATCCTAATACTAATTCTACTTTTGAGTAGCTGCTAATGGAAAGACACCCATATGAAGATACCATGCGTACCGTACAAAGATTTGTGATTCTTTTGTATGATGTAACATCTCCCTCAAACACAGTTAATGAGTGTAGATGATTCCTTTTCATTAAAAAAGTAGACCAATTGAGAATATACCTCCAACGCAAAATGCTTTACTTCAGCATGTCAAACGAGCCACTCCTTATATGGAAGCACTGTCTGGAAAAAGACTAACAAGCTCCTTCGCCCGATACTTGGGGATGGGAACAAACTAATGACGTGTTTCAGCCATTGTGGTCTACTATTCCCGATGTCGCAAAAAGTTGTGAGGAACTAATTGCCTATAGCTGCAAACAAGGTGTTCTGTGTGCAAATGCGTCATAAACGGTCTTCAGTGTACGCAATTAGGAAGTTTCCATTTTTCTCATTTTGGAGTAAAAATCTTAAAAATTTTTATTTTTTTTTATTTTTAATGCCTTATTTAGATTAACGTCTGTAATTTTTTTTTTATTATCTCTATAAATAAAAAAGTTATCGTCCTACAAAGTTTAAAATGCCGCGCTCATCTGGTCTGAGGCTGGATTACGTCACAGTACATCATTCTGTTAACAGCGAGCGGGCGCGGACACCTTTAGTTTAGTTCATTCAGTGTTATTCCCTCACCAAATGAACATGAGCGAGCGCACACACTAAAGAAAGGGAATATACGGTGCGCCGCCGGCATGGCGATTTCAGCGAGTTGTGTACTATAACGTCACGGGCGGATCACGAGCGCGAAGTATCCAAATAAGAAATTAAATAAGTTTTAAATTTTAAGATATCGAGATAATTTTTTTTTTTTTGTTTCGCTAGTTAACTGAAAGACTACTAAATGAGGTTGAATGTACATGATATTTCTAAAATAGGAAACTTCCTAATTGTGCGCATATGAAGGACATTGTCTTCAAAATTATTAGTTGTATATATTTTCTTTTTTAGATGTAAAACAATTTTTTATTATTTATTTATTTATTTATATTTGGTCATCTAGATGTACCGGGTACATATATGAACGTCATACATAGTAAAATACACAAAAAACAATTTAAAAATGCAGAAAATACAATTTAAAATACACAAAGTACAATTTAAAAAAACATAAGATAAAAAAATTATACAGACAAATTGTAATGCAACTACATACATTATAACTTTATCACAGATGATTAAACATCACTGTTACACTCGAAATATTCATCAACGGAATAAAAACTATTTATGATGAGAAACTTCTTTAGTTCATTATTAAATTTATTTATTGATGTTATGTTTTTTATTTCTGCAGGTAGCTTATTATATAATTTAATTCCAGCATAGTGAGGTGATTTTTCATATGTTGATGACTTATGATTAGTCGTTCTGAGTAAGCTACAGTATCTAGTATCATGTGAGTGGATATTAGCATTTACATTGAATTTATAAAGGTTTTTTTTAATAAACATTATAGTCTTTAAAATATAGATACAATGAACTGTTAAGATTCTGTTTTCCCTAAAGCAAGCTTTACAAGTTTCTCTAGGGCCCAGGTTAAATATTAATCTGATGAGTCTTTTTTGCAGTATGAATACTCTATTTATATTTGTCGCACGTCCCCAGACTATAATATTGTATGAAAGATGGGAGTATGCCAATGCATAGTATATATTTACCAGGTATTTTGTATCGAATAAATTTTTTACTTGTTTTATAGCAAAGTACGCAGAGTTAACCTTTTTACATAAGTAATCAATATGTTGTTCCCAACATAGATTTTCGTCTACTATAGTTCCTAAAAATTTTGTAAATGGTGAAAATTGTCCTGTAGGAATGATGTTATTCAGATCACTAGGAGGTGTCCTCCGTTTAGAAAAGTATAGGCATTCTGTTTTATCAATATTCAAGATAAGAGTATTTTTGGCACACCATTCCTTGTAGATTGTCAAAATTTCCAAAACTTTGGTGTTAAGTTCCTCAGGATCTGGAGCTGAGATCACAATGGAGGTATCGTCTGCAAACATAATAGTTAGGGCATTTTTAATAGCCTATGGAAGATCATTGACGAATAACAGAAATATTAGTGGTCCAAGCACAGATCCCGGTGGAACACCAATATTTATGTCATAATCATTTGAAACAGAGTTAGATACTTTCACATGTATTTTTCGATCAGTTAAAAAAGATTTGATCAGATTCTGATACCAGAACTCTGCAGCTTACATACAATGAAATCAACATTAAGTGTATCGAAGGCTCTGCTTAGATCAAAAAATAGACCAATAACATGTTTTCTCTTGTCAATTTCATCACATATAAACTGCAAGAGCTGGCAAGTTGCTGTCTCAACAGATTTATTGCACTGAAAGCCATGTTGATATTTAGTTAGAACACTATACTTATTTAAGAAATTTATGACTCTGTTGAAAATTAATCGTTCAATTACTTTTGACAAAATACAAAGAATGGATATCGGGCGATAGTTTTCTTTATCTTGTTCGTCACCTTTCTTATGTACGGGTAAAACAATTGACACTTTGAATACTGAAGGAAAATATCCCAGTTCAAAACATTTGTTTACTAAATAAGAGAGAGGAACTGCAATAATCTCCGCGACGAATTTAAGAGCTTTGGTAGATATACCGTCTATACCAACAGATGTCTTATCTTTTAAATTTCTTATTATTTCCTCAACCTCTTTGGGTTCAGTGGGGTATAAAAACATAGTGTCACTAATTTGTGAGCCATTTGTACATTCTGTTGGGATAGTCTTAAAATGCTCAGATAATTTTTCGCTTGCTACATTACAGAAATATTTTGCAAATTCATCCGAGATCGTTTGGGTATCCGAGATTATTACATCATCGATTTTAATAGATGTAATACTATTTTTATTCTTTCTACCAAGCTGGGTATTAACTAATGACCAGATTTCTTTAGTGCCATTAGTTGCTCGTTCAATTCTATTAGCATAATATTCTTTTTTTGCCTTGTCAATGTTTTTGTTATAAGTTTTTTTTTTAGTCTTATATACATTTATTAGATTACAATCCCCTAACTGATTCAGTAGCCAATAGGTATTTTTTAAATCCTCCCCTTCCTTAATCAGTTCATGTGTTAACCACGGTTTGCTCGCAAAATTATGTTTTCTGGTTTTATGTCCTAGTAGGGGACATCCTTCATCTAGGCACTTATTAAATTGTTCAATAAAATATTCAAAAGATATTTCCAGATTATCAATGTTAGTCCAATCCACTTTTTTTAAAAGGTATCTAAATTTTTCCAGGTTGTCATTTGAAAAACTCCTGACATAGTAAATATCAGATACATTTACTTGAGTGTTAGTTACCTGTAAATCTTTGCAAGAGATTATTTGAGATAGGTGATCGGCTATACATGCATTATATATGTAAGCCGTATATTGGTTTTTAGATAAATTAGTAGCTATGTAATCAATACATGTTTTTGTGGTAACATTATTTACATTGGTAACAACACGAGTAGGCTGATTAAAGCAAGTGGTTAAATTGTAAGAATGAAATATATCTGTTAATATGTCCCGTTCTGTAGTTTTCTTCATGAAATCTATGTTATATTAAAGTGGTTACACAAACTTTTTTGTTTTTTTTTTGATTCAGAGGATGGTAGACTTAAGGGGGGGTTAACTATCTCTTTACAGATCCATCTCAACAAAATTTGACTACAATCACTGAATTTATTGACTACAAGAACAAAAATTGATACCAACCACGAATATGCAGATAAAATGTCAAATTTTTGCCACCACATTAAAATATAATAATAAAAAACATCATGTTTTAGTATAAAACACATATTTAAAAGTGGGTCTTATTAAAAAATATATCGTTTAAATCGATCAGTCTACGCCTAAAACCAGTTTCTCGACTCCTCATTTCATGACATTACCGGTGGTGGGGAGTCCGAAATTTTTGGGGTCTGGGGCGTCTGGCACTATAAGGAACTCTAGTCTAGTTAAAATAAAAAATATGTTCTTAAATAAATTAAAAATGTTCTGATAGTAAATACTAATAATAATTATTTTTTTTTTTTATGTGCCTTTGGTATTTTTCAAGAAACTTACCGCCCCTGGATTTTGCCGCCCTGGTCTATAGCCCCTATACTTCCCCCCCCCCTAAATCCGCCACTGCGTGGGTTAAAATATTTACACACCAATCTAATGACCGTAATTTTGGCTTTTGGATATCTAAATTAAATCACAAAAACGTGCGATTAATTCGTGTTCAGAAATGGGAGATTAACTTTTGTAACATCTGATGTAACACGGTCGTCAGTTAATAATATAATCTATGGTGTCTAGAATTCAATCCAGTTTGGTGGATGCTAGCGATGGGCGAAGAAGGTACACCATTTACACCCTATAATGGTATAGTAATTCTTTTTCGTTTCACGGTCGATTGATAGTTCAGTTTATAGAATAATCAAAAGGCTTTGTGCTTTATAGTGATGCAGGTGGTCCATAAAACTACAAAATAGTACCACGGAAAATATAATTTCATATTTTTTACAATAGGGTCGTTTCCTTCAACAAAATTTACAAAATATTGTTACATGATCAAAAAGTTTATTAAATATACATTGCATATATCATATTAAAAAAAGTTCTAATCATCACATGCAAGAACAAATTGGTTTTGAAAATAAAAAGGCGGTAAACGATGACGTATCTGATGATCATTCAATTCTAGAGAATTTTCATGTTGGTAGTGGTGCTCTGTTGATTTGTTGTTTACATTCAATATTTGTTTACATTTACATTGTGTGTTTAATATTTAATATTTGTTTATAATGGAACCTAATTTTGTGAAAGGTACTTCAGAGAATTTACCTATAGTGGATTTTTATATGGTACACGAGTTTTATGTGGACAATTTGAACTATTTAAGTGCCGAATCCCGAAATGTTAAACATTTGAGGTTAGTATTTCTTTAAAATACATACTATATGACTCACGTCGATACTAATTTTGATCTATTAGTCCAGTCAACAGAGCGCTAAAATGACCAAAATCTCTAATTTGAGTGCTAATGAATGGATTTTGATAAAACCTTGTGCAATGTGTTTATAATGACGTTAATAAAAAAGTTGAAAAAATGATTAGAGTAAGAAATGATCGGAAAGGGTAGAAAACATTCCTTTTATCACGGGTTCCGTAACTTGTAGGATTAGGTCAAAAATGGAAAAGAAACAATAAATTTACCTTTTTTGGCTCAAAATAAGATGTTTTTACTCCTGCGAATTTTTTCGAGAAATGCATATTTTTTGAGATAAGGCCAGTCGAAAATTCCTAAAAGTGGGGGAGGGGAAATGTAAAAGTTGAAAAAAATCTGAAAAAATTCAGGTGAATGTATCATCGAAATACAAGACTTTTTTTATTTGCAACTTTTCTGTAAAGTGCGTTTTTACCGAGTTATTCCGGAAAAACATGAAAAACTACCACTTTCTTTGAAATTGTAGCACTTTAAAAATATGTAATTTAAAAATTTGAAAAATCAGATGTATGCATTGAGGCCTTCTAAACATTTTTTGTCTCTTGGAATTTTTTTGTAACTTGCTAATTTTCCGAGTTACAGGCAGTTTTTCACGATAACTAATGTACTACATTTTTTGCACATTAAAAAATACATGAAAATTTAAAAATCATATTGAACTTTTAAAAATGGTATAACTATATAGGTTCCATACTTTTTTATAATAATATACATAAATGACGTTCATTTTTCGAATTTTCATGTATTTTTTGTGCAAAAAATATGGTACATTATCTGTTTTGTGAAAAATTGCCTGTAACTCGGAAAATTAGCAAGTTACAAAAAAATTCCAAGAGACAAAAAATGTTTATAAGGCCTCAGTGCATACGTCTGATTTTTCAAATTTATAAATAATATATTTTTAAAGTGCTACAATTTTAAAAATAACTCGGTGGAAACGCACTTTACAGACAAGTTACAAATAAATAAAAGTCTTAAATTTCGATAACATATTCACCTGAATTGTTTCAGATTTTTTTTTTCAACTTCTACATTTCACCTCTACTTTTAGGAATTTTCGAGAGGCCATATCTCCAAAAATATGCATTTTTCGAAAAAATTCACAAGAGTAAAAACATCTTATTTTTGGCAAAAAAAAAAGGTAAATTCATTGTTTCTCTTTCATTTTTGACCTAATTCTACAAGTTACAGAACCCATAATAAAAGGGGTGTTTTCTACCTCTTCCGACCATTTCCTACTCTGATCTTTTTTTTAACTCTTTTATTAACGTCATTACAAACACAGTGCACAAGGTTTCGTCAAAATCCATTCATTAGCACTCGAATTAGAGGGGAAAGTTGACTGGACTATATGCTAACAGCAAATAAGCAAAGCAAACGACGCCCGTCGATTATTCCTTTATCTAACTGCGCATGCGCTCACATCTGACGTGGCGATGGGCGCGAATTCAAAATTTCTTAATTTAAATAATTAATTTCACTATTAAAATGACTTTAGATTGTAAAATAAAAAAATACGGGTCAAATAAAATTTAATAAAGTATCTGAACATAAAATTTTCAAAAAATGGTCAACGACCCTATTGCAGTATATCTATTGAAAATCTCAATCGCCATATATATTTGTCTTTCTTTCTATTGAAGCGCATGTATTATGGAGTAAAGTCTATGATAAATTCTAGGGGGGACCAATAAGCTTTAAATAGATACGTAAATGTAACTGAGTATAATTTGAAACAGTTTTAAACTAGGAAAATGCTTTTAAAAACATTTGTACAAGTCCAGAATCGTATAGCTTTAACTATAATAAGGGTAATTTACTACAAAAACGATATCTCAAATGGTCCAATATTTCTTGAATTCTGATGGAATTGTGTAGTGAAACAAGCTAACTTCCAATGATACCGAATTTTAAAAGTTTTTCTTTAGAGAGCTTGAGAGCATCAAATGGATATATATTACGACTGATAGATTGTAGGATATAGTTTGCCTCGGAACTTACATTTTTAATTGTGTAAATAATATCTAGGAGATTATCAAAATTACTTCTTTTGAATTAGGTAATTTTAAAGGAAGTTTATATTCATGGCTATTTTCCAATCATTGTATTTTTAATTTATCTTTACTGTTCGATAATCAGTTGGGGAACCTACCCATCAGAAATATAGAATATTCCTTTTGGTACCATAACGGCCCTCAGTAAGTTGACAAAAGCTAGAAAACGTTTATTGAATGATTAGAAAACATTATAAAAAAAAACAAAAATTGGGAGAAGTTGTTTTAAATATTTTTTTGGTCCTTCGAGCCGTATTTGAACCAGCGACTTGTGTGATGTGAAAAAATGATTTAAAACCACTTCTTTTCCATTTCCATTTATTTTTTGAGCGGACTGTAAGGCTTGGTGATTATGTTGCAATTATGCATAAATAAACAGCATGAAGAAAAAGAATTATTAACGATAGCAGTTTTGACTTACTTAGGTAAAAAAATGTGTTCGATTCTTATGTATGATTTCCTCATCTTTCGACGGATAAAGTCCGTTTTGAAAAAAAAATAAGTGAATTACTTTATTAATTTGAGACGTTCTAAATCGAATCACAATATCAATCATTTGGTGCCAATTCGTATATTCCACATGAATTTTTTTAGAATATTCAATTCGCCTGGAAAATTTTGAGTTTCATGTAAACTCTTATGTTTTCGGAACTAAGATATACTCTTATTTTATACTTGTTATACTACTGAAATGATTTTGATAATCTTAAAACTATTGTCTAATTAGCTGTATCTATTTTGTAGGTTCAGGATTTTCTTAATTTGTATAATAGCTTTGTTATTTACATATTACAAGATCTACTATGTATTATATATTTGGGGCGTAACTACCACTTATATTGCCTATATCATCGATCACTTGCTCAACAGTAAAGTCATTTATACGTACAATAATGACGATGATCCCTTCTTGAACGTATTAAATTAAATTAAGTCAAAAAATAATAATAATTAAGCCAAAAAAAAAGATAATATCGAGATAATATCGTTTACTTATAACTTTTTTATTTAATATTCAATTTTTTTATGTCGGGCTATCTAAGATATCTTAGATAGGCAAGTGTGATAAAAGTAGGCCTGCCTCCATATAACTTTTTTTGGCTGCTCTCTAGGTAAATGTAAGGGATCCATTATTGTATTTTTATTTTGTATTATCATTTAAGCATCTCATTAACATTTATACACGGTCGAAATTACATTGATTTATTATTACCATATACCACGGACATTCTTATATTTACACCAATATTTTGCAAATAAAATTATTAGTTTCAGATTGTATATTGGTATACTTCATTCTCTTTGTTAATTAGAGAAACGGTAATAACGGGAGAAAATGTACAAAAGTTGAAAATTTTTAATTAAAATATGCAAATATTTGCCATGCAATTAATATAATTAGACTTAATCCTTGTAGGCGAAGCGGCGACCGTATGGAACCCTATCTGATCAGTGACCACATGACGAAACATAATTAAATCAATAAGATAGTAGTATATGAACTCTGTGCTTAAGGTTATTTAAACTGCTATATAAGTATGAGCGTAATAGACCAGTGCCAATAGTTTTTGATAAAAAAAAATTCTTAGCAGTGTATGGGTGGTGGGAAAATTTAGGATTAATGGTATATAATTGGGGAAAAATCGATTGGACTGCAACAGATAACCGGAAGTGGGGTGGGAGTGCGAAAAGATGTGTGTGTTTAGGGGTAAAACGTGGTTTTTTAGGATTTCTGGCAAAAGTAGACCTCCTATCGAAAAAAGTTTAATGAAAAAGTTGTAGATAATCTACAACTTTTATTTGAACCATTTTTTTACATAACCTCAAAAATTTTGAGAAAAACTCGAAACGAAACGAAAAACCATTTTTTTGTTTTTTTATTTTTATCTTCCACAAAAATAATTTAATTTTGATGAAATTCGGTGAAAATGTACATTGCTATGCATAAAAAAAGCTGTAATTTTTTTGATGCGTAATATTCATTTTTTGATTTTGTTGCGAATTTAATTTGAAAAAAGGCGTAATTTTCAATAAAAAAAGTTAATTAACAAAGTTTTGATTTTTGAAAATTTCAGGACAGTATTTTTTTCATTAAAACTTCTACTTTAAGATAGTGTAAAGAAATCATACTGTTACTCTGGAGAAACATTATCAAAAATGGAAAAAACCAAAAAAATACTTTTCTCAAGATCGATTTTACCGTAAATGTCACTAATTCTCCATTGTTCATTTCAATGACGCGTTGTAAGTTGTGCAAAACGGTAATTTCGATGTTATACGTAATAGGGGAACTTTAATTAACCGTTTAAGGTTCGGACTGCTGAAAACCGAAATGTTTAAACAATAATTTTACCTAAGAAATTGCTAAAAATGACCATTTTTATGCAAGAAAAACACTTTTTTATGCTTTATGGGCACTCTCATATTAAAAATAAGTTTATTACGTACTTTACGTTAAATCAATTAACAAAGTAGAAATACATAATCATAATTTATAATAATCTCATTTTTTTGGGAAGCTGCTCTGCATCATCAGACTCAACACATTGTTCGGTTTCTTCAGGAACTTCGATAAGGTCTTCGACTTCATCAAGGTCCTCAAGTTCATCTAGATCTTTATATTCAATATTATTTTGAACATTTGTTTCGTCACACATCTCCTCCGAATCGCTGATTTCTTCTAATGGTTGTATTTCAGAGTTAGAACAGTTTTCGGCCCCGTGACAGTTCGAGCATAGAATAGAGCATTTTACTCCATGCTTTCGACAGCCGCATCTTTTACTACCACAACCAGTTTCACAGCTGCAGCAGATAAATTTCAGCAAACTTTCAGGAATTAATTCTTTCTTCTGTCAATTTAGGCATTATTCCGGTTAGATGGTGTGTCCATCCCCAATCCGTAGCTGTAAGTTTGTTACCAAGTCAAGTTTGAATCTGAAAATAAGCCCTGTAGCAGTGTTGTTCAGCTGCTCCCTCAGTTGGTGGTAGTTTTTCTAAATTAAATGAAGTCCTTACCGTAGTGGTTTGATATATTCCAAACCTAAATTCGTTCAGTGACATATCCTTTTTCGCTTTTTCTTACATTTATAAATAGACGCTATTAGCTTCAATCCATTTTCAGCTATTGTTTGTTTGTCTGCGTTTCTCCGATAAAAAATTTCTGTGAGCTTTGATAAATTTTGGTTAGCCAGTAATGATTTTACAATTGTTTTTTTCCCTTTTCCGGTGAAACTGGAAGTCGTTTCACATCCAGAAAAACAGTGGAGGAACGCAACAATGTTCTTTTTTGATTCATGTTTGAAGCTGTTTGTAAAATGTATCTTTTCTATTACCTGAACCTGGTTTGTGAAAATAAATATCGGAATTATTTGAATTTAATTGGTTCAACAGAACTATAAGATCAATATCCTGACCCACAATTACTATGTAGGATCTTCAGCTAATTCAATGGCTGTATTAATAATTAGAGCATCAGCATCTTCTTCTGCTTGTTTACATAGAATTCGTTCCGATTGAAATTTTTCTGACAGTATTTCTATCATCTTTTTCTTATTTTGTTCATTAGACAAAAATTTCTCTGGAGTAATGGAATTTTTGTATGACTACGAAACTCAAATGTAGGGATACTTCCTCCAGTTTTTCTGCGTGAACGTTCGCCTTTCTTCATACTCATTGAACTTGAAGCGGTTAATGTTGATGCTGTCTTTGTAATAAGTCACATCAAATACAACGTAACTGTTTGCTGCGTAGTGGCTGCTTGTTTACAACGACATGCCAGTTGTGAACGCGTGAAAATGCAAGGACGGATGGGTTGCAAGCGAGCTAGAAGAAAAGAACGAACAAGTAAAACTGAAAATTTTTAAAAACCCCCGATCAATGTATCTAATCGTACCAGTTTCATATGACCGAATCAAAATGAGGCCTAAATCATGTTCGGCTACCATAATTGTCTGCACATTTTCAATTTTGCCTCAATCGGACAATTTCTAGAGAAGTTCAACATGGCGAATTCAAGATGGCGACCAAACATCAAAATCTAATATGGCCTATAACCTTCTCGACAAAATACTCTTTCAAATAAAAAAACTACATCAAAATCAGATCACCCGTTGAAGAGATATGAAGCCACAGACAGACAGACAGACACACAAACATACAAACATACGCGTCAAACTTATCTCTTTTGGGGTCGGGGGTTAAAAAGAAGTGCGCGTGCACTCGAGAGCACGTAGTAGAAAAACTACCCCACCATAATTCAATTTTTCAACTTTGAATATTTTTAAATATGTATGTCAATAAAATTGTTTCAATGTATGTGTGCATATAAAGCATAAAAAAGTTTTTTTCTTGCCTAAAAATGGACATTTTTAGCAATTTCTTAGGTAAAATTATTGTTTAAACATTTCGGTTTTCAGCAGTCCGAACCTTAAACGGTTAAAAGTATTTTTTGGTTTTTTCCATTTTTGACAATATTTTTCCAGAGTAACAGTATGATTTTTTTACACTGTCTTAAAGTAGAGGTTTTAATGAAAAAAATACCGTCCTGAAATTTTCAAAAATCAAAACTTTGTTAATCAACTTTTTTTTATTGAAAATTAGGCCTTTTTTCAAATTAAATTCGCAAAAAAATCAAAAAATGAATAATACGTCTCAAAAAAATTACAGCTTTTTTGATGCATAACAATGTACATTTTCACCAAATTTCATCAAAATTAAATTATTTTTGTGGAAGATAAAAATAAATAAACAAGAAAGTGGTTTTTCGTTTCGTTTCGCGTTTTTCTCAAAATTTTTGAGGTTATGTAAAGTTGTAGATCTCTCAATTATCTACAACTTTTACATTAAACTTTTTTCGATAGGAGGTCTACTTTTGCCAGAAATCGTAAAAAACCACGTTTTACCCCTAAATACACAACTTTTCGCAACCCCATCCCACTTCCGGTTATCTGTTGCGGTCCAATCGATTTTTCCCCAATTATATACCATTTTTCCACTGGTCTGGGGAGTGATTTATTAACGGGTTATACTTAAAATAACATGGAAGGAGATTATAGAGTAAGTTTAATCCAGACAGCAGGCCGAGGGGATTGATTAAACCCTCCCGAGGGGTGGAAAATTATTTTTTTCAAATGATTCGGTTGAAACGCATTTCCCCCCGTTTTTGGGGTCGCTGATCACGGGAAAAATATTCATTTTTAGCTCAAATCCCTCTTCATCTCTCAAACGGGCAAAAACCACTCCTCACTCACCAGAGAAAGCATGCTATCCAGGATTTACAGGTCTTTCTACACATGATCGTTATTCCTGTTCATTTTTCACGGAAGAGAAGGTGGTAGCGACCTCGGGGGTTGCTGCAACCCTTCCAAGCATTAATTACACTCTGGATTGTCAATCGTAACTACTGGCACATCACCATGAAAGGTAGTTGTCAGCTAACTTATATATGTCATTTTCTGTCAGACAAATTTGTATGTCATTCGATCATGAGACAAACCATTCTAAATTCAACTGCCAATTCAGAGGTGACCGCGGCCGTTTGTAGGCCGAGTTTTTGCGTGTTTTTGATTACCTAATATATATTTTTGGACTTTTGACAAAATTAACTTACTTTTAAAGAAAAGCAAAATTTTTTATGAAGAACAATGAATTTTAGAAAAATCGAAAATAGAGAAGTTTTCCTTTTGTCGCGTCTCTCCGCGGACACACTGTATATATTTAATTCTTGACTGCCGGACAAATATAAAATACAATATGTTTTAATTATAGAATTTTTAAAATTATGTACATTTTCTCCATGCGTATAGCTCTATATAGAATTCATCTTCATATTAATTTACTATAAGAATGAAGGCATATAAGGTAAAGTTGTACGTCTGAAGGCAAAAACAATTGCCAAGTTAGTCAATTAAAATTTTCTACAAACCTATAAGTAGGTAGGTACTTATTTTATAGAAAATTGACGGAAAAATTGTGTTTTCACTATATTTACTTTTGAAATTCGAATAAATTGAAGTCATAAAGAATGAATTAAGAAGTTGTATAATTTGTAAAAAATTTTCAGTTTTTTCAATCGATATTTGGTGAATTAAACTATATACAAATTTTCTATGTGTAGCCAAGTTTCCCATTAATATTTTTCTTCATTCATTTAGAAATATATACAAAAGAGTAGGTGGAGTTGACATGAGCTAAAACTCTGAACAATCTTTCTCGGGAAAAATGGGTGTATTTAACGGAATTTAGGGTGTAAACCAGAACTATAACTAGGGGAAGTTGACCAGTTAGTTATTGAGAATTGAAAGGAAAAATCAAGCGAACTTTTATTAAACGCAAGATATCAACTACGAACTTTATGTTATATTAATCCTGGCAAGAAAAAAATAAGCATTGTTTAATATTTAGTTCTGACTACGGCCCTGTATGTTCCCTTATTTAGATTTACTCATACATTTTTTCGTGTTTATTTTTTGTATTTCTTCAAGATTTCTTTTCGTTTATATGACAACGTATATAGAAGGACCATCATCAAAAAAAAATCCTTACATTGCTAGTTGTAATGTGTCTATTAATTGATTCATTTTGTTAATTTTAATAATTATTAAATCTGTCAATTTTCAATTTAAATTTGTAATTTGACAGATTTTATATAACAATTGACATATTAAATCTGGTAATTAACAGAATAAACCTAGCAATTTACAAATTAAATGTGGTAATGTACAGATTTAATCTGACAACTGACAAATTAAATCTGGCAATTGACAGATTACATCTAACAATTGACTGGCATTTGACAGGTAAAATTTGATAATTGTTAGGTCGAATCTTGTCAATTGTCAAATTAAATCTAGCAATTGGAAGAATTAACCTAGTAATTCACAAATTCAATCTGGTAATTTACAGTTTCAATCTGACAATTGACAGAATATATGTAGCAATTGACTGGAATTTGGCAGATTAAGTCTGATAATTGACAAATTGAATCTGGCAATTGACAGATGAAATTTGATAATTGACAGATCGAATCTTGTCAATTATCAAATTAAATCGGGTCATTGACAGATTATATCTGACAATTGTCAAATGAAATCTAGCAATTGACAGATATAACCTAGCAATTTACAAATTAAGTCTGGTAATTTATAGTTTTAATCTGATAATTGACAGATTAAATCTAGCAATTGACTGACATTTGGCAGATAAAATCTGATAATGGACAAATTAAATCTGGCAATTGACAGATAATCTAGCAATTGACTGGCATTTGAAATCTGAAAATTGACAGATCAATCTTGTCATTTGTCAAATTAAATTGGGTCATTGACAGATTATATCTGACAATTGTCAAATTAAATCTAGCAATTAACAGAATTAACCTAGCAATTTACAAATTCAATTTGGTAATTTACAGTTTCAATCTGACAATTGACATATTATATCTAGTAATTGACTGGAATTTGTCAGATTAAGTCTGATAATTGACGAATTAAATCTGGTAATTGACAGATAATCTAGCAATTGACTGTCATTTGACAGGTAAAATCTGATAATTGGCAGATCGAATCTTCTCAATTGACAATTGTCAAATTAAATCGGGTCATTGACAGATTATATCTGACAATTGTCAAATGAAATCTAGCAATTGACAGAATTAACCTAGCAATTTACAAATTCAGTCTGATAATTTATAGTTTTAATCTGGTAATTGACAGATTACATCTAGCAATTGACTGACATTTGTCAAAATTAAGTCTGATAATTGACAAATTAAGTCTGGCAATTGACAGATAATCTAGCAATTGACTGGCATTTGACAGGTAAAATCTGATAATTGACAGATCGAATCTTGTCAATTTTCAAATTAAATCGGGTCATTGGCAGATTATATCTGACAATTGTCAAGTGAAATCTAGCAACTGACAGAATTAACCTAGCAATTTAATTCAATTGGGTTATTTACAGTTTCAATCTGACAATTGATAGATTATGTCTAACAATTGACTGGAATTTGGCAGATTAAATCTGATAATTGACAGATCGAACTTTGTCAATTGTCAAATTAAATCGGGTCATTGACAGATTATATCTGACAATTGTCAAATTAAATCTGGCAATTGACAGAATTAACCTAGCAAGTTACAAATTCAATCTGGTAATTACCAGATTGAGTCTGGCAATTGACAAATTCTGGCAATTAACATTAAATCTTCAAATGAAAGGATTTTTTTTCGTGGTCTGTGTATATTCCCCGTCAACTAAAATCAGATGTACATCTGATTTTAGTTGACGGAGCAATTTTTTTTTTACCTCAATTTCGGATTAATAAAATAAAACTTCGAGGCGATGAATATAGACAAGAATGGAACGGTTGCGTCGAGGCACCCATTTTTATTATGACAAAATAAAGAAAGTCAGTCAAAACAGGAAGATTGTTCACCGTAACCTCAATAATAAATTGATTGCTGCTAAAGAGCCACCCATAATTTTTTGGCAAGGAGAGAATACATTTTTTGCAGACTATCAGTGTATGGATACTTATTTGGTAGTCGTTCATTTTTATTGGCCATGTTTTAACGACACTGAGCTTGGCTATATGTACCTACCAATGCTAAGTACAACACAAATTATTTTGACGCATTGAAATTTTCTATTGCGAAAATCGTTTTTCTATTCAAATGAAATTAATGCCTACATGAAATAGTTATACTTTTTTAAAAAATGTGTCATTATTATACTTACATCAATTTTAAAACCACTAATGCAAGAAACTATTTGACTAAATACAGTCAATATCTTCCACCTGAAAATGGCTTAAAATGCTTTAAATGTGGAGCATACTTTTGTAAGAATATAAGATAAAACTCTTTCTAGCATGGGTCCAAAGTTCATTAATTTTGTAAATTCATTTCAGCCTGGTAAAATTAGACATGAGAATGGAAATAGCACTGACGTAAGGCTTTACTGCTGGAAAAAGCCATAAATAGGTACTAGCCAAAAAGTTAGAGCATAAGCGCTTGGTAAGATACCCCCAAATTAAGGGTAAGTAAACATTTTTGCAAATATCTCTAAAATTATTGCATTTAACGAAAAATATCTAGATAGCAAATTTGAAGCCTATTAAATTATTTCCTATTGAAGACCAGTTTCATTTCATTTGGATGAAGATTGACTGAGATGGAATTACTGGAAAAAATTACTTTTTATAACTTTTCAATCATTCAATTTTCACGAGCGTTTTTTTGTAATTTACTCGAAAATTAAGGGTCATACAAAATTAAACACACAATTTGAAGTTCATTCAATTCCTTGCAATTTGGTTTCTTGGTTACCCTCTACGATCAATATTGGCCGCGTTATGGCCAGGTTATATGGAAGACGGGGCGGGGCCTCTCTGTATGCCCATACCGAGAGATCTCAATATATCATATTTTAATGGTATTATTATTAAGTATATAGTTGATTTATTGTAATTGTGAGTTAATGCTTATTAAAAATGTCCATGAACGTAAGTTGTTATACTTAAATACTTTTCATTTTAATTTGGTTAATAATATACAATAAATGTATAAAAAGTAACCTGACATAAAACATTTTTTTATAGGGGCGGTCGGATAAACGGCGTTTTTTAATATGATTAGGTCTGAGCAATTTTCAGCATCGTATCTAGGGCAGGACAACAGGGGCGTAATTTTTTTCCGATTTTCTCCACCCCCTGCTCATCAATTTTTACTTTTGAAGGAAAAAAATTTTTTTGGCGGCGCAGAATCAGATGCTTGCTGAAGTAGGAGATGGCATTTTATATTTTCCACACCAGCAGCCAAATGCCTAGAAACGGCCCTGCTAGAAATAACTATGTGATTTTGGTCTATTGAATTATTGAGAAGGATCGATAAAAGTAGTTTAAAGGACAATTATATCTCGGTCAATTTCATTCCCAAATAAAAGAAAATTTAGTAAGCTTCCGTTCTTGATATTTTCTACCTAAATGAACAGTTTTCGGGATATTCGGAAAAACGTTGTTTTTTTTACCTCTTTCGTGCCTAATTTGAGGGTGTTGTCCCAAATAGTTTTAGTGGTGAACAGTACCCCGTTACATACAATTAAATTTTATACCCGAGCTATTTCCATTCATTCTTTATAAAAAAAAAAAATAGTCCAATTTTGCTGGGCTATACACATATCTTACTGGATATCTCTTTTTCGAAAAAGAATGCCTTGTTGAAATGTACCAAACTTAATATTGTATCTAGTATTAACTAAATGGGATGCATGAATATTATTTTTAACTGTGATCATAAGGCCTTTCCATTAACCAACTTGTATTTTTACTTTTAAGTTTTCGTTTTCGAAAAGTACTCCTGTAAAGAATATATCTAGTAGGTACCTACTGTAAAATCTTGTACATAAAATATAAATTTGTCACTGAGATTTCTTTGTGTAATGCAATAAACTATATATATCCCTATGCAAAAGTGTCTTATTTAATACTCTTAATTTATTTTGCAGTAGTTAAAATAACGATTTTTATTCCATATAGTCAGGAATCAGGCGCCACTAAATCCATCATAGGGTGTGCACTCGAAGATATAGTTTTTAAAAAATACATACATTATCCGAAATGACCTTGCGGATCTGAATCCAGAGGGCGCCATTCTGTCCGCGATTGCAAAAAAACGTAAAAAATTTTTTTCCGAAAATTTTTGTGTCACTAACTATTGATTCATTTTATATTCCCACCGCATTTACAGGCCTTTTTTTTAACATTTCTTAATTATTTTCCAACCAACGGAAAGCTTATTCTGTCTAGATTCAGGTGCTGCTAAATACTTCTCATAATTGTTTCTAACAAATACTACAGAAATTGTTTAAACAAAGAGAGCCCAAAGAGTGCACGGTAAATTTCAGCATCGAGACATTTTTAAAACTATTATCGATAGATGCATACTTCTATGACATGAAATCTGCAAAATATAATGGAGTAGTTTTTAGAGAAAGAATTATCTACATTGCATTATTGTTGTAAAAGATACGATTATTTTTGTACAGCACGCGTTGTGATCCGACTCGTCTTTTGGTAGATATACAGTGTACATGTATGTCTTGCATTGCCTCGCTCTCTTTAGGCTTGTTGACTACCTGCTGAGGTGTAGTGTAATAACAAAAAATCTCATGAGTAGCGTATACAGTAACTGTGTTATGTGTTTATAAATTCATGTAAAATATATTTAAAATAATTTTTGTATTAGTTTAATAGCCTGTATATTTCCATTATTATTGCAGAGTATCCGATGAAATTACAAAAATAATAGCGCAATTGCATTTTTCTCATCATAATCATAATGAAGAGGACACTAGAATATTTGCGATCATCCTATATTTATCAAATCTGGAGTATGGTAGAATAATAATAGAAGCTACAACAGATATTTTTGTCTTATCCCTGTATTTTGTGTCTAGAATTATGGTGTCGTAGATTTGATGTATTTATACCGATTTATCATACGATGCGAGAATTAACTATAGAGAAGACAATGAGTGCTCAAATGAATTTGGGTAATTTATTTTTGTGCATTTATGCTTTGACTGACTGTGATACAGTCAGTTTTCTATTTAAAAAAGGAAAAACTAACGCTGTAAAAAATGTTTAAGACATACAGAAGATAAAGAACTACAAATATTACTTCATTACCTTCAAAGTGGCTTCAATGATTTCATTACTTTTCAAAATCTGGCCCGGTATTTTTTTAAAAACCGCTGCCCAAGGAATCACTACTTCCACATCCAGATTTTCCATCCAAGTCTCTCAGAACGAATGCCAAAAAAACTTTTGAGACCTTATGGCTTCTCTTGTAAATACTAAATACCAATTTTATGAACTCTTACCTGCTTGATTTATCTATTTATTCCAGTTTACCCCCCATCCCTTCAACGGAATAAGATGAAAATATAATCTAGTTCCAGATCACCTTAAAATACATACGCGTACCAAATTTCAAGTCAATAACTTAAAACGGTTCCAGAGTAATCGTGCGCACAAAAAAACGTTACAGACAGACAGACAGATCGACATTCAAACTTAAAATCTCGACGTTTTATGACATTCTAAGCCTATTTGAACAATAAAACTGTTCAAATTTTTTCTTGTCGTTACTATACTTCCACTAGATGTGGAAGTAAATGTTATATGGTCGACGTCTGATATAAGGAATTTATCGCCTACCGAAGATTCCTTTTATCAACATATGTTGAGAGCTGCGTATCAAATTATTCTGTGGAAGAATGCAACTGAGATAAACCCAGGCCTGCAGCTAGTGGGGGGCCAGGACGGGCAACGCCCGTCCTGGAATAAGTTTCGCCCGACCTATGGTGATGGTAATGGGGGCAATTTTAACTGTCTTTTTAATATTTTGGAAGAGATTGGGTAAAATTTTTTTAACTTTTTCGGACTAAAAAGTTTATTTTGGATTTCCCTTATTAAAAAATTTTTCGGACAAAATAAAATTTTTTTGGATTTCTCCCCCCCCCCCTCATCAAAAAATTTACGGGCCCGTCCTGAAAAATTGTTTGCCCGCCCTGAAAGCACTTTCTAGCTACAGGCCTGGATAAACCCAGAAATTCCCGATCCAATTGATTTTGGTTGGGATTTGAAAAATAACGTACTTATTCCTAAATTAATAACTATAATACTATAAATGTTTGTCCCAATATAACTTTTCAAAATGTATTTTGTAAATGTAAATTTAAAAAATTTATCGAAAACTGCAGTCGTAGCAAAGCTGGGTTGGAATGCATAATAGATTGCTACTGAGAGGGTAAATTTAGTAGCTGTTAATTTAGTTTAAGTATAATGTATGTATGTATATTATTATTTTTGTAATTCTATTTCTCAAGCACAAAAAGTAAATTTAAGTTCATTTAATTAGTTATATGGATTTCTGTCTCTAATCAATATTTTAAGTTAAAATATAATAATTTTGGTTCTCAAGTAAACTAATCTTTAAATACCTTCGTTTTTTTTCATAATGACAAATGATAATATTTACGTATAAGTAATACGCATCGTAAATTTTTTGCAATCACAGTATATTGTCAGCAAGTTACCGATCGGCCACAGCGCGCGAACGTGTCAGCCAAAACGATAGCGGAAATAACGAAGCGCTGTACAAAAATAGTCATATCTTTTACAACAATAGTGACGTTATCAGTTGTGAACTATTTCCTGTTGTTTATGAGGTATACAGAAAGGACCGCAAGTTACAAACTATAAAACAACAATGTGGAGGAGGCGTTTTATTAGCGCTTAAAAATCATATTCAGTCGGAAGTTTTGGATGTTTCTTTTTTTGATTTGAATTTTCCTTCAATTGATATGCTGGCTGTTAAATGTTGCCTAAATTATAAGGCATTATATGTAATAGTTTTGTACATACCTCCTTCAATTACGGTAGAGGACTTTGAATTATTCTTTGATTCTCTTGAACATTTTGAGTCTATACAATCAAATAATGTTCTCCTAGTTGGTGATTTCAATGTTCCTAATTTAATTAATTTAGATAGTAATGAAAGAAAAACTAATTGTATCACAAATTTACTAACTTTTTTTGATCTTAAACAATGCAATAATATACAGAACAATATGGGAAGATTACTTGATTTAATTATTACCAATATTAACTGTGAAGTTATACGGGACCATGCACCTCTTGTTAAAGAAGATATATATCATCCATCACTAATAATCAATCTTCATAAAATTGGTACAAATGAGCCAAAGTTTTCACCGAACTTGGAACAGAAAACATACAATTTTAAGAAAGCGGATTTTATATCTTTGTATAATGCCTTATTTGAGTCTGACTGGTCATTCCTAAAAGAAATTAATGACGTTGAATTAGCTGTTCACGAGTTCTATGAAAAATTTTATGCAATCCTTAATGATACTGTCCCATATTACAAGACGCACAAGCGTAAGTATCCATCATGGTATGACTCCAATATTATAAAAAATATAAAAAGAAAAGCCAGACTTTTTAAAAAATATAAGAAAACCGGTAGTGACCATATCTTACAAGAATTTCGAAGGCTTCGAACAGAAATAAAGGAACAAATAACTAATGCGTATAACAATTATATTCAGAATGTTCAATCATCAATCTCTTATGACCCGCAGTTGCTCTGGTCATACTTTCATTCAAAAAAGGAAACCTCTAGAATTCCCGGTAAAATGACATATGTAGATATCATTTATGATCAACCACAAGATATTGTGAATATTTTTGGGAAGTTTTTTGAAAGTGTCTACTCGTTACCTGTGGATGATGATGTAAGTGCTAATGAAATTTGTGATTATTATGACAATATTAACTTTGAAAACATATCTGAAAATGAAGTCATGAATGCGATAAAAAAATTAAAAAATAAAATGACCTCAGGTCCAGATAAGATACCATCATTTATTGTTAAAGATTGTGCTAGTGTTTTAGCTGAACCTCTGTGCATACTATTTAATCTCGCATTGAAAAAAAAAAATTCCCTAGCTGCTGGAAGAAGGCCAAAGTTTGTCCAGTATTTAAGAGTGGCGATAGAGCAATTGTTGATAATTACAGAGCTATTTCCATTCTTTCGAATTTTTCTAAAGTCTTGGAAATTATCTTATACGATCGCATTTACTTGTCTGTTCGTAATCAGATATCAACCTACCAGCACGGGTTTATGAGTAACAGATCAACCGTTACAAACTTAGCCGTTTTTACACAATATGTGTCAAATATATTGGATGACAAGGGACAAGTAGATGTCATTTATACAGACTTTTCAAAGGCTTTTGATAGGATAGACCACGATGTCTTACTTAAAAAACTAACAAAATTTGGCTTTCATGCCCAAGCTATCGAATTTCTTAAATCCTATCTATCTAAGAGACAGCAATATGTCACGTACAATGGTTACAATTCCCCTCAATATTTTGTTACCTCTGGTGTCCCTCAAGGATCTAATCTTGGACCTCTTCTATTCCTTCTATTTATTAACGATTTAGATGACGTTATCGACTGTCATAAACTCTTCTATGCTGATGATCTAAAAATATTTTCAGTCATAAATGGCATTGATGACTGTAAGAAGTTACAATGCGAACTGGATCATGTCCAATCCTGGTGCATAGATAATAAATTACATCTTAACATATCGAAATGTAAGATCATGAGCTTTACAAGGAAACAGTTAACTTATGAATATGCTTACAATATCGATAATAAAACATAATCACGATGTAATTCTTATAAAGACTTAGGTGTAACGTTTGATTATAAGTTTTCTTTCAATGATCATATAGCGTTAAAAGTATCTGAAGCTATGAAGTTTTATGGATTCATTGTAAGGAATTGTAAAACATTTACTGATATTGAGGCGTTAAAAGTCCTATATTTCACTTATGTCCGATCCAGGCTTGAGTATGGTGCTCTAATCTGGTATCCATATTATGATTGCCAAAAGATGACAATAGAACGGGTCCAAAGAAGATTTTTAAAATACTTGACATTTAAAACGGATGGTGTTTACCCTGAAAGAGGTATAAGTTATAACTTCTTATCTGTGTTGCAGCCTAATGCTGCGGTATTTTCTCTTCTATTGTTTGAAATAAAATAACACTTCTGTGATAGTTGTGGACTGTATATTGTTGCAAGAAATACAAGATTAACATAAATAATTTCCGTACAGCTCTCGTCTGCACGGTTAATAGAACGACAATGACAATGACGACACCGGCTTCTCGCAGAGAGCACTAGCGTCTTGTTGCCCGCGCAGTTGTACTGCCGCTTGCTTTAAAGGGACATAGAACTAAGACCTAATTTACCGACACCCGACATACCGCCGGCCTTGAAAGATTTACCTTTCAACAAGATATAATCTTAATACCTATATAAATATATAATAAAATACATAATATGAACAACATACATAGACTGCTCTAAACATATAAACAGAAATGGTAAATTCTACTGATAATCGTACATATGCCACTCAGGCTCACACCAGTTCGGCCTCTATCGGCAGCACGCACACCCTTTGCACTGCTCTTTTAAACACGCCACTCTGGGTTTTAACACTCACCACCCGGGTTACCTTATCCTGTCCTGGATGTAACTCGAGGATGCGGCCGATTTTCCAATGAAGGGGAGCCACCTTCTCGTCCTTGAGTATTACCATTGCTCCCACCTTTAAGCACTCACTATTAGGTTCACGCCATTTGGACCTTTCCTGCAATGTTGTCAAGTAGTCGTGAGACCAACGAGCCCAAAACTGCTGGACCATTTTTTGTATTGCTTGGTATCGGTTTAAGCGATTGGACGGGACCTCCATCATGTCGGTCTGGGGCACCGCTTGCAGTGAGTTCCCGATCAGGAAGTGACCGGGGGTTAGGGCTAACAGGTCCCTTGGGTCCTGGGATAGGGGGGTTAAAGGACGGGAGTTCATGACCGCCTCTATTTGCGTCAGCACCTTGCTCATCTCTTCAAAAGTGAGGGTCACAGTGCCAACAATACGATACACGTGGTATTTGGCGGATTTGATAGCCGCTTCCCATAATCCACCTTGATGAGGTGACCGTGGGGGAATGAAATGCCATTCTATATTATTTTTACTACAAAATTCCGAAATTTCGCTTTGGTCTTTCATATTTGACGACAATTCGGCCAATTCGTTTTTCAATTCTCGGTTCGCACCTAGAAAGTTGCTACCGTTATCGGAGAAGATGTGGGCACATAACCCACGCCTAGAAACAAATCGTTTGAGGCAATTTAAGAAAGATTCAGTAGACAGTGATACAGCTAGTTCAATATGGACCGCCTTTGTACTAAAACAAACAAAAAGGCAGATATAGCCCTTTACCATAGCCCGATTTCTTAGCTTGCCATCCTTTAATTGGAAAGGACCAGCATAATCTACTCCACACGTGTGGAAAGCTCTATTTGGAGTGACCCTATCTTTCGGGAGATCACCCATTTTTTGATAAAGCGAGGTAGGCCTTACTCGGAAGCAAGTAACGCATTTCGACAGAACACTTCGTACCGCGTTCCGACCATTAATTGGCCAATACCGTTGCCTAACTGCAAATAAAATTGTTTGTGGCCCCGCATGTAACTGTCGGTGATGCTCACTCATAATAATTAATTTGGTCAACGGATGACTTTGTGGAATAACTATTGGAAATTTTATATCGTAACCCACCTGTGCTCTTCTGAGCCTACCACCTACGCGAATCAATTTATCCTTGTCCAAGAAGGGGTCTAGAGATTTAAGCTTACTATTATGCGGTAAGGCCCTGCCACCTTCTAGAGAAACTAACTCAGTCTTATATACTTGCAATTGCATTATTCGTATTAACACTAACAGGGCTTCATTCATTTCATCGTTCGAAAGTTTGCCCAACAATTTTGTTTCCTTGTTAACGGTAATATTTTTATAAAATCTAAGACACCAAGCAGTCACACGTTGTAATCTATACAACGAGGAATATCTGGTAAAAATACTAATATCTGGAATTACATTTAGACATGCCAACTCTGGCGTTCGTTTTTCAGGGATCAACTCTACCGGTGAATTTTTTGGCCTTGGCCATAATGCCACACCTTTTGACAACCACTCTGGACCATCCCACCAGAGGTTTAAATTTCTTAACTGTTCCGGATTAACTCCGCGAGAAATTATGTCCGCGGGATTTTCCTCTGACTTTACATGATTCCATTGGTCTACATTTGTAAGATTTTGCACCTCTGTGACCCTATTAGCCACGAAGGTTTTCCAAGTGCATGGCTCCTTTGCTAGCCACGCAAGCACTATTGTCGAGTCGCACCAAAACACAACCCTTTGCAACTTTATCTCTATTGCTTCCTTTACCTTATGTGCCAAGCGTGCCAACAGCACTGCCCCACACAATTCCAATCGCGGCACGGATATACTCTTGAGCGGAGCTACCTTGGATTTAGCACATAACAGTCCTGCACAAATGTCTCCGCTTGCATTGGTAGCTCGTAAATATAAACACGCCCCGTATGATACCTGTGACGCATCACAGAACCCATGCATTTCGATCTCATACGAATCTTTGAATATTATCTGTCGAGAAATGCTAATATCATTTAAAAGGATCAGCTGTTCATAAAACTCATTCCATGATGTATATATTCCATTGGTACCGCCTCGTCCCAGTCTAAACCTACTTGCCAGAGTCGCTGTAACATAACCTTTGCCTTTATTGTTGCTGGACCCACCAAACCTAAAGGGTCAAAAATCTTAGATATTGCCGAAAGAATAAATCGTTTTGTTACTCCCTTGAAACCCGATTTATTAATATGTACCGTGTAGTTTAACGTATCCGATTTTGCTTTCCAATATAACCCTAACGTTTTTTTTATATCTTCCTCATTAATATAAAATTCGAGATTTTCATTGTCCCCCTCCGCGGACGTGGCTATAACTTCATTTTCATTTGACGCCCACTTTCTTAAACTTAATCCAGCCTCACCAAGTACCTCTGTTACCTCGCGCCTATATTTTATCGCATTTTCCACCGTGTCCGCCCCCGTTATCAAATCGTCCATATAAAAATGTTTCGATATCAATTTACTCGCTAATGGCCGAGCTTGCTCACAATCATCGGCAATTTGTTGCAAACAACGCACCGCTATAAACGAGGCACTGGCCGTCCCGTATGTCACCGTATTTAGTCGATAATGATTTAACTCTTCATTTGGATCTGCCCGCCACACTATCCTCTGCAAATCACGCTGTTCCTCAATAACATTTATTTGCCTATACATTTTTGCTATGTCGGCGGTCATTACCACGTTATGTTGTCGAAATCTAACCAAAATACTGAATAAATCATCCTGTATCGTCGGCCCTACCTTTAACACATCATTCAAGGACACCCCTGCATCAGTTTTTGCCGAGGCGTCGAATACCACTCGTAATTTTGTTGTAAGGCTATCTTCGTTTAGTACCGCGTGATGTGGTAAATAACAAATGTTTTTTCCCTTTGTAACAGATGGATCAAATTTCGCCATATGACCGCATTGCTCATACTCTTTCATAAAATTACAATATTGTTGTCGTAAACCAGGATTTTTTAATAATTTTCTTTCCATAGCAAAAAAACGCTTAGTCGCGCATTCAAGGGAGTCACCCAGCTCCCCCGCATCTTGGCGGATGGGTAATGTTATCACGAACCGTCCCGATTCGTCCCGGAAGGTAGTATTCATGAAATTCTGTTCACATTCCATCTCTTCTGTCGAATATTTTTTAGTTACTACGCATTCCTCGACACTCCAGAATTTTTCTAATTGATTCTGTATACCCTGATCAATGACCAAATTGCAATGTACCCCCTTATGACACTCCTTAGCACTTAATATCATTGGCCCCGAAATAATCCATCCTAAAACGGTTTTTTGTAATATAGGTTGCTGTGCACCCAACCTAATTTGACCCACACACATTAATTCGAAGAAAATTCCAGCCCCTAACAAAATATCAATACTGGCTGTCATATTAAAGTTGGGATCTGCTAAAGTTAAATTTTCTGGTATTTTTAATTTACCTTTATCATATGAAATAACTGGAATATCCGAGGTAATTTTTTCCAACACTAAAAATGAAAGATCAGCCTTAAAATCATTATGTACCGATTTAATTAGTGTTCGAGTTCTAAAATGTATATTTGTTATTGCCCCACTTACCCCCAACACTGGCAATTTAATATTATTCCTCGGTAATTTTAATTTGTCTAGTAACCCCTTCGTTAGAAAATTTGACTGGGAGCCACTGTCCAGTAAAGCTCGACACTTGTGAAATTCACCCTTAAAATCTGCTATATATACTATGGCTGTCGACAGAATGATTTGCATTTCCCTACCTGTTTGCACGCAATGAGTAGTTATATGTGACACTTGATTTTCGTTTGCTATCTCTAAGGACACAAGAGAGGAGTTATTTTCAATATTTAAATTTTTGTCTACTTCACTTTCCCCTACATTTTCCCTGTGCAATAGTGAATTATGCTTTTTGCCACATTTTTTACAACCCTCCGTTCTACAATCACTAACGAAATGATTCGCCCTAAAACAGTTTAAACATAGTTTCAACCTTTTGATTTCAATTAATCTCGCTGGCATGGCTAAACCCTGAAATTTTTCGCATCTATATAAATGTGTGACCCTTGACAAAACTCACATTTTAATCCTTGCGTTGTGACATGTGACATTGACTTTTCAGAAAATCTCCTACCTCTATCCTTAAAAGATTTATTACTAACATCTAGTACCTCTAAAACTTGACACCTATCTGACAAAAACTCTTTGAAATCCGACATTTTTGGCATTCCCTTAAATTTAGCTACTGTCGCCTCTTCCCATTCTTTTTTGGTCACGTCATCTAACTTTCGAGACAATAACAATATTAAAATCCTATCCCACGATTCGACAGGTTCTCCCAAAGATTTTAGTGACCTAATATGTCTCTCAATATCGTCTAATAATTTCCGCAACGAGTAATGTGACTCTTTATGGTTTACCGGCATGTCAATTAACGCCTTGAGATGTGTTTGTATAATAATCGGTTTATTCTCATATCTTTTTTGCAGTAAGTCCCATGCTACAGTATAATTTTCTGCTGATACTTCTAAGGCCTGTAAAATCTTTTCTGCGTCACCCTTCACGCAATCTCTTAAAAAATAAAATTTTTTGATGTTGTCCAACCCTGGATTATTATGTACTAAACTCTTAAACATATCATAAAACTCCAACCATTTGTCATAGTCCCCATAAAATTTTGGTAAATTTAAGGCGGGTAGTTTTACAACACTGTTACACGCCAACGGGTTAATCATAGGGTTAATGTTACTACCGACGTTTACTGTTTGTATGGATTGCATTTTAGCGGCATTTATCAAAATATGTTGCTTTGCCACCGCAGCTATGTCGAAGTAAGCGTCTTCAAATTCCTCTCTCTCTCCCGATTCGGTTTCACCCTCACTTATCATTTCTAACTGCGACTGAACCTCCTTAAATTCCCTAAATACCTCCTCTATCTTTTCTAAACGTATCTGTAATTCAATGGCCTTTTTGTCCTCAAATTTTGAAACAAAGGTAGTAAATCTCGTTAATTGGGCCTTTAATTGTCCCCTTTTACAGGTAAGCTGCTTCACATCCGCCATGCTTGTTATTATTTAATAAGACAATATTCAATACAATGTGTTATTATCACCGCGCTACGTTGAATTTAAATATGTGCTTTCCGCAAATAGAGTGCGATGCCTAGATACAAATATTATAGGAATAGACAGGAACGGAAAACTCACCGTTCGCTGGGCTGTCTTCTTTGCTTCCGTCGGCTTGCTCCGCCGGCCGAACCACTTTCCAGCCACGTGCTGTACGACTTGCCTTTCGCCGTTTCCAACCTCCTTCGATATGTTTTCTAAATTCGCTCGATTGACCATTTGTTGCAGCCTAATGCTGCGGTATTTTCTCTTCTATTGTTTGAAATAAAATAACACTTCTGTGATAGTTGTGGACTGTATATTGTTGCAAGAAATACAAGATTAACATAAATAATTTCCGTACAGCTCTCGTCTGCACGGTTAATAGAACGACAATGACAATGACGACACCGGCTTCTCGCAGAGAGCACTAGCGTCTTGTTGCCCGCGCAGTTGTACTGCCGCTTGCTTTAAAGGGACATAGAACTAAGACCTAATTTACCGACACCCGACAATCTGATAGATTTAATATCATTAGCTTAGATATAAGAAGAACTTGCATATCATTAATATTTTTGTACAAGATGTTACACAATATGATTGACTGTTCTGATTTACTCCGTGATATTAATTTTCATGTACCAAGAATCAACACACGACAGAATCTAACATTTAGATGTAAAATACCCAGAACGAATATTCTCTCCAAATCACCTGTACATGTTATGTGTGAAAATTTTAATAGTCTATGTAATTCATGTGACATTCACCATTGTTCGCTAAGTAGGTTAGTAGAAGTGGCTATTGAGCATCTTGGTGTTAGAAATCTGCATAATACTTTGTAACTTTTAAAAGATAAAATTACAAATTAGGTAGCATTTTATAGGTAGTACAAGTTAATGTTTAAATATTTTAGTTCTCTTAAGGTTATTGTGTATTCACTATCTCACATTGTCCTGTAAATGGATTTTCTGTTGGACAATAAAGCTATTATTATTATTATTATTATTATTATTATTATTAACAATAAAACAATGCAGATAATTCTTTCACCAAAAACTGATCCATTCTATTCCGCAAATTTCATATCAGAAGTATGCATCTATCTATAATAGTTTTTAAAATGTCTCGATACTGAAATTTACCGTGCACTCTTCGGGTATGCTTTGTTTAAACAATTTCTGTAGCATTTGTTAACAATAATTTCGAAAATTATTTAGCAGTACCAGAATCTAGAAGGAATAAGCTTTCCATTAGTTTGAAAATCATTAAGAAATATTAAAAAATAACCCTGTAAATGAGATGGGAACATAAAATTAATCAATTTTCAGTGACACAAAAATTTTCGGAAAAATTTTTTTTATGCTTTTTTGCAATCGCGGACAGAATGGCGCCCTCTGGATTTAGATGCGCAAGGTCATTCCAGATAATGTACATATTTTTTAAAAAGTATATCTTTGAGTCCACACCCTGGCATTTTAGGAGCGTCTTTTGAGAAGATTGATTCCCGACTAATACCATTTAAATCAATATTCCTCCAACAACAGGCGCTGTGTGACGTCACGATGGGGAGACTGTTTCGCGTCAGTCATTATTGACATATATTGGACTTCATTGCATAGGTCGTTCTTGTGCGTTTTAAATAGTTTTATATTAAAATTCTTGGGATAAGTAATATTGTCATAACAATCCAGCAAGGATAAGAATTTTACAAATGTTAAAGTAGAATCAATAGATATGAATTTGGTTAAAAATTTAATATGCACTAAAATATAATTATGCTATATATTGCTTGTTGGAATAATAATTGGAGTTTTTTAAGATTTTTCTATGACTTAGTTTCCAATTTACTAGCTTTTTACTTATCATACTCTTCACAAATGCGAAAACGAAAAATAAATATATTGCATTTGATTTGATCTGCACATTTTCAAAATCGTAAATATCGCTAGTAGAGAAAAAAAATCATATTATTGTATTATTGTCTTCGAATTCTGAACAACTTTCATGTTTTTTATAGACACGATAAAGTACAGAAAATCCGATCGCATTGAAATTTGGACAGTAAGTTAACGTTAGCTATAGGAAGAACTCTGTTGCTTCTGAAAGATATCGATTAGGAAATGGGAATGTTACCGAACATTTTAATTTAAAAAATGAAATTGAGTTGCAACTATTAATATTATACTAGGTTTAAAGTAGTTTCTGCAGACGCCAAAATACTGTGAATTATGTTGACAGATGTTTCGCCACCACAGTCGGCATTATCGCGAGATTAAGAAATTGAAACTAAAAAAAGGAAGTCTATTTATAGATTGAAACATAAAACAATGTGTGTCTTATACGAAATAATAAAAATATTCTACATAATTAGCATTAAATTCACTGGTAGTTAATTATTTGCAACTCTCTATAATTTAATTATTTGCGTTTATTCTCTCAGTATAAACACTGGCAGATGAAATGATTCACAACAACACATTCTCTACTCATCGTGACGTTAATATCTTCAGGTAGCAGGCTGACGTCATTTTTACTTCATTTTGACATCATTTTTTGGTAACATTGGTCGACTACGTCAGGTGTCGAAGATCTGACGTCTCAGTAACGTCATATTTTGACGAAATTATGCCGTGAAGTTGAGACGTCGATGTGCAGTATTGGTCATATTTTCAATTTAGATGAGTTCATGCATTACTAACCCAGGTAGCAGGGTGCCGTCATGTTGACGTCGCTTTTTCGGCATCCATTACATCAATTTCACCTTCAACGTGACGTTAAAATGATGTAAAATTGGCGGACAATGTCTCAGCCCACTGACGTCATACATGTGACGTCAATATGACGTATTGGTAATCAGTGAATTTTGCAATAAGTGATGCAAACCTTTCATTATAATATTTAATATTTTTCTCAATTGTTAATAAAGCTTTTAACGAAAAGAAATTCAAAATGTGCAGGGATTGAAACGCCGACCTCTTGCGTAACGCTTAACTCACTGAACCAATGAACAGTTAAATTTCAATTTATTTAAAAACATATTATTATTACTAGTATGTGAAAAACTGTTACTTATATTCAACATTTGTTTGCAATGCCAAGGCGTAATATTTATTGTAATATATTGTATATAGGGTAATTAAGGAATGGTTTTTATATTTAACAGTTTTTGTAGAGGGTAAGTTTTTGTTGACACAGCTGTTAGATATGCACGACAGCGATTTCAGTATGAGTATTCACGCGCTTATGTTAGCCGTCTTAAAGGTGTATTTGTGTGTAATAAAGGGCAACAATATGAAGTGTTATTAATTTAATATTTGCTTACTACCATCAAAGAACACGACACTTTCTAATTAATTTGTAACGTGGGCTTGCATTTAACAATGACGTGTAATTGACGTCACCATGTTATCCTACCACAGCTACACCTAAATATGACGTCTAGATGACAGCATTTTTATGGCGTCAATATGATGACTCTAATGTCACGTCATTATTACGTCATTAAGTAGTCGAATGACGTCTACTGACGGCAGATCACCTTAAAACGACATCATAATGACGACACCTTGCTACTTGGGATGTAATTTGTTGGAGAAATTATTTCTAGATGGCGCCACATACAAGCCACTGACAATAATCAATCACTTTTTATCTTATATCCTAATGAATTTATAGAAAATAAATAATATAAATTGCAATGTACTTTATTCAGGAAACAATTGATTTGGATGGATCTTGTAACGATCAGGTTAAAGAGTCTATTCTATGGTTGGGCCCAGATAGGTCAGCCCAAAACCAGTCAGTGCTTAAACTATTATAGTTATTAAGGTACCAAGGGTGTCATGTGGGTAATAACGCACCGAGGTCGGCAGTGTACTTCCCGAGGGAATGTACGGCGTCATTATCCTATAACACCCGTGGTGCCTTCAACGTTTAATGTCCTACAAGTCTGTTATTTACTTAGAATTTTTTTTTCTGACATTTACGATTTATTAATTTGACATCTATTATGTTCAGAACGATTTGATTTAAAAGAGAGTAAAAATCAAAATTGTTTGTAAACGCCGCCGTTGCAAAGCAACGCATTTTGTTTGTCAATAACGCTATCATAATTTGCTTGTTTTGGGTCGTGTTATAATTTTATAATGCCCTAGGGCGTTATAGATATTCATAACGCCCTAGGGCGTTATTTTTAATTTAATGTATCTCAAAATAGGGTGGTTATTGTAAAATAACAGACTTGTAGGACATTAATTTATTAATTGTCCATTCATCTGCATGGCAGCTTATCCCGTAACCCATCATACATTGGAAAAGGAGACCTCCTAGAGCCACATGACATGTTGCATCAAATTAATTTATTGTATTACTCAAATGCACATTTATTTCAATTAATCAAAAATACCTTGCATATGATCAGATAAACATCGCTAAATGACGTCAATTTAGCGTCACAAAATGACATCTTTAAAAAAACTTGTTACATTATGTCGTAATTTTACGTCATTATTACGTCATTCCAGGGGTCAAAATGGCGTCATAAGTTACCAAAAAATGGTGTCAAATGACGTCAGTCTGTTTCCTAGGTTATAGTTCCTCAACTTAACGCCACGGGCGTAAACCTTAGTCGAAATCGCCAAAACACGTTTATTGTATTGCCTGTATGGAAAGGCGCAATTGCCCCCTTACTCACGTCATACGCCACTGGAAACTTGTATCGCTATACTGGAAACTATAATATCACCTCGGCGCACAGTGAGTCACAGAAGTAGTAGCTGGCCAAAAATTAAAAAAATAAAGTGATTCAATCTCGATTTTTTGGTCTTCCTCTATTGTAGGGTGGATTTTCTACTAAGCAGGGCCGTTGAGAGAGGAGGTCAGCCGGGTTAACTACCTCGGGAGCCGGGTATCTATCGGGAGCCCGGACATAGAAATAAATAAAGTTTGATATACAGGTTGTCCCAAAAGTAGTCGATGATGCTAAGTGAGGTGACGGGAGTAAATTTCAATCAAAATAACAAATAGACTAAATTTATTCACCATAAATCTTGTTACAGGAACAATATCTGTTCTGTTTTTTTTTTAATTTGATTTGATAACAGAGTTCATGAAAATGTGTTTAGTGGAGTACACCTACTTAAAATCCACTAAAAAAAAAGCAAATCATTTTCTTTACATATTAATTTTTAGTGGACGTACTAGGCGGTTTCAGGAAAAAAATACAAAAATTTTAATAATTTTTGAATTATCAACATCTGGATAACCACATATATGGTTATTTTGATGATAAATGACCTCCTCAGTCACCTCTCTTCATTTGATTGGTCGCTTTTGAGACACCCTGTATAAAGGTCTATTTAATAAGGGCTATTTAATTTCACATTAATTATTCCGAGTCCCGCTGTGGCTCTCGACGACCATACTACTAAATACCTAAAGATCCAGGTAAATATTCGACCATTTGGTGGTTTTATGACTATCCAATTATATCAGTCGCACTAGTCGAATTTATCGTGTCCAAGCGTTTACATCGATATTAATTTTGAAAAAGTGTAGGGTAAAACTACAGTGACTATCTTTGACGTGGAATCAGTAATAATTAAGGTCGGTATCTAATTTACGTTTCCCTTATTGTTACATAATTTCATATTTATTAAGTAATATTTTAGTACAGTACCTACACTCAAAGAAAATGATAGGTAAATATAGAATAGTCATACAACTTTATTTGTTTTCGTAAACAAATAGTAGTTTAATAATCATATCTTCTTGTAACAAATTAAATAGTACAATCAATATAGTTTGGTTTAACAAAATTAACGATATTGTTAGTTAACCATTTTTTTTTTTTGTTGAATTTACCCATACTATTTCTTTGAGTGTAGAGGTAAAAAATATGCAAAACTTCGGAATAATGTCACATTGAACGGATTTTGTTCATTTTTGGCAGTATAACAGTAAATGCTTCACAGAAAAGTTTCTATATTGTGCGGGGGCTTACTAATTTATAGGGGGTGGATGCCACCCCTACTCAGGGGGTGGCACTTCAAAATATATATATTTCTCGGAGCTGAAATAGAATCAAATTTTAAGAAGAAAAGGTTCTATGCAATTTTTCACATAAATTGATAGTTTTTAAGTTATAACGACTTCAAAATTGCGATTTTAGCTTAAAAAAAAAGGCATTTTCAAACGGCTTTCGTCAAGTATCTCGAAAAGTATTACTTTATCGAAAAAATTTTAGAGACCAATTACAGAAAGTACAAACTGGGAATTAATTATATTTTTTGTTTATTGATGTAAGATTAATAATTTCGGAGATATTTAAGTTTACATTTGGCATCCAAGTGTTCATAAGATAATTATTTAGAGTGAGAGTTAAATATCTCAGAAACTGTGGCACCTACGTCAAGGATGCTAATAAGTAGAATAATAGGTTATTAATTAAGCTTTCAGCTGTTTTTTTTTTTTATTTGTTTCCGTAGCATAAAAAACAAAGAAGTTATGATCGAAGCAATGTGTGTCTACACATTTTTTTAATAACAACGTCGCCATTTTGTTACTGTAATTAGCCAGTAATTAAAAAAAAAGGAATTTCAAACACTGTTTCTCATTAATATATAGCATGACGTAGATGCTCAAATTTTTTGGTTTGTATACAGCAATTGCTTTAGAAAAAAATATAATTTAAACTATAAAAGTATTTTCGATAAAACGTAATTTTTTTTTCCTGTACTAAATATCTCAATAAATATTAGTTTTATTGAAAAATGGGTAGACACCAAAAATAAAGCTCATAAACTGAAAATGAATTTCGCTTGTTTATTTATTTACATAGATTTAATAGTTTCGGAGATATGAAAGTTTACAAATGGTGTCCGAACGTTTATAAGCCGAAAAATGCAGTTTAAATGTTTTCGAAATTATTAATCGTACATCAATAAACAAAAAATATAATTAATTCCCAGTTTGTACTTTCTGTAATTGGTCTGTAACATTTTTTCGATAAAGTAATACTTTTCGAGATACTTGACGAAAGCCGTTTGGAAATACCTTTTTTTAAGCTAAAATCGCAATTTTAAAGTCGTTATAACTTAAAAACTATCAATTTATGTGAAAAATTGCATAGAACCTTCTCTTCTTAAAATTTGATTCTGTTTCAGCTCCAATAAATATATATATTTTTTAAGTGCCACCCCCTGAGAGGGGGTGACATCCACCCCCTATAAATTAGTAAGTCCCCGCACAATATAGAAACTTTTTTGTGAAGCGCATTTACTATTATACCGCCAAAAGCCGCTGCCCAAGGAATCACTACTTCCACATCCAGATTTTTTATCTAAGTCACTCACAACGAAAAAATTTTGTATGTGGAAATAATTATTTATGGAACTTTAATAATATAATATTTGAAATCCTCTACCCCAAAAACCCTTAAAACGATACCCCACATCGGTAGCGGGGTGGGGGTGGTAGTGGGGGTGGATGAAGTAAAAAAAACATTTTGAGGTTTCTGGTTCTTGTACACACCCTAAATCACAATTTTTTTTCATCCCCTTTAATAATGGGGTGGGGGTGGTAATGGGGGTGGCTAATGCCAAAATTTTTTTTGAGACCTCACCTTCTCTTGTATGTACTAAATACCAATTTTATGGGCTCTTACCTGCTTGATTTACCTATTTTCCCCAAATTTACCTCAATTTACCCCCCAACCCTTCGATGGAACAAGATGAAAATATAATCTAGTTCTAGATCTCGTTAAAGTACATATGTGTACCAAATTTCAAGTTAATATCTCAAACGGTTCCAGAGTAAACGTGCGCACAAAAAAAGTTACAGACAGACCGACAGACAGAAAATTTTTTTTCGCCCAAATTTAAAATTTCGACGTTTCGTGACTTTTTAAGCCTATTTGAACAATAAAAATTTTTAAAAATTTTTTTGTCGTTACTATACTTCCACTGGACGTGGTAAAATGAACGAAATCCGTTCAATATGACATTATTCCGAAGTTAAAACCTCTAGTTACTGTACTATTTAGCATATATACAGGGTGTCCCACTTAAAACTCCCGGTGCCATTTTCTCGATAACTAAAAGAGATATTTGAATTCTGTAACACTCAAAGAAATAGTATGGGTAACTTCAACAAAAAAAAATGGTTAACTAACAATATCGTTAATTTTGTTAAACCAAACTATATTGATGGTATTTTTAAACAAGAGGTGATTGTTATTTTAATTAATAAAAACAAACAAAAAACAAAAAAAAAAAACAAAATGCAAAACAAACATTAACTTAAAAAATAGATGAATAAGACTATTATTTTGTTCGTCTGACTATTATTTTGTTGAATTCTGTCAAATTAAACTAGATAATAGTATATTTTATTTTTAACTATTATCGAATTGTAATTCTAACCCAGTATTAGTTCGCTGTACTATTGTACTTGGTAGACAAACCAATATTATTGTCGTCTTCTAGAAGTTCTAAAAGAATTGCCATAAAATTTGCTTGCTTACCACGTAGTCTATTACAGAAATTATTCCCAGATGACGCCACATACAAATCACTGACAATAATCAATCATGCATTATCTTACACTCTTATGAATTTATAGAAAATTAATAACATGATTGCAGTGTTCAAATTCTCTGAGGGTTCATCGATATATTTGGATGGATCTTATAAACGATCTCTAATCTTTGGTTTGGGTGGTCTGATGTCTCAATACTGAGATTTTGGCTAACCAAAAAAAACTTCATCATACAATAAAGTGTAGATCCAAGATTGGTAGACTATGAGGTTCCTTAATATACAGCTTTTAGGCGAAGAAGTCAGTGCGGGGGTGAAAGGTCAGACTATCTTTGTTCTTCGAACGCGCAGTAGCGGCGCAGTTATCTCACTCTAGAAGAACCGTCCGTACTGGCTCGAAATATCGTCTGACGTTACTATGATCTGCAGTGTTACATTCTACAATTTATCCTCTTTACCAGCATGCAGAACAGTGTCTCAAAATGCGAGGATAATTACCACAGACCTCAAAAGCGGGTTATTGCGAGCCCGTTCCAGTTACGAGTTCATTGCTTAATTAACATTACACAAATTCTTACAATATTTTCAATAAGGCTCTGCATCTGGTGTGTTCTCACACCAGCTGTTCATTGGCTAATGCCGTTTTTTGGTGGGGATTGTGAGTTATTAGGCCACCTTAAAGTATACCAACCTTGGTGTAGATCAACCTAAAAATTAGTTGGTGAACAAAAAACAAAGTCGTTGTACTATTTAATTGTAGACCAAATTGAAAATGGTTAGTGAACATAAAAAAATGTCATTGTACTATTTAATTTGTTACAAGAAGATATGATTATTAAACTACTATTTGTTTACGAAAACAAATAAAGTTGTATGACTATTCTTTACTGATTGATTTAACTATGGCGCTAGATAGGCGCGATTTCATATGCTCTTTTTGGTTGAATTTACCTATCATTTTCTTTGAGTGAAAAGGTGTTCAATAGAATATATAAATGATGATATATGAATGATGAGTTCTGAGTAAGAACGGTTATTTTACAAATTGAGGTATAGATGGCGTTGTTACGCTAAGAAATTATTTGATCCTAGGAATGTTGAAATTAAGTACAAGTGATGGAACATTACATTCTAAGAAACTTTTATAATACCAACATTTTTCGAAATATCACAATTTTGAGATATTTGAACTTCAATATATATTAAGTAAAACAACTGCTATTTGAAAATTAAAGATTTTGACATTTCTGTTTATTGTGTATTGTATAATTTTTGTGCCATGGTTATGTTGTATGATCGGATTTTACACTGTAAATTGTAGACATATGAAGAAAAAATGCGATTTTTATTACTTGAAAAATTACATTGAAATCAAATATCTCGAAAACCAGTGATTTTTCGAAAATTGTTCATATTAAAAAGGTTGCTTAGAATATAACTCTCCATCTCATGCTCCTCATTTTAACGTTCCTGGAATCGAACAATTTCTTTGCATCGCAATGCCACTTATACCTCAATGTGTAAAATAACCCAGGAAGCAAGATGATTTTTCGTCGGCGACGTCATTGTCCCAATAAGTGACGTACCAGAGACGTGACATTTAAAACGTACTTCTGACGTCATCATGAAGACGTCAAATACACGTTTCTTTTAGGTCATTATTTTGACGTCATTAAAATGATGTCATTTTGTCGTCAAAATTGGTCATTTGGTTCACTATATATATTCATATATTCACTATATATATATATATATGTATATATGTATATAGAGATCTTTGACTAATCATAATTATTACAATAAAAACGTACATATAGAAACATCAGTATGTTTTGACATAGTTGCCGAATATATTTTGCAACCTGAAATTTTAAGTTAAAAAAATCATTATAAAATAAAAATAAATAGAAGTATTTAGTGACTAGTTCAATTTTTGCCACATAGTAATAATAATTTTGTTTTACTATTTCTAACTAGGTATACAGCTTTTAAACATATTTAAATAAACATGTTCAATGGTTCAGTGAGTTAAGTGTTAGATTGCGAGTGAAGAGGTCGGCGGTTCGATCCCTGCACATTCCGGTTTTTTGTTCGTCAAAAACTTTATTAATAATTGTGGAAAAATATTATAATGAGAGGTTTGCATCCTCGCAAAATTCACTTATTACCAATACGTCATATTGGCATCATATGTATGACGTCATTGGGCTGTGACATTGTGCCGTCTTTTTTACGTCATGCTGAAGGTGAAATTGACGTAATTAATGCCGAAAAAACGACGTCGTAATGACGGTGCCTTGCTGCCTGTGAACCATTTTTACTAAAAACTAAAGTTATTTATATATTCTAGTACATACCTTCTACAGAATTCAAAGATCGCTTTTGGTTATCGAGAAAATAACGCCGGGAGTTTTAAGTGGGACACTCTGTATATTAGTAGATATGCTTCTAGAGGGCAGAATATTTACTAGTGAAATATTTTGTCGAACTGCTCTATATGTTTCCTTAAATATATAAGGAATAAGAAACCAGACTGCAACCAACAGCTATTCTCCGGAGTTACAAGCCTGGCCGCGTTGAGTACAATAACTATGTATTGCCACAAAACGCTAAGTTTCGATTGTAATAGACACCAGCCGAAAGACTTATTCCCATTCAAAGGAGCTCTCGTGCCAGCCACCCCATACCACTTGCAGACTGCAGTTTCGAGCTATTGGCTCTCGTCAGTGCAAGGTAGGTCTGAGACGGCTGTAACGAGGCATTTGTTCACTCTTGGTACATGACGAGATTTATAAAACCACGACATGCAACATCAGCCGCTAGATGGAGCCTGTCATTTTTGTTGCATGTCGTGGTTTTATAAATCTCGTCATGTACCAAGAGTGAACAAATGCCTCGTTACAGCCGTCTCAGACCTACCTTGCACTGATGAGAGCCAATAGCTCGAAACTGCAGTCTGCAAGTGGTATGGGGTGGCTGGCACGAGAGCTCCTTTGAATGGGAATAAGTCTTTCGGCTGGTGTCTATTACAATCGAAACTTAGCGTTTTGTGGCAATACATAGTTATTGTACTCAACGCGGCCAGGTTTGTAACTCGTAATTCAGCGCTCGGCGGGGCATTAGTCCGGAGAATAGCTGTTGGTTGCAGTCTGGTTTCTTATTCCTTATATATTTAAGGAAACATATAGAGGAGTTCGACAAAATATTTCACTAGTAAACTCTGTATATTACAATTAAAATGTCATTTTAATTTCATATATTAGGTACCTTTTTCACGTGTGAACAAAGGTCCAAATTTCACGGAACTTCAACCATAATCTAAACATAAAATACTTGGTATGTTGAAGTTTTGTGCGATAATTTGCTCTCCTAAGAGAAAACTTTATTTTTGTCGATCCAAGTAGGTACTCGTTTGATTTGAATGATGAATGATTTTATGATTCATAATTGAATTAGTTTAGATCGTCGTGCTTGGATTATGATTATACAGATCTACCTGACTACTCTTTGTTAGCACCCCATGTACCTAATAATCTAGTAGTATTTACATTCAAATTAAGTTAATTCCACAATAAGATAGTTCTTATATTCCAAGTACCTACTTTCGGTAATTTACATTTAATAAAAATAAGATGTATTATATAGCAATACATATTTTTCTTATTCAGAAACCTCGAATTCTATTACAAGAAGAGACTGAAGATATGTTTATTGCGTGACAGCAATTTATCACATTTTGGACATTTTACAAATCGACAATAATGCTTAAAAGGCCATTGTAGAAAGTTTGAAATATGAATTATGCTCTATTTGCGGCACAGAGAAGCTCATTATAAATGGCAATTCTCTAAAAATATGGTCAGGGTGCTATAAGAAATTTTAAACATGCCTCATCTGTATCTTATATATGGGTTGTCTACATTTTTAGAAAGAATTCACTGGAAATATCTGTACTATGACAGTTTTTAGGTATATTACTACCTGCTAGATACGAGACGAGCCGCCATTGTCTCTGCCACCCTAAAGTGTACTTTTTATTTCTCTCGTATACTCCCCTAAAAAGTGTTCACAAATATCATAACCGTGTAACTGTTGCCAGACTAAGAACTGGTTTCAGGCCTGTGGAGAACCAGTATGGGCCCAGCGGTAAAATCAAATTTTCAATACATATAATATTTAACTTGAAATATTATATTATTTATTTATAATGTAATTACTACAAAATGTAAATAATGTACTTTTATTTATAATTAATAGATTTATCAATACAAAAATGCAGGGGCGGCTGGTGAAATTTCAACAATTTTTTTCTCGTCTATGGCGCATGGGACCCATACGAAATATGGGAAATAACATCTAGAGAAGCACTCCTCTAAGGACCCCTAAAAAATTTTGAAAAAGCAATTTGCGAAAAATTTTTTCAAAATTCGAGGTCTAGGGACTCCTGTTTAAAATTAATTTTTTTTTGTCATATACATTTTACTTTTCATAAAAATACAACAACAGGTTTTGAAGTTTATGAAAATATTTTCATTATTAACTGAAACATAATGAACTGAAATTTTGTAATTTACAATTTAACAAATTCGATTGACCCCCCTAGGTCTAGGGACTCCTGTTTAAAATTAATTTTTTTTGTCATATGCATTTTACTTTTCATAAAAATACAACAGGTTTTGAAGTTTATGAAAATATTTTCATTATTAACTGAAACACAATGAACTGAAATTTTGTAATTTACAATTTAACAAATGATAAAATTTCAATTCGTTGTATCTCAGTTAGTAATGGAAATATTTTCATAAACTTCAAAACCTTTTTTGCAATTAATTATTTTTATTTATTTGCTTTTATCATGATTAGAGAATATTATTTAGGTATTATGCAAATCACAACTTACACACTTTTTTATTTATTATGAAAATACCTACTTTCTGTATATTGTTGCTCTAATCTGGTTCTCCAATAATGAGTGTTTTAAAGTATTTACCTGACTAGTATATTAGCGTGCCCAGATTAGGGCAACAATATACAGAAAGTAGGTATTTTCATAATAAATAAAAAAGTGTGTAAGTTGTGATTTGCATAATACCTAAATAATATTCTTCAAAACCTGTTGTATTTTTTTGAAAAGTAAAATGTATATGACAAAAAAAATTAATTTTAAACAGGAGTCCCTAGACCTAGGGGGTCAATCGAATTTTGAAAAAATTTTTCGCAAACTGCTTTTTCAAAATTTTTTAGGGGTCGTTAGAGGAGTGCTTCTCTAGATATTATTTCCCATATTTCGTATGGGTCCCATGCGCCACAGACGAGAAAAAAATTGTTGAAATTTCACCAGCCGCCCCTGCAAAAATGTATTTAACAGTGATGGCGCCAGGCCTGGGGTTGCAGCCCCGCCTACCTGTTGTCAGCCCTGACTAGTTAGTTCAAACACTATTTCATGTAAAATGAATTTATTTAGAATTTCTATGAAGTACCTATGTTAAGAGAAAAAGTAGAACGCCCATGACCGGTATTTGTTGAGTGATTTATTACCTACTATCTGTTTTTACCAAATAGAGTATAGTGAATTTCATGATACCATGAAATAGGAGATAGATTCGGTACGAGCACGGAACGAGTAAAGTAGTATTACTATGAGAAGATGCCAGCAAAAAATATGCGCAGAAACGAGTTTGTGCGCTCCATCATTCTAAGCCAATGAGAAAGAATTACGTGACATTCAATGTCAACACCAGTGGTGGCGGTGCCCTGCAGTAGAGCGGCGGCGATGGTAATAATAATAATAAAACAGCTTTATTAGGCAAAGTTTAGTAAAACTTACTATTCTTTCACTTCTCCTGAACAAAGGTTACTCGTAACAGTTGGCAAATTTTAATCTACTCCATTTTCACAGTTCCTTGACCGCGAAACTTTTATTGCAATTACACATCCCTATACCCCAGATAAAGCTATGCCACTGGTAAAAATATTCGCGCATTTTGGCTCCGCCCTGGCATCTTCTCATAGTAATACTAGTCTACCAGTTCAAATCGAGCCCGCGGCAGCCGCGTGTCAAAAGAGTCGTAACTTTTTATTTCATCGAAGGATAAGCTTCTAAATACTTCAGTTAGCGTCGTTTATCGGACCGTATATAACATGGGCGTATCCATGGTGGGGGGAAGGGGGCAATCCCCCCCCCGAGCTACAACTTTCTGACTATTACTTTATTACTTCGAGTTTAAGAAGACTGAAAAACTTACCTTAGAAATATAACAATCGCCTTAATGGCAGGCAGGCCTGTCGAGAGGGGTGGAGCGTAAAGGGTGATCGCGCCTGGACTCGTTTTGGGGGAGGGGGGCGGTGTTGAAATATTTTTTATTATATTTCCCCGCTCGTCGACAATGTATTTGGTATTTGTCCTCCCTGCTCGTTAAAAATGTTTTAGGATTCCCCCTTGCTCGTCAAAAATATTTTTGGAATTTCTTCCCCCGCTCATCAATATTCCAATTTTTTTCTCACCTGGGTAACAGCTTAAGTAAAAATAAAAATTAGGTCAGTGAGATCAGGGTCTGCTCCCCCCCCCCCCTGGATTAATTTCTGGGTACGCCACTGGTATATAAGCTCGACTGCGTCTCGGGCACTTTTTGTCAAATCACATCAAAATGATCTCAAGCAATATATCTAGGCAACCAGGACCTACCCCGCCCCCTCTCGGCGGACCTGGCTGCCTGGTTCAATTTGACGTCACAAAATGACGTCGCTGCATGAGCGGTGACATAATATGATGACCAAAAAAATGAAATCAAAAGGAAAAAATAAGGTCACCAATTAGCGACGCGACGTCTCAACATGACGTTATAATTTGGTAACAATATGACGTTACTGAGACGTAATTTTTTCGCCGCCTGGTGTAGGCGACTAATGTTACCAAAAAATGACATCAGTCTGACTGGGGAGATTGTCAGACTTCCCATTCATCAAATAAGTACCTCTGTATGCACTTGTTGCATGAACTACTATTTTACGCACCAAATCTAAGGAAAAAAGTAATTTTTTTTTTACGGTTATAGATAAATACTTTTACTAAAATATTAAAATTTGACCTGCCACTGTGTGGACCGGAGAGAGGTGCTGCAAACACACGAGCAAGGTCTGCTGATTATTAGACTTTTTCATTTAAATTATTTTTGAAGTAGGTAGGTACCTACACTGTAAAAAATGTTTAAAAAAATATTGAATTGCATTTTTTTCATTGGTTAATAAACGATTACTCAGACAATTATCTAAAGTGGGTGTTAAACACTAATAAAGGCTATCTAGGAAATATCACATATTTTTTTCTAATTAATATCAGGGAAGTAGGTACTTATGTGGTATAATGTAGACAACAAACATCACGAACCGAAAATAATCGAGCTATGAGTCCCGACAGCCAGAGTAAAGTTTACAGAATTGAGGTCATTGAATTCAAAATTCCGTTGGAATCTAACCTGTAAACATTCTAGTATTTGGGATTATATCCAATGGAAATACTAAAAGGTCAAATCGCCTTCGAGCATGCGCCTTTACGTCTTATGTTTTGGGTTTGTCAATATTATTAACCTCAATAATGCGTTGTTGATATTATTTACAGATTAATACGTTTTACCTTTTCTCAGTTTTAGTTTAGTGACCGAAAAACCAAAAAGCAACCAAACATGAAGCGATCGTGGAAAAACAACTGTAACAACGGCTCCCCAGGATTCGTGTACTTCAGTGTGAACAACTCATATCAAAGCAGTCCATCAGATACCTCGGACTATTTATCTTTTGGGGACTCGCCAACCTATAATAACTCTCCAAGTCATGGTTCTCCAAAACCTAAAAAGTTTTCACCTTCGAATTACAGCAGCCCACATAAGTTTCAGAGTACTCCCAAGAACTTTAATAAAAGAAACAATTACCATTACTCGAGTGGCCATAATAACCAATCATATAACAGCTCAAACAATAGCTTTAATTCGAGTTATAATAATTCTAGAAGGAGAGATAGTGGGCCTCACCACAGGAAGGTAAGTTTTTACTGAGTGTTTCTGTTTTGTAAGTGATGGCGTGAGACAGGAAATGTGATTTTGGTCAGGGAAAAGTCAGGGAATTTATGAATTTATAAACAAGACACGGAAAATTTATTAAAACTACTTATTTCCAAAGTCGTTCCCATCTTGCGCCCCTCCTGCTCGTAAATTTTCATTTTCGAGCAGAAGAATTTTCTGGAATTCTTATTGAAAAGCCCTGCAAACCCTGGAAAAGTCTGGGAATTTTAAAACTGTGAATTGGTATGTACCTACCTGAAGTTTCGAACGTTCACTTGAACGAATTTCATATGAAAAAGAAAAATGAATAAAAACCACACTTCGATTTAGGTGTAAAAACTTAAGTATTGTGGATATTATTGTCAGCAAATGTGACATGCCTAAATCGATGTGTGGTTTTTATTAACTTTTCTTTTTCATATAAAATTCGTTCAAGTGAACGTTCGAAATTTCAGGTACATGAATTGGTATACTTACATCCTGGACTGAGGTGGAGTGTTATCGATGGAAAAACCACAATTTAAACTAAGAATAGTCACTTATGTCACACGATGGTGATTTGATAAGCATATGTAAATATTTTTTAATTACATCCCCTCCAAATTCAAACAGCGAGTGGATTTCGTTGCACACTCTGACCACTTGTATTTATTAGTTAGTATCCTCTTCTTACAAATTTAGTATAAGTATGAATCAAACGAATCAAGAGATGAATAGTATTTCTGTACATTTATTTTTGTGTTTAAAAGGGCTATTGTCTGTTTACCAAGCTCAGAGACCATATGTAAGTAAATATGTCAGATATGTATTGTCAAATGCAACCATTGAGGAGACGTTACAGCATGGTCATGTGATAATGCACATATTTATATTTGTTTACATACGCTCTCAGAGCTTGGTGAACAGACAATAGGTATATTTGAAGCAATCGCATTTGTGAGCGACGTTGAGAGGCAAGGGGTGCAGAACTCAGAACCGGATTTAATTATATTGTTTGCTCGTTTACTTTTTATAATATTTCACTTACAATACTATACTTGCATTTATATCTAGAATGCCCTACATACACCTCTATTAATTTGAATGAAAAATTGTTTACGTTTTTGTGTTTATTTTCCTTTTCAAAAAGACCTAATAATGGAATATACTCAGAAAAATACATATTTCCAACCATCAACCATCGTCAGAGAAATTACTTAATATTATTGTTGAATTGCACACTACAACTATTTACATTTTAGGTGTATTATATATGAGTGTTTAAAACCAACTCAAAGTTGCTTTTTGTTATGTATAATACACCTAAAATGTAAATAGTTGTAGTGTGCAATTCAACAATAATATTAAGTAATTTCTCTGATGATGGTTGAATAAACCGAAACGTAAGAAAATAATAATTTTATTACAAAGACCGACAATCCAGGATATCCCTACATCAAGCTAATAAATTGTATACTTATTTTATTCTAAATAATAAAAAGAAAACATAAGCTTTGCGCTCCATGACACAGATGTGTCATCACTGATTTTTATTTTTTTAATAGTAATTTTCACGTGTTAAAACGAAATACAAACAAATAATTCAATAACTGTGCTCGTGCTATATGTATTCCGTACTTATGGCGTCCCCTACATCAAATTCCGCATGTTCGCTAGGAACTAAATGTTTTACGCTTAGTTTAACACTTCACTGAGCTTGTAAAAGTAGGAGCGGCCAGTGTATGTGTCAGATACTGCAGACGGAAACGTTAAAGGAATTTAGACTTTTTCACTTTTGTTTTATTAATTTCTAAGATACTTAAAGTATTTTTGTTTATTTTTTTTTAACACAACTCCCTCAAGCACATTGCTTTTTGGTGATATCCCTCCGCCTATGGCGTCGGGATATTACCAAGCAACGTGCTTTCGAAAACTGATAAAATTATTTCATATTATCAACGTCCTTGGGACATTCTAGTTGAAAATGTCCCTAGGACAATTATCACTTAGTCATCCAGTTTGACAGTTCAATAATTTATTTTTTAACAGTGTCACAATTACAATTTGGCACTTCAAATGACGACTTAATGAATATAATAATAGAGGAAAACACGCCATATAGTACAATTAAAAGTAAAAAGTACATTTGAAATACATTTATGAACTTTTACGGCACCAGAAATTATGAATTAGATAAAAATAAATGAAATAAATTGCAAAAAATTTTCTATGTGAATGCCCCTCGAACATTGATAAATTGCTCATAATTTTATCACAACTTCGTCAAGCATCTTGTTTTTAGGTAAGCAATGTGCTTTTGGAAACTGTGATAAAATTATTTTGTATTATCAACTTCCTTGGGACATTATAGCTGAAAATTATCAGGTTTTTTAGAAGAAATACAAACTCATTGTTGAACGTGCATTCGTGCTTTTTTTCAGAAGAGTATGAAGCATGACATGTAAAACTAAATGTAGTTTTTGTTTGAGCAACCAGAGTCACTTTCCATAGTTAGTAGGTATGCTTTTAGAGGGCAGAATATTTACTACGAATTACAAGCCTGGCCGCGTTAAGTGCAATAACTGTGTATTGCCACAAAACGCTAAGGTTTCGATTTTAATAGACACCAGCCGAAAGACTTATTCCTACTTAAAGGAGCTCTCATGCGTTTTGTGGCAATACACAGTTATTGCAATTAACGCGTCCAGGCTTGTGATTCGTAATTCAGCGCTCGGCGGGGCATTAGTCCGGAGAATAGCTGTTGGTTGCAGTCTAGTTTTTATTCCGTATATATTTAAGGAAACGTATAGAGGAGTTCGACAAAAATATTTCGCTAGTAAATCGCTTTCCATACTTTTCCATTTGTGAAATTTCCACTAAGAACATATGAATTTATAACTTATACCGTAACATTTCCAAAGTAAATAATTTTTATTCACCATTTCAATTTATCGCTCTGTTATAAACTTGCAATTTTTTCAGAATTTTAACAATAGCTTCAATAACAACTTCAAGAAGGGTGGTCAAGATGGAAATTTGAAGAACATGTCCATGTTTTTCGATCATACCTGCCTTAAAGATCCATGGGCTGAATTGGAGGCGGATTTAAAAAAGAAACAGGAAACTAAAACTGAGGAGGCAGGTAACGTTGAGAGCTCGCCGTCGAACGATGATGACAGTTCCTCAAATTCGGAAGAAGAGCCGGAAAGCGAATCGGAAAGTAAAGCAAGTACTAGCGGAGTGGAAGAAGAAGCAACGTAACATTAGGTTAAAGTTAATGACAATTAAGAGGGCTTTAGCAATATTTTTATAATACAGGCAATGAAAGATGATGGTTTTAATACCCTGAAATGGTGAAGCAATATGTAATTTCATTAGTAGGTGACAATGAAGTAATTTACACAAGCACTAGGGTGGGTCGAAAAAAATAAATATATTTTTTTGGGAACGCTTTAGAGCAGAAAAGTTGCCTATTGTAATAAAAAGAAAAACAGCAAAAAAAAAATTAAAATCGGTTAACATCTTCCGTTCGCGCATCGTACTTAAAGTTTATGAAAAATAGCAAGAATCACCATATTTTTGTAATTTTTTTAAAATAAACACGCAGTTTTTTATGCTTGTTTTATGGTATAAATAACCTAAATTAATTAAATTCTTATCAATAATCTAATTTTTTTCGTTCGCGCAACTTAGAAAAAACAGAAATTTACCAATTTTTCTCAATTTTCACTGTGCAACTCTTCGCTCGTATTCCTAGAACAAAACAACCCAGAACTGACCACGTGGAGGTGATTGCACGTCGAGTTCCACCCACACCCTACCCAACCAACTATATTCCAATTGTTGGGTGTGGTGTTTACATTATATTTACAAACATTTTCCATAGGTAACACAGTATGCCAAAGATATGAGCAGGATTCTTTGGCTTACTGTGTTTTATACTTTTTCTTTTTTATAACTACTACACATTTAAAGTCTGATTTTTTGAAGAAATGAGGCATAACCGAGACTTCAGTGTTGTTCGGATATAGCCATCTCTAGCTTCATGTCCGCATACTTTAATCGAGGCCTCTGTTACAAGTTTGACGCACCTCTCCGCAGCCTGGGTGTGAGAGGGAAACTTTTGTATTTCTCTGATGGGCTTAGGGCAGCATTGGGGGAATTCCAATTCCAATTAATAACTTCAGTGTAATCGGAAGCTTGAATGTTTATCTTCAGTGGTACGAAATTTCTAACAGTTTTCTTCTTTGGGACAGTTTTTGTTTTGGCATGTATGACATACATGCCATACTGTGTGGTTTGCCATAAAAAAGAGCAAATATTTTACTGACGGACCAAAACGTGTCTTTCAAGCAATCCAAACATCGCGGTATTTATCCGACGAATTAGGTATTAAAAGTTAATAGAATGAAATGCATTCTTTGCGCATCTAGAGAATGTTCTGTTGGCAATCAAATCATATCAAATCATTTATTTAGTTCATCACAAAGCTAAGACTTCTGAACACTTCAAGTTACACAATACATTACAATACAGAAGATAATAAAAGTATTAAGCATTAAAAAAAATACAGATTAAAATATCAAAAGAATAAAGCACATCAATTTGTATGACAATACTACAGTTTAAAATACACCCACAATTTAAATATCTAATCTAATATATAAAAATCTCGTGTCACAGTGTTTGTTATCGAACTCCTCCGAAACGGCTTGACCGATTTTGATGAAATTCTTTGTGCATATTTGGTAGGTCTGAGAATAGGCCGTAGGCTATTTTTTATACCCCTAGGTGATAAGAGTGGCCCTATCCAGAAATTTTCTTTTTATTTTTTGGACAAAAATTTATAATTTATATACCAAAACGTTTGCTGGGTCAGCTAGTACACATATATAAATAATTAAGTAATGTTATTAGATATTTCTGTTCCGTGTTTGAGACATATGTTCAAAAAACACATCAGTGCTATAGAAGGGGTTGTCGGTATGTGTTGTTATGTAATACTTGAATTTATTGAGATTTAACGAACGTACATTGATAGGTAAAACGTTATAAAGTTTAATGTTAATACTGGTGTCCATTCTTGCTAATCTTGTTTGAGGTAATAATAAATTAGTTTTGTTTCTTGTGTCATGCATGTGAATGTCAGTCAATACAGGATACTTATCGATGTTTTGTTTGATATATGACAATTTCATAAATATTATTAATGAAAAGAGAGTCATGATTTTGTACCATCAGAAATATTTTATTTAAATGTACTTGGCCAGTTGAACACCAAACAACTAAGCCATTTCTCATAATTGATTCGAACAATGCATAGTAGGTAGTGACTGCACCTGACTTGTTAGAAACTGTTTGACCTTACGTATAGCATAAACTGCACTATTTAGCCGTTTTGCAGTGTTGATTGATATGTTCCTGCCAAGTGAGTCTAACATCTATATATACTCCTAAGAATTTGGTGAAGAGTTCGTCAGGGTTGATATCTACATTGAATAAAAGTCTAGTCTCAAAAACGAGTGATTTGGTTTTAACATCATTTAGTACAAGCTGGTTTGTATTAAACCAGGTTTTAGCTTGATCCATGACCTCCCCAAGGACTGTCATTGAATCCTCATCTTTTTTAATGTTAACTCCAAATGTTGTGTCATCAGCATACATAACTGTAGCTATATTTTTGTTAAAAATATTTGGTAAATCGTTTATATAGATTATGAAGAGAAGGGGACCCAATACTGACCCTTGGGGAACTCCTCTTTTTATAAACCAGGTACTACTTCTTTGGTTTTCATTGGATATTATTTGAGACCTATTTGATAAATAAGATCTTATCAGTTGTAATGCAACTTCTCTAACTCCATAAAATTCCATTTTACATAGTAATATATTATGCTCTACAGAGTCAAGGGCAGCTCTTAAGTCTGTAAATATTCCTAAAAATAATTCATTGTTTTCAAAGGCATTTTTTATAGAATTCGTTAATGATCTGATACCATCTGTCATAGATAGATTTTTACTAAAACCGTATTGTTGGTCATTTAGAATTTTGTTTTTTTCTATGTAGTCAACTAGTTGATTATATAAGATGGTTTCTGTAATTTTGGAAAAGCAGGGTAACACTGATATCTGCCTAAAATTTTCTGGGAGATCCCTAGTTCCTTTTTTATGTACCGGAACAATTTTAGCTAGTTTTGTTATTGAAGGAAAACATCCTTCCAATAAACAGGTATTTATTATATCTACAAGAATATCTGCTAGCAAGTTAGCACATTTCTTGAGGATATAAACGCTTACACCATAAATATCCTCGGTTCTCTTGTTTTTTGAATTTTCTATTATTGCTAACACGTCATACCTGTCAACTGGTCTGAAAAACATTGAGTAACCAGGGTCAAACTCTTTATTTAGGAATGCAGTTACATCCGCTGTACCATCAGGTAAAACATTTACCAAGTTTTCGGCATGATTAACAAAAAAGGAATTCAATTCATTTAGGCTTATATTTTCCAGACATATTTTCTATTTACCTTTTCTCCCAGTTTCAGAGTTTATAATATTCCATACAGTTTTACTCGTATTGTTCGAATTGAGTAATTTACTTTCATTGAATGTAAATGTTTTACGCGCCTCTATTAGCAATTTATTGTATTCTTTTTTAGCTTGCCTATGGATTATTTTGCTATTTTCTGTTGGATATTTTTTGTACCAATCATGCATAAAGATTACCCTTTCTCTAGCATTTACATCTTGTGTAACCCATTTTTTTCTATTTGTTTTATTTTTATTCTTTGAAGTTAATGGAAAACTATTAAAATAGAACATGAAAATCTCATGAAAGTTGCTATATTTTTTTTCAATGCTTGTCGATAAAAGAGAACATATTCGGGAGCTTGGTTACAGAAGGATCTTAAAAGAGACAAACCGTCCCAAAGAAGTAGACTGTTAGAAATTTTGTACCACCGAAGATAAACTTTTAAGCTTCCGATTACACTGAAATTATTAATTGAAATTGGAATTCCTCCAATGCTGCGAGACCTAAGTGAAGGTGATATTAAATCACTCATCAATTCTATGTCACACCCAGGCTGTGTAGAGGTGCGTCAAACTTGTGACAGAGACCTCGAATAAAGTATGTGGACATGAAGCTAGAGATGGCTATATCGGAGCAACACTGAAGCCTAGATCGGTTATGCCTCATTTCTCCAAAAAATCAGACTTTAAATGTGTAGTAGATATAAAAAAGAAAAAGTAAAAAACACAGTAAGCCAAAGAATCCTACTCATAGTACTCATATCTTTGGCTTACTGTGTTACCTATGGAAAATGTTTGTAAATAGTTGGGTAGGGTGTGGGAGAAACTCGACGTGCAAGCAGCTCCACGTGGTGAGTTCTGGGTCGTTTTGTTCTAGCAACATGAGCGAAGAGTTGCACAGTGAAAATTGCGAAAAATTGATAAATTCCTGTTTTTTGCGCGAGCGGAAAAATTGAAATATGGATCAGAATATAATTTATTTAGGTTATTTAAACCATAAAACAAGCCTAAAAAACTAAAGCATGTTTATCTTAGAAGTTTTAACCAACAGAAAAAAATTACAAAAATATTGTAATTTTTGCAATTTTTTATTACAATAGGCAACATTTCCGCTCTAAAGCATTCCGAAAAAAAAATATTTATTTTTTTCGACCCACTCTAACAAGCACCAAAATACTTGAAGCTACACTTGAATACTATACATGTCACACTATTCGCCAACCATGTTGACATCATCTGGAAATATTTAGCATGTTTTAATTATCTCCTGTAGATGCCAACATGGTTGGTGAAACACACGTCAAGTGTGGTGTTGATGTGTTTCGGTGTTTGTAGAAACTACTTTATTGTCAGTGTCAGGAAATGTTCCAGCTCCCCTCCAGGTCATTGGTTAATGTAAAATCTATACTATTTTTTTAATTTGTTGATAATTTGGTGATATTATATTTCATATATGAACTGGTTAAACTTTTTTAACTTTTAATCGGGGACTGAGAACTTTTTTAATACAAAAAAGAAAACACATTATTTCTAGTTTTATTCTGAAGAAGAAAATAGGAAGAACAGAACAAAATTAAGAACGAATATATGTATATGAAAACGTTTTTTCCTAAATCAAAATTGGGTACGAAATATGTAAAGATGTGCCTCCCAAGAACGAATGTTGAAATGAAATACATAGTAACGTTAACTCTTCAAAAAACAGCTATTAGCGCATTAGCTGGTGTTCCTCATCATGACAGTTGTAGAGTAGTATTACTACGAGACGATGCTTGTAATAAAAATGCACAGAAACAAGTCAGTATGCTTCCATTATTCTATGCCAATGAGAGCGAATTGCGTCATATTCTGTGTCGAGACCAGTGGCACTGGTAGCTTGCAGTAGAGTTGTGTTCGCTGGCGGTAAATAAATTAAGTGATGTGACCATGCTTTCAGTGCGAAATATCTTCACATTTTCTCACTTTCGGGGAGCTGTCTAACCTATGTAAACACCAGAGTTGGTCAAATTTTAATCTATTGCATTATGCGAAAATTTGATTACAATTACACATCTCTATTCCAGAGATGACGCTCTGCCCCGAGCATCTTCTGATAATAATACTAGTCAGGGCCGGCCTTAGTTCCTCAAGCGCCCTCGTACGAAATTTTGAAAGGCGGCCCCTTTTTTTGATCAAGCAGAAAATAAGCAACTTATATTAAGCTTGTGGCGTCCCCTGGGGTACGGCGCCCTCGTGCGAGGCTCAGTCGTTCCCCCCCCCCCCCCCCCCCAAGGCACTGATACTACTGTAAATTATGGGTCAAAAATCTGAAAATATTAACTCTGCCTTCGGCAATTATATACTGGAACTTAGTCTATGTAAAAAATTGTTTGGACAAAGTTGCACATTGAATATCTGGGTCACATGACATTATCAAAGTTAAATCTAGTAATCCCTCCCCACAGATTAACAAACAAACAAAACTGGTATAAAATTTATTATGTATCTTTTAAATGATTTGCTCTACTTACATTTCTCTAGTCGGTAAATTGTTTTATATATATTGTGCAAATATGTTTTAATTTTTTTTTAAATTAGACTTTTTTATATATATATCTATACAATGTGACCCATTTCAAGTGGAAACACCTTTGTAACTCAGTTATTGGTCATCCAATTTCAACCAAATTTAGATCGATATCAAGATCTTTAATATTTCTTTTTTGAGTAAAATAAAACTTATTTCAGTCAGTGGAGTGCATTTTTATTAAGAAAAAAGGGTCGATTTTTCAAGAAATCATATTAGGCATTTTTTTGTTGAAAAACTACTTATTGATCAGCATGCTGTAGAACCCTATATTCAGAATTTAACAACATTTTGATTTTTGTTTTTCGAATTATGGCTCACTTAAAATTACCTATTTTAGACATTAAATAAACAATAAATTGGTAACGAATTTTGTTTCGAAAGAAAGTCATTCTTTATTTTCTCTTTAAATTCATTTTTTCTACCACCCCATCATCATTCATCTTCATCATCATATCATTGATACTTTTAAATTTGGTAATCCTTAATGCCCGAATAATTTACAGGTCTGATTTTCCAATGAATATTCTTGGCTTTCGAAATTTGAAAGTTTCGATGATATAGGATAGTAGAAAAAGTGAATTTAAAGATAAAATGAAAAATATTTCGTTACCAATTTATTGATTATTTAATGTTTAAAATAGGTAATTTTAAGGGGACCGTAATTCGAAAACCAAAAATCAAAATGTTGTTAAATTCTGGATATAGCGGTTCTACAACATGCTGATCAATAATATTGCATTAATTTTTCAACAAAAAAATGCCTAATATGATTTCTCGAAAAATCGACCCTTTTTTCTTAATAAAAATGCACGCCACTGACTGAAATAAGTTTTGTTTTACTCAAAAACGAAATATTAAAGATCTTTGATACCGATCCAAATTTGGTTGAAATTGGATGACCAATAACTGAGTTACGAAGGTGTTTGCACAAAGTTACTCCCGAAAACGAAAGTAAGACATATATTTCTTCCAGGTAATAATAAATAATACATTGGAATAGTTGTATTTATAATTCGTTGTATAAAAAGGTGCATCCTGTTCGATGTCTCCAGGGCCGTGGAGAGGAAATACGGACCCCGGGGAAGAAAAATATGGGCCCCATTCGGTCACATTATAATAAAATCGGAACTAGACTTAACTTGATTCGGGAAAAAAATGTTTACTACAAATTTTCATTTGAAAACCGGGCCTCTTAAGCAAGTCCGGGCCCGGGAGGAATCACCCCTTTACCACCCCCCTCTCTCAAGCCTGGATGTCTCTACACTTAACTAACAGCAGCTAGTTGAGAAATCACAAATTCAGAAATGAACTTTCTGTTTGCTCCTTTTCATTCTCATTTTTTATTTCAAGAGTAACTATATACCATAAATTTCATTCTTATTCTCTTTTTTAGGGTAACATTACTAGTGTATTTCCTTCTGACTCTCCCTCTTGAAAGTAACATTACTATGTATTGCGTTCTTGGGAGGAAAATTTCATAGTTTTCGATCTTATCTTTTGTTCTTGGGAATAACGATACTCTGGTTTCGTTCCGTTCCCAACAAACCAATTATTTTGTTCCACTTTTGCTACATTCTTCAGGAAAGAACAGAAAAATATAAATTAAGGACTGAATAGGGGACTTGGAAAAAAATTATACATAATGATATATATGTTATAGAGATATTTTTATTGATAAATATGTGAAAATGCAAATCGTTTGAGGAAAAGTACATTTTCAAATAAAACTAGATGTATAGTACATAAAATCCTGCCATATTATATTAAGATATCATCAGTACACTAGCATTTAAAAGACATTTTTGAGGTAATATATTATGCATAAGGGTATTAAAACATTTATTCTGTCATTGTCTCCCTCTTAAAAACATTATAATACAAGTTAAAAAATGTTGTACCTGATTGTTTAAGTTACAATATATTTTTAAAAACTATCACAAGTCATCATGCCATAAGATTTGTATTCCAAATTTAAAAGCTACTCTCAATGTAGTTTTAAATCAAACACTTCGATCTTTTTAAAGTTATTTTAGGTGTATTTCACGTACGAATCATGATCTTATTAGTTGTTTTATGAATGATTGACAGAAATATTTGAAATGTATTTATTGATTGCCTAATAAACTGCTTCAAAATTTAACAAAAAAAATGTTTAATATTTTTCAGCTAAGAATAATGGTTAGTTTAATACATGGAAAATTTTAGTATCAGAAACGTACACACGTTTTGCGATTTAAGTAAGATGATTAAACACGTAAGTTCCTCAATAACTTAAAAAAGAATTAGAATTGTTAGAAATAGCCCAGATGACAGAGAAAATTTTATAGTGAAATCTCCAAAAACTTGCAAAATGAATATATATATTTTTTAATTAGTTCGTGAAAGTCTATAGAATAATATCCTGAAAAGTTTACATTCCGCTCGGATGCAGAAAGAACTAAAAAAAAAAGGGAAAAAAAATATTTTTTCATCCAATTTTTCAAAATTTTGAAATTAAGTCAGGGTAGGAAAAAATAAAAAATACAGGTGGATAGACCATGTGTTTCTGAACAAAAAATGTCCTGATAAAATTTATCGCTAAAGCTAAAAAATAGTGAAGTTTGTCACTCTGCGCGGCCAAGCGCACGGTTAAATACGTACTAAAAATTCTTACCAGTTCTAACAAGAAAAATAAACCTTTTTTTTTCTTTCTGATTACACATTTTTCTTGGTGAATAGGAGGATAAATAGTGAGTATGGAGGGAAAATATATAATTATGAACACATACACAGACACCACATATCGAAGTAGATCTGCCGCGCCGTCACTCGCATGAATTTTTACCTGCCTTTGCTGTATTGTATTTACCTATTATACCTAACCACATTTCAATTATTTCCAATGGATTCCTTATACATTTATTAATGGATTGGAAAAGTTCCAGAATTTATATTTAAAACTACAGAGAGTTATAAAGATAAGATCGTGAAAATTGCTATTTCTTATCATGATGGGATTGATCATATTTTCGAAAAAATGCATACAAGTAAACGAATTTGTGTTTGAAAATTTGAAAAGTATACATTTTTTCCGAAATAGTGATATTTTATTTTTTCCAATCGGTCAAGTTCTCGGCAAGTTACAGCCTCCAATCTATATATTTATCAAAAAAATCATCAAGCAAGGAAATTAAAATGATGTGAGATGTACTTTTTTTTGAATTCATGTTACTACAACTTAATAAACCATAATAATCATGAAGTGTACTTACTTTTTAATAGTTCGCAATGAAGAAAGAACTGTTTTGAATGGCTTTTATTTTTTCTGTATTTTTTTGTGACGATTGAATTCGGGCGTGATAATGTATATAAGTATATTTTTCCCATCCATCCTTGGCTTGTATTGTTTAAAGCAAAAAAATCATCGGAAAGCTACAATTTCCATCTTTTAAATGAACCAACGCTCGTATGAATTGAACAAATTCTGATTTAGTGACAAGTCATAGTGTCAAGTTCATAGCACTCCTGCAGTCTGGATCGCAAACTGCGAAAGGCTCGTTCACACATAGCCACAGGAATGTTGGCAATAGCGGCGCGAATGTTTTGCTTTAGTTCTTCGGTGTTGGCAGGAGGAACAGTGTATGCTATGCTTTTTAGATACCCCCACAGAAAAAAATCTAAGGAGATCGTGGAGGGAAACTGATACCACCGTTCTTTGAAATTAGGGTGCCTGGACACAATGCTGTCACGGCCTTAATTGAAATGGCGGCTCTATGGTTACTGGAATCCGCAGCTACCTGCTACATGCCTGACGTACTCTTTTCACGGAATCTCGTACAGGGTCGGCATGAGGTCAGTTTGAAAACTAAAATCCATTATGAGACACCCTGTAAATTTTATGTCAAATGGGCGTTAGTGACGTTACTACAAATTTTGCTTTATCACTTTAAACATTGCTGGATATATGTATCGATCATCTCAGGTATTATGTTGGCTACAACTTGGTCTGTATTCTCCTTGAAATTCTCCAACATCTAATTTATTTACATAGAGTTTTCCCTTCAAATGGCTCCATAGAAGAAAGACAAACTAGTTGCAAAGATGAACTAAAGAGTTACTCTACTTACATCTGAACTATTTACTCCAATTCTTAATACTTAATTTTGAATGTTTGAACCATAAGTTACCAAACATCTTAAGATCAGTTTATATATCAGTGTTGTATGCTTAAATATGAATTTCAATTTTCTCTTAATAATGGGATATATGATAACCTACACTTTGAATATGTGATCAATATGAAACAAATTCCCCTTTTTACTTCCATATCCAGTGAAAGTATAGTAACGACAAAAAAAAATTTAAAAATTTTTATTGCTCAAATAGGCTTAGAATGTCATAAAACGTCAAGATTTTAAGTTTGAGCAAAAAAGATTCTGTCTGCCTGTAACTTATTTTGTGCGCACGATTATTCTGGAACCGTTTAAGATATTGACTTAAAAATTTGGTACACATATGTATTTTAGTGAGATCTGGACTTAGATTATATTTTCATCTAATTCCGTTGAAGGGTTGGAGGGTAAATTGCAGTAAATAGGTAAATTAAGCAGGTAAGAGTCCATAAAATTAATATTTGGTATATACAAGAGAAGCTAAGGTCTCAAAAATCTGTTTGGCATTAGCCACCCTTATTATTTTTTTGATATGTTTATTTCTAATATTATGCTTTAATACAGATTTCATTAACAAAATAAATAGTCGTCAACTTCGTGCGTCACTCTGTAGTTTGTTATAGTGTTAAATAGGGTATACGTTATCATTTTTGTGCAATTAATTTTTGCACTTAAGACAGTTATTTGTGTACCATTTGCTTAGAGTTATAATGGTAGATGTTGGTGATACTAAAGATTTTGATCTTGCATATCGATATCTATACACCCTGAAAGATTGTAGCCTAAAGACAAAATTATGTTTTTAAAATAATTTGTTTATTTAGACAATCAATTTGAAACAATTTCTGTTTCTGTTTTTACATATTTCAACATTTGAAAAATGAGTCAATTTACCATACATTTTGGAAATTTTACAATCATTTTAGTGTAGATTGTGTCATTAAAAGTTTATAGCAACTGTGTGTTGTGTGTACAGTTTTAAGAATTTTAATAGGAAGTTGTTCAATAGTAGATTAGAACTTCGGTGTTAATGTTTTCTTATTTGCAATGGCTCGATATATTATCCCGTATATTAGAACTGTTTTGGACATTTCACCTAACGGTCAACTTTCAAACACCCTTGGGAGTTTTGTACACCCTACGAATAATCTGAAAATATGGAAAATAACATTGACCTGCCAAAAATTTTACCAAAAGTTTTTAGAATCGTTAATTTTTGTAAAATATATAACAGGGTGGATATGATTTCAATCAGTGATTCAAATCATTTCCAAAATGTTGATTTAAATCAAAAAGACCATAAATAAGAAAATGTGGTTTATATTTTCCACAAATCATAAAAAATGTGTAATCAGTGGAAAATAAATAAAGTTGTTAGCCAACTTTGGCGGTATGCTTTGAAGTTTGTTGGTACCTATCGGTCGGCCTGACAAACTTCAAAGTATACCGCCTAAGTTGGCCCCAACAAGTTAGAGACTCCCTTTGTGTAGCAACGCAACGGTTTGGCCGCCTGCATCTCAGAAGCCACTAATATCGAACATTCTATTAATCGCTACTTGACTTGGTATAGTACCGACCTAGATATTTGGTTGCATCGTTACCGACAATGCTGCTGATATGAAAAAATGTCAAACAATGATTTTGAAAGATTTGGAAATGGATATAATCACTTATTGTTGTGGTGGACATTAGGATCAATTATTGACCCAATCTCTCAACATGGAAAATATTACCAATCAAGTTATCCCGGTCATAAAATATTTTCGAAATAATCATCATGCAAGAGCTGAGTTTTCTTGTACAAATGGCTCTGCCTTGACATTACCAACAGGAAGTTTGCTGGAATTTTATTTGTGACTCCTTGGAATCATATATAAAAAATTGGAATATTTTAACAGCCATATGTGAGGATGAAAATGAACGAGATAATATTGATGTCAATATTAGAAGGCGAGTGACTTAATTTAAAAAGAAATTATGAATCGCTCATAGAAAGACTAAAACCAGTGGCCGTTTGTTTGGATGGGCTGTAAAGGGAAAATTGCACATTATCAAATGCAATATTTTACTAAGAAAAAATGATGAAAAAGCTCGAGAATATTGTAACCCATTAAAAATTGCAAATTAAAATCAAAAAACATTACGAAACAGCTGTTACCCCATACCATTTATTAGCATTTATGATCAGTCCAAAATATATGAATAATAGTCCTGACCTCGACCAGGAGAAAGTGGGACAAATAATGTTAACTCCAGAAGAAAAACGTAAAGAACTATGTTGTGCAGAAGAAAATTTTTCGTTGGGATTTTTTCAACTTGTTTTGAAGTTTCTATTTCAAATCTTAGCCGTTTGTTGGCTCGTTAATGTCAAAACCTACAGTAGAAGGACTGCAAAATGATTCTGCATGGTAGATTTGTTATTTCGAAGTCCACAGCCCTGAAAAGTTAATAGTACAAGAAGAGGTTATGAAATTAGCCACCGCTGTTGCATCTTCAGCCTCGGTAGAAATAATGTTTTCAACATTTGGCTTCGTCCACAGCGACTTGAAAAATAAATTGGGGGTGGACAAGGCAGAGAAGGTGACCTTTTTAATGAAACAATTGAATAGAAATTAATATTTTGAATATTTTTGTGGCATGTATTATCTACTGTACTCACTCATGTTACATTTATTACACATGCTGTTCTTGATTTTGTTTTCGATATTTCCATATTCCTTATTACCATTTATAATGAAGTTTTCATGACATTTATAGTTTACCTATTAAAAAAAAAAATGAAAATAATCTGATTTAAATCACCTAAAAATAAAAAACTCATGATTTTTTTTTAATTAAAAAAATCATGATTTTTTTTCCACCCTGATATATAACATAGAAAATACAAATTATGTGTGTTAAATAGATAGTCAAGTACGAACATGCATGTATTGTCAATTTTAAATCTCCATAATGAAAATATTGGTTGTATTGTAGGACTAAGGACCAAACAGATATTCAAAAGTAGGTGGCAAGTAGCTACTATCTTAAGTTCATGTATTTAAATTATAATCTTGGATCTCCACCACAAGCAGTAATACATCGACAAAGTTATATTCTGATCATATAAATTAGACTATACATTAGCATATGATGCAAGTAGACATAAACAATTTAATAAATTATCCACTTATATTTTGGATGAAAGCTGAAAACAGGGCTGCAAAAAATTTTTCTGAGGTAGAAGTAAACATGAAATATAGATGTAACGTTCACACCTATATTAGTTCCGCAATTTCTTCTCCATTTTTAGTAGTTTCAACTTGCATTCCTTCACTGTCAACAATTTACAGAACTAATATAAGAACATGTTTTCCTCTGCTGCCCTAAGTAGAGGCCATTAAACATCTAAGAACACTATTAGTCCAAGAGAAATATCGTATTTACGAGTATTATTCCCTTTCTGCATTTTGTCTTTATTAATACACTAGTCTCTATTGACCCCTTTTTATGGTATACTTAACGATAAACCAAGAATAATGGATTTAATACTTGGTTGAACTGATTGTCGTTTTGTAAAAATAAATTAACCCAAAATAAATATATTAAAATATATTCCATTGCCTCTAAGTGAGTAGTAATATTTTTGGCATGCAGACTTAAGGAAGTCGCATTACCCATAACGTTTATATTTTCCGTAACTATTTTGAGCAATAATTAAAATTATTTATATTTTATAAAATACAGCAGTCAAGGGCGAGATGCGTAGTAAAATGAGCAACTTCCCATATAATGGTTTTTAGATCTTAGTTGATTAGATAATAATAAACTAATGTTAATTTTGTATAGGTTAAAATATTATATTATCTGAAGATCTCATTGACTTGGATTCTCACTCTATTAATTGGTTGCATGCAATTTCTTATAATTATTTAAATTATAGTTACTTTTTACAGGTCCTATTTTATCTTGGAAGAATAATTATTGTCCGCATCAATGCATATGTCAATGCAGTTATAAGTATTCTTCTACTAAATCAGTAATTAATATTTAATAAAAGACTTGTATTGGTTTGATCATACAACAGATAGTGACGCATCTTTCCACACAAGGCCCAGAATCACATCCAGACCTCATGAGATATAGTGGATGTATGAATTTGCTTGTGTCACCATCCTTCAACAGAGATGTAAATAAATGAAAAAAATAATAAAAGGCTAGAAATTTGGGAGTTATAAATCTTTGAATTTTAATTATTTTTCTTCCACGATAAGGATTGTGTTACGAATTAACTAGGCTGTCATTATACTCCAGGCATTAGAGACCATATAGGGCCCTTACCTGGAAAAATTCATGGTGGTTCTGGAAACAGGTTTACTTTACGTTTTTTGGAGCGCTGAATCCGAATTTTCAACTTCCCACCAAAAATTCCTCCCGCAACCGCCTCAAATTTAGAGAAAAAGACTCAAAAAATGCTTTTTTGTTTTTTTTTTTCGTTTTAGAGAAAAAATACCCAGACATTCAGAAAGTCAACAAAATTTACAACAAAAAAAGTCCTTTGAGACATTTTGACTAACGGGAGGGAGCGAGTGTGTCCCTTGGCCACGCCCCTCGATCTAGTATGCTGTTGTCAAGAGGTCCTTCCTTTTTTCCCCGACCCATGACCCCTGTATGCTGCTTGAGAATTGATAGCAACCTGTTGATCGTGATTGCAGTTTTTTAGGCGTTTTATCTTCAGTTTTTATTGCTTAATGTTTTCATTGCTTTAAAAAACGTTTTGTTTCACATGAGAACTGTTTTCTCATACTATTTATTTAAACATGGTTGATGTGACTATAAATTGTTTCATTTGCGAGCAACTGTTATCGGATAACTTAACAGTGAACGTGACGGAAAGAGGTTTAAAATCTTTTCAGACGGCGAGTTTAAAGCGGAAAGATAGTAAATATGATCTTTTAACTGGGCGTACGACGATTATGGTGCATAGAAAGTGTCAAAGGTCATACTTTAAATGAGAAACTAATTGCATCGTATGTAAGAGACAGACCAGTGCTGGAATATCCCATGATTCCGTGAAGGCGCTCAGAGACATATTGATTCACTGCCTAAAAAACAATTCTGTTTGAAAGAAAAACTCTGTGTCTCGGAGTGCCTTCGTGGAATTAGGAATATTCCGACACTGGTCTGTTTTTTACATATGATGCGACTAATTTCTCGTTAACGTGTGACCTTTGACACTTTCTATGCGCCACAATTATCTTACGCCTGGTTAAAAGATCATATTTATTATTTTTCCACTTTAAACTCGCTGCCTGAGAAGATTTTAAACTTTTTTCCGACACGTTCACTGTTGTGCCATCCGATAACGGTTGCTCACAAATGAAACAATTTAAAGTCACAACAACCATGTTTAAAATATGAGAAAACAGTTCTCATGTGAAACAAAACGTTTTTTAAAGCAATGAAAACAATAAACAATATGAAATGAAGATGAAACTCCTAAAAAACTGCGATCGCGATCAACAAGTTGCTATCAATTCTCGAGCAGCATACAGGCGTTATGGGTCGGGGGAGAAGGGAAGGGCCTCTAGATCGAAGATTGTGGCAAGGGAGGCAAGAAGATCGAAAAACGAGAGAGGAACTGTGGCGTTGCCGTATGATACCTAAATGTACGCGTGGCGCCAAGGCGCATGTTTCGGGACCCACTCGTTCCCTTCCCATTCGTCGTACGTCAATATGTCAAAGGACTTCTTTTGCTGTAACTTTTGTTTGCTTTCTGAAGGTCTAGGTATTTTTCTCTAAAACGAAAAAGAAAACAATAAAAAAATCAAAAACCAATTTTTGTTTTTTTTTTTCTAAATTTGAGGGGGTTTCGTGGGTAATTTTTGGTGGGAAGTTAAAAATTCGGATTCAGCGCTCCAAAAAACGTAAGGTAAGCCTATTTCAAGAACTACCGTGAATTTTTCCAGGTCAAATTCTCTAATGCCTGGATTATTATTACTGTTAACTTTTCTTTGTAAAATTTTTTATTGTATGATCAAATATAGTTAGTGATTAGAAAGGGTTATACTCTTCGCAGGCAGCAGTTTATTGCACCTTTTATATAATTGTTGTTGTTGCACATTCTATAGGATGCTGTTCGCAATTTTTTAAAAGTAATCCTGTTTTTGTAAATTAAGGTCCCTTCATGTAATGCCTTCCTATTGACTTTAAATCGATAACTTCTGCAATTAGAGATGACATATGGACACATGGAGCTGGCGTTGTAGACTGTCATCATATTTGATTTCTAGAAATCTAATTATTTTTTTTCTTATTATTTCTAAATGAATATTGTTAATTACGTAAACTATTACATAGAATGTTTACAAAAGGTATTGAATGAAAAAGAATGTGTTTTTAATTTTCTGTAAATCTGTAATTTCTCAAACAACAAAAATTATGTAGTCAAAATTACCACGATATAAATTCATGAATGTATTACAGGTTGAAGACTTATCATGTATAAATGTTCGACTGGACGGCAGCTGCCTAAAACCCTACCTCATAAAAAGCATAAATGAAACCATTATGTAGTGAAAATAGCATGATAGGTGCTCTAAAAAACATAGGATTGTCGTATCCTACCCTGAAAGATACCTCGTGGTTTTTAAATATATACACCCATTTTTACCCCAAATCTACATTCATAAGATGAATGAAATCTCTATATGGACAACAGCTAGTTAGATGAATAAAAAAACAGGATTTCTTAGACACTTGCAAAAGGTTGGCGATTTACAATAGAATTAAAAAAGACTTTTTTGCGACACGCTACAGAGCTTTTGCGATCGACTGTAGCATTTTCTCACCACATGAAATCAGACTTGCGTTGAGAAACGCTGCAGCCGGTCGCGAAAAAAAATCTTTTAGTTCAGTTGTAGATTGACAACCCCCCTAAACTTTTGCAAATGTCTAAGATACCCTGTCTTTTATTAGTCTAACTGGCTTTTATCGCTATATAGAAATTTCATTTGTTTATCTTATGAAAAGGTAGGTAACACCCTGTATGTAAAATTTAACAGAAAAGTTCGAAACCATTTTAAAAAGTTCAATCTCTGTATTTTGTATGTGTTTATTGACATAAAGAGTTTAAGACTTTAATGTTTTTTATTTTGAGGAAAGTAAGGAATATTGAATCTGACAGTTTTGTATTCTCTTAACAAATTACATTAATTATAGATATTTTAGCAGAAAAAAGTGTAATGTTTTTCAAAATTATATATGTTTGGCATTTTTTTCCACTTCTAAAAATGCTACTTTAAATATTGGTTTTTAAATGTTTTCTAGGAGATCTAGATTTGTCTGAGCAAAGAAAGACATACTAGCCTGACAGTTATAGTGGAATCCGAACCATTTCTTGGGGATAATTTACTATGAACATTTTTTTTACTGCGTGCATGAGGTTCAAACCCATTTTGCTAGGTATGCCCAGAGTGAAAGCTAGACATATGCTAGCCACTGAGCTACTGATCCAAAACGATTGCACTGATATTTTATAGTTATCATTTTTCCCAACATCTTGGCCTTAAATTCCATGTCATGGAACAAGATAAATGGTAGAGGAAAAAACTCGGTGAACAACTTCATAATGCTAATAATGTTTAGTAAGACTCCAAGCAGAATATATCTAAAACATGATGCACAGTGGGTTATTCGCACAAATAGGTACTGAAAACGTCCCATGGTAGTTTGCTCAAGACATTCGTATGTCCTAGGGTTGTCCAAATTCGGTCCCAAAATGTCCGTAGGACATACCAGGGACGACCAATGTTACCAAATCATCTGTCCCTGGGACGTCTTATTCTGGTCCAAGAAAGACCTTCATGTTAACGAAAAAAAGAAACTGGAGTGAGTAGGGATCGAACCGACGATCTCTTGATTTGTAAGTGGACGCAAACAAATAACAACAATAATGTTTTATTTAAAGTTTAAGTACAATATATGTGCCTTGCCTGATTCTAGCCCGGAGCCAGCCAGACAACCACGGCGAACATCGCCGAGGTGGGTGTGAGGCTGGGCGGGGTAGGTCCGGTTGGGCTTAGAAGTAAATCCGAGAGGGGGGGGGGGGGTAGAAGCTCCTGTCTGCCACGGGCAGATTTAAAACCTAGATTAAAATTTTTCATGTGTCCACATGGACCTAAAAGTAGCCTAAAAATAAACAGAAGTCGACGCCTTAAGTCACTCGGCCACTGAACGGCTTTCTTATTATTTACTTAAAGACTGTATAGTTGGAAGTAGCAAGTCAGCAACCCGGCTCAAAATTATTATGTTATCATTAATCTTTCATTTTCATCTAATTTTATTAGAAGAACTCGATACCTGCACAAATAAGCTACAGGATCTTGGACTGATATTTAATTAAGGTTTCATATTTAAAACTGAACTCGGTCATTTTTATTCGTGGAAATTCTTATTTCATCCAAAAAATAATCCATTTGGATATAAAATGTATTATTTCTCAAATCCAGAGAACATGAAGATGACGGGGGGCCTAATATGGACGTCCTAAAGACGTATATTCTTTGATTTCCCAAGGATGTACCACTATGGATGTCTTAAGGATGTCCATATTAGGTCTAAGACAGGGATTCCCAACAAGATTTTTTCAAGGACCCCCTCATCGGTCGCTATACTGACAAGGACCCCTTAAAAGCTTAAATTCTTCTTAAAATGAAGATTATGTAGAATCTACCACTGCAAGTCAAGTAAAATACAAAACAACATATTTTCCAGACGAATGGAAGGAAGGTCGTATCATCGTTATTCCAAAACCTAACAGTAACCACACCAAAACTAGTAACTACAGACCAATAACACTTTTACCCGCTTTAGGAAAATTACTGGAAAAAATCATAAAACACAATATTTTGCAGACAGTAGAAGAAAAAATTCCCCCACATCAATTTGGGTTCAAAGCAAAATGTTCGACGATACTTCCCATTACTGCACTCGCCTCCAATGTAGAAACTGCTAAACTAAATAACCTCAAAACAGCAGCTTTATTTCTTGACATAAAAAAAGCGTTTGATAATATCTGGCACATAGGACTGTTATATAAATTAAAGAAACTTGATATACCTGATTACCTCATTCATCTCATCAAAACATTTTTAGATTCTAGAAAATTAAGAATTAAAATCAATAACGCAATATCAGAAGAATTTACCGCAGAGCAAGGAATACCTCAAGGATCTCCACTCTCTCCCTTACTATTTAATATTTATTGTTATGATATATTAACTCCCACGGATCAACTCATTAATGCTGGATACATGTTGCAATACGCTGACGACGCTGCTTTAGTGGCACATGACAAAACAGCAAGAAAATCGGTAGATAAAATACAACTACTTTATGATGAAACTCAGATATGGTTTAACAAATGGCATCTACAGGGCAACCCGGCTAAATCACACTTGCTGATTTTTAATCACACACCTTCAAACTCTTCCCTGACTATAACTATCTCTAATAATATAATTCGTCCAGTAACAAATGTGAAATATCTCAGAATGAACTTGGATAACAAACTGAATATGAATCTCCACACAAAAATAATAAAACGAAAAATAATATCCAGAACATTAACATACAAAAACAAAGGCATCAATATATCTGCTGCTTCCAAAATCTATAAATCAATTTGCAGACCAATCATTGAATATGGATGGACACACACTTTATTTGAACTGTAGAAAACCTGCCTTAAAAAACATCCAAGTTGCTGAAACATCCTCTCTTAGAGTTATCACAAAAATTCGCCATCTTGCAAATCCACTCCATCACACCCATCCAATACTTTACTATACAACAAAACTAAAATTCTCCCGATCACCCAAAGGTTGCCAATACTTTCTACCAAATTTGCCAAAAAAGCACATAACATGGAACATCTAGAACCACTTTTAATACCAAGAATAGAAGACAGGCCTAAATACAAACATCCTACAAGAACACTCCAAGAAATTCTCTCCTCCCTGGCACTGGAGAATTGAATATATATTATAGTACATTTATATAAAAATTCTGTAATTATTTTTTTTTTTTACAAATGAAATGTATTTATTCATATCATATTACATACTAAGTAATGTAATTAATCAGACACATATGTATGAATCACACTGGCTGAAGGACTTCGGTCGATGGCCATTTGATTGTTAACGTAATCAATAAAGAACTTGTACTACTACTACTACCACAAAACAATTGAATATCTCAGTGACATTTCCTGGACCCCTAAGACATCGTCCGCGGACCACCTGTTGGGAATCCCTGGTCTAAGATGTTCAGACCATATGAGGATCAAAGCTGGACGTCGTGTGCTATGTGGGCCCCTACGCTGACTGGTTTTTTCGAAAATGTTACATGTCAGAGGGTGTCAAAAATCGAGTAGTGTCAATAAAATTGTATATACATAGGGTATTCCATGTTTTTTGGGCTGACTCTCAGGAGAGCCATGCGCACCTGGCCAAGAATTTTTTGTTCAGTGCTGACTGGCATAATCTTAATAATAATAATAATATGGCCTGGCTAACATGAGAGTTGTGCGCACTGCACTAAGAACGGGACTGACTCTCATGAGAGTCATGCACAGCGAAAGTGTTAAGTAAGTAGTTTACTGCGTGTCTGTTGTCAAAACAATACCGCGTTACCATATTTAAAAAATGTATTTCATTCATGAGAGTGTTTAACCAAAGTGTTTGTAAAATTAATTAACATTTAGTGGAAAATTTAAAAAAGCCGCGAGAGATCCTGCTTTGAAAAAATAATCGAAAAATATTTTATTAATCTCTGTATGTTATACACATATAGTGCATTAGTAATCAAGTGCATTTATGAGTTATAGAATTTTTTTTTTACTTTCACATGTACCCACTAGTTAGTTGCAATTATCATTTTCACAGTTTTCTTGTAAATAATGTTAGTTTTCGGACATTCTAAATTTTGTGATACCAAAACCTTGTTGTGAAAAAAAAAATGAAAAAAATGCTTAAAAAAACCACCACCCTCTCTGTGGGAATCGAACACACGACCTTTGGATTGTAAGGCAAAATTTTAGCCATTGGACCATCGCACATTACTATGAAAATTTTCTGTAATGTATATCATTCGAGAATTATATTTCAACGGATTAGATATATTATTATGAAATATGTATATTAGTAAAATGTAAAAATAAAAAAAATTATAGAGAATGACATTTCACAAGATTTCTATTTAAGTACAAGTGACAAAAATTAAGATTTTTTTTTTTATTTAAATTATTAATGACTTTTTTATTTACTGATTGATTTTTTTCAAAAACAATAGGGTTCTTCCTCTAGCTAATGCCAATTTATTTTCCAAATTTCAGTACAATTGGACTTCTCTTTATTAAGTTATCGTGTTTACAAGAAACGTGACGGACGGACGGACAGACGGACATTTTGAAAGTCGTTTTTGTGAAGAGTATAATAATGTCACTGTTTTATCACAATCTTATTAATATTTTGACATTTTTTTTTCTTTACAAGATATAAACATTTTGGAAATTTGCTGTTTCTATGTGTAACAAATAGGCCAGTCTGCATGTACTAATATAATTAGTGCGATATTGAAAATGAATTTAATCCATGCCATTTTGAGGCGGTCTATCTCGAGCGTGCATGCAAATTTCTGACCTTTTTGTCCCGGTGAAAACGTGGTAAGCGCAGGTAAACTGTAATTGTAATCATCTAGTCGTCTTGTTTACACTTATCATGATTTTTCATGTTAAACTTCATTTGACATGGGAAAGGCAAAATTCTTGAGAAGCGTGAGAAGCTCCAAGCAACGTTGAAATTGTTTCAACTTGTAAATGATTTTGTTATGGCGCTATGGCAGGGTAATGTTTTTTTTATAGAGCGCATGCATTGGTAGGGGATTTGATAAAGATTGGAGGCAGCGTTGCCAGTGTCAGCATATTTATACTGAAATCAGTACATTTTGACCACAATCAGTATGTTAGTACTACTTTCATTGTGTCAGTACATTTAAACAATTTATTCTAGAAACAAAATAAAATTTTTTTCTTATTTCTCCCCCCCCCCCCCCTCATCAACTTTAGTTACATCAGTACTTTCTTATTAAAATCAGTACCTTTTTTTGTTTCGAATACCAGTACTGAAAAACAATCAATTCTTTACGCTTCAAGCGCTTATTCTCAAAATCAATTACAAAAAGCAAATTCAACCTATCGACATTACCACCAACAGAAAAATCAGCACGACAAAATATTTGCAGAACATACTATTAGGCAGTGGCGGCTGGTGAAATTTCAATAATTTTTTTCTCGTCTCTGGCGCATGGGACCCATACGAAATATGGGAACTAACATCTAGAGAACCACTCCTCTAACGACCCGTAAAAAATTTTGAAAAAGCAGTTTGCGAAAAATTTTTTCAAAATTCGGTTGCCCCCCCTAGGTCTAGGGACTCCTGTTGAAAATTATTTTTTTTTGTCAAATACATTTTACTTTTCATAAAAGTACGACAATAGGTTCTGGAGTTTATGAAAATATTTTCATTATTAACTGAAATACAATGAACTGAAATTTTGTAATTTACAATTTAACAAATTATAAAATTTCAATTCGGTGTACTTCAGTTAGTAATGAAAATATTTTCATAAACTCCAAAACGTATTATTGTATTTTTATGAAAAGTAAAATGTATATGACAAAAAAAAATAATTTTCAACAGGAGTACCTAGACCTAGGGGGGGCAACCGAATTTTGAAAAAAATTTTCGCAAACTGCTTTTTCAAAATTTTTTACGTTACAGGCCTGTAGCTAGGGGTGGGCCAGGACGGGCGTAGCCCGTCCTGGAATAATTTTCGCCCGACCTACGGCGACCGCAGAAAATAATGAGGTAGCTATTTTTAAATGGAAAAAACGAATTTTTGGCCCACGGGCCCCCTCTGAAAAATTGTTTGCCCACCCTTAAAGCATTTTCTAGCTACAGGCCTGGGTCGTTAGAGGAGTGCTTCTCTAGATGTTAGTTCCCATATTTCGTATGGGTCCCAAGCACCAGAGACAAGAAAAAAATTATTGAAATTTCACCATCCGCCACTGCTATTAGGTGCAGACTTGGCTTGGATTTTACAAAGAAAGTGCAAAGGTTTAATTTCAGTGGTGCTTAGTATACTTGGTGATTTAAAATTAAACTGAATTTATTTAATTATATTACAGTTCTCTACCATAATGAATAGACCTTTGAGAATAGACATTGCAAATTACAAGTAGTACGTATAGGTGGCGGCAGTAACCAACAAACAAGATCAAAACAATCGACGCTTGCGCAAGTAAAACTTTAAAGAACTTTATTTTACTTTTCAAGTTTTCCAACAGTTTTGCGAGCTTTGTGGTTGTTAGTGCACGTTGTTGTTTTGTTTCAGACTAAAAAAACCTGTTGCTCCCATGTGAAACCTCTGTTCGCGTGATGAAAGACTTGGTGTGTAGGTGTTTTAAATATAATTTAATGTTTATTTTTGTGTAGTGTGTGTATCTTTAACTGTGAAACGATGGGGTTGGCAGTTTCAAAAGAGGCCTCCCCGTCACAAGAACCTGACAGGGCCGATAGTGTTATTTCTTCGAAATTACATGGCAGACAGGCTAGCATTAGACAAAGTACAATTAAGGCTAAAGCAAAACAACCCATGCCAGATCCAAATGAGTTGGAAAGACGGTTTACAAAAGTTTTGGTAAGTTTTGTTTTTGTTTCTTTTTTTCAGCAGGACAGCAGCCAATTTAATATTCATGGCACATGTTATAAGTCATCCGAATTCTTAGAACGCTGCTTCGTTTATTCAATTTAACTTTAATATATTTGCTTGTAAAGGCGATTATTTATGATTCATTTAAATATTACAATTACTATAGACAACAATTACCGAGGTAAATAAATAAAAAAGTAAAAGTTACTATGATTATGATTCATTATTCGTGGCCAACTGTCAATTTTTTTTTATTTCAACACTTCAATAAACAAACTTGATAAAAACAAGTTTATAAATACCTACATACCTTCCTAACAATTATTGTTTTTGATAAGCTCGTAAACGTAATAATTGTTGTAGTCGGACAATTTTTGGTAATTTCATTAACCATTACCTATAGTTGGCTGTGCGATTTGCCTAATTTGATAGCACTGTCCATTTTTTATTTAATAGTTTAATTAGTGATAAAATGACTTATAATATTGTTTACTCTTATATTTAAACAAAAATACATACCTAGTACCTATGTGTAGTAAACACCTACCATTTTATATAAATCATGGGCATGAATATCATATTCCAATGTATAACTAGGTACCCATCCACATATACCTAATACATCTATTATATATAATAAGTATACCTATTTATATACTTTGGCCTGTTTTTGTACAGAATATATCGCACAATTTTTCAGTGATAAGAATTTTAAACAAATATATATTTGCACTGCATTTAGTCATGTCTGAGTTCTGGGTAATTGAATAGCGATAAGAGGTCTTTGATTGTTTGATAAAAATTAATCGAACACGTCTTTGTAACTGTATTGCGAATTCCACTGCGAATTGTAATGCTTTAATCGTCTTGGTAGGTATGTATATTGTATATATATATATACCTACTTGGTATAGGATAAACGGTGTTACCACAATATAACAGAAAATAATTAAGTAAAGGTGATAATAAGAAGGGCAGATAAATATTATCGAAGATATCAAATCTCCAATCAAATCGTCAATTCTAGTACTAGTACTGTACAGGGTGGACCAAATTAGATGGGGATTTTCTCTAAAACTATGGCAGATAAGCAAAAACCAATATAGGTGTCCCGAGAGGTGTCCTGAGCTCGATTTTCGAGAAACAAACAATGCCGCAAATTGCTATCGTCTATCTTTTTCGACCGAGCTACAGAGAGCGTTTTTGGAAAATTAGCATTTTTGAATGACCTCTGTATCTCAATTACCAAGTGTTGAATCGAAAATCGAGTAACACATTCTTGGGGCACTTTTTTGAGTACAATCCGTTGCTGATAAGAAGAAAATTATGCATGCTTCAGTTTTCAGAATATAGACATAACTTGTTTTTTAATATGGAACACCCTGTAAATTATTTCATTATTCGATCACAAATTAGCTCTTATCCAATGATACATCATATGTCATATTTATCCGAGTATTTATCTCTAGAAAAAGTGGTTAATTTTCGAAAAATTTAATATACCTACCTACCTATTTGTGAGCAGGGTTGAAAAAAAACTGTTTTTTTTTTGTTTAAAACAGTTTTTTCAATGTTTTAAATTTTAAACTGTGTTTTAAACAGTTGCTTAAAACATCATATTGTGTATTAAATATGTTTTAAACATTTGTTTAAAACATGATACGATGTTTTAAAAAATGTTTTTAAAACATTTTGTTTTAAACATGCCAACCCTGTTTGTGAGGAGGCCATGGAAAACTATAACAATACTTCTTATAAGTATAAAATCTCGTATAAAATAATTTTGCCAAAATTAGGGAAAACTAAACTACAGTACTTAAATGTTCGAATTGTCTTCTATTAATTAACATCTAATATTTATTGAGAAGGCCATAGTAAAAAAAGAAAATCGATGTCAAAAACTAATTTGTGAGTTAATCGTGAGTGAGCATTGTTAAGAATGGTTGAATTTAGTACCTAATAGTGAAAAATATGATATGGTTAAGTGTTTTATAGAATGCGGAGAAGATTCAAATTTAGCTTCCGAGCTTTATTTCAAGACAGCAAAACTTTGTGCCAAAAGTGCCTAAACAATATTTTTAGATATCCAGAAAAGAGACAGTCAGACATAAAAATATTCAAAAGGCTACAACAAAATTTAAAAGAGTTTGGGTCATTTGTAAAACCTCGAGCAAAAATATCTCGAAAAATATATAATAAAAACAAGCTAAAAACGTACTCTTCGCTTGTTCACTGAACTTTTTATATAATTGTTACACATTCTATAGGATACTCTTCGCAGTTTTTTTGTAAATAGTGTTAGTTTTAGACATTTTTAAGTTTATAGTACGTACTTAGTTGGTAAAAGATTCCGTGTAAAATAAAAAGTAAAAATAAAATAAACCATACCAAACTTGGGTTTCGAACCCGGAACCCTTGGATTCCGAGTCAAAAGCGTAAGAACTACACCACCACCTTACAAAAAAATGCAAATTTTTACATTGTAAGACACGAGCTAAAATCATATTTTCACGGTTGTATATTTCATTATGAAATGTATATTTGTAAAATATATAAATATTTAGATATTAAAGTGAAATATCATTCTACCAGATTTCTATTCAATTACAAAAACATAAAAATCAAAAAAAATTTTTTCAAATTTAAATCATTAAGTAATAACATTTTTATTTACCAGTCGATTTTGTTCAAAAACAATAGCTAACACTAACTTACTGTCCAAATTTCAATACAATCGGATTTTTCTTTCTTGAGTTATCGTGCTTACAAGAAACGTGACGGACGGACAGACGGACATTTTGAAAGTTGTTCAGAATTCGTTCACTAACACAATGATATGAAAATTTTTTACTGATTTAGAAATGTGCCGATCAAATACAATATACTCTTCGTCTTTGCGAAGAGTATAATAAAGCAGGTAGAGAAGCTGTAGAAAATATTGTTTTAGAAACTGCAAGAGAAAATCCTAATATATCGTCTCGCGAAATACAGGAAAATTAAAGAATCCCAAAAACAACTATGGGCAGACGAGGCCCATATAAGAAGTGCCGGCCTTTTTAATCGGCATAATAACCACCATTGTGTGTTGTATGGTGTGGTTTTATTGGATACCAAATAATAGATATAATAGATCCTCATTTAATTTGAGTACCGAAAATTTTATTAACATAACATTCTACGACCAGAAATGGAGCCCTCAAGACAATTTCAAAGATTAATTTACCTACATGATGGCCGGTCATACGTCAAATGAAACACGAAATTATTTAAATAAATGCTCAGTTTGGGGAGGATTGAATAGGTATCACTCCGGACTAGTTTGTCAATGTCTAGTTAACTAAGTTAACTAAATTGATAACTAACAATAAGGTTATCTAACTGGACAATAATAAACAACAAAGTGATTTAGATGTTTTTTAATTTTTAGGAAATAATGGTCTTATTTTGTGGCCAGCTAGATCTCCCGATCTGCCGATTTGGCTTTGGGGTTATTTATAAAATATATATAGAGAACGTTCTAATAACATCGAAGAATTGGAAAATAAAATATTAGCTGCGTTTCGGACAATAACTCCTGTCATGATTGGAAATGCAACAAATGCTGTAAGGAGAAGGTGTCAAAAATGCATAGATGTCAATTCGAACATTTAATTGTAGTTTAGTTTTTCCTCGAGTTTTTCCTATTTTTGGCAAAATTATTTTATATTAGAATTATTATATAAGAAGTGTTGTTGTTAACAGTTTTCTATGGCCTCCTCACAAATATATTAGATTTTTCGAAAATTAACCACTTTTTGTAGAGATAAATATGACATGTGATATCGTTGGGTAGCCAATTTAAGTTGTGATCGAATAATGAAATAATTTACAAGGTGTTCCGTTTAAACCCTTAAAGGGGCAAACCCGCTTAGGACTAGAAAAAAATAATTACTACTATTTTCTTGTTAAAAATTGCTTATATAATGCTTATATAAATCAAAAGTAATATTTTCGACAAAGGGAGACCATTTTGGCTATCTGTATCCTATAAGATACATTGGCCAATACAGGTTAAAGTAAATCCCAAAAAAATTAAATACAATTTACTTATTTATTATTAAACTTGTTTGTATAGGTAATTCACATATTAACTCGCATGTTAATGACTGAAATTTGCAAAACAGTTACGAGATTCAACAAGGCATAATCTAACATTACATTTTGTTGACAAAATATATCCGTTTGACCACTGGGGCAGTAGCGGCAGCGACCTTTTTTTAGTGTACAAAGGAAAATGTCCTGTTGCATCATAACGGATTTCTTCATTCGGACGTGGTATTGTTGGTATTTGAATCTGCTTTCTCGGTACTTACTAGTATTATATATTATTATTATATCTTCATAAATTTCAAAATTCTCGTCAATTTTTTTTCAAAATCTTCCATATATTCATTTTCATTTTCCGATTCTACATCAGAATCGGCCCCTACCATTGGTACAAGTGATAATATGTATGTCCACATGTTGGATGGCCCTAAATAATAATAAAAAATAGAATTTGAAAGTATAATAGATCTGAAATATATTCCGACTTTGGGCAATGTATCTTGGGAGATACATTGGGCAATGTGTCTTGGATCAGTTTTGGGCAATGTATCTCGGGAGATACATCTACAAAATGACATATAATTATAATACTATTTGTTGCTATCAAGCAAAAAAAAATCACAAGCAATACTTCTACATATATTTCATCACCTGTTATTTTTATTAGTGTTCGACCGATACCGATATACATATCGGTTATCGGCAATATCGGCAGACCTGCCGATATATCGGATCGGCAAAAAATGCCGATATTTTTATCAAAATAATTTGATAAAAATTGTATAATTGACAAACACTATGTATTGAACATAAAAAAACATCGTGCCCGAGATCGTGCCTCTCTTAGGTTAACATGTTTATTAAAAGAAAAACTTAAAAAGTACAACAAACTACAATTAACTAAACCATAAAAAAAAAACAAAAAACATTCTCTAGCACAAAAAATAAAAAACAAACAGAATGTAGATGCTTAATAACAAATGACTGAGAAATACGAACTAGTCCAAGTCAAACCAGAACATATTTTACTAACTGCGCATGTGCCTGACATCCGAGGACTGTTATTTCTCAAAATCAAAACAAACCTATAGACTCGGGCTTTCACGAATTCAGTCCACTGATCTGTATAATACATACATATCAATGATTCAGTCGCAGAAATTACGATGATCGCGTTTGTTGCGATCTAATTTTTGAACCTATAACGTGTCTTGACTGCCGATATTTACGAATTCTGGTATTAGTAAAATATAGAAAGTTATAGTATTTCGATTTTGGTAAAAAAAATATGACCGATATATATCGGTATCGGCATCTTATATCGGCCGATACCGATATATCGGTATCAGCAAAAAAAAATCTATCGGTCGAACACTGATTTTTATTTTCAATGCTTTTCTTCACAATAATAAATAAATGAATATTACTTACCCCAAGACATCGTTGAGATGCCATTTCTCACAAGCCACTGGTGGTCATCACAGTACTACACTACACTAGTTTTTTCTTCAAATGCTAGCTACTAGATGGCGCTGCCTTAAGAACATTTAAAAAAATGTAATGTGTACTATAGGAAACATTAGCCAAAACACTATATATTTCAAATAAAAAACCGCTGCCCAAGGAATCACTACTTCCACATCCAGATTCTTTTCCAAGTCACTCACAACGAAAAAATTTTTGTATGTGGAAATAATTGTTTATGGAACTTTAATAATATAATATTTGAAATCCTCTACCCCAAAAACCCATAAAACGATACCCCACATCGGTAGCGGGGTGGGGGTGGTGGTAAGGGGTGGTAGTGGGGGTGGATGAAGTAAAAAACATTTTGAGGTTTCTGGTTCTTGTATACACACTAAATCACAATTTTATTTCATCCCCTTTAATAATGGGGTGGGGGTGGTAAGGGGAGTGGCTAATGCCAAATTTTTTTTTTGAGACCTTAGCTTCTCTTGTATATACTAAATACCAATTTTATGGACTCTTACCTGCTTGATTTACCTATTTTCCCCAAATTTACCCCAATTTACTCCCCAACCCTTCGACGGAACAAGATGAAAATATAATCTAGTTCTAGATCTCGTTAAAGTACATATGTGTACCAAATTTCAAGTCAATATCTCAAACGGTTCCAGAGTAAACGTGCGCACAAAAAAAGTTACAGACAGACAGACCGACAGACAGAAATTTTTTTTTCGCTCAAACTTAAAATCTCGTTTCGTGACATTCTAAGCCTATTTGAACAATAAAAATTTTTAAAATTTTTTTTGTCGTTACTAGGTATACTTCCACTGGATATAGAAGTAATTAATAATAAGCTATTTTTTGACATGTAAGTATCATATAAGATACATTGCGAACTTGGGGATTAAAAAAACACAAATTAGGTATATCTATATCTATATCTTGAAAACTGACGCATGCATAATTTTCTTATCAGTAAGTAACGCATTCTACTCAAAAAAATGCCTCAAGAATGTGTTGACTCTGGCAATTGTTATAGAGGTCATCCAAAAATGCCAATTTTCTAAAAACGCTCTGTAGCTGGGTAGTCGAAAAAGAGAGACGATTGCGGTTTGCGCCGTTGTTTATTTCTCGGAAATCGAGCTCAGGACACCTATATTGGTTTTTATCTACCTGCCATAGTTTTAAAGAAAACCTTAAATTCAGTCTAATTTGGTCCACCTTGTATATATGCCATGATGCCCATGGACAGTTTCATCAATTAATTTATACCTGGGTATTTAAATGATGTAGACAGGTAGATAGGTATGTACTACTTTTAATAAAAGGATTGAAAAATAAAGCGCCATTCATTCATTAGAGAGATTGTTTGAAATTCTGTAATAAAAATAGATACCCAATTTTTTGCCTGTTTTCTTAACTAAAAAATCTATGTGTTTGGTGAAATTTAAATATGGTCCAAAACAATATCTAGGTTAGTATTTTATTTCATCTACAAAGTCAATTTTTATATATTGGGCAGTTTTACAAAGCATGGTCAATTCATGATATTAGCGAGGATATTAGTGACTTACTGATCAAAAATTGGTCCAAGCTACAACCCGTGTCCAATATTCGCTTAGATGAGTCTTACCGCACTTTATAATAAAAAACTTGAGCTAAATTACGACAAAAATAAAATATTGGCTGTTTTTACTCCTAAAACTCAAGACCGTCACGCGTAACTCCATACAGATTGACACTTGTTTTGGCTGAAATTTTGTTATCAGAGAAATGGTTAGTGTCCATCTCTGCTATAATTATTACAAAATATCCAAAATTTGTTGGCAAGATACAACTTTCATGTTTTAATGTCTAGGATTTAATATATAAACAAGTCGCGTAACTTGGTTAATACTCACGACCGTCACAGCGCTCATTATTAGTTAATAAGTTGAATGCTAGGACTACCACCAACTCAAAAACACTTCGAAATTTAGTTTTTCTGAAATCGATCGGCAATGTCTACATTTTCGGCGCGATTTCAGATCGAAAAATGCACAATTCCAGTATTTTAGTCAGTTGCTAAGAAACTATCAGAAAACAGACCGGAAAAGATTCGTTGCCAGGCAACGATCAACAAAACCGTACGGGACTGTTACTTTCCCGGCCTAGGCCAGGAAAGTAACATTCCCGTACGGTTTTTTATGTATATTTTAGACAGTAAATAAATACACGCAGACAAACCAACTCACATTAAAATTGCATTTATTAGTAAGTAGTTAGATTGTAATGAAGAAATGTTATACATGAATACAAATTCCTTAATTTATAATAATATTGATTGTGATTTCAGAAAAAATAGTATGTGTACTTCGGTGTGAAAGCACATTCCCGGACTTCGATGCTTGTTGGCCTCGGCTAGCGCCTCGGCCGAGGCCAACAATTTGCATCGTCGTCCGGGAATGTATTGCTTTCACACCTAAATACACAATATACTATTTCGTTGTGAAATCATGTGAGATACAGTAACCAAGTGCTGTTTCCCAAAACATTTTGAATTTCCAGTAATTTATATGGTACTTAAGTCTAATATATGGCCCAGTGCTCTCTTTCATGACCGTCACGTTGTGTATTTTAGCATTTATCAACTTATTAATATCCAAATACGTTTTTATTTTGAGGTATCCAGTACACTCTCTTCTCCTAACCTTACTTTAATAATAGCTTAGGGTGAATATAATTCTTAGTCATTTTTGTCTAGCGGCCCTCACGACCGTCACACTCATGACCGTAATGAAATTTAAATATGGTCCAAAACAATACCTAGGTTAGTATTTTATTTCATCTACAAAGTCAATTTTTATATATTTATTTTAACAGAGAAATCAGAGAGATTTTGACTCATGAATGCTTAGTAACTGTTTCTAGTGCCCAAAACCATACATTTGGTTTTGGATGAATTTAACTTTAATTTGTTGTTGCATAACCATATGTAAATGTCTTTTCTTGATTCATCCTCTCAACTACTTTCTTATAATTTTTACCAGATACTGATTTAAGTGTATCGTCAGCAAAGAGATTTACAAATGAATTATTTAATACATTACATATATCGTTCCTATAAACAATAAATAATAGGACCTAGCACACTCCCTTGAGGGACACCACTGGCGATCTGGGTCAATCCGAGATCATATACAGGCGATCCGAGGGGCGATGTTTCGCGTGAGTTACTCCTCAGGTGGTGATGGCGCCTAATCTCATTTCTCCTGATGAGGTGGTCACAGTCAGTTATTTCAACCTCGTAAACAAATTCTTTCATTCGTTCCCAGCCGTGAAAGTCGAGAGGTGTCAAGTTTGGGGACTTTGCTGGTCCCAATGTCTAAAAAGGCCGATATCTCTAAATCTGTGATATTTTGTATACTTAATATATCGATGTACCAAACACCTTGTATGCACAACACTCAATACGACATAAAAAACAAACTTGTGACCAAAAATAATAAATGATTTCCTATCGAACTTAATTCTATTGAACGTAGAAACCTTAAAAGTGAATGTAAATACAAAGTGATCACCTCGAATATAACGTGTGTTTACCTTTTATCAATGTTTTTATTTTCAATTTACTACTGCTTAGATTTTACTATTGCCAAATGGTGCGAATACCTTTAAAGTTTCTCATTTTGTTTATAATGAAGTAAATGGAGCGGAAAATTCGATCATGAATTATTAGATTCACTTTTTCCCTCACGATTATAATGTTTTGCTCGGTCTTTACTGTTGATGTAGCACTGCTTGACAGGCGATGTTTCTATTTTAATTCGCGTAAAAAGAAAACGAACGACTGATACTTTCGATTTCGTTTCCGAGTTCTGGTAGTTAAATTAATAACAACCCACCGATATTTGTGATTTCAGACACGTTTTCTAGCTGTTTGCTACGCGGTTTATCGTCCGACAAGATCGGCTTAAGGATTCCTCGAAAAATCTAACAAAGACATTTCAAATACAATTCAATATTCAGTCGATATGAGGCAAGGCAGGGTAAAATCTCGGATAAAAGATGCGTTGGAAACACAGGCATCCGCTTAAGAAATGAATATTTTACTAATAATTCAATTACAAACGAAGCCATTTATTTTTGTGCTAAATTTTCGGCTGTGTTGCAGAACATAGCCAAAATAGGGCATATAAGGAATTAATACTCAAAAAATAATAATTACCTAATGAAACAAATAGGCGAAGGAAGACAATAAGTAATTACTTACTTAATATTTGGCTTGTAACACGATTGCCAAGGAAAACACTTGATATAAGTTAAGTACCTACTTTTAACTCGAGTTTTAATGAAAAATATACCGAGAAATTTACAGGGTGATCATCTAAAATAGAAATAATTAATTAAGAAATGACGAAAATAATATTTGGAATGTAGTCGACTATTGCCAAGATCGAAGGGTAAGTCAAATAGATAGATAGATCTTTGTTAACCATTCAGAGATACATTGAATGTACATTATGACAAGTCAAACAAACGTAGATACTAATAATTAATAAATAGAAGCATACAAAAACATAATGTTTTTGTAGTCAAATATAAGGTAAAAAAAATCATGATAACGAGATATGTACTTATGTGCCCACACATCATATGCATTAGGGCGGTCCTTATTTTTCAACTTTATGTTTTTTTGCGGGCCACCTCCTAAATTGGTTTCAATACTTAATAAAATGTTATGCGCAAAATCTGAACTCAATCGGATAACGAGAAAACGTGCCACCCAACCCTTGATTCTGGGAGATTTAAATAAATTCTAATAAATTTCGATATTTATTTTTTCAAATCTTGCTACTGACAATCGAGTTAGTAGTGACTGAAAATAAATAATATACATACTTAATATCATTTTATTTATGAAAAGTCGTTAATTTGATTATAATTTTTGGGATAACGTCTTCTTTTTAAAATCGGGAAATCGTGTTCTATAATCTTTTACAACTTGCAAGACGAATTGTTTTTGTTCCTCATCTTTTGTTATTGCATTATTGTAATCTGTCATTAACTTAACACCCCGCTCTGCTGTATCATTAACAACTTTGATTTTTTTAACAATATCCAACCCTTTTTGTTAAAACTATCGTTTTTAGACCAAGTTGAAGGGTGCGTTTCAAGAAAGTCATCATTTATGTGAAATCGTTTGAAGAACTTTCGGGTTTCGATAGTAACAAAATTTTCAATAAATGTGTTCTCAACAAACTTTGGAATTTCATTTTCGCCTATCTCTATTCGCTTGATACTTTTACTATATGATGATTCTTCTGCTATATCTAATGGCTTTTCTTCCACATCCAATGTTTCTTCTTCCAGATCCTCTTTCTCACCTAGGGCTTCAACCATTTTCACTTTGGATTCCTCTGACAATTTTGAATCGAAGAATGCGAAGGCAACTGCTTCTGGACTTATGTACCATAAATGCTTATGAAATTTTTTCAACGCAACACTGGATATCTCGGGATCGACGGCCTTATAGTCGTAAAGCTTATTTAAAAAGCGGAGGTCCTGATAAGGCGCTTCGGTGGCAAGTGGCGCTCAAAACCAGGCTTCAATATAAACTTTCACGACAAAAATACATATATTTGAAAGACCTCTTCTCTCTTCATCTGTCAATGGGAATTCATCGCGGAACAAGAAAATCTTTAAGCAATAAATAGCTTTTGCCATCCATCTCGCGTGGTGAATTGCCCCAGGAACCCGAAAAGATATTCCACGAGGTGAAATTTCACCCAAGAATATTAAGGACAACTACAAAAAAATTCTCTATAATCTTCTGCTTTTGCGGATTTTCCAGAGCAGATGTCACAAATGTGACTTTGTATCATCTTTTGTATCATCTAAAAATGGAAGAACATATCCGTCTTCAAATCCGAACTTAAAATAATGTTTGTTAATCTTAGCCCAATACTGTTGAAAGCGTTTAAAGAAAATTCTTGGCCTTAAAAATTTGACTGACTGACTGAAATAAGTTCTGTTTTACTCAAAAAAAGAAATATTAAAGATCTTTGATACCGATCCAAATTTGGTTGAAATTGGATGACCAATAACTGTACATAAATCCTGGTCGACCTTTTTCTCGTTGTTGAACTAAAAATTGCCTATCTTCCTAGATAGTCATCGTCTCAAGCGCGTTTTCGTGGGCAATGTCGAAGAAGTCATCAAACTTTGCTACAAAATTTGCCTCTTTCTGTTTTTGAAAGTTCGTCTGCTTCTTACATCTTTATTGAAGCGTCCTATATTCTTCATACAAAGATACTAGCTTATCAATACAGTGGTTTTGTTTTCTAGTGGGAATTCTTGCCTTTTCCCAGAAAATCACAACTTGTTCTCTTACAAGTCTGGCACTTTCACGTAAATTTAGCTTCACTTCTCTTAAGTTAAAAAAAGTACACTCAAAACTTGTTTATTAGAAGGCAGTTTACTTCCAGTAATCTCGTTTAAAAAATTACCGAGCAAATAAACACTATCTCGACCACGCAAATTGATTTGGCGGAACATTGTGCTGCGTGCTGCTCTTTTCACTGATAATGAAATGCTTTGACGCACTTATTGCCATACGGATCGGCTAAAATTACAGTGAGGATTAAGGTTTATGCCGTTCAGATAGAAACTCAACCCTACTGCAGAGACAAAATTCGAGAAAATAGATCTTAAAACTAGGGCCTTGTGGGCGACCACCTATTAAAATTCCTTAATCCTAAAAGGATTAGGGAATTTTAATGTCAATATTTTCTTCCTAAACTAGTATAAATTATCTTCAGGATATCAATTATACCTTTTGTTTACTTAGAATAATCAAGTATAACAATGTGGGGAATTTCAAGAAATATTAAATTTAGAGGTGGTGGGTGGCACGTTTTCCCCGTATCCGATTTCGCTCAAATTTCACCCACATTATTTTTTTAGCAATTGAAACCTATTTTAAAAATTTTTACTGTGTTGATTTCTTTTAAGTACTTAACTAGGCGATTTATTGTACTCATGGGCGCAGCCAGGGGAGGAGCCATGGGGCCTGCCCCCCCCCCCCCCCCCCAAGCCGTCTTCCATGGGCTAAAAAATAAAGAAGAATAATCTCTATCAGTACAAAGCAGTATCCAAATTATGAAATAAATATTTTGTAATTAATGCCAATTATTATCTAGTAGAGGAATTTACTACTCATCCTCTGGGGAGGCCGGTTCTATTGCCCCCCCCAGATGAATTTTCTGGCTGCGCCACTGATTGTACTATGTAGTTGTCTCGGTAGTTGTAGTGTGGTGAACCTTAAAAAAGGTATTTTTATGACTAGGAATTTTTAACACATCTCAATGTCGTGTTGAATACTCGTGATTTTCGTTAAGCTCAAAAAACTGGATATATTACTTTTTACATAAGTAACGCATTTGAAAATAAAAATACTAAGCACAGTTAACAAATTTTTGCTTTTGAAAATATCCCTGCAGTTGCCCGGGGTTCAAGATTAAATATGAGCGTATTATTCTTTTTTGACAGACAAACACTCTACCTAGATCAGTTGCAACACCCCAACACGCTATATTATTTGCAATATGGCTAAATACCGATGAATAATAAACATTTAATAGACCGTCTGATCCAAAGATGATTTTAGTTGTAAAAAATGCGCTATTTAATTTAGAGTAAACATAATCAATATGTTTATTCCAAGACAATGTTGCATCAAGCCAAAGACCCAAGAATTTAGAGTTCTGGATATTATCAATGTTGCCAACTGTCCTACATTTGTGGAAGTGTAAGTAACCTATTTTAGTGTTATTCAAGATCAGACGATTTCGCTGGCACCAGATATTGAATTCCTCAGAAACAACTCTGATATTTTCTAAGAGTACCTCAGAACTACTACTTACCAGAGACCGTAATGGTAGGTCAGCAAACATAGTAACACTAGCCCTCTGATGAAGTCGGGCAAATCGTTGACATAAAGCATAAATAAGAGTGGACCCAACACTGACCCCCGAGGAACACCAAGTGTTACGTCTTTTGGTTACTTTCCAGTTTCACCCTGATCCGAGCCCTGATCTTTCTGTTAATCATGTATGATTCAATCCAATTCAACAAATTACCTTGTATACCAATATTGTACAATTTTTGTATTTTGTATTATAATAAGGTAATAGGGGGCGATCCGATGTAATCCACGTGCAAATGGGCGATCTGGGACAATCCGAGGTAATATTTGAATTAAAGAGCAATAGATAGATATAACAAAAACGAACAGTTTAAATTTATTTTTAAAGGGATCTTAGAAGAACTAATGTATCTAATGTTTCATCCCCTAGTCCCCGGATCTTTGTACAGAGCCCACCAGCATTGGAAAAATCCCTCTCCCACTCTACACTTGTGGGAGGTATAATTTTTAAATTCTGATAAACATTTTAAAATTTTTTCCTAAAAAAAAAAACCACTGTACAACTACTGTAGGCTTAATGGCTCTATCACCGCTCTTTCCTTCAGCTTTATACTGCTTTGAATTTCTTCATTTATTTTATGAGTTTCTGTTTATACGTTTTTGTGAAATTATTTTTTACGTTTATTGGTATTATACGAATGTATGATTGCTAAGTTGGTTATATATTACACTATACAATAACATGAAGCAAATAAATCAGTAAAGCCTCCTATATCAAATTTTGATTGAAAACAACAATATTTCCGAGAATTCCAAGCATGAAGAATGCGCGGGATTGATTTTTGAAATCCCGGGATTTTCGAGACCACAAATTCGTCCGAGATCCCGGGATTGAAAACCCTAGCGATTTTTCGTCCCTTATCGAGGCGATCCAGGGCGATATAAAAGCGATCTAAAGGCGATTCGGGGAGGAGCTATAGGGATCCGAGATAATTTAGAGGCGATCTGGGGCAATCCGTGGTAATATACAGGCGAAATTTTTAGATGCTAGTTTATATGTAATATCTAGTGTCAAAGTTAATAAGTTTCTCATTAAGTTAGTTTATTGGCATTTAATTTTCTTAAATGATTATATTATTAATTGAGGAAACATATTAGGTCTGTTTCTGCAACAATCACAGGCTGGTCGGACATAACACGATTGGTTGAAACCAGTTCGTGATTGGTCAGCTGATCACGTTAGACAGAGCTTATTGGCTCTGATTAGTTTGCGATTTCCTGCAGAAACAAAGCCAATGCTCGTTATTTTTATAGTAATGATCATTTAAATTGCCCCCATTTTCAGTATCGTGGACAAGCACAATAGGTACATTAAAAAATACTGTAGCAAGCCTCCTCTTTACCTTTACATCCGTACATTTCAACAATATCGAAAATTACAGGAACGAAATTTCAAACAGATTCAATTATTATTAAACAAATCTAAATTTAGATTTGCTACAATGTGATGATAAATGCTGTTTGAAAATTTGCCAACAGGAGTTCAGTCACGTACGTACGTATGAGATTTTGAAGAATCGTTAATATTTTTTATTCTGTGATATGAATGTGCGATGTCTCCACAGAAAATATGGATTGAATCATTAGTATATAGTGTGACAGTCTGACCCTCTTAAAATGGGACCGTTATACTTAACTTTTTTATTTTTCCTCCCCAGTTCGAACCAAATACTAAGATATGAAATTTTGGACTTAATTTCATTAATAATATTGCCCGATAAGAAAATGCCTAATATTATTTTTTGCAGTTGTCGAAGGTCAGTGTTTTTTATCCATAAGTAGATCCTAATTTGTTCTATATTTGAGTAAAATTTGGGGGAAAAAAAATTAAAAAAATTTAAGGCTGTTTTAAGTGGGTCCACACTAAATATTTACGAAATATTAAAGTATTCCTCGAAATATTCAAACTTGCGGCAAGGTTCCTTTAATTTTTGTAAGAGTGAACAAATTCACGGGTATACTCTATTTGGTAAAGACAACCTAATAAATCATCAAGAGTCATGGACGTACTATTTTTTTCTTTTAACATTGATAGAAATATACCGAAACTGTAAAGAAATTCATTGTATATGAATGTTTGAATTATCCTAGAAATTTTCCAATTTTTCCAACCCTTAGTCTCGCTCCCCCTCATCGCCTCCATTACAAAACGGTTATGATGTTTGTGAATTCTTCTTAGGTGAGTACAAGAGAGAGAGAGAGATCAAAGATACAATTCGTAATGACGGAGACAAGGAAATGAACAAGGACAGCTCAGCTCGCCTCGTATCGAGTTTTGAAAACATACGCAGTTAGTAATTTGTCAAGAAACTGTCATAGTACGGGTATTTATAGTGATTTTTTTTTAAATGCAGAGAATCCACATAAATTTTAAAGGAATATTTAAAATGTCTTATAATACCCTAACCACAGGTTTTTAGGGGATTTACATCTATAACGTACTTTTATTGGTTTCTACTATCTTTTCCAAATAAAGTATAGTCAACTCAGTAATGAGTACGAGTTGTACACAATTCAACTGTACACATTTTTTAGGAGTATGTAAAGTACGGTTCTCTTTACACTGCTGTGGAAAAGACATTTTTTTTCTCTAACGTATACGACCTTTCATGAAAATAGCTCAGAAAGAGGAAAAAGAAAGAATATCCAAGGTAATTAATTCTTTTAGCTATTACGCTTTCGGTGACATCACAATGTCAGACTTAAAATGGTGATAACTTTTAGTAGGCATTATATGAAAAAAGTAAGTGGCAAGTGATTTAAAGTCGAGCTTCAAGCTATTATAACATAAATTTAATGGAAAAACTTTCAAGCAATTTGCATCTTGAAAAGTGACCAATTTGAGAAGAAGCTTACACTGGAGTCGGGAACTTTTAATGGAGATTTTAAACTTTGCAAAATGTTAATTTAGTTATTTAGTGTTATTTTCATAAATACAATTCTTATCTAACTACATCTACTTCTTTGATATGCTTGGTCTAATTCCAACAACGTGTTTTATACTTTAATTTTTAATTTAAATAAATAATTACATTTATTGCTTAGTAGGTTATAAAAATCTATCTACCAAATAATGAACGCCAATTCAAAGATCCATATTCTAATTTTGGTCTTACGTGATGGCGTATTTACATTTTTTGTTCTATAAGGGGAAGGGTCCAACTCGAAAAGGATACTAATAGCCTGCATAAAATTCTGCCATCTTGCCTTTTCTTTGACCTGTTCATCTACTATGTCTGATGAAGAAATATTAATTTCAGTTTGAATAAACAGAGAAGCATATCTGGAAATACCATTTTTGTTCAAGTCTTTAAATATCTAATTCTATTTAATCGTAGGCGTAAAAATAGGAATTATTGATTTTCTCTGTGTAAATATCGTTTTGCGCAAAAAACTTCAATTATTTATTTATAATTTGTCATTACTATCTTTTCAAGCAAGGTGGAGTGGGGCAAGTGGGGATCTGGAGCAAGTGGGTATTTTTATTATAATTTGTGAGAAAAATCCTATTTGTAAATTTAACTCACAGTAGATTGTTCTTCAGATCACCATGCAGCTGCAACGTATTGGGTATAGATTTTGGAACATTTTTAAGGTATCAATTTGTTCATTTGGAAATTGTCTACATTTGATCGAGATTTTCAAGTTGTCTTAAAAAAATTCAAAATTTTTTATCTATGAAAGCAGACTATAATATGTCAAACTTTCAAGACTGCTGATGTTGTATGTCATTAATGTTACTTCTTGCAATTTTTAAAAAATATTATTACCCTGTTTCCCAAGTTTAGCCCCATAGTTCCCACTTGCCCCGCTATTTTTGTTGGCGTTGCAAGTGGGGACTAGTCCTTAAGGGAAAGTGGGGATTAGTCCCCACTTGCCCCTTTTCCAATTTTTTATTTTTATTTTGTTATAAAATGGATACGTTTAGGGAACGCAACGGTTCCCTAAACGAGAATGCTGAAAATGTGCTAATCATCAACAACTGTTGAGTGTTTTATGCCACAACAAAAATTCAACTTGCTTTACATCGTTTAGCAAAGTCACAACAATTGACTTGAATCAAAAAGTAATTATAGTCCACAGTACATCGCCCTTTTTTTTCAGTGATTAGTAACAGGCTGAATTTTCGTGAGTAGCTTCGTTTTGACGAGACGCCCAACTTTTCTCTCTGCAGTAGTGGTAGCTAATAGCAAAAATTATTTTTTCTATTTCACACGAATTAGACAATTCGACAATCTGTAAAATTATTTTGGCAATATATTTTTCATTCGTTAAAGAGTTGGTTTTTCGATTGCCTTGGTTACGTTTGCGCGAGTTAATTATAATAAGCCTCGCGTTTGCCCACAACAACATAATTTGACAGGTTGTCGAATTGTCTAATTCGTGTGAAATAGAAAAAATAATTTTTGCTATTAGCTACCACTACCGAGAATTTTCGCAGAGAGAAAAGTTGGGCGTCTCGTCAAAACGAAGCTACTCACGAAAATTCAGCCTGTTACTAATCATTAAAAAAAAAGGGCGATGTACTGTGGACTATCAGGTTGAGTGATTATTCTCAGCAGTTGCATTCCCTAAACGTGCCCAATGAACTTTTTCTTTGTACAAAACTTTAATTTATATCATTTCGTTCTATTTTTTGCAATAAAATAGTTTAATAGCATTTTACTATTTTACTCCAGAAAAATGCCTTAACTTAACTTAAGTTCGAAACTCCCATAATTTTGGGAATATTTTAGATTTGAAAAAAACGTTTTGTAGCTAAAATCGTGCAGATTAATCCACTTGCCCCAATTGAGAATATAACTATTCATATGAAAAGTAGAGATGAAAAACCCACTTGCCCCAGTCACCGGGGCAAGTGGGTACTACAGGTGAACTTACAGAACTGATTTTTTTTTTTTTTTTTAGAACACCGTTGAATTAATAAAAATAATATATGGGTATTTTGTGAGTATAACATACTATTTCTTGTTCAAAGCACACCAATGTATCTCAATTTTCCATAAAGTTACGTGACTTCAAAGTCAACCTTTTAAATTTTTAGTCCCCACTTACCCCACTCCACCTCATCAGTTTTTCATAATACTTCTCAAATAATACAGTATATGTTGGAATAAAAGTTGGTAATACATTTGTAAGTAATATCTGTAAAATGCCAATCTAATTATGTATAAAACAATTCAAATTTGCATACCAAACATGGCGAGTAGGGACACATCCCGATATCCCGTAGAGGAAACCACAATTACATGCAACGGTGAGACAAAGTGGTTGTTAAATGTGTCTGGTGAAATACTTGGATTGACGACGTTATCCCGACAATTGTTTATTTCAAAATTTATAATTTTCCAACTATCTCTTGCCTTATTGGTAGAGTCATTGATGAATTTGTTGCAAGCCTTTGTCTTCGCAATTTTAATATCGTTTATGTACTCTTTACGCAGAGCACTATAAACAGAGTAATCGGTAAACCAATTGATTGGCATCTTCTTATTTAAAGTACATTTTTTTAAAGGAAAAATTCGATTTATCAAGTTACGAAATCTATTTACCAGAAGCTCGGACAAATACTTACTATTATTATTATTATGACCATTATTACTGCTATAAAATATACTCCAGTCAGTGTCAAGCAATTGGTTTCTAAGCTTTACTAAACCATGGTTAGTAAATCTCCTGCGAAAAACGACAGACGATGTGTCATTGTTAGTATATATTCTAATAAATTGTCCAAAATGGTCAGATAAGCAAGGATCTATGACACCTACCTGATAGCCATCCTCGTCCAAGTTTATCACAATATTGTCAATACAGCTGGCAGAGTGGGCTGTCACCCTAATAAATTCTGAAATTCTTGGTGTAAGTCCAAAAGAATTTAATAGGCATATAAGGTCATTAAGATTACCAGAGGTAGACCTAAAGTTTATATTGGAGTCCCCGACAAGCACTATTTTATTATATTTTTCAGAGAGAAATTCCAATGTAAGTATATATTTGTAAAGGCTAATGGCAGGTTAAGATAAGTGTCCGTGCCTTTGTAACCTTTTTGCGTGTGGTTCCTTCCAGTGATGTATCTTTGCGTAAGATACTACCACAAAAAGTTTTGACCTCAAAAACTCCGTAATAAGTATCTGGGAAAAAATTTTTTTTGAAAATTCAAAAAAAAATTTTTTCCATAATGAAGTGAACCACTTTGTTTGTATTTTACATATATTGTAAATATACTCAAGACAATTTATTACTAACGCGTAAGTACGAATATAAATTTTTCGAAAAATTCAAAAGCATCAATTTTTGTTTTCTTCATGAAAAGATTTCATGAAGAAAACAAAAATTGATGCTTTTGAATTTTTCGAAAAATTTATATTCGTACTTACGCGTATAAATAGTAAGGGTAAATTCAACAAAAAAAAAATGGTTAACTGACAATATCGTTAATTTTGTTAAACTAAATTACGTTGATGGTATTTTTAAACAAGAGGTGATTGTTATTTTAATTAATAAAAAACAAACATTAACTTAAAAAATATATGAATAAGACTATTATTTTTTTCGTCTGACTATTATTTTGTTGAATTCTGTCAAATTAAACTAGATAATAGTATATTTTATTTTTCACTATTATCGAATTGTAATTCTAACCCAGTATTAGTTCGCTGTATTATTGTACTTGGTAGACAAACCAATATTATTGTCGTCTTCTTGAAGTTCTAAAAGAATTACCATAAAATTTGCTTGCTTACCACGTAGTCTATTACAGAAAATATTCCCAGATGACGCCATATACAAATTACTGACAATAATCAATCATGCATTATCTTATACTCTTGTGAATTTATAGAAAATAAATAACATGATTGCAATGTTCAAATTCTCTCAGGGATCGTCGATATATTTGGATGGATCTTAAAAACGATCTCTAATCTAACCTAAAAATTAGTTGGTGAACAAAAAACAAAGTCGTTGTACTATTTAATTGTAGACCAAATTGAAAATGGTTAGTGAACATAAAAAAATGTCATTGTACTATTTAATTTGTTACAAGAAGATATGATTATTAAACTACTATTTGTTTACGAAAACAAATAAAGTTGTATGACTATTCTTTTCTGATTGATTTAACTATGAAACTAGATAGGCGCGATTTCATATGCTCTTTTTGGTTGAATTTACCTATCACTTTCTTTAAGTGTAATTATACACCATACAATAAGCTATAACATATATTTTTTACAAAACTCTATCGAAGGTCAACTCAACTCTATCGTAGTCAAATTGCCAAAGATAATGTTACGTGCTGTCACCCCCCTTAGTAAACACCCTGTATCGTGGCTTTGGAAATTATAACACCAGGGTAACACTAAACAATAATGTATTTACGTACGCACTAATTACAACAAATAAAGAAAAAGAGTATAAATTGGTTAGAAATTCGATATATTAATAAATATATAAATGAACAACAACTGCTTGGATCACACGTATTGAAAATTTTTTGGAACAGCCTACGTATTTTTTTGAAATAACGAGATGTATTTTTCACAATACATATATTTTCTACAAAGCTCCATCGAAACGGTAATACATAAAAAAATTATACATTTTTCAAAAAATTCAAAAGCATCAATTTTTGTTTTCTTCATGAAAAGATTTCATGAAAATATCAATAGTAAATTGTCTTGAGTATAGTTACAATATATGTGAAATACAAACAAATTGGTTCACTTGATTAAGAAAAAAAAATTTGTTTCGGATTTTCGAAAAAGAAAATTTTCCCAGATATGAAGTTTTTGAGGTCAAAACTTTTTGTGGTAGTATCTTCCGCAAAGATACATCCCTGGAAGGAACTACACGCAAAAAGGTTGCACAGGCACGGACACTTATCTTAACCTGCCATGGCCTTTAAATATTGACTTGTGCAATTTGTACCATTCTTGTATACCGGGTGAGTCACGAATTGCGCTCGCCCCGATATCTCCTAAAATATTTGGAATATAAAATTGAAATGTGGAGGGCTTATTACACGACTAAAATGCCATATTTTCAATAAAAAATCAAGTTTGGTGCACATCCGGTTTGACCGGAAATGCCCACAACTTTCGATTTTTAAATGGAACACCCTATATATTTTTACATTTTTGGAATCTAGAGGAAATTTTGAATACAATACATCCATTTTGGTCACTTTTTGATAAACATTAAAAAGTTTATTAAAAAATCTATTTCTGAATCCAGAGTGCTGTGGTGCCCAAAACATATTTTAGTTTGTGTGCTACGTTACTATAAAAATGCAAAGAGCACTATGATTGCATTACTTAATTGTCTAGAGGCGTTTAAAATTTTCAAATGTGATTTTTACCCACTAACTCGGTTTTTTTAAATGGGAAGTTAATCGTTCACCAACAATTTTAAATACCTCATTTTCATACGAATCTAATGATACCAAAATTTTGAAAATCCGCTCAGAAATATTTGAGATTTCAGCCAAAATACAATGCAACCAAGCTTTCATGTGTCATTTTAGTTTCCAAAGCCCACTAATCTATTATCTATTAGCCGCATGTTTCTGAACGCTTGGTTGCATTGTATTTTGGCTGAAATCTCAAATATTTCTGAGCGGATTTTCAAAATGTTGGTATCATTAGATTCGTATGAAAATGAGGTATTTAAAATTGTTTGTGAACGATTAACTTCCCATTTAAAAAAACCGAGTTAGTGGGTAAAAATCACATTTGAAAATTTTAAACGCCTCTAGACAATTAAGTAATGCAATCATATTGCTCTTTGTATTTTTATAGTAACGTAGCACACAAACTAAAATATGTTTTGGGCACCACAGCACTCTGGATTCAGAAATAGATTTTTTAATAAACTTTTTAATGTTTATCAAAAAGTGACCAAAATGGATGTATTGTATTCAAAATTTCCTCTAGATTCCAAAAATGTAAAAATATATAGGGTATTCCATTTAAAAATCGAAAGTTGTGGGCATTTCCGGTCAAACCGGATGTGCACCAAACTTGATTTTTTATTGAAAAGATGGCATTTTAATCGTGTAATAAGCCCTCCACATTTCAATTTTCTATTCCAAATATTTTAGGAGATATCGGGGCGAGCGCAATTCGTGACTCACCCGGTATAGCATCAATAAATTGATTAATTGATTGAATGAATATCCATGTATCTACTAATTCAATTAACTTTTTTTTTCCTAGTTTTTTCTATTAAATTAATCCAAAAAGACTGGTATTACATAGTTGGAACCTTATGTAGGTATAGTGATTGAATGTTGTAAAGTAAAAAGAAAACTAGTAGTTTTATAGACAACTAGTCTTGAAAATTACGGCAATTTAAAAATTTCTTATATAAACACATTCAAAAAGGCTTTATTTTAAGAAAAATGTTTAATTTTTCCCGAGCGTCTCCCATTATTAATTTAATATTTCGGACCGTCTCATTATATCTAACGAGAAGAATTCTTGATGTAGCAGAAACAAAGGTAATAAGTCCATAATGCGTTCCCCCGAGGCGGTAACTTCCTAGTCTAGAATGAAGTGATAAAGCAGGGTAACAAACTCCTTGTAACCCCGGTGCAACTCGACCTCCCCTATGTATCAGGCGTATGAGCATATTATCTTAAAGCCAGACGGCAGTCGATTCAAACAAACTTTTATTATTTCGTGATTACCAGGGTAGCAAATAGCTAGAGCGAGGCTGCGTTTCCTGCATGGAAGAAAATTGCTTGTATTGTTTGGTCAAGATAGAGGTCGTTGAAATTTTACTGAGCGTTTTTGTTTTAGTCACTTGTGGCATTCTCAGTTATTGACCAAGTGGGAAACTGAAAATCTTGTGACGGAATCTATTTATGAAGTTGTTATTTATATATTATAAGTAAATGAATAAGGGATGTCAAAAAGCAGTAAGGTGGAGTGGGGCAAGTGGGTATTTTTATTATAATTTGTGAGAAAAATCCTATTTGTAAATTTAACTCACAGTAGATTGTTCTTCAGATCTCCATGCAGCTGCAACGTATTGGGTATAGATTTTGGAACATTTTTAAGGCATCAATTTGTTCATTTGGAAATTGTCTACATTTGATCGAGATTTTCAAGTTGTCTTCAAAAAATTCAAAATTTTTTATCTATGAAAGCAGACTATAATATGTCAAACTTTCAAGACTGCTGATGCTGTATGTCACTAATGTTACTTCTTACAATTTTAAAAAAAATTTATTACCCTGTTTCCCAAGTTTAGCCCCATAGTTCCCACTTGCCCCGCTATTTTTGTTGGCGGGGCAAGTGGGGACTAGTCAGTAAGGGAAAGTGGGGATTAGTCCCCACTTGCCCCTTTTCCAATTTTTTATTTTTATTTTGTTATAAAATGGATACGTTTAGGGAACGCAACGGTTCCCTAAACGACAATGCTGAAAATGTGCTAATCGTCAACTGTTGAGTGTTTTATGCCACAACAAAAATTCAGGCTAAGTTTAGTCATCGGTGAGACTTAACTCACTTGCAGTGACATTTATTATAAACTTGCTTTACATCGTTTAGCAAACTCACAACAATTGACTTGAATCAAAAAGTAATTATAGTCCACAGTACATCGCCCTTTTTTTCAGTGATTAGTAACGGGCTGAATTTTCGTGAGTAGCTTCGTTTTGACAAGACGCCCAACTTTTCTCTCTGCGAAAATTCTCGGTAGTGGTAGCTAATAGCAAAAATTAGTTTTTCTATTTCACACGAATTAGACAATTCGACAATCTGTCAAATTATTTTGGCAATATATTTTTCATTCGTTAAAGAGTTTGTTTTTCGATTGCCTTGGTTACGTTTGCGCGAGTCAATTATAATAAGCCTCGTGTTTGTCCACAACAACATAATTTGACAGGTTGTCGAATTGTCTAATTCGTGTGAAATAGAAAAAATAATTTTTGCTATTAGCTACCACTACCGAGAATTTTCGCAGAGAGAAAAGTTGGGCGTCTCGTCAAAACGAAGCTACTCACGAAAATTCAGCCTGTTACTAATCATTAAAAAAAAAAAAGGGCGATGTACTGTGGACTATCAGGTTGAGTGATTATTCTCAGCGGTTGCATTCCCTAAACGTGCCCAATGAACTTTTTCTTTTTACAAAACTTTAAATCATTTCGTTCTGTTTTTACAATAAAATAGTTTAATAGCATTTTACTATTTTACTCCAGAAAAATACCTTAACTTAACTTAAGTTCGAAACTTCCATAATTTTGGGAATATTTTAGATTTGAAAAAAACGTTTTGTAGCTAAAATCGTGCAGATTAATCCACTTGCCCCAATTGAGAATATAACTATTCATATGAAAAGTAGAGATGAAAAACCCACTTGCCCCAGTCACCGGGGCAAGTGGGTACTACAGGTGAACTTACAGAACTGATTTTTTTTTTTTTTTAGAACACCGTTGAATTAATAAAAATAATATATGGGTATTTTGTGAGTATAACATACTATTTCTTGTTTAAAGCTCACCAATGTATCTCAATTTTCCATAAAGTTACGTGACTTCAAAGTCAACCTTTTAAATTTTTAGTCCCCACTTACCCCACTCCACCTTACTGCAAGAATCAACTTGCAGGGGCACAAGGTAACTGTAAAGAATTTGGGAGATAGTAAATAATACTTCAAATTCAATTGCAACACATAAACAGATTCAAAATATTAACATAATAAATGAAGAAAGGCTAGAAGTAATGAATAACGTCGAAAAGGCTAATTAGTGGAGTCAAATTAGCTAAAAAATTCGCAATGTGAATTGTCTGGTCGGGACAGTTTTTTTTTGCTTTCACATGTTCAGGGGATCAGTTTAAGTTCACGGTTCAGTTTTGCAGTTTTTGCGAGGTCGGCGTATTGTTTATTTAAACAATTTTTTGACAAACGAGATAATAGGCAGACAGTTTGGCTTTAAAAAGAACATAAGTACAGATACTAATAGAAAAAATTGTGATAAACTATCTCATAAAAAAATATCTGTTATAAAAGATCTTTGTCAAAGAAATTTTATAGTCTAATGCCGGCCTTAGGCAAATACAGAATTACATGGCTGTATTTCTTGATTTAGCAAAAGCTTTTGATACCCTGTCACATCAAATGTTATTAGACAGACATCAAAACAATGGTATACGTAGCCCAGTATTATGATAATGGAAAAGTGTTTTATGTTTTTTAACGATTTCTGCATTGAAAAATGCATATTTAATAGAAATAAAGGACGCCTTCGTGGGAAGCAATGTGTAATAAAATCGGCAGTTTTTAAATTCCCTTAAGACAGCCAAGATTCGAAAAATGTCGATAATCATGCACGCGATTTAAAACCTCCATAAATTTTTTTTCAAATTTTTCGGAGACTCCCTTCATTTTTTAGATTTTTAATTAAGGCCCAAGCCGCTTGGAGAGTAGCCCGAAAAACGGCAATTTTACTTTGCGGACTTTTTTGCACAAAATTTCATGTTGTATAAAAGGTCCAGTGCATTTTTGTCGTATCTACTATCATTCTCACAACGCACGACGTGAATTGTCATAAAACAATATTTCTTATAAACGTTTTTTTTCCAGTGATAGGGAAATATACGAGGAAATATATATAATTATTATTATCGTTATCATGGATTCATTAGAGAAAAATTTTGATTATAAGTAAATATAGTGACAAACGGAACACTGATTAGAAAAAGATTCGAAAAATGTCGATAATCGATACAAAATCATGCACGAGATTTAAAATCTCCATAAATTTTTTTTCAAAGGGCATAGCAAGGTAAGTATGTAAAATCTGCCCCCAAACAAAATTTTGTTTATCAACTATTTGAAGGGACTTACCCTAAATATGATTTTCCCAAAATTTCAAGCCTGCAGCCGCCATATTGAAGGAGTGGTGGGGGAGTTTTTTGATTTTCGTTTTTTAAAATTTTCTCGGATACCGTTGTACGAAAAATCCGAAAAAATTCACAGTTGTTACTTACATGTTGGACTATTTACCCAATTTTGGGAGAAGATCGGTCAAGAGGTAGTTGAGTTATTGCAAAAAAAAAAGAAGAAAAACTTTGACACCCTGTATCTCAGTAAGGAGGCACATTTTATCTAAGTGTCTCAGGTTAAATCTTCATATTTTGGACTAAGGATTCTCCAGTTAGCGTGTGTCCAATTATTAATGAAACATCCTGTATATTTGTTAACAAGACATGCGTCCAAATGATAGGCGCGTGTAAGAGAATGGTCGGTAATGCAGTTTTTCGTTTTTTTAACTATCTTCCACATTTTTTAAAAATATGAAAATAATTTGAGAATAGGCCTTGATAAATGAGTAATTTACGATGAAAAATTCAGAGTGGCCTTCTTTCTTAAAGTGCCAAAAAAATTGTATTTTGCATACGAAATTTGCATTTAAAAATTATAAAAAAAATTGCGTCAATAGTCCAACATGTAAGTAACAACTGTGAATTTTTTCGGATTTTTTCGTACAACGGTATCCGAGAAAATTTTAAAAAACGGAAATCAAAAAACCCCGCACCACTTCTCCAATATGGCGGCTGTAGGCTTGAAATTTTGGGAAAATCATATTTAGGGTAAGCCCCTTCAAATAGTTGATAACAAACAAACTTTTGTTTGGGGCAGATTTTACATGCTTTCCATGCCTTTTTCGGAGACCCTTCATTTTTTTAGATTGTTAGTTAAGGCCCAAGCCACTTGGAGAGTAGCCCGAAAAACGGTAATTTTTACTTTGCGGACTTTTTTTGCATCAAATTTCATGCTGTATAAAAAAGGTCCAGTGCATTTTTGTCTTATCCTATTATCGTTCTCGCAACGCACGACGTGAATGGTCATAAAACAATATTTCTTATATTTTTTTCCGGTGATAGGGAAATATACAAGGAAATATATATAATTATTATTATCGTTATCATGGATTCATTAGAGAAAAATTTTATATAAGTAAATATAGTGACAAACGGAACACTGATTATACTTTTACGTGACATATTTTAATACGATTTAGAACCTTGAGTCACGCTCTTGATTGTCGCCAAGGACATCTCGATTGGCGTTTGAAACGGAATAATATGTATCTAAATTTGCATTGATAATTTTATAAATGGATTGTTGTACGTTGCTACCCTAAATTCACAAGTATTCTTTTTACTGGAACTCAGCAATCGCAGGATTATAAAGAAAATAGGTTCGAGCTGTAGAATTATTCATATTCAAACTAAGAAAAAAAGGCAAGCCAGTTAAATAAAAGGTTCAGTTATGTGTAACTGATGGCAAAATAAATTACACACCAAAAAGTAGAATCGATTAATCGGATTAAGAAGAAAGTGATAATTAGGGAAATTCGTAAACTTGTATACAACAAAAAACTAATAAAAAATGTTGCGTTGGAGCTCTTTCGGATGAGGGTACTGTACACGAGATACAGACAAAACATGTATTATAGTCTGGGACTGCTCCCTCCTTAGCTGTATGTGCACCCCTCCCCCTCGATCCTTGGAGACAATGTTTTTCATAAAGATAAGGAGCAATTTAAGACACGTCCTAAAAAAAACTGGTTGTACTTTCAAAATGGCGGCCATATGTTAAAAAAAAATGTTGCCAATGTTGTTTTTGTCATTTAACACAAAAACTAAAAAAGATGGACAAAATCTTTTTTCACAAAAAACAACATGCATAACATTTTCTACAATTTTGTTCCTATACAATATTTTGATAGGAGTTACCATTTTCCAGATAAATGAGTCCAAAATTAAGAAAACATTTAAATTCATATATCGGTAAATCATTAGAGGAAATAACTTTGACAATTATTGTAAGGCGTATAATATAATTTTATATTATTAACATAACAAAAAATAATATAGACTGAAAAAAATTAATACTTAATAATAATATAATTTGCAGACATTTATCTCGAAAACGATAGCAATGGGTTATGAACAGACAGAGCTGGGAAAATATGTACTTACAAACACCCCAATACAAATACTTGTTGCAAGAAGTATTTAAATACCAAGTATTTAAATACTTCTTGCAACAAGTATTTGTATTTATACTTGCAAATACTTTATCTAAAATATTTACTACTTAGTATTTGTGAAAATGATCCTAAAGTATTTATAAATACTTAAACTATTTAAATAACTGAGAAGTATTTAAATACTTCTAAAAAAGTATTTAAATCCTTTTCTGACAGTATTTAAATACTTTCAGAAGTATTCGAATCTCAAAAGTATTTAAATAAATACAACAAATATAATCAAATACACCAGGGAAACAGGCAGATACTCGTCAAGAATCAAGACATGTACTATACTACGTAGTTAATAAACACATTGCATCATTCAGTCTTCAGTCATTCACGTCTTAATTCCCAGAAAGTTGGTTGAGAGCAGACATAGACAGTAAGTGTTAACTGTTTAGGTTAGGCTTTTGCAGAGTGAGAGGGAAATATGCGTTTATTTTCGGTTTATTATAAATAATTAAATAACCAAACATGCTATAATCTTTAAAACTGTTTTAAATAATTGCTATTGTTCTAACGAATACTATATATAATTTTTTTTATTGTAAATTTCTGTTGTACTTGAATATCGTAGTTTGTCACTGAAAATAGTTCCTAATTTCATTATTACAGTATGGCATTTAACTATATACAAAGTTTATGATAAAAACCGTATATGGTTGTATTCCTTAGAGCAATGGGGAGTATTTGAAACTATTTATGATTTTTTAAATATTTATAATAAACCGAAAATACACGCATGTTTCCCTCTCACTCTGCATGTATAAGTTTTGTGATTGTGACAGAGAACAGTTGAACTAGTGCCATAGTCTCTGTGCTTTATTTGGGCATTTGCAGAAGACGCAAAGGTCTAGCTCTACGGATAAGTAAAAATCCCATACTCAACTAGAACTGATTAAGTTAGAGGAATTAAAATAGTGTGGTAGAAGTTCATGAAAGTCATGAAACCTAAAATTTTGACACCTCAAATAGTCAAATAGTATTTAATATAATAATAATGATAATGATAATATTAAGTTTTTATTGATTTCTACAAAAATAGAAATTACAATTTGGCGAAGTTTAGCCAAAGGCTAGCTTCAAAATATTTCAGTGTTATTAATTAAAGTATTTAAATATTCAGAAAGTATTTAAATAAGTACTAAGTTTAAACTATTTAATTACTTACTTTTGTTATTTATTATTTAAATACTTTTATCTTTTGAAAATACTTAATATTTAAATACTTCCAATTTTCTGAAAGTATTTAGTATTTAATATTTAAATACTTTTTCAAAGTATTTGCCCAGCTCTGTGAACAGATTAGGGTTAAAAGTGACATTTTTTGGATTCTGCTGGCTCATTCCAATAAAATTAAATGTAAGTTACTCTTTGATACCGGATTTGGCAATAAAAAAAGGCTTATTAACATATCCGCAATAGCAAAAGAGTATGGACCTCAAAAATGTTCGGCATTACTGGGTCTTCATTCATTTACTAATTGCCATTAGACAGAAATGTGGTGACAAAGATTTGTCTTTATCAATTGACACTAAAATTGATTTTTCTTCGATTCCACCATCAAGAGCTTGTCTTAACGAGCATATTAAAAGGAGTGTTTTCCAAACGCGTATTTGGCGATTATCCGACGAAGGTATTTACAATATTCCAAAGCCTTGGAGAATGATTATGGATGGCAAGAAAATGGAGAACCTCTTTGGTGTTCAGCAGATAAAGTACTGCCTCAATCGCTTCCTGAAATTCTTCAGATGATTCCAAATCAAATCGTAATAGACGAAAGTGAGGATGATAACGATATCATAAATGAAGCAATAGAGGAAGAAGACTTGAAAGAAATATTCAATGTATCGAGACAGCAATAGTGAATCTGAAAGCGAATGAGGTGTTACTTTTTATGTTGAATTTTATATCCAAAATATTGTATAGGAACAAAATTGTAGAACATTTTATGCACTTTGTTTTTTGTGCAGAAAGTTTTTCTCCATCTTTTAGTTTTTGTGTTAAATGACAAAAACAATATTTGCATTTTTTTTTAAACGGACGCCATTTTGAAAGTACAGTCAATTTTTTTAGGACATGTCTTAAATTATTCCTTAAAACCGAGGAGCAAACCCTATACGTTATGGACAGATGAATCGTCGTTTTCTACAGCAGGGATTTTCAATAGGAAAAATAGACGTTCGTGGGAGAAAAAAATTCAACGACTGAATGAATGAATAGTATTTATTTATCTAAAGATAATACATTACAGTAGACATAATATAGGCACTAAGTTAGTACATAAATTACAATTATATACAAATACGCATATTCTAACAACTCCTATTTTTAACAGACATACTTAACAAAATATACCTATATGCTTACATTTACATATTTTCTTTCACGTACTTAATAAGTTTTGATTTGAATAAACCAATACTATTAATAGTCTTCAGGTCATTGGGTAAAGAGTTATACTCAATGATACCTTTATGAAACAAACTATTGTAAGTGAGAGTTTTAGTTGTTCTATTTACGTAACAGTTGTCTTTGTTTCTAGTATTGTAGTTATGGACTTCATTTACACTCACTACCCTTGAGGATAAATATTCAGGCACCTTCTTATTCAGTGTTTTATAAACAAATAACATTGTTTGAATATACATATTCTTTTTTATATCCAGCCCGCCTAACACTTCCAACATTATATTAATGCTTGTATATCGATTTGCACCCAAAATTATACGCATTGCTTTATTTTGTAGAATCTGCAGGCTGTAACAATTTACTTGGGATACATATATAACTGATGAACAGTAAGTAAAATGGGGCAAAATAATGCTGTTGTATAATGTTACTTTTGTGTTTATGGAAATGTGTCCACTAATTCTATAAAAGTATCCTATTTTTTTACCAATTTTCTTAGAAATATAATCCACATGATTCTTAAATTTTAAATTCCTATCTATTAACAACCCCAGGTATTTAATTTCATCTTGAAAATCCAAGTCTTTATTTCCAATTTTTACTTTTATTTGTAAATCACAAAAATTTTTATATGCCCAATCGGATCCTATAAACATACACTTTGATTTTGTTTCATTTATTTTTAGCCTGTTTACATTAAATTTGTCAGTAAGCCTCTTTAAATCTTCATTAACCGTTGCAATCAAAGTTTCATAGTTTTTATGACTAAAATAGATTAGGGTGTCATCTGCAAAGAGATGTATTTTACAATTTATTAAAACTTTACCTAAATCATTAATATACAGAATAAATAACAGGGGACCAAGGACACTCCCTTGCGGGACTCCATTGTTGTTATAGCGGCTTTCAGAATATTGTTCCTCATATTTAGTTTTTTGGCATCTAAATGATAAGTAACTTTCCAACCACATTAAAGTTGTGCCAGAAAATCCATACCTTTTTAATTTTAGAATTAGAGTATGTCGATCAATTGTCTCAAAAGCTCTCTTTAGGTCTATGAAGACCGCACATATACCAAGTCCATGATTTATATCCTCTTTCCAATCAGATATTACAGACTGTAACGCTGTCTCGCAAGAGTGTTTGTCCCTGAATCCTGACTGATATGTACAAAGCAGATCGTTGCATTTTACATATTCTAATATTTGATTATATACTACAAGTTCTAATAGTTTTTCACAGAATGGTAACATATTGATAGGGCGCATCTCTTGTGCTAAGTTTGTATTAGGTACTTTTGGAACTGGAATAATAATGGATGTTTTAAATCTATCAGGAACGATACCTTTTTCTAAACTAAGGTTAATTAAATTCCTTGAGGGATATCCTATGACATGAAAGAGTTCTTTAATTAATTTTAAATCTATCTCATCTATGCTACCGTTTTTACTTTGACTAAAGATAATTTCTTTCAACTCCTTTATTGATACTTGTTTAAATACAGTAAAAGTAGAGGAGCATAGTGGTATGGTGTTTGTTAATAAAGCTTCATCATTAATATTGTTATCAATGTTAGATACAATTGTTTCAATACTCTCAATATAATAATTATTTAACACTTTGGTAATGTCACTTGGTCTATGGTAGTATGCATCATCACAAACAATTCCGCCTATTTTTTGCTTTTTGCATCCCAATATGTCTTTTAAATTAGACCACATTAATTTTGAATTATTTTTGTTTTTGTCTATCGTATCATGATAAAAAATTTGTTTTGAATTATCTATAGTTCTCGTTACTAAATTCCGACATTTTTTATACTCTACCCAGTCCTCATTATTTCCAGTCCATTTATATTTTTTATATGCGTTATTTTTGTTTTTGATAGCCTCTCTACAGTCGTCATTCATCCATTTATTATTTAACTTTATTCTGGTTTCTTTTAGGGGTGAAACTGTATCTAATGTTATTATTAAATTATCAAAAAAGGTATCAGTTACTTCATTTATATTCGTACTACTATATCTCCAGTCTTTTTCAACCAATAAATTTGATAATTTAGTATAATCTAATTTACCTCTTGTTAATTTGACCTGAAAACTATTAATGATATTATCTGTGTAAACATGTACAATGGAATGATTGGATATTATATAATTATGATCCACAGTTACATTTATATTTGCATGATTTCCAAACACTAAATCTATTGTAGTTTTACTAATATCCGTCACCCTAGTATATTCCGTCACGAACTGTTTAAAGCCAATATTTTCAAACATATTGCTTAAATTTCTTTTTATCGCAGTGTTGTCTTTCCAGTTGATGTTAAAATCTCCTACTACTAGTATATTATAATTACAATTTTTTACCAAATTTACTTCAAACCAATTAAAAAAGTTATTAACAAAGTCATAAGCATTTCGACAAAGAAAAGTTGTTGAAATTAAAAAATCCGGTAGAAAATCGGTTAAAGTTTGGTATGGAACTTTTAGATATAAAATTGTAGGGCCAATTTTTTTCAATTTTACCCTAACACGGGAAACATATTTAGAAATAATTCTGCCAGAGGTAGGGTAGGAACACTTTTCTTATGAGGAACATAATGAAGTAATTTGGCAGCAGAAAGGAGCGACCCCACACAGTGTTTTGGAAGTTTGGAGCATTTAAATGGTCAATTTGGATTGGTGATGGCGGACCAATTCCATGGCCACCAAACATCCATGATTTAACACATTGGGTGCATTTTTGTGGGGATGTTTAAAAGACAAAGTGAAATCTGATTTTAATCAGAATGTTGAAATAATTAAAACTAAAATTAAAGAAACAATTTACGAATTAAACAGGGACAATAATATTTTTAAAAATAAATATCTTGTATTTCTGTTTACATTATTGTTAAACAATATTATTTTGTGTATTCAGCAGATACTGAATGTTACTAATGTTAGATATAGTAAGTATATGAAAGAAGTTGACAAGTCGGTTCGTAAGGGAACTGATCTTCATTCTAGTTTGGTCAGATTTAGACCAATGTTTTATGAAAGGAACGAATAATTTCTTTAAAAGTTATCTGTTGAATATCCAAAATAATATTTTTTTAGGGACAATAATAGCTCTGTTTTTAATTGTTAAATAATAATAATAATAAATAAATAATTTAATAAAACGATATGAGCGTTGTATTTTAAATAATGGTGACCATTTTGAACAATTTTAATAGTCAATGAACCTAATGCTGACGCTGTTGTAAAATGTTCGTTGTTATTTTGTATTATAAAACATTGTTCATTCCAGGATTTTATTTTTATTCTTATAATATATCAAACTTTTCTGCTTTTGTGTAGGTAATCCATTTTGATCAAATAATAATACAAAATGGCAAACAGTAACAATATTGTCATAGTAACATCAGTCACAGCCTACTGCGTAAGAGTAATTACTGCGCTTCCTTTAATAAACGAAAGTTTACATTTTTTTGAATAAATAGAAAAAAAATTAAATTCATTAACTTTTCAGCGCGCTATGATTTTTTAAAGTTGTACATATCATCCCTTAACTTCTGACCACCCTAACTCTGTTAATTTGAATAATACCAAAAAAAGTCAAGAGATCATTTTTATGTAAAATTTCATGCTTTACAATTTTTGTTTGAAACTTTTTTACTAGCTTTTACACATTTTGAGTAATTTTGAAAAAACACTTTATTATATTTTTTTCACCCCTTCTCGGGAGTTGAAAAAAAAATTTCTTTCATTAATCGTGTTCAAATACTTCAAAGTAACTTATGTCAAAAATTCAAGTATTTACCTCAAAATTTTGATTTGTCGACCTATTTGATTGGACTAAAAATACCTACTTGTATGCATGTTTGGAGGAGCATATTTAATATGCGATATGTCAAGAAATATTACAGCTATCAGCCCTTATATATTTAAAATCAGGGAAAAAAGATCTAAAACAATATGTAAAAACATATATTCCATTTAAAAAACAACTTTCATTGTTATATCACGTGTTCTATTATTTTTTTAATTACCTACATTTAAAAAATATATAGATATATACAACCCTACAACTTTTATATGAAGCTTTTTTTATTTTATTTCCATTAATAACAAAAATAAAAGGGGGGGGTCAATAATGAATGAATGTTTCTATACTCTACGGGACAACTATGCAATTTTGAAAAATAATCGCACATATTTACTAGATTTTCATAACGTTGTATTTCTGGTTCAGAAACCATAGAATCTTTTTTCTTGAATTCATTCAGTTTGTACATAAATTTTTCTTTGATGAGTATCGCCCATTTCCAACACAGTCCAGATGTTGTCACATGCTATATTGTCAAAGCAACGTCGAATGAAAGATGGGAAATGAGGCGGGAAATTTGAATTTTAAAAAACCCAGAATAAACCACAATTACTCACAATTGCCCAGAAAAACCAACCAAAAACCCACCTAAATACCCAGTGGGTCGTCTTTTTCTAAAGAAGGTAGGTTTTTGCACAACCCTGATACTATGCATTTAACCGTGCGCTTGGCCGCGCAGAGCGACAAAGTTTCTATTTCTTTTTCCCAGGAATACCGTGGCTTTAACGATACATTTTATTAGGACATTTTTTGTTCAGAAACACGTGGTCTATCCACCTATATTTTTTATTTTTTCCTTGATTTCAAAATTTTGAAAACATGGATGAAAAATTTTTTCACTTTTTTTTATGTATAAGAAAATTCTCCATTATGTAACACCCATAATGTACCAAAATGACAGTTTGTTTCATTGGATCATGGTCGGGAAGTAAGATATTTGCACGAATCGCATATTTGTTATTTATTATCTATTTCCGGCATTTCTCTAGCTTTAATGTTCGCCGACCTTACAAACCCAGAAGTTTCCCCACTCTGTAAACTGCCATTACATCTGATGTTTTCATCGTTTTGCAAAAAATCGTAAAATTACAGGACGATGCCCCGCACAGGCCAAAGTAAATAATAGAGTGCCATCGCTGCCATCGGCGTGATGGAATCGATAGATTCATTCTCATCGGTTGATCGCTCGTTTTATGCATAGAGAATTTTTGCCGGTTAAGTGGTGTACCAGCTGTCTTGTTTGCTTTGTTAAATGCTAGACGGACCCTGCCAATTCACCTCATTAAGCAACAATTTTCGAACTCATATTACTATCGCATTACAACTATGTTTGCCGATGTAATTTATTAATCTTTCAATCAAACGCAATATATGTCTACAAACAAGTCTTGCGGTCTGTAGGGGAGACTTGGTTAAAGGTTCCCGGTATCAAAATCTATTATTGGACATTCTTATAGCTGTACTGAAGTGGAATTTACAGGTATTTACATGATTCAAATGTATTCGAACCTCGCTTTAACCGTGATTGTCTCAAAAATGGAGTGGACAAAACTGAAAAAAGTATGTTTTTTTTTTGTATTCTTATTTGTCTAGTGTAAGCTCCGATTAAAGAACTTATATCTAGATACATAATGGCTATCTTTTCTTCATATACCTTATTTGCTCCTAACATAGTCACATTATATGTCCATTAAAATGGATAGATGAACATCACATCCCATAGGCAACAGTGACGGGTATGTGTAGAAGGAAAAATGTACAATATTGTACATATTTTATGTAATAATTGTTGGTTAACCTCTATGAACATAACCGCAGATTTAAAAAATATAATAGGTAGAGATGTTTTATTGAAGGGAAATATATATTGAAAGGATATTATTTATAATATTATTACAACTGTAAACTGAACGCCATGACCTACTATGACCTACTTACTTATGAAACGACCGATTTTCTTTTTTTCTAAACTGCCTTCTGCAAACGGCACAGCACTTCAACAACTAAATTTTCACTAAACTGTGTAAATATGAATAGAGAATATTACTAGGTATTAAGCAAATCACAACTTAAAACAAAATTACTTTTTCATCACTTTTTGGTCGGAGAACACGAAAAACATTTATTGACATTAATGGCGGACACTGTCAAACTGAGATTATGATAATCGAACTGAACCGATCGTGTAGAAAACAGCCGCGCATAGGCCGATGGGCCAATCAGAAACTTATGGGAAGAAGTGCCTTAGAGTGTGAGTCTTTCAGCAACAAATAAATCAATGCCATTATGAATCTTAGATATAAGTTCTTTAATCGGATAGTGTAAGCCACTCACTGAACAGGTTAAACCATTACTTAGAAGATTTCCTAAACTGTTCAACTTAAGTTATTCAAATTTCAGTGGTTGGTTTACAATTAGATACATAATGAACACAGGAGCGTAGCGAGCCAACTTTTTTGGGGGGTTATTTTTCAAACTTCATAAGACTTAAGAAACCAACTCTGTAAATAATTAAATAATAATTCCTCCGGGGCCATTCAAAAATTACGTAACGCTCTTAGGGGGGAGGGGTTGCATCAAGTGTTACGTACTGTTATTCTTTTTTTCACAAAAATTCTGATCTTTTTAAAATTTGTTGCCAGTTTGATATAACATACTATACCATACCCAGGGTTGGAAAAACAACAGTTTTTTTTTTCATTTTAAACAAAAAAACAGTTTTTTTGTTTCAAACAGGTTTTTTTAAGATTTAAATGGTATGTTTAAAACTATATTCAACTAAAATTAAATGATGCCAGCCACACTATGTCTGCTACTACTACTTGATGTCAGATGGCGCTCTTAAACGGATTTTACAGCACTCTACAAATAAAATGCCCAGCTTAGTACACATGAATTATCTGAATTATTTCACGGAATGGACCATCATCGGCACCTTTTCTGCTTTTCCACAAACTCCAAAATAATACATTTATTTCGGAATGTCTATTAAATATGTTTTAAACATTTGTTTGAGACACAGTGCGATGATTTAAACATGTTTTAAACACTTGGTTTAAAACATTTTGTTTTAAACAACCTAACCATACCTAACCCAAGACGTATCTACTTTTGTTAAGTATTTTTTTTCGTGCTGAACGAAGTGATTATAATCACTAAACAGACGATTGAACCGAAATATTTTTAAAATTCTTGATCTCTATTGGTTGCTTACTGATTGCATTCACTTTGTTCAGCACGAATAAAGAAAACAGCTATTTTTGTATAAACTGTACAAGGTTTGTCCTTAGTCATAAGACGAACCAAGTTTATAGTCCAGTCAACGGGGGGGTTTCACCTCCATTTTGAGTGCTAATGAATGGATTTTGGTGAAACCTTGTGCAATGTGTTTGTAATGACGTTAATAAAAAAGCTGGAAAAAAAAGCTTAGAGTAGGAAATGATTGGAAGGGGGTAGAAAACACCCCTTTTATCACGAGTTTTGTAACTTGTAGAATTAGGTCAAAAATGGAAAAGAAAAACAATATATTTACCTTTTTTGGCCCAAAATAAGATGTTTTTACTCTGGTGATTTTTTTCGAAAAATGCATATTTTTTGAGGTCCTATGGCCACTCAAAAATTTCTAAAAGTGGAGGAAATGTAAAAGTTGGAAAAAGAAAATCTGAAAAAATTTACGTGAATGTATCATCGAATTACAAGACTTTTTATTTGCAACTTTTCTGTAAAGTGCGTTTTCACCTAGTTTTTCCGGAAAAACCTGAAAATTACCCTTTTCTTTGAAATTGTAACTTTAAAAATATGTAATTTAAAAATTTGAAAAAATTCAGACGTATGCATTGAGGCCTTATTATTTTCTGTAACTTGCTAATTTTCAGAGTTACAGGCAGTTTTTCACGATAAATAACGTACTACATTTTTTGCACATTAAAAAATTTAAAATCATATTGAACCTTTAAAAATGGTATAACTATATAGGTTTCATATTTTTTTATAATAATATGTATAAATCACGCTCATTTTTCGAATGTTCATGTATGTTTTGCAAAAAATGTTGTGCATTATCTGTCGTGAAAAAGTGCCTGTAACTTGGAAAATTAGCAAGTTACAAAAAAATTCTAAGAGGCAAAAAATGTTTAGAAGGCCTCAATGCATACGTCTGAAATTTCAAATAAAGGGATAGTTTTTCAGATTTTTTTCAACTTTTACATTTTACATTTCCCCTCCCCCACTTTTAGGAATTTTCGAATGGCCATATCCCGAAAAATATGCATTTTTCGAAAAAATTCACCAGAATAAAAACATCTTATTTTGGGCCAAAAATGGTAAATATATTGTTGTTTTTTTTTCATTTTTGACCTAATTCTACAAGTTATGGAACCAGTGATAAAAGAGGAGTTTTCTACCTCTTCCGATCATTTCCTACTCTATTCTTCTTTTCAACTTTTTTATTAACGTCATTACAAACACATTTCACAAGGTTACATCAAATCCATTCATTAGCACTTGAATTAGAGATATTGGTCATTTTAGTGCTCCGTTGACTGGACTATTACACGGGACATTGAAAAAAAAAATCTTATTTTGATGGAGGGGGGGGGTGAAATTTGTGACGTAATTTATTTAGGGGGGTATCTTCAAACGTGACAACATGTGACAAGGGGGAGGGGGGGGTCAAATTTGATCAAAATTTGCGTTACGTAATTTTTGAACGGCCCCTCCAAAAAAAAATTGATGGGGGGGGGAGGTAGATTCTAACCAAAATTTTTTCAATTGAAAAGTTTACATCGAGGTTTACATTCCGCTCGGATGCAGAACATAAAAAAAAGTGAAAACAGATTTTTTTTTATCCATGTTTTCAAAATTTTGAAATCAAGGAAAAAATAAAAAATATACGTGGATACACCACGTGTTTCTGAACAAAAAATGTCCTAATAAAATTTATCGTTAAAGCCACGGTATTCCTGGGAAAAAAATAGTGAAGTAACTGTGTCACTCTGCGCGGCCAAGCGCACGGTTAAATGCATAGCATCAGGGTTGTGCAAAAACCCACCTTCTTTAGAAAAAGACGACCCGCTGGGTATTTAGGTGGGTTTTTGGTGGTTTTTTTCTGGGCAATTGTGATAATTGTGGTTTATTCTGGGTTTTGGTAAAATTCAAATTTCCCGCCTAATTTCCCATCTTTCATTCGACGTTGCTTTGACAATATAGCATGTGACAACATCTGGACTGTGTTGAAATGGTGGATACTCATCAAAAAAAATTTATGTACAAACTGAATTAATTCAAGAAAAGAAATTCTATGGTTTCTGAACCACAAATACAACGCTATGAAAATCTAGTAAATCTGTATGATTATTTTTCAAAATTGCATAGTTGTCCCGTTTCTAGTGCCACAGTAATTTTTTTCTACATTCGGCCATATTTGGAGCAAACTAATGAGCTTGAAGCTGAAAAGGCGTCAAAACTAGTTAACATTTATAGACATTTAAATAAAACATACTTAAATATGTTTTCAAAAGATGTTTATCTTTTGCCTTTCACATTCCAGTTTAAGGAAAATTTGTTAACTTTTTGTTATTTGTTTCATGTTTTTATTTTTCTCAAGTTTATTATTTACTTCTTTATTGTTTACTAATATACAGGGTGTCCCACTTAAAACTCCCGGTGCTATTTTCTCGATAACTAAGAGGTATTTGAATCCTGAAATGTGTATAAATGATATCAGTTTTGAGTAAAGACGGTCATTTTACAAATTAAGTTAAAAAGCAACTTGTATGGTACGAACGATTTTCGAAAAATCACTGGTTTTCGAGATATTTGAACTTCAATATATTTTTTTTTTAAATAAATACCTAAATAACGAGCTAAATAATGAAAATCGCCATAATTTTTTTTAAATAAATTTTAGACGATAAGTCCTTTGGGACATTTTTCATAGTGAATCAGGGTAATTTAGATAGTAATGAAACATATTCAAGGGCAAAACATATTTCAATACATACAATAACTTTTTTTTTCAAGTAAAACAAAGGTGGCTGCAATTGCTATTTGGAAATTAAAGATTTTGACATTTCTATTTATTGTGTATTGTCTAATTTTTGCGTCATGATTATGTTGTATGTTCGACTAAATTTTACACTGTAAATTGTAAACATCTTTAAAAAAAATGCAATTTTTGTTACTTGAAAAATTACATTGAAGTCAAATATCTCGAAAACCAATGATTTTTCGAAAATTGTTCATATTAAACAAGTTGCTTAGAATATAATTCTCCATCTCATGCATATCATTTCAACGTTCCTAGAATCGAACAATTTCTTTTCGTCGCAATGCCATCTCTCATACCTCAAAGTGTAAAATAACCATTTTTACTCAAAACTGAAGTAATTTATATATTCTAGTGGATACCTTCTACAGGCTTCAAATATCGCTTTTGGTTATCGAGAAAATGGCGCCGGGGGTTTTAAGTGGGACACCCTGTATATATATTTATCAAAAAAAATCAAACAAGGAAATTAAAATGATTTGAGATGTACTTTTTTTTGAATCCGCGTTACTACAACTTAATAAACGATAATAATCATGAAGTGTACATACTGTTTAACACTTTTCAATGAAGAAAGAATTTTTTTAAATGGCTTTTATTTTTTTCTATATTTTTTATTGCTACGATTGAGTTCGCGCGTGAAAATATATACAAGTATATTTTTCACATCCATCCTTTGCTTGTATTGTTTAAAACAAAAAAGCATCGGAAAGCTACAATTTCTATCTTTTAAATGAACCAACAGTCATGTAGACTGAAAAAATTCTAATTTAGTGACATATAACTCAATGTCGGTGTCACAGCCATGCGTATTCAAACACGCGCACGCATTAGGGATTGCAATTTACCGGAAGTTTTAATAACCGGTAAATCGGTAAATAAAAATGTAAATAACCGGTTAACCGGTATTTACCGGTAATTTTTAGAATGGATGATTAGGGTGGCGAAAGTGGCAATTGTCTTTTTCCATGTACAAAATTATCTAAATTTAACAAAAAACATGTTTATATACGTATATTTAATATAATGAACAAACAGAAGGTTTTTTATCAACAGTAAAATCACAAGAGCTTTTTTTTTATCGGATAAATTTCTCTTTGTAACGAAATAATTTAGCCAATCAGTGATTTTATAAGAAAAACTGACCTGAAAAAATCGAAAAGCTCGGGTGTTTTTTGGCAACATAAATTAACGACAGAATATGTGAACGAACAACAACAATAATTTATTAAAAATAATTATAATTTTCCCAAAACGACTCATTGTACAGTATAGTTTCCACAATACTTAAAAATTATAGCTGACAGTACAGATTTTAAAGTGACGGGCGACTACTAGATGTACTCTGCTTTTGAGGAACAGGCATTTTTATCGGGTATTAATGCACAAGAGGTCGATTTTTTACCGGGTAAATTTTTTTTGGACAAAAACCTGTTTTCCTATGAAAATTATTCGAGAATTAAGGGCATGAAAAAATTGCGACACGAAGTGGAGCGACTTTTCCTATGTTCCTTAATTCGAGCATAATTTTCATGGAAAATAGGATTGAGTCATTCAAAAAAACTTTACCCAAGTTGAAAATCAACCTCATGTGTATTACAGAAGATTAATATATAATTAAAAAATATCTAAAATAATTATTAAAACAACAAAACTGTTTATTTAATGTTTTAAAAATAACGATTTATAATAAAAAATAAAAACATTTTCTAATGTTTTTTATCATGTTATAACCCCAGTCAGTCAAAATATTTGCAAGTTCATCATACTGCCGTGCTAAAATCAAACGCCGTATCTACAGAAATATCCGAAATCGGGTTTTTAATGATTTGGTATATTAACATTTTATTCTATCTATTTACTAAAGCAAAAAGCTGTATCTACATTAGTTATATTAAAAAACATTACATATTTTGTCGTATCTTCACAAGACTTTTGGCTTTCCTAAGTACAAATGTGGTATCTGCATTCTGTATGCTACTAGTTGAAAACGCAGTAACTACGTGTGAGAAAGTGCATATGCCGCATTTGTTTCTAGTATGCTGTAGTTACCGCCTTTTCGATTAGGAAATGTTGCTAATTGCACGCTCTGTTTCTAGTTAGTTGCTCTATGTTCTTCAAAGTAATTACATGTCGTGTCAGTTATTGGTGATAAATATTAAAGGTAAATTAATATTATGGAATGCTTTTGTTTCCATGTGTTATTTTCCTGGGAATGCTAAGTTAGAATAATTCCCCATCTGCGTTTTAAATCAATATAATGGAGATGCCGCATTTTGCTTTAGCATGTACAAATATATTTTTAACAATAAAAGCAGTATCTGATTTTTTGGTATAAACTTTTAAACTTTTTTTAAAATTTAACATGTCTAGTCGATTTTTTATGTCACTTTACATAGGAAATCATCCTAATTATATAACCTGTGTTGTAATTTACCAAGAACTATAAAAAAAACTTTGATGCTAAATTTCTCGATTCATTGTCGCCAGTAGATACGGCGTTTGATTTTAGCACGGCAGCATAGTAGTCGTATCTTTTTCGAGGGTATAATGCTCTTTGCAAAAAGGTTTAAATTGTTTCCATATAGAATTTTCAGTTTCTCGTTTTAACTGGTTCATTAATAGCTTCGTTAATATTTTCTTGTGAAACATCACCAAATCGCTTTTTCTCATTCATTTTGTGTACAGAAATCAAGATGAAAACGTGAAATGTCAGATTTTAATAATTTCAATGACTTTTTTAGTTTGACACATGGCTACTACGAAAAAAGTAACATACATTTTTCTCGATTTTTTTCCACTTCTCAATAGCCGTTTTTGTCACTTGAAACAAATCCTATTGGTCGATTTTTTTGAAAATGTACGTTTTGATTGATTAATAAAGTAAGAATATATTAATCGGTGATAAAAAAGTATGCACCTTTTTTATCGCTGTCAAAGTGACAAAAATGTGACTGTCAAATAGACTTTTTTATATAGGAGTTAATTTATGAAAAGGAAAAAATATAAATGAAATAAATATAAATAAATAATTATTCCGTAAATAACAAAAATATCCACTTAAATAACAAAAATTATAAACATAAACTCAAATAGGGCATTTACTGAATACCTAATCTAAAAATACAATATTTTTTAAAAATAGTCTATTAAAAGGGTTAATTTTTCAAAGCTGTATCTGTAAGTCGTCTGATATTTGTGCATAGAATACCACCAGCTGAAGATGCCCTTCCTCAATTGATAATTGATATTGGTGGGTCGATAAGTTAATGAGAATTGGTAATAACATAGTATTCCACGGATATTTGCGGCAGTGAAGTATTCAATTTTCTATCGTAAGATATTGTCAATGTTTCTCTTGTATTTCTTGGGGCTTGGTGTTTGGAGTTTACTTTTTATAATATTATTTATTTATTGTTAAAAGTGCTCGGTGTTGGGACAGTCACTCTGTATTTAGTGAATACTAGTCAGTGACATAAATAGAAACGTTAAATACGTTACATATCGTAAGTTCAGAGTTTACCGAAATAACCGGTAATTATCGTCATGTGTTTTTTGTCCTCATAACCGGTTAACCGGTAATGCAATCCCTAGCACGCATGGATCTCGCTCCGAGTAATAACGTTATTGACTATTTTTTTCTGGGAATACCGTGGCTTTAGCGATAAATTCTGTTGGGACATTTTTTGTTCATAAACACGTGATCTATCCATCTGTATTTTATTTATTTTTTCTTACCTTGGCTTAATTTCAAAATTTTGAAAAATTGGATGAAAAAAAAAATTTTTTTCACTTTTTTTATGTTCTGCATTTTCACGAACTCATTAAAAAAAATTATTCATTTTGCAAGGTTTTGGAGGTAAATAAATACCTTCAACGACTGGGCTATGTGCATTTATGAGATAAATATCTCTTGTTTGTTAAGTGGTAGAGTAGCATTAGCTAAACTTCTCCAGGACGTTAATATAAATAAGGCAATTAAAATAAAAAAATATCTGAGAAAGCATTATTGTTGCTCACCCCTATAGACATTTCATGCTCTCCGTAATATATTTTGATATTGTTTATTAGTCGGTTTTTATTTATTGAGCCCTCCCAATTTAAAATCGATAAGTTACACCGTGAATCTTGGACCATATAGACCATGTATATTAAAAACTGCATGCTTTTATTAAACAATTTTCAATAATATATTATTATTTAAATAGCTATTAAAATATCGTAATTCTTCATGATTATGTTAGATTTTTTATTAGAATTCATAATAGTTTAATGTGTGTACTTATCACTGATAATAAAATCCCATGGCGGCAAATAAAGGAGTTATTGTTGTCATTATCAAGGAGTCTATTTATAACTTCATTACTAGAGACAGAGCTAATTGAGAAATATTATTTCTTAACTACCGAACGGTCGATCAAAGTTTGTACAATAATGATATACATTTCATACCTATGTTTCTTGGGTATGGGACAGTACTTCAGAAGTGTACACAGAGAAAAATGATGAAAATTTACAGTGTAATTATAACATGGCTAACGGAAAAATATACTACAGTGTCAGAAAATGTTTCATTTGGGTCGGCAATGAGAGCAAGCGAGAACGAAGCAACTAGGCTATTCTTTTTTATCGTTTAACACGTCCTACTCGTGCCACCTGCTTTCCCCACCACATGTACGTGGGCAGCTCTGCCTGCAGGAAATGTAAAGAATTATTTGACTCGTTTTAAAAGTATAACGAGTTAAATAATTTTAGTTAGTAAAGCACGTAATAATGTTACCTATACTGAACAGAGCCAACTACAATAAATGGTACTGAAATTTTTAATAGCAATGATGTACGTGTTTTCCTGATCACGCGTCATTATTTGCTCCCTCTACTAGAGCACTGGTACACGCCTTTATTGTAGGCGGTCTGTCAAGCCATTGAAACTATGCCTGCCACCCAAATCCAAAATCTTCCGATACTGTATATGTTAAAGAAATATTTCCCCTACTGTGGAATTATAAACATACTCCTAAATTTACACTAGTAGGCGTAAAATTTCTCTAAGATATAGTATATTTTTCCGTTAGCCATGTTATAATCATACTGTAAATGTTCATCATTTTTCTCTGTGTATAGTTTAGACCAAAGTAACTCTAAAAGTACATATATGTATTTTTTTCTCTTATACTCTTATACTAATAATGTCGGTATAAAGGTGTCATATAACAATTTATTAAACTTTCTTAATGCGAAAAATAAGCCTATGTTATTCTTCTAATAAAGTCTCGAATAAAGTTAAAGTGGTGATCCTGTGCTTTTTGACGAGCTGGCGCCCAAGAATGCATCTATAGTCTCGGACGCTTTGGTGACCTTACGTTTGTGTGAATACGCTTTTTCTGTCAAAATTCCGCAGTTGATGTCCGATAATTTTAATTACTTATCTATATATAAATACACAATTTTACAATATCATCATCTCTCAACAATGATTAGCACGATAAGTACCAGATTGTAAGATAACAAAGGAAAATTTGAATTGTCGTGTTGGCCTGAGATCATGGAATCTCATTAAATCTAATTAATGGTTGTTCCGTCAAATTCTCATACTTTATTTACGTATAATTATCGTGGTAATGGAATTAGTTGTAGGCGACAATTATCGCTGCTCGCTGCTAACAGATAGAAAGTCAAAAACCTCATTACCTTGGCTAAACGCCTATAACACAAGACATATCCAATTATTTATTCTAACGCCAATCATTTGAGAAAACTGATAATTTTCGGTCTGAACGTACCACTTAGACTTTTTTGACCTCTCAGTAACTGTCGGATTAGTGTCCTGAGGGACTTTCCTGACTTTTAACATCTGGTGTTTATAGGCATAAATAGATTCGTTTCACGCTGAGAAGCCTACGTAAACTTTACCTCAGCCTCTTTGAAAAATATTTATTGCGGTCATGTTTATGGGTGTTTAATACCTGTTGGCTTATTGGCAGCAATAATAATAACATAATAATTATATTTATATTACTTTACTTACAATTTACACTAGATATACAATACGTTTTTACAAATGTTTAAAACATACTTAATACGTTTAGAAAATATGCAAAAAGAAAAAAGATCAGACACGAAATGACGCACATTACAACAGAAATACGGTAATATACATTAAGTCAAACCCAAACAAATCTAGCCGCATTCTGAGAGATATCACTGTTGTAGTGAAGGAAGCCTCTTACTGAAAAGAAGTTTCATGTAAACATCTTCAGAAATAAAATTATCACAGCCATTCAGATGAGAGAAAGCAGGTTACTGATGAGATAACTCTGACTTATACAATAACGTGGTTGTAAGGATTCTAAAATAACAGTAACGTCCGGTATCCCTGCAGGTTCTGTTCTTGGGCCTCTCTTATTCATTATGTTTATAACTTTGTATAATAATACCATTAACTTTGAACTTCAATGTAGCGCTCCTGCTGTATGCTGATGATTGCAAGCTGTATTCAGGAATTGATAATTTACATGACTGCCACGAATTAATATAGAGTATGACTTTTACAAGAACTGTCGAATAATCTTCTAGTTGCGGTCAATTTAAAGAGCTTAGAGTTGGTCATCTTTGCCAGTAACTTTTCCCATCACGTAAAATGATATTGTGATCAATTCTTACCTCGACTCTTACATATATTTATGTTTTATAATTAGAAACACCAAATAATTGGTGAATAGTACCTCGATATTACTGTTCAATGCGTTTGTCATCTTAAAAAACCGCTGTCTAAGGATTCACTGCTTCTACTTCCAGATTTCCTATCCAAGTATCTTACAGCGAAAAAAAATGTATACTATATTTGCTCTTCACTGTGGAAATAATTGTTTATAGAACTTTAATAATATAATCTGAAATCGTCTACCCCAAAATCTCATACATGATATGCCACATCGGTGGGAGGTTGGAGGTGGTGGCTGATGCCAAAACAAAATTGAGTCTTTTGGTTCTTACACACTAAATTACAATTTTATTTCTTTACCAGTTTTAATAATGGGGTGGGGTGATAGTCTGACTTTGAAGAAATGAGGACAATCATATTTTTCATTATTTTGTCTCCTACAACATTTAGTTTGACATTAAGAAACTGTTTGAATGACATAAAAACTTACCGCCTTACTACCGACTAATGCAAATGAGTTCTTTTTATAGGTTATGTTATGAATTTGTGACCTTGCCTCTATTGCCGAACACCGTGCGTCGTCCTCTAAATTCAGCCAATTATCCTAAGTCTGATACGTCACATTACACATATTATTTACCTTCCTGTAGTTTAGGCCTAAAGCGGAGGCATAGAGCGTAACGGTCAACTTTTTAAGTATTCGTATATTTCTATTAAAACCTACTAAATTACATTATTTCATCTTCTTTACACAAATTATCTTACCAATTAATTTTACCAAACGTATTTAACGCGCCGGCCCTGTCTGACGGTTTGATGTTTACGATTCGGCATTCTTAGCATTCCAGAAATTCCATAGAATGAGCTGGTAAAATAACCGCGCGAGAACTATTCCTCCAATGGCAAGTACAGATATGGTATAATGCCTACGTTGCCCTTGGTTACAGCCCCCGAAAGTAGTGCGCTAAGCGCGAATATAAAATTGTTACTGTTTTTCGAGGATTCTCCACTGGGCCTCAGGCCAAAGAAGCTCCCAAAATTGTGGCTAGAATCTGAGCCCTTGAAGTGTTTATTAGTTTTGAAATTTAACTCCTTTGGTGAATTTTACAGATTAGTTTAAAAGTTAGCACCAAAATTTGTTCAGTATAGACGTCCTGAATTAAAGTAATATTTAATATGTGTAATGCTAGCTGCTTTACGTGTAGTTTAATTAGAAATTACAGTTTAGAGTCAGTGTTAATAAACCTGTAATGGTATAGTTTGCGGTTTGTTGAAGTTACAACTGGTATCGACCCATAAATTTGAGTTTGTAACCAATAACAGTATCTTCGTCCATTTTGCTGCAGTTCCGTAAGTACAGAAACATTTTCATGTCTCCCTTGTGTGCACCGGCAACTGATAATAGTCCCTAACTTTGTTTTATATTGTGGCCAAAGACGCTTATACAGTGCATCTATCTTCCTGAGTTTTGTGCGGTATTTCGTAGTTTGATTCGACAAACGATAGTCGGAGAGCAGCCAATCTGTAGGAAGCATTTTAAAAGTAGTCTATACAACTCGCGAACACCCACCTGAAAAACAGATGATATTATGTAAAATGACCTTCTAGATTTGATTTTTGAGTTCGCCCGTTAATTTGAGATTGCCAAATCGGTCAATTCGCAAATTTTTTGAAAAATTTTAAAATTATGTGTTAATTTTTGTTTTGCACATAACACATCATATCTTTTTTATTTTAATTCCGATTTAGACCAATATTTTACACATTATCCCTCCAATATTCTTGGACAGGCTGACGGCAAAGAATATAGTGTAACTAAGAATATAGTGCCTAAAAAATATATAATTACCCTCTATTGTCGCGGTTTTTTAAAATTTGCATTGAAAAATACCCGATCGAGGTAACTTTTTATTTTTAAAGAGAGTTATAGTATAAACGAGAAAAATGTTCCATATACTTTAAACAAACTTTTTTATAAAGAGATTTTTTTAAAATTCGGCTCATGTAACGAGATGACGCTGTTGAATGCGGCCGCGCAACTCGTCCGCATTAATTTAAAGCATAACTTCTGTTAACGTCGCCCATCTGTGGTGTCGTTTAAGCGATCAAGTGAGTCTACGGATTATTTAGTTTTTATTTGCAATTAAATGTTATAAAATTATGTAGATAATCTCTAAACATACACATTAAAAAATATGTTTTCATTAATTATAACAGCAAGTAGTGGGTACTAAATTTACTAGTGAAATATTTTGTCGAACTCCTCTATACATTTCCTTAAATATATAAGGAATAAAAACCAGACTGCAACCAACAGCTATTCCCCGGACTAAATATTAAAAGTATTAAAATTAGTATTAAACTAGTATTAAAATCGAAACTTTAGCGTTTTGTGGCAATAGATAGTTATTGCACTAACGCGGCCAAGCTTGTAATACGTAATTCAGCGCTCGGCGGGGCTTTAGTCCGGGGAATAGCTGTTGGTTGCAGTCTGGTTTTTATTCCTTATATATTTAAGGAAATGTATAGAGGAGTTCGACAAAATATTTCACTAGTAAATATTCTGCCCTCTAAAAGCATACTTTCTAAGTGGGTACTAAAGATTACATTTTCCTTCGCATAAACAACTTATTATGTTACATTGTACGTTTGCTTTGCTACACTTGCAGCTTGTAGTACAGTTATATAATTTACATTTACAAAATGGAGTTAACTCAATAAAATTGGGTTTTGGGCTTTTTGAAATCATCTTTGGAAAAAAAGATTTCCTCCTTTAGGTACCATCCAAAATCTAAAACATTTGGAATTCTGGGCTTAATTTGGTAGGCTGTCTTGTAAATACTTAGCACATTGCAGAAATGCCCTTTTTACTTGTATTCTCTGTACTAAGATTTACAATTTCTGATTTTTTTTTATAAGCAGTTCGGGTATACGATCTACATTGTGTATGGTAAACTGGATTTAGTGATAAAAATAAATTTTTCTGTTCTAAATATTGTTTTAGAGCCACAGAAATGTCATCGAATTTTGCATTTGATCGGTACATTTCTAAAACCGTAAATATCGCTCACAGACAAAAAATGTTCATACTATTGTGTTAGTGAACGAATTCTGAACAACTTTCAAAATGTCCGTCTGTCCGTCCGTCCGTCACGTTTCTTGTAAGCACGATGACTCAAGAAAGAAAATTCCGATTGTACTGAAATTTGGACAGTAAATTAGTGTTAGCTAGAGGAAGAACCATATTTGAACAAAATCGATCGGTAAATAAAAATGTTAATGATTTAAATTTGAAAAAAAAAAATTTTATTTTTATGTTTTTGTAATTGAATAGAAATGTGGTGAAATAATATTTCATTTTAATATCTAAATATTTATATATTTTGCAAATATACATTTCATAATGTAATATACAACCGTGAAAATATGATTTTAGCTCGTGTCTTATAATGTAAAAAATTACATTCTTTTACGTGTAAGGTGGTGATGTAGTTCTTTTGACTTCGAAACCCAAATGGGGTTTGGTGTAGTTTTTTTTACCAAGTCTTTTACCAACTAAGATCGTACTATAAAATTAAAAATGTCTAAAAGTAACATTATTTACAAAAAACTGCTAAAAGTATCCTATTGAATGTATAACAATTATATAAAAATCCAGACAACAGGCGAAGAGTACGTTTTTAGCTTGTTTCCTTTGATTTCCTATCCGAGTAATTATAATTTATTATGCCAAACTATGTGTTTATAACGCACTAAATATAAGGACCGAGACAAAAAGCACTTTCAACTTAACATAAATGGACACTGGAAAATAATATCACCCGGCACGTGCCTGCGTTTAGCTCTAGATGCGATTGCGGCCGATTCATAGTAGCGCGCATTCGTTCGGACGCTGAAACAATCAATGAATATTTCGATAAGGGAGCGCAAAATTTCAAAAAAAACTTCTTATAGAAGATTTTATTTAGTTCATTCGGAACATTTTCTTCGGTTATAGTAGGCACCTAACTTTAAAAATAAAAAAGATACCTCGATCGGACATAAAGATTTTGCGTCATAGAAAAGTTGTTATTTTTTTTGCCAACTGATTATTTTTTAGGTAAAGTTTTTTACTTTCAACATATCAAAGAATAGTTAGAGAATATTATGTAAAAAAATTAAAAAATTCTGAAGTAAAATAAAAAATATATGACGTGTTATATGAAAAACAAGAAAAAACACATAGTTTTTATTTTTTTTTAGAAAATTGCCAATTTGGTCATTTTAGCAATCTTAAATCAATGGGCGAATTCAAAAATCAAGTTTAGCAGGTTATTTTCCATCAGATTACCTATTTTTTAGGTGGGTGTTCGCGAGTTGTATAGAGGGTGTCGAATTCAGAGGGTCTGGTCTTCCACTACGACTACGATTTTTTGAGTGTTTGTACCTTCTCTCATAGACTTCTAAAGAGATTTCTTGTTTAATACCTGTAACTAATTTACTGTGCAGAGCACATTATATTTTTTGTATGTAACTTGTATCTTAAAATGCTACTATGTATTTCATTTCCTTTGTCGTTACCTTTGTTTACGTTTAGAGATTTGTTTAGAATATAGAACATCAAAATTTGTTTAGAAGTAAAATGTCATTTAAGGTAAAGGGGCCAGTAGTTGACACATTAAGGCGAAAAATCTATTAATATTTTTATATATATGAACTGTTCATGTTCCCCATTGTATCGACATTTTTATGCTATTCTTTGAACATTTTAGATTATTTGTATATATTTGAAAATTATATTTAAGCCATATTGAAGACTACTAATCCAATTTTAAAAAATCTAAAAAAAAAACTAGTAGTTGACAGTGCATATTTTAAAATTTTTAGTACTTGACATACAAAAAGACCAGTAGTTGACACATTATATTTCATAAGAATTAAAACATCAGAAAGTATTTATTTTAAATATTTTTTATTATTTTAAAGAGAATAAAAAAATAGATAAAAGAGCAGAACTTATTTTAAACATGTTTCCAAAGGGTACAAAAAATATATTTATCCATCCACTGGAATAGTATCACCAAACTCGTATCGTATACGATCACCAGACGAAATTATATTTGGAGATTCTAGTTTTCTAATAATTTGATTTGTGTTTATAATGCTGACGTCTCTTTCATTAAGCCTAAAAATAGTTTTTAATTCATTGCAATAGTTTAAGGCCATTACTTCATTCTCAAATGTGTTATAATTTTTTTGAATAATGCAAACATATTTGTGACATTTTTTTTTGCCAGGAAATGAAACAAGAACAAACTCTCCTTCTTTATATTCAAAATTTTCGTATTCTGTGAGATTTTGGTCTGATGTATTTTCGAGATCTGATGCATTTTCCAAATCGAAATTCTCATTCAAGCTAATATCATCAATGCTACTTCCGGACTCTATCCATTCCTCATTACTACTATCGCTATCAGATTCAGATGAAACCTTCTTTTTAGTCTTCTTGTTTTTTTTAGTCGCCTTAGTTTTAGTTTTGTTTTCTTTTAAAGTTAATCTTTTTTTCTTTCTCAATTCTATCTCAGCTTCTCTCAAATCTTTCTTTTTTTGCCTTTCTTCATATTTTTTCACCTTTTGAAGTTCTTTGTCTTTTTTTTCCTGTTCCTTTTTTTCATAGTAGTTCTGCCAAGCTTTAGAAGTAACCAAGCTTGGTATTTTCTCTTTTTTTCTTTTCTTACCAGTAGTCTCGGGAACCTCATCTGGCCAAAATAGAACTCTTTTAAATGGCGAGGGAATAATTTGGTTAGAAACATTTTTATTATTCTCCTTTTCTGTCGTTTTAGCAACATCTTTAGAAATATTCTCTGGTAGATAGTATGTACCATCAATGTCTTGTTGGGAATAAACTGGCAGCACGAATGGGGTTTGTTCTGTATTAGTGTTCTCAACCAATGAATTTATCTCTTCTGCATTTGAAATGTTTTCTCCTATAAATTTGAGTGTTTCATTTTCTTGTATATCAAAGTTTTCCGTCAATATATTAGTTTTCTCTGCGTTGGAGCTATTATGTTCTAGGAATTGAAATGGTTCATCTTGTTCATCATTGTTTTCAATATTCATTTCAATATTTATATCCTCACTTTGTTCACCATTGTTCTCAATATATGTCTCCTCAGTGTGTTCATTATTGTTCTCAATATTTATCTCCTGAGTTTGTATACCAATATTATTCAGATCGTCCAATTCGGTTTTAATTTTTTTATATAACTGATATAAAGACAAATCTGCTAAGTCTCCTTCCCAATTGTTCGAAGTTCTAAATTTTTCTAATTTTTCTAATTCAATGTTCTTCTCTAAGAATTGAAGTCCTCTTTCTAGTTCCCTTAAGCTATTTGCAGTTTGACGAGGTATTTCCTTTATATTGCTGTTTCCATTCAGATTTATAGCATTAGAATTCCACGGACACAGGCCACATTTGCGAAATCCGTTTCTTAAAATATCTGGGTTTATTTTTGCTTGTAGCACCTTTTCTAATAATTTTGAAAAGTGTCTTTTCTTTAGTATGGGATTTTGTATATTTTCAACACGCCAATCGTGCACAACATCTTTCCAGCATCCCTTCAAAGAACGAAACACTGCTACGTCCATGGGTTGTAACAAATGTGTAGCATTTGGAAAAAGGGCGACAAGGATAATTCCGTTTTTATCACAAAATTTACTTGTATTTAACGTCAAATGTGACGAATGCCCATCAATAAATAGTATTACTGGACGTTCAATTCCTTTTTGTTCCAACCAAGGATGGAATATATTTGTAATAAACTCGTAAAATAAAACACCATTCATCCATCCGCTGCTTGACTTGCCTACTCCCCAAGTTGGTGGAATACTTTCAGCCAACTCCTGAGGAATTCTTTCATATTTAAATATGACAGTGGTAGGAACTAAATCTCCGTTGGCATTTCCCGTTATTAGGACAGTGAGGCACTCTTTATCATCATTGTTGACTTGTTGGTATATCGTTTTATCACCTTTACGAGCCAACACTTTATTTCCTTTTGGATTCAGAAAGAATGCCGTCTCGTCCCCATTAAAAACTCTTGATGGGTCTTTCAAAATGCCATCGTAATTGTTTGTTTTCAGATAATTAAACACTTCTTCAAACCAATTTGTTAATTGTTGTTGTGATACTTTTGCTCTGCTCGATGTCAAATTTTGAGCTACTCTTGTACTAATTTCAGGATGGCGTTTTAGGAAACTTTTGAACCAACTTCTGCCCGGTCGGTTATTTTTAAATGGAGTTTTGCGTTTTAACTCCTCAGTTAAAATCTTAACACTATTTAGTAGCTGGTCCTTGGTAACAGGAAATCCTGCTCTTCCCACAGATATAATCCAGTTGACAAGCACAGATTCCTCTTCACTGGTAAAATATGAATCAGGTCCCATTCTACGATATTTCGGTGTTTTTCCTTTACTTTTATATAATAGGGTAATTCTAGGTACCTTGTGATTTTTTGCTGCCGTAGCCACAGGAACTCCCCGTGAGACATCTGCAAGTGCATTTTGCATTTGATTTTCGGAATATTTTAGCATTTGCCCTTTGATAGGGGGCATGATAGGAGTTCTCGCTAGGTTCCAGAAATCTGAAAATAAATTGATCTAGTAGTTGACATCCTTTTTACTAGTAGTTGACATCTGTGTCATTTATTGGACCAAATAACTATAGAACATCCAGATAAGTATGGTATATTTCATTTACAAACTTGAACTCATACAAGGCTTCTACCACAATAAACTAATCAAATTGTCTGTGCACTAGTAGTTGACACAGTGTCAACTACTAGTTTTATACACATATTTGGTACCAATACTTGACATACTCCTTTTTAAGGTTAAATCATAACCAAGAAGTAAAAACATCAAGAAATTCAATCAATATTAAGTTTGTGTCTGGGTCAGATGAATTATTTCAACTAATATTAATACACCACATAATAATAAAAAAAAATTCGACTCACCTCCTTAGTAAATTTTGTAAGAAAATAGTATTAACACACTAACGAACAAACACTCTTCTAACAATATGTCGCCATATTTGCCGTATAATTTTTACTACCACGCAAGTCACCAAATTATAAGCGGGAAAGTTGAATATGAGTAACTGTCCACTTAGAACGTATGTAGCAGGCACTTAAAGCTTATTAAATTGAATTATGATCGTAAGTGTCAACTACTAGTACTGAGTCAAGTACTGGCCCCTTTACCTTAATCTTTTCATTCAGTAATATTACGTTGGCCAACTAATAATTTAGTTATCTATCTTTTTTAGAATACAGTAGTTCTTTATATATTGTGGCCTTCTGCCGAGAATTATTGAGTTATCTTTGTAAATTGACGTATATCGTTACCTTTTTCGTATGCCTGTCTCTCCGTGTACCATTCATTGTATTTGTCTTGTGTGTTGAATATTTTTATCGTTAACACATTTTATTTGCCTACACCCTGTAGATATCTCTTTGCTCTACCGGTACCTTATCTTTGTAATAAATTTTGTTATTGTTAACCACATATTTTTTATTTCAAAAGTCCTTTAGTTTATTTACGAATTTTACCTTTGTATATCCCGGAGAGGGACTTTCTTTGGAGTAATAGGTTTTTGATTTAATTAGTAGCCTTTTGTTCCGATTTTACCTTTAAAAAACAATTTGTTATAAAATTGCCGGGTTATATTTGGAGGCTTTAATAAAAATAATTCCCTTGCAGGAAATAACAGCGTTATAAGGGCCTTTTTGGGCCCATGAATAAGCAGAAAAAATCGCTAAAGATACACGACATAGACCTCACACGTAATTCGACTTTAAGATGGACGTTTCATGTATTAAAAATCACGCTGCCTCTCCCCCAGTCTGTCTTCACATTCTGCACTACACGCTGGCACATCACAAGAGAACGAGAAGTGTTGTTTTCTAAGCCCTCGCACTACTTTAGCTTTACCAGGGGGAATTATAAAGCCGTTTCGAAATGTGATATATGCAATGACACCATGCATGATCAGCCCGTAAGTCGCGAATGTGTATGACGGTCTCTCTTGTCGTCGACATTCTCAAGAGTTCTTATGACCTTCTGTTTAATATTTGCATCTGACAAAGACTCTTTGAATCCTGACTCACTCTTGATTTTACCAATTTTCGCATGATGATGCATCGCGAATGTTAAACCGGGTTGCATATTAGCATTCTTTGCAGTCGTAAGGAAATTGTAGTACTTGCGATAGTTTCATTCAGAGTCGGACTGGCTCGATTTGACCCCAGCGCCCAGGAAAACTTTCTTGGCCCCGCCACACAGAAAAAGCTATTTTAGCTACGCCAAACGCGATAAAAGATACTTATAACGTATCTGTATATTAGTAGTTTTTATAAAATTGGTTACAATATAATAAAAAACCGCTGGCTAAGGAATCACTACTTCTACATCTAGATTTTCTGTCCAAGTCTCTCACAACGAAAAATGTATGTGGGAATAATTGTTTATGGAACTTTAATAATATAATATTTGAAATTGTCTACCCCAAAAACCCATAAAACGATAAGCCACACCGGTAGTGGGGTGGATAAAGTAAAAAAAAAATTGAGGCCCTTGGTTCTTGTACTCACACTAAATGACAATTTTATTTCTTCACCCCCTTTAATAATGGGGTGGGGGTGGTAATGGGGTGGCTAATGCCAAAAATTTTTTTAACACCTTAGCTTCTCTTATATATACTAAATACCAATTTTATGGACTCTTACGTGCTTGATTTACCTATTCACCTCCATTTACCCCAATTTACCCTTCAACGGAATAAGATCAAATATAATCTAGTTCGAGATCTCGTTAAAATACATACGTGTACCAAATTTCAAGTCAATATTTTAAACGGTTCCGGAGTAAACGTGCGCCCAAAAAAAAGTTGCAGACAGACCGACCGACAGACACAGAAATTTTTTTTTGCTGAAACTTAAAATCTCAACGTTTATGACATTTTAAGAAGGAGCAAGGCGATCAAATCAGAGGGAAGTAGGCGGCAATGAGCCAATGTGAAGAGAGATTTTCACAGTAAACAAATTTTAGCTAAAAATTTCTTCGATAGAAGTGTAGTATTCATTTACTTACGAGAATATCTTTTTTTCTGTTTAATTACGCCAGCCGTTTGGCTAAAAACTGCTTTTTCCCAGTCAAGATTTTTAGTACACTGCTTTTTAATAGATGGTGCCACCTACAGCACTACAATAGAGCATCTGCATCATGTAACCAACATAATCTTGAATTTTAAGTTTTTCAAGTTTATTCTCATTTTTAATGTTTGTATACGTATTTTTAGCTTGGAGCCGTACTGGCTCCAAGCAAATATTTAAAAATTCACGTAAATAATTTTTCAATATTGTTGATTAATAAAAATATACTGCTAATTACATGTTAAATTTCCAACCTACAAAAAGAGTCCTATTTTATTAGAATAAAGTATTTAGAACTTAATAAACATTACACTGAACTAGATTCTAGTTGAAAAAATACGAGAACCAGGCAGAAATTTTAATAATAGCTGCGGAATACTCTTAAATATTATCGGGATTTTCGGTTTTGAGATTTCGGAATTGCAAACCCTACGTCGAATACTTAAAATTACATTAACGATATCTTCTGGTTCATCAGGATGCTCACCATTTTAGTGCATATGTCTACGAATGTTTTATTATATTTTGTAGTTAGGGGGATTTCTACTTATTTCTGCCTCTTTAGGATATATCTATTTTTTCAAAGTCACTCATTTGCTTGTGAAAATTATAGTGCGTAAAGAGAAAATGTGAGAACTGACAGGCAAACTTTAAAAACTAGAATTCAATACATTTAAGTTGAATTTTTTCGTAACAATGTAGGGTGCTACAAAAAGCGTCTGCAAAGACATTTTTCTATAAAATTGTTTTTATTATATTATACTTTTAGACATGTGGAAATGAGAAAATGTCTAAATTTCTTCTCTCACCTTGTTCCGAAAAATTGCTTTAAATTTAATGTCTCGCATCGCCGCACTGCTCCCAACGCTTTGTTTTGCTTTGGGCTATATTTGTCGCATAAGACTAGGGTGAATAGAAAACGTTACGGAAGGCTTTATCGTTTGTATTTAAAAATAAACGCATCGAATTTCTCTATAAATATAAAACTTGTTTATTTTGACTGGTTCATGTAATTATAGCTTTGATTGTAGCAGCACTAGAATTATAAATAAAAATTCATTCAAGTCGGTTATTCGCCTTTGAATTTTAATCAAGATAAAAGCCAACATCGGGTTCAGATCAAATTGTTGGTTACTCGTTTTCAACGCGTGGAGTGAATAAGCTAGTCAAATTCTCTATGCGTATTGACTGACTAATTCTCAAATTATCAAGTTTTTATACAAATTCGACAGTAGTTGGTGAACTAAAACTATGTCCTTTAATATATTTCTTTCGTTGTTTTTATTTCAATAAAATATCCGGGATTATGTTGAAACGTATTTAATTTTATGAAATATTAATGAAATGTTAAGCTATTAATATAATGTAGAGGCTCTAAAATTGTTGGTTTGCCGTTATTTCAGTAACATCAGGCGTTCCTCAAGGTTGAGTACTTGGGGCTTTGCTATTTGGCATCTTTATAAATGATGTGACTGGCTTCCATTGCAATATACTGACGATCTAAACATTTATACGTCTATCATTAATGTAGAAGGCTGTGCTGATTTGCGAAATGATTGTATAGTCGACTAGATACAGGGGCGTTGGAAGACGGTAAGCAAGGTAAGCACGGCTTAGGGGCACCACTGAGTAAGGGGGGGGGCGCCATTTCATTATTTAATTTCTTGCTTGTGGACCTTGTGGTGTCTTATGCCGCAAGTAGACTGTAATCTTTAAATTACTTACCTCATCTAGTGGCAGCAATTTTATGTTCTGGAACACTGTATAGGATAAGGAAACAAGGGATCAGGTTCCAGAGTATCACTATAATCACTACAATTTTATGCACTATTCAATCAAAAAATTGAGCACGAGTCTATCTGTCGGCAAGCCTAATGTTAATCTTTACACACGGTTCTCCCGCCTGTCTATATGTACAAAATTACGCGTACTCATATGCTATCTTAAGGCACAAGGAGCACAGCCTATTGTCATCTTTTGGCATTAATTGGAACCAAAATAAGGCGCCTAAACACACATTCTCTTTCATTCCTCTAGATTTTAAATAGCACAAATGATTGCCCTGAAATCCTTAGCTGCACTAGTAAGTCCAGTCAACCGGGGGTTTCACCTCTAATTTGAGTGCTAATGTTCTTATCTGTATAGGAGACAGGTTTATATCAGTTTAAATGGCTACCAGTCATCAAACTTTGAAATCAGTTCCGACGTACCACAAGGAAGCAATTTAGGCCCTATGCTATTTCTCATTTTTATTAATGACTTGCCTGATGTTTTGTGTCACTCAACTTGCCTTCTTTTTGCAGATGACTGCAAGCTATACCGTAGAATCGAAATTACTAACGACTGTAAGCCGAAAGTTGATCTCAACATTAAAAAGTGTGTAGCAATGACGTTTTCCAACAAAAATCAAACCATAGATTTCCCCTATACTATTGATAATACTGAACTTCTCCGTGTTAAAGAATATAAAGATCTAGGTGTTCTTTTTGACAAAACCTTATCTTTTAATAGCCATATAAGACAAATAAGTAATGCTAGTCTAAAAAAACTGGGTTTCCTCGTTAGAAATACTAGAGACTTTACTAATATAGAGTGTATCAAAGTATTATATAATAGCCTTGTTAGGTCTAACCTTGATTATTGTCAAATCATTTGGTCACCGTTCTATCGTAATTCTATTGATCTTATAGAGAGTACACAAAAAAAATTCCTTAAGTGTCTTCTATATAAAGAAACTCATTTGTATGATCATTTTGCTCACTATAATGAACTGTTGCTTAGATATGACTATGAACCTCTTGAGCTGAGACGTGTTCATGCCTCGTTAATCTATATTTATAAACTTCTAAATCACCTCTCTGATAACTCCGAATTTTTATCAAAATTGCCATTTAATGTACCAAACCGAATAGGTAGAAATTTTGACCTTTTTTATATTCCACAGTTTAAAACGAATATGTACCTATCCAGCCCTCTAGTAAGACTATGTATATTAGGTAACCTTGCCCACTCGAGATTTGATTTATTTACCCTTAGCCTTGCCAATTATATAAAGAATGTTAAATCAATTACTCTTAACGAAATTTAAGTTGCATAACGCCTTATTACTTATTTAAATCTTACATTTTTACCTCTTTACTCTGTATATACTTAGTTGTTATTGGAACTGTTAAGCGATACCTACTATGTTCACTATACGTGATTGTATGTTATGTAAGGTTTTATATATGTATGTGTATTTTGTTTCGTTTTTCTTTTTTCTTTTATTCTTTGTAAATCTCTGTTTGTTGTTCTCACATGTTGTTCGTATTATTTAATCTCATGTAAATCATGTTCTCTTTACAACTTTGTAATTGGGCTTCGCCTGTAAAGTTGTTGTTCAATAAATAAATAAATAAATAAATAAATAATGAATGAATTTTGATGAAACCTTGTGCAATGTGTTTGTCATGACGTTAATAGAAAAGTTGAAAAAAGATATAAGAGTAGGAAATGATCGGAAGGGGTAGAAACAACCTCTTTTAGCACGGGTTTCGTAACTTGTAAAATTAGCTCAAAAGGGAAAAAAATATATTTACCTTTTTTGGTCTAAAATAAGATGTTCTTGTGAATTTTTTCGAAAAATGCATATTTTTCGAGATATGGCCACTCGAAAATTCCTAAAAGGGGGGGAGGAGAAATGTAAAAGCGAGTGTAAAAGTTGAAAAAATCTGAAAAATCAGCTGAATGTATCATCGAAATACAAGACTTATTTTATTGGCAACTTTTCTGTAAAGTGCGTTTCCCTCGAGTTATTCCGGAAAAACATTTCTTTGAAATTGTAGCGCTTTAAAAATATGTAATTTAAAAATTTGAAAAAAAGGCGTATGCATTGAGGCATTCTAAACATTTTTTGTCTCTTGGAATTTTTTTGTAACTTGCTAATTTTTCGAGTTACAGGCAGTTTTTCACGATAACTAATGTACTACATTTTTTGCACATTAAAAAATACATGAAATTTAAAAATTATATTGAACTTTTAAAAAATGGTATAACTATACAGGGTGTCTCACCGGGAACTGAATCGATCGATATAGAGAAAAGTACGCATCAGAAATTTTTGAAAATTTTGGGAGTTACTAAAGTCAGTGTGACCAATCCAACTAAAATAATTACAAGCAGCTGGCACTTCCGCTTATACCGGAAGTCGATACCAACTTGCTTATTTTAAATGGAACGGGGTTTTCGAAAAGAACGTAAAATTCTGAGTCAAAAACATGTAGGATACCCTATGCCTAAATCCATCCGTTTCAGAGATATTTGACATTTTATAGAAAATTTGACAGGTGCAACGGTTTGCAAGAACCGTTATAACTTTCTTCGTATAAAAGATCCTCATTTGCTTCTTGGCACATAAAAAGAACACAAGGAGAACTACGTTTTACAACTGAAATAAATTCAATAATATCATACCAAATGTTCCATTTTTCGCGTTACATTTTGTCAACTTCAAACCGAAAATACTTGTTTAGGTCAAATGGAACACCCTCTATTTTTTTACGTCAAGTTGTGTAAAATTGAATTCCCTGTTTTCTGATATAGCATTGTGGGGTTAAAGTTTTCAACTTTTTGAAATATTTGCGATTTTATTAGAAATTCACGAATTGTTGTAATCATTTCATCAAAATAGCCATGATTAGAAACAATCAGTCATTATCTTATGTCAAAAAATGCCAGCACGTTTAAATTACACCCACGAAGACTTTTTAAATTTGTTTATTATTTATGGAGAATGTGATAAGGTAATATCAAGAACTTGCAGCACATTTGCTAATCGATATCCAGAAAAACGGAAAATAACACTAACACTGTAACATGCGTATTAATCGAATTGAAGATACAGCATGAACTAAAATAGCAGAGGTAAGATCAATTTAAAACATGATTCCATTTTAATTTAATAATTGCTCAAAATTCCGCCCTCGAACCTCGACACATTTTTCGCACCTTCGGATTAGTTCCTCATGGGTAGCTCTTCTAATCGAATCCTGTGATATGTTTTGAAATGCATTTCTTACTCTCTGCATACAATCTTCAATGGTTGTTAATGGGCTCTCATAAACTTTATTTTTAATAGTTCCCCAAATAAAATAATCCAGAACTGATAAGTCGGGCGAGCGAGGAGGCCATAAGAAAGGTCCATTATTGGCAATCCATTGATCATAAAAAGTCTTCGTGGGTGTAATTTAAACGTGCTGGCATTTTTTGACATAAGATAATGACTGATTGTTTCTAATCATGGCTATTTTGATGAAATGATTACAACAATTCATGAATTTCTAATAAAATCGCAAATATTTCAAAAAGTTGAAAACTTTAACCCCACAATGCTAATATCAGAAAAAAGGGAATTCAATTTTACACAACTTGACGTAAAAAATACATGGGTGTTCTACTTGACCTAAACAAGTTTTCGCGGTTTGAAGTTGAACACTTGGTATGATATTATTGAATTTATTTCACTTATAGAACGTAGTTCTCCTTGTGTTCTTTTTATGTGCCAAGAAGCAAATGAGGATCTTTTACACGAAGAAAGTTATAACGGTTCTTGCAAGCCGTTTCACCTGTCAAATTTTCTATAAAATGTCAAATATCTCTGAAACGGATTACCCCCTGTTGACTGGACTACAGGGAGATCGAGAAAGACTGAAGATTGTTTTTATGCCGCCTACATACTGCATAGATATGTACTATTTTCTGGTACTTTCAACATTTTCACGTTGGCGACAGTAACCTTAAATATAGTCAATTACAGTATTTACACAAAATGCGAGTTTCTTTATTAACTTGCCACACAAGTGACAGTGAACTGATTGCGTTGAAAAACACTAATTTATTAGTCAGAAAGGGAGATAAATGATAAATCAAACACAAGCCAATAATAATAGCATTCACGAAAATGACAGACATCCAGATTGGTAACTGACTAGCAACATAGAAAATTAGTTTTGATAATGTATGTAGAGTAGAAATAAATTTTGATAATTTTAGTTACTTTTCCGTGTGACGTCACGTTCAGTCTTTTTCGATCTCTCGGTACATGCTAACAGCAAATAAGCAAAACAAACGACGCGACGACGCCCGTCGATTATTCCTTTATCTAACTGCGCTTGGTCTAACATCTGACGTGGCGATGAGCGCGAATTCAAAATTTCTTAATTTCAATAATTTCACTATTACAATGACTTTAGATTATAAAAAAACCGCTGCCCAAGGAATCACTACTTCCACATCCAGATTCTCTATCCAAGTCACTCACAACGAAAAAAACTTTGTATGTGAAAATAACTGTTTATGGAACATTAATAATATAATATTTGAAATCCTCTACCCCAAAAACCCACAAAACGATACCCCACATCGGTAGTAGGGTGGGGGGTGGTGATAGGGGGGTGGTAGTGGGGGTGGATGAAGTAAAAAATATTTTGAGGTTTCTGGTTCCTGTACATAGGTACACTAAATCACAATTTTTTTTCATCCCCTTTAATAAGGGGGTGGGGGTGGTAATGCCAAAAATTTTTTGAGACCTTAGCTTCTCTTGTATATACTAAATACCAATTTTATGGACTATTACCTGCTTGATTGACCTATTTACCCCAAATTTACCCCAATTTACCCCTCAACCCTTCGACGGAACAAGATGAAAATATAATCTAGTTCTAGATCTCGTTAAAGTACATACGTGTACCAAATTTCAAGTCAATATCTTAAACGGTTCCAGAGTAAACGTGCGCACAAAAAAAAGTTAGACAGACCGACAGACAGACAGAAATTTTTTTTCGCTCAAACTTAAAATCTCGACGTTTCATGACATTTTAAGCCTATTTGGACAATAAAAATTTTTAAAAATTTTTTTGTCGTTACTATAGTTCCACTGGACGTGGAAGTAATTAAAAAAATACGGGTCAAATAAAATTTAATAAAGTATTGAATATAAAATTTTTTAAAAATGGTTAACCCTATTGCGACAAAAAAAAAACTTATTTGCAATTTTTTCTCACCTTACACTAGATGGAGCTTGATGGCACTATTATGGAACCACCGCCTCAGTTGCAGTTTGAGAAATATTTCATAGAAATCGCTTAGGCCAATCCACAGTAATGATTGATCAAACATAAAAAAACCGACTTGTCGAATCGAGAACCTCCTTTTTTAAATTTTTTGAATACATCTTATTGAGTTGGCGTTAACATTATTTGTTAATTTATCTCAGAGTTACTATCTTCAATGTTAAAGAACATAAAATTATCTGTATCTGCTCGACACATCTACACATACATATGTCCCTGAATTGAAAAGTAAACCGTCTATTAGCCGGATTGGGTTCAAGGAACTCGCTATGAATATATAAATAATAAGTTGCATAAAGTGTACTGTTATCTAAAAAGAAAGTAAAATGTAAACGAAGTTGCTACGTCCTCTGTTCAATTGCTTGGAATTTCTGATAAGTCTTGTTTTATAAACAAACGTTACATAAACAAAAATAAAATCCTGTATAAACGCACATACCTATGCGCATAATAAAAACAATACAAAATTGTAGGTATTTCCTTATAGTACAGTAAACGAAGTTTAAAAGGGCGGCCGAATATGAAAATTTTGGATATTTGGACCCTTTATGTAAAAACATGCGCTGATCACGAAAAAAATTCCAAACATTCGCAACATGTTCTTATATATTTTTTAGCAAAAAATGCACATATATCATAAAATAAGCATTTAAAAAAAAATTCGAGAATAAAAAGTGTTTAAAATCGCATTTTCCATATGACCATGGTATTAGATTTGCAATTTTCCCTTTAGTTTTCCGGAAAAACGAAAAACTAACATACACTGTAAAATATGATGTAAAACCATCGTTGCGTGTAAAATTTCCATGTAATTTTACCCGCAAAGAGACAGGAAAATTTCCATTGACCATGGAGGATTACCCCAAAATATAAGGTAAATAAAAATTTTCTACTCTCTTTGCGGGTAAAATTCCATTACAATTGGGGGTAAATTTACTATGGAAAAAAAATCCTGTCTGGATAAGAGGCATGGAAAATTTTTATTTACCTTATATTTTGGGGTAATCCTCCATGGTCAATGGAAATTTTCCTGTCTCTTTGCGGGTATTATTACATGGGAATTTTACACGCAACGATAGTAAATTTAAATCATTTTTTACAGTGTACACTGTAAAAAATGGTGTAAATTTACCATCGTTGGTTAGTTACCACCATTTTTTTTCCATAGTAAATGTACCCCCCATAGTAAAGGAATTTTACCTGCAAAGAGAGTGGAAAATTTTTATTTACCTTATATTTTGGAGTAATCCTCCATGGTCAATGGAAATTTTCCTGTCTCTTTGCGGGTAAAATTACATGGGAATTTTACACGCAACGATGGTAAATTTATATCATTTTTTACAGTGTACACTGTAAAAAATGGTGTAAATTTACCATCGTTGGTTAGTTACCACCATTTTTTTTCCATAGTAAATGTACCCCCAATAGTAAAGGAATTTTACCCGCAAAGAGAGTGGAAAATTTTTATTCACCTTATATTTTGGGGTAATGCTCCATGGTAAATGGAAATTTTCCTGTCTCTTTGCGGGTAAAATTACATGGGAATTTTACACGCAACGATGGTAAATTTACATCATTTTTTACAGTGTATATAATTACATAATGTTCCTCAATTATCTCGCTATCTATGCGGTTTTTTAATTTATGGGAACAAAAAGTGTTTAGAATTGCATTTCCTATATGGCTATTCTATTAGATTTGCAATTTTATCTTTAGTTTTATATATTAGTTTTTCCGTTTTTCCGGAAAACTAAAGGGAAAATTGCCAATCTAATACCATGGTCATATGGAAAATGCGATTTTAAACACTTTTTATTCTTGTATTTTTTTCAATAAAATGCTTATTATGATATATATTATATATTTGCATTTTTTGCTAAAAAAAATATATATAAAAACATGTTGCGACATGTTTGGAATTTTTTTTGTCTTTTTTTTCGTGATCAGCATGTTTTTACATAAAGGGTCCAAATATCCCAAACTATCCAAAATTTTCCCTGCCATCTCCTTCGTTTACTGGACTATTAATTGAAAAGGCGAAATTTGTTTTACGTGTTTAAACTAGTGCAATTTTTCCAAGAAAAAAATGAATTTACTTTTGTTATTAGTTCATGACATTCTAAGCCTATTTGAACAATACAAATTTTCAAAAATTTTTTTGCGTTACTATACTTCCACTGAATGTGGAAGTAACTAGTATTTCAAATGTTTTATTTATTCGTGTCAGTGTCATTAATGCTATTAAAGTGTTGCTAACATGTTCGTCTAAATGGCTTTTCGTTGAAGTGAACGTTAACGAATTGAAATTTTAATGATGAATGGGTTTCAGACTAGAATGCGAATTCACGAAGTCTGTAGATTGTTTAACAGGAATCATACAGATCATCCCATTTCAAGACCCCCTGTCATCAGAATTGTTCTGAAGTTTGGGACTGCCTACATTACCGGTAATTATTAACCGATCTCACAAAGTTATAATAGCTAGGGAGTTGGTGGCAGAAATTTTTAGGTCTTATTGTGTGATTGAAGTTGAAAAGTGTAAAGACGTCATAATAAAAAGCCGGAAAAACCATTTCAGTTATTACGGCGTTGTTGAGTTTTTAATTAACAGTTAATTAAAAATGCAATAAAAAACGCTCCTATGATTTTATTGTGTCAGCGACTTATTATAAACGTTGCGTTGCTTGTTACTACATTTTGAAAAAAAATGTAGTATAGGTTTTGCATTTTTCCGGTGGACCATCGAAACTCGAAAAAAAACATCGGATCGAAATGAAAGTCATATCTATCGACTCGAGAGCGAATTTAAAAAATTCCGTCCGTCGGTCTGTCGGTCTGTCTGTCTGTCACGCTCAGCCCCCCTAATCCGTTTTCGGATTTCGATGAAACTTGGGTGGTTAATCGGAGGCTTTTAGAAAACCTTAACGCTGGAAGCTCGGCTCCGTTCGGAAACCGGAAGTACCCGATAGAGACGTTTCAAGTTTTTCGGGAAAAATTGAGTAACTCGGTAACGGGCGGTCGGATCGAGATATTTCAAAAAAGAGATGGTGCCGCTAGCAACGATCTACAGATAAGTATACGGGAGACAATGTCGAAAAACAAATGGAAATTGATTTTTTTTGCAATAAACTGGTTTTCTCGAAATCGGGCTATGAAGCACGATAACTGTCCAGGATATCGATCGATTGCGATGAGACTTGGTGGGATCGAAGGTACACGGCCACAAATGAAGCCTATTGCTGGCGGCCCGAATCCGTTGACCGCAAGTATTTTTTCCAAGGCCGAGTATGATTTTCCATAGATATTGATAACTCCCGAACCGAAGGTCCGATTTTGATTTTCAAAAATGGCGATTGTAGGGTTCGATTAAGTCTATTAGGTGACGTTTGTGGGAATTTGAAAAAACAAAAGCGAATCTACAAATTCTGGAAAACTTAATTTTTTTGATAGATTCTACAAATACCCGACAGTTTCCTAATGAAAATCGAAAATTAAGTATTCCGTCGATCAATCTCTATAACCGGTATAAGGTACGGACTTTTTCGGACAAAAAATCTGAAATAGAGTTTTTCGAAAAATTAAAAATAAACGAGTTATTTGCAAAGATGCATGACCACAATATAACCGATGCCCTTTCTGTATTTCAAAATGTAGTTAGCCTTTACTTTAGTCAATGCAAAAAGAAAAAAGAAAACATGTCAAAATGTAACTGGGATAAAAGCATATCAAAATGTAGATTTTAGCTTGTTAATATGACATTGATATAAATGCGAGGGGTGGTCCACTCCATGAAAAGGTGTACACCAGATTTTAAATCTTTGGGATTTATTGAGATTGAACAGATTGAATGATGATTGAACGAATTGAATGATGATTTAAAGATTTAAGCGATATTGATTTGAGATTTAACAGATTAAATCGAGATTGAAAAGATTGAAGTGAAACTGAACAGAATGAAAAGATTGAAGTGAGATTGAACAGACTGAACTGAGATTGAATGTTTTGAATTTGGATTATTCTACTTATTGGTGTAACATTAGATTGCTAATATTAATTATAAAAAGTCATGGAAGTGCATTATTGGTAATAAAAATATATTATTATTCTATATTTTCTACTAAAAGATTTGGATACTTATTGAAAAAACAAATAAAAAAGGGATGCATATGGTAATACGTTTTATTTCACTAAAAATGTCACAAAATGTATATGCGCAGCATACAAACGATACAAACATAGAAAACAAACAATATAATAATATATATTATTCACTCTTACAAATAAAATACTTAAATAATATCAACAGGGCCACAAAATAATCAAGAGTGGGCTTATATCTCCGCTTCTAAAGGTCGTAGAAAAAGTTCGATCTGTCAATATCTTTATTATGAAATCCCCTATGAGGTGCGTATAAGCAGAAAATGAAATTTTAATTATTAATAACATTTTCATGGCAAAAAATTTAAAAAATCAGTTTTCTGACCTTCGAAGTACTGAAAAAACAAATTGAAAACGCCTACGGCCACGATATCGTGAGAAATAGTACAACTTCTTACCCTTAATAAAATGCACTTTGTTCCGTTGCAAAATATTAATTAGTGTTTTTGCAATTAATTAACGAAAATAAAAATTCAAACTTATATTAAAAGACCAAATTAATATTTTAAAATTCTGTTTTGATAAAAACTCTATTTGACGTACATTTACATAATCAAAAACAAAGTTGCAAAAAAATTCAGATTTGCGACTTCACTCATGTAAGTTTTTACATCTTGTATTGTAAAAAAAATACCATGAAATATTTATACAAAGTTCGTGTAACAAATATTAAAGTGGCTCCGTAGCGCAACGATATCTGTTTTACCCTTTATAATCGGAAGATTGTGTGTTCAAATCCCGGCTAACTCCAGGATTTTTTGGAAGCTGGCGTTTCTCGTTTGTTTTTTCCATGGCCCATTTATATATAGAGACATTCCACTTTTAGCAAATGATAACAGATATACTGAAGAATATTCAGTTAAATTTTCAAGATAAAATATGTGCAGATTTCGCCGTAATCGCAAAATACGCAAATTATTCATATCTGGGTTCCAGAGCATAGTAGTGTAAAACATATTTTTTCAAAATTCATGTTTTTTATGGTGATTGAAATACCGTTGACTGCAATAAATTTTATGCAAAAATGACTGAAATATTTGCATTTGTTTAAGTTGTAAAATTGATATTTGGCAAAAAAAAATCGCAAATTTGAATTTTTTTGCAACATTGTTTTTGATTATGTAAATGTACATCAAATAGAGAGTTTTTATCAAAGCAAAATTTTAAAATATTAATTTTGTCTTTTAATATAACAGTTTGAATTTTTATTTTTTAAATTAATTGCAAAAAAACTAATGAATATTTTGCAACGGAACAAAGTGCATTTTATTAAGGGTAAGAAGTTGTACTATTTCTCGTAATATCATGGCGGTAGACGTTTTCAATTTGTCTCTACAGTACGAAGTCAGAAAACTGATTTTTTAAATTTTTTGCCATGAAAATGTTATTAACAATTAAAATTTCATTATTTCCTTATACGCACCTTATAGGGGATCTCATAACAAAGATATTGACGGATCGAACGTTTTTCTGCGACCTTTAGAAGCGGAGATGTAAGCAAAAAACTCGCAAAAAACTAAATTGCAAAATACATTTTTAGAAAAAAAAAGCCAAATAATTAAAGCCGCCATTTTTAGTGGTCAAGACTATTTTTTTCGGATTCCTGGGAAAATTCTGTAAGGGATAGGCCAATTTTTGTCCAGTTGGAAAACTTTCCGAAACATTTTCTTAATTTTACCGGATTAATGGAAAACCTTCTAATTCCACCAGTGTCTTATGTGCGAGAACTTGCCACATGAAGTAAAGATCTTTATATAAACCTATATTAAGAGTAGAGATGGGCGCGTGAGTCGATTTTGACTCACGCTCACGATTTTAAACCTTTAGCTCACGCACACTCACGCACCACTGATATATGTTAAGGCAAACTCACGCACGCTCACGCACGGGATCTTTTGACTCACGCACACTCACGAAATCTTCCGTGATTTGGTACCTTAAATGTACACGCTCACGCCGTGACACGGCGTGACACGGTGAAATTCACGTCACGTGCCCATCTCTAATTAAGAGCTATCGTCCGCCTGACCACATTTTAGGTTTGTTTTGGTTTTAAGAAATAACAGTCCTCGGATGTCAGGAGCATGCGCAGTTAGTAAAACGTGTTCTGTTTTAGTCACTGCGCAAGCTGTTTTACTAACTGCGCATGTTCGTAACATCCGAGGACTGTTATTTCTCAATATAGTAGAGAGCTCGCACTGCAAAATTCCTCTTAAAATTGAAATCTGTGGGGGTTTGGAAACTAAAAACTGCGACCGGTCTTATTTAATAGCTTATAATTAATTGTGTTTATGTGTAAAGTTGGTCAAAAATTGGCCTGGGAAAAAGGGCGTTATTCAAAATTTTCGAGATATTGACACTGAACAATTGTTACAGGTAAAGTAAATATTTTGGCACGAAATTATCGAAAAGTCTGTAGCGGTTGCTCTAAAAAAAAATATTTAATAAAAGAAAAAGCATTGACGCTTATGGAGTTTTAAAACTTTGAACGTCCGTATCTCGCTTCGAGAACCTAAAAAAATTGTAATTTTTCATTGCATTTTAACGTTCAACAACCGATATTTCGAAAACGAGCACTCAAATCAAAAAATACCTCTCTTATAATATTGTAGAGTAGAGTTTCCCGCTTACAACGGTATAACGTTCAAAATTTTTGGGCGTAAGATAGCGTAGCAAAATTAATAAACGTAAAACAATGCACAGATCTATTTACATCGCGGCAGCCGACCGTCGATCTCCCTCCCTTACGTCGCACAGCCCGCGCGCTCCACTTATCTACTTTCTGCTTAGATTAAATAGGTAATTTATTACTCTCATGTATTCATATTAATGCCCAATATGCCCATAGAGATATGCCATTAGATTACATAATATTAGTATAAGCCCAAAGTGTTGAAGGTTCTATCAGTTAAAAGTAAATTCTTTCCTGTTAAAAACTCTGTCTAAGTTATAGGTCTGTTATTCTATTGTTAGTTTAATCGTATAAAAATTACTTTCAGTGTCCAGGTAAGTGGAATTTCCTAAAATTAAAAATTATATTAAGAACATAAATATAGGCATCATTTTAGTCTGATTTTCCATGAATAACTAAAAATGGACCGAAGTGGAAGTTCAACATCCAAAAGTGAGATAGTCAACATTTCGTGTTTTACAAAGAGAATGTTAAAAACTCTTTACCTACGATCACTACTGTAAATAGTAAAAAACACACTACCTGTCATCTATGTAAGTTGAATTTTACATATTGTAAACAAAGCGCACTGTAAACAAATCGCACGGTAAACAAAACGCACGGGACACGCAATTATAGGTGGCTTATATCGCTGATGCGGGGTTTAAAAAAACAAATGCACCTACTTAATTTTCAAACGCTGTCAAAATTGACACAACATTTGCTGAATAATATTGTTGACTAGTAAACTAAATCTAGATTTTACTAAATAACTAAATAAATATGATCGTAGGTAAAGTATAGTACATAATTCGAGTTGTAAGGCAATTACGCACTCATGGAAATACGCACTCGCCGCTACGCGGCATCGTGCGCAACTTTTCCATTCGTGCGTAATTTGCTTCTTACATCACTCATTACGTAATATACTATTAATTTGTGGAAAGTCTTCTGGTAGCTTAGTAAAGGGCTCTGAAAAAACGTTAAAAAGTCTAAGACAAATGTTACAAATTAAGGACAGTATGTATAAATCTAGCAATATTCACTTGCGTCAAGATATTGCTAACACTGAAAATGGGGACAAAATTTATTAATTTGACACAAATCGTGCTACTGTAGTAGTAAAAAAAAGTATTGAATTGCTGCGCCGAAAAATTGAAAAGGAAATGCTATTAGAGAAAATTGAAGTTTACAGAACCGAACCTGCAGTTTCAGTACGAAAGGAATATTTAATATACATGTGTGCTTTGTAAAAAGAGGCGTAATGATCAAAATGTATCACAAGTACTGACTATTAATATCGAAAGATCAAAATTTTAGCCCAAAATGATAGCTCTGTTATGAAACGCATTGGCGATATTGATTTAATTGCTATGGAAATAAAATATCACGCGAAATGCTTTTTAAAGGCTATTAAAGAAGGGTACAGATCTTCAGGTTTCTTCAAATGCAGAAACATACAGATTACATTGAAATACTGCTTTATAAAGAATTAAGTAAGTTTATTAAACAAAATGAAACAAAGGAGATATTCTGTTTCGTCAATATATGCTAGATATACAGATCTTGGAGGAAATGTATCAAAGATACAGTTAATTGACAAATTAAAGATGCATTTCAGTGATAAATTATTGAGTCAACAAGGCCTGATAGATCAGACATATATTTTGTCCTCAAAATGTTCATCAAAAGATGAAATTCTACATTCGCATATAGAGACTTCCAAGGAAAATGATAATCCAATATTTACAGGATATTCCGAATATTCCGTTCTGCATAATATTATTAATAATATGGACAACATTCCGGAATTTGATACATTCAAAAATTTGTACTTAACTAATATAAAATATATTCCTGAAGGTTTAATTTAGCAGAAATGCATGCAGAGATGGTGTACTTGTAGAAAACATTGTATTTCTTGGATAGGATCATGCAGATGGTTGGGACAAAAATCCTGCCTCAATGTAAATGCAGCAGTGAAATCGCCTCCTTCTTCTATATATATTGAAGGTGATGACGAAACCGAAACTGATTAGTGATTAGTGATTAGTCATTAGGTAGGCTATTAGTATTTTAAGTGGCTAGTACCAATTTTTGTATATATTTATTAAGGAATACAGGGAAAAAAGGCATCGCGAATGTAATAAAGGAAAGTTGTAAATAATGTCAGGTGCAGTCTTAATACAAAGTTTCATCCACATAGACAATAACTAATTTTCTTGTCAATTTTTATTATTAAATTTTTGTGTAAATTACATTGGCTGTGAATTCAAAAATAAAAAGGCTTACACGTATAGTTAAGTCCATCCGTGGACACACTGTATACATAAGCATGTTGTTTTCTTTACCTCATAATATTGTTAATTTGTTTCGTTTTATTCACATACTTTTTTAAGATTGTTATAATTTGTAGCATCAGAATAATATAACTAGAAAGTGTAATACGTACGTTTTGTAATTCGTTATAACACCCTGTCTGTTTTCTTGGTATTTCGTTTGAAGTAATACTATTGTTAAATAAAAAACAATAACAAAAAAAAAGGCAAATGGGCTAATAAAACGCAAACCACGGTGGTTGTAAGTTACAATCAGTCTTCCCAGAATATAGACATCTGGAGCGCGCGGGCTGTGCGACGTAAGGGAGGGAGATCGATGGTCGGCTGCCGCGATGTAAATAGATCTGTGCATTGTTTTACATTTATTAATTTTCCTATGCTATCTTACGCCCAAAAATTCTGAACGTTATACCGTTGTAAGCGGGAAACTCTACTCTACAATATTGTAAGAGAGGTATTTTTTTATTTGAGTGCTCGTTTTCGAAATATCGGTTGTTGAACGTTAAAATGCAATGAAAAATTACAATTTTTTTAGGTTCTCGAAGCGAGATACGGACGTTCAAAGTTTTAAAACTCCATAAGCGTCAATGCTTTTTCTTTTATTAAATTTTTTTTTTTTATAGCAACCGCTACAGACTTTTCGATAATTTCGTGCCAAAATATTTACTTTACCTGTAACAATTGCTCAGTGTCAATATCTCCAAAATTTTGAATAACGCCCTTTTTCCCAGGCCAATTTTTGGCCAACTTTACACATAAACACAATTAATTATAAGCTATTAAATAAAACTGGTCGCAGCTTTTAGTTTCCAAACCCCCACAGGGTGACACCTTTTGCCCAGCCGGGCTCTCTACTAATACCAAAATAAACCTTTTTAATTGCAAGAATAAGTGGGAAACGCGAGCGAACGTTGCCTTTAATACACGTACCGGCGAGTTCCCGAGCTCATTAATTACCGACTGTCACAAGTACGAGTTAAGAATGGGCGGCGCATTCCCGCGGATCTCCTTCTTTTCAAAATTTTGTTTAAATAATTTCCGTTGGTAACGCATTAGTCATAAAACCCTAGCCTAGCACCGAATTTTACAGATGTTTACATGTTGAGTTGACCTTGTCAAGGTTAAAATAAATTTGTGTAGGTTATACACATTTTTCTTATAGTTTTTGCAATGATAAGTACTTATTGAAAAATGTTATTTGGGTATAGCCGATAGCCGCGTTGGTTAAGGCGCGAGGTGGCAGTCGCGATTGATAACCGGATATCATATTAGATTTTGATTATATGAGAGTTCTCTGCTGTTTACTCAAATAACATGTTTCAATACACTGTGTTGAAGGCAGAAATAAAAGAACATTTTTTCTCAATAATAAATACTTAGTTTTAAATACTGTGTTCCTCAGTGCAATTGTTTCTCAAAGATCACAAAGTTTTTTCAATTTCTAAAGACTGCAAATCTAAATGAGGATAAGATTTATGTCAACTTGGGTAACTAGGGACATTTAACACTGCCAAGTGCCCCTTTCCCCTCAAATAACTATCTGTTTCCCCTCAAGAGAAGGGGAGACGCACATGCATTCTTAAGATTGAACTGAGATTGAAGAGATTGCAATGAGATTGAAAAGATTAAAATATGATTGAAGAGATTGGCTGGGATTGAAGAGATTGAAATAAGATTTAACAGATTTAATAGAATGAAAAAAAGATTTGGGATTTAACAAATATTGAATTGAGATTTAACGGATTGAACCCAAGAGTGTACACCAGATTTACGAGTGGACCACCCCTCGTATAAATGTAGTCGGCTGAAATCTGTGTATGCGTTTTTTTTTTAAATTTAATTTTTTTTTATTAATTTATGATGTACTAAAAATTAAGTGAATTTATTGTCGGTATGTCTTATACCAAAAGTTTCGCAAAGTGATAAGAAACAGTACAACAAACTTCAGCCACCTGTCTACTGCTACGTTTAAAGGGGGTGAATTTTCAAAAATGTGGTAAAAAACGCATTATATTATTTTACCGTGTCAGCCACTTTGGAGGAAGCTTTGTTTATTTGTACAAAACATAAAAAAAATAATGGCTGAAATCCGCTATTCTGATTTTTCATTGGTTGACGTTTCTTAATAATTACACAGACCGACAAAAAAAGGGCTGTTCTTTTGATCAGAACCGTCTTATCCTCGGTTTTTTGACATACTGAAACCGACTCTGATATTAAAAAAAATCTACTGCATCAGTTTTTGTCGGTCACCCCTTTTATCCCCTGAAAGGGACAAAAAAGGTTCTTGTTCTAAGGTTCTGATCTAACTTTTCTGAAGTATTTTGATGCGCTGAAGCCAATTTTGAACAAAAAAAATATTCGATAGTGTCAGTTTCCCTCTACAACCCCCTTTTATCGCCCAGAGGTGGCAGAGGGAAACTGACACGATAGAAATTTTTTTGTCTAAAATTAGCTTCAGCGTGTCAAAATACTTCAAAAAAAGTTAGATCAGACCTTTTTTAAATATTAGAATCGGTTTCAACATATCAAAAAGCATAGGATAAAGACGGTTCTGATCAAAAGAACATCCCCTTTTTTGCCGGCCTGTGTTATTTTTACAAAGCTTTTCTCGCTATCTAGGTAGTCCCAAGAAATGTTCTAATTAGGTAAATACTTCAAAACACTCATTATTGGAGAACCAATCTAAACAACTACTCTTCTAGCTAATACTGACGAAGTATTGAATTACATGATAGGATTCTAGCATTTTAAAGCAAAAAATATATTGAAAAGAATTAAATAATCATTAAATGATTATAGAAGAGTAATTGTGCGTGCCCAGATTAGGGCAACGATATGCAGAGAGTAGGTAATTTGCTTAATATACCTAAATAATATTCTCTAATCATGATTAAAGCAAATAAATAAAAAATAATTAATTGTAAAAATGTTCTAATGTTTTTTACAATTATTTCTTTTTCCTTTGCTTGTATGTACCGTTCGTGTAATTTCCCATTAGGCATGTACATCCACGTAGCGCGATATATATGACAACATAGCTACCGTAAATTTTTCCGTCGAGCGGAGCATTCCAGTCATTTCAGCCAGCTGGCACGCGCGATGTTGTAATTTTACTCCCTATGCCTAGCGTTCGGCTACACGCACGGTATATACAATATGTTGTGTTGTAAACGTATATTATTTAGTAAAAAAAATGTTTTCTTCCTAAATCTATCTTTCTTAAACATTAGACTTACAATAAAAAATGTATATACAAAAAATGTAGGAAATCTTGTCCTCCTCAATTTTATCTTGAACATGTTTCTCGTAGGATCGAGCGTTGCCGAATTATTTTGAAAAACAATTTTTTGCACTTTTACTTCAAGATGGAGGCTCGCGCCTCCCCCGAGGTCGAAAACTTATATTTTTACTTCTACATCCAGTGGAAGTATGTATAGTAATGAAAATTTTTATTGTTTTAAATAGGCTTAGAATGTCATGAAACGTCGAGATTTTAAGTTTGAGCGGAAAAAAATTTTCTGTCTGTCGCACTGTGGAGAAATTCCGGATTTTACTGTTCAAAAATCTCTAGACATCTTAATATCCATCGGATCGGGATATATATTTTTTTAATTAATTAAATTCCCTACACATCCTGTCGAGGCAAATTTAATTTTTTTTTTTTATATATTTTTTATGTTAATTTTATCTTTTTGACAGCTGTTAGCTGTCAAATTATGTTTTTGGTAGTTTGATTTATTACTATATAGTTTATGTACTGTCGTGAGCAAAAAAAAATTAGACAACTATTTTTTTCTGATGTAAATCTGTCTCTATTTTCACACTTGCAATGAATTTTGACAAATAACTGACAATGTCACAAAAATTAAAGTTAGATGATTTAGATTTTAGCAAAAATACATTATAGGATTTGTTCCATTTTTTTTGCGCACGACAGCACTATGTGTAGACAAAAAAATTTAATTTTCATATGAATATAGCGAAATTGGTTCATTATTTAAATTTTTAATATTTTTTTTTACAGTTTTTTGACAGTTTATTATGTCATTAATAAAAGTTGACCAAGTCATTTAAAAATTTGCCTCGACAGATGTGCAGGGAATTTAATTACCTTTAATTTAAAAAAAAATTATACCGATCCGATGGATATTAAGCTCTCTAGAGATTTTTGAAGAGTGAAATACGGAATTTCCCCACAATGTGTGCCGGTCTGTAACTTTTTTTTTGTGCGCACGATTACTCTGGAACCGTTTAAGATATTGAGTTGAAATTTGGTACACGTATGTACTTTAACGGGATCTAGAACTAGATTATATTTTCATCTTATTCCGTCTAAGGGTTGGGGGGTTAAAGTGGGGTAAATAGATAAATCAAGCAGGTAAGAGTCCATAAAATTGGTATTTAGATTATACAAGAGAAGCTAAGTTCTCAAAAAATTTTTGGCATTAACCACCTTCCTTACCACCCCCATTATTAAAGAGGATGAAAAAAAAAAATGTGATTTAGTGTGTGTATAAGAACCAAAAGCCTCAAAATATGTTTTTACTTCATCCACCCCCACTACCACTCCCTATCACCGTCCCACCCCACTACCGATGTGGGATATCGTTTTATAGGTTTTTGGGGTAGACGATTTCAAATATTATATTATTAAAGTTCCATAAAGAATTATTTCCACATAAAAATTTTTTCGTTGTGAGAAACTTAGATAGAAAATCTGGATGTGGAAGTAGTGATTACTTGGGCAGCGGTTTTTTATCAAGGCCTCGACTTAAACAACATGTATCTAAAATCATTACTCCACCTCCCCACTCATTAGACCATTTTCTTTGACAATTGGGAATATTTCTGAAAATCACCAACGTACACGTCAGCCAATGTTTTTCTCTACTTGATATAAAAACTAACAAATTAAAACCAATGCGAAGTACAATGAAAAGACTTAATAGCGCTTTTTTGCAAATTAACAATTAGTTTTATAAAAAAAATCAAAGTCATGGATTTCGGCCAACCATTTTTCGTTTCATATTTTTGATAAATGAACAATGTTATAGCAATGGCTGTAATAAGGTAATAGGGGGCGATCCAAGGTAATTTACAGGCGATCTGAGGCGATCCGTGGGGCGATATTTGGTCCCGCAGTTTTCGCGTGAATTACCCTCGGTAATGTAGTAAATTAAAAGTTGCCCAACTCTGGTGTTTACATAGTTTACACAGCTTCCTGACAGCAAGATATATTGAAGAAATTTCCCACAAGTAGGATTATTATCACTTAATTTAATCACCGCCGGCAAACACAACTCTACTACAACACTGCAAGCTACCTGTGCTGCTGGTCTCGACCTGGAATATGACGCAATCCGCTCTCATCGGTTAGAATAACGAACGCACACAAACTCGTTTCTGCGCATTTTTATTGCAAGCAACTTCTCAATGTAAATACTATTCTACTCCACTCGAGTAAACTACTGGCTGCCTCTAAACCAGACTTAACGATTCGAGTATGATCAAATAATTTCACTTTAGAATTAGTACGTTTACTTTATGAGTAATTCTCAAGGTCGTAAATAGTTTTTTTTTGTAGGGGATTAATATGTGAGATTTTTTTTTTGTCCGGGTTTTGGTTTTGTCCAAAATTGATGAGATTTTTTCTCGTCTCAAAATGCAGCCGAGCAGGGGAGTAAAATGGCAAAAAAATATTTTGATGGTCTAGCCGCCCTTATCTACGCCATTGGTCATTCTGTTTTGTAACAATTACACTCTACCAAAATATAAGCCACAGGTTATTGTTATATCTAACGACGTATCTTCATTGCTTACGTAATTTATAATTATGGCCATTATTAATTAACTGTCTTTTGTCGTAAATTGTATAATTAGGAATTGTAGTTATGTTTTGCTATTATTAAATACACTACTAAGTAATCTTTATCGAGAGTTGTCTATGTCATACAGCCGGTTGCATGATTATGAATTAAGAAGTAGATACTTCAGTAGGCATATAAACAGTCTTCTCCGCACCGGTTGATTTAATTTTTATATAATTGTTGAACATTATAAATAGAATACTCTTCTCAGTTTTTTGAAGAATATTAATAATAATAATAATAATATTTATTTACATTAATTTACATAGCACATACGCATATATTAATTAGATAACAGTGTAAATAAATATTGAGAATAGTGGCAAACTATAATAGTTACTAAAAGTAGGTGTCCGAGACTTCCTTAAGTTTTCGAAAAAACTTGACTGTAGGCCTCGAATTCCTAGGGAGTAATATATTTTTTCAACACTATTGCTATATTAAATGTAATAAAATACTGAAATAACAATAAGAAAATCAAATAATAATAGGTGACTAAAGTGATATTTAAGTATTATACAATACGTAAACATGTGTATACATTATACGTACACATATCTTATGAAAAGGGAAGAAACAAAATATATAAACATATACATAAGGAATGCAAATATATATATATATATATATATATATATATATATATATATATATATATATATATATATATATATATATATATATATATATATATATATATATATATATATATATATATATATATATATATATAAAGAAATAACAACAATTCAGTCAAATGTGTATTTACCCCACAGAAGAAAAAGGTAAAAAGCAGAAAAGCGGATATAATAATGAGCTTTCATAAAATCGTAGGTTTATTTTCAATTAACCACTAGCGAAGTTTTATTTTTGAGGACTTTTTATATATTATTTGCTTTAATTCGGGTGGTAGAAGATTGTACACTTTTATACCAATGTAGTGTTACACTCTCTGTCCAATGGTCTTACTTTTTTTGGGTAATAATAGATATTTTTGTGTTTTGTGTCTTGTATTATGTATATGTGAGATAGAATCCGTTATTAATTTGTGTTTTGACATATTTGTTAACGCAGTTAAATAAAAAAGGTTTCTTACGTCACATATTTTGGTATGTTTAAAAAGCTCCTCAGTTGAAAACCTTGCCGGAAAATTAAAAATGATTTTGAGTATTCGTTTTTGTATGACTTCCAGAGGTTTTATTACATTTGAGTATGCTCCACCCCAGCCAATAATACCGTAAGTGAGCAGTGATTGTACTAACGCATAGTAAACGGATTTAAGTTCGTGGATACTCAAAATATACTTTAATTTTTGAAACATGTAGGATAGCGATCTCAACTTCCTGACTAAGTTTTCAATGTGGTGGTTCCATCTCAAATGATTATCTACAATTATTCCAAGATATTTAACATATTCTGAGTTTTCCAAATTCCATATAGTATTCCTATGTTTGAGTTCAACATCGATAGTTGTATAGGATGGTAAACCCCTTTTGTAACTCGAAAATGGTATATACATTGTTTTATTTAAGTTAATCGTTAGCAAGTTGTTATCAAACCATTTTGTTATTTTGTTTAAATCTTTATTTTTTTATTTATTTCAGCCCAAGTCTCTCCTACGAATAGTACAGTGTCATCAGCATATGACACTATGTCTCCGTAACAGTCTAGGTTAAGAAGATCATTTAGATATATTATGAATAAAATAGGTCCCAAAACAGTTCCTTGTGGGATACCAAATGTTATTTTTTGTTTATCACTGATATTGGTGCCTATTTTTACCGATTGATATCTGTTTTCCAAGTAGCTGCTAAGTAACTTGAAAGCCTGTCCCCGTATTCCTATATTTTGAATTTTGCGTAGAAGTAATTCATGGCTTACCGTGTCGAAAGCTTTTGCCAAGTCAATGAAAACTCCTGCACATGGTTTGGCTAAGTCTAAACAATTATAAATTTTTTTCGTTAAATTGGCTATTGCATCATTGGTTGACATGTTCTTACGGAAACCATATTGCTTCTTAGACAATAAGTTGTAACGTTCCATGAAACTAACTAGCCTGGTCTTTAATGCTTTTTCAAATATTTTAGCAACATTGGATAACAAACTAATGGGCCTGTAATTATCAACTATTTGACTGTCACCTGATTTATAAATTGGTGTTATCAGGGCTTCTTTAAATTGGGATGGACAATCCCCTGTCTCAAAAATAAGGTTTATCAGGTAGGTTAGGGGTTTACTTATGATTTGAGATAACTCTAGTTGTTATACCATCAGCACCGGGCGCTGAGTCATTCTTAAGTGACATTATTATCTCAATCAGTTCATTTTCATTAACCGGGTTTAAAAATATTGTGTAGGGGTTATTAGGTTGTGTTTGTTCATTTTGATCGGATTGCCAATCTTTTTTTATTTTCTGTGCCATTTTTTCACCAACAGTAGCATAGTGATTATTAAATATTTGCGCAATTTCTTTTCCATCCGTAACATTTATGTTATATTTATTTTTTATTTCAATTATGTCGTTATTGTTTGTTTGTGGACTGTTTGTATATTCTCTCATTATAGGTGCCAAATTTTCTTGCTATTGTTTTTATTTTGGATAATGACATCTTTGTAATAATTTTGTTTCGATTTTGTAATTAATTTATTTAGTTTGTTTCTATAATCTTTGTATTCTTTAAGCGAATCTACATTTGGGTTTTTTCTGTACACATTATACAATTTATCTCTGACATGTATTGACTTTATTAAGCCCTCTGTGATCCAAGGTTTTTTTTTACCGTTTGTTTTATTGTAATTGTTCGTGTTGACATTTCTACAGCCTCTTTGATTGTATTTATGAATATTTGGGTGGCTCCCTCCACTGTATCTTGCATGTAAATATTTTCAAATGTGTTCTGGTTTATGATTCTACATATTTTTTTATAATCTAAGAATGTTTTTGTCAACTGTGTTTGTCTTGATTTGAAGTTATTATCGTTAATTTTTAATATTGTTGGGAAATGATCTGTTATTTTAGAGTGTAAAATTATTGGCAGCAATTCATCTACCGTGATGTAATTACTTTTAAAAAAAATATGATCAATACAGGATTGGGAGTTATTTTCTATTCTAGTATGCTTGTTGATTAGTGATTTATAACCATTTTCGTAAAGAAATGAATAATTGCTATATTTTTCATTTGGTCACCTCCCGATGCTGCCAGCTTTGTGACGAAAGACTCGTCAATACACTACGCAATATTTTTGTGTTTGTGGAACAGTTTCTATATACCTACATATTTTGAAATAAAATGTTTAATAACTTTTATATTTGCTGACAGATTTTTTTCAAAAGCAGAAGGTAGGTATCTTCTTCTGGCCAATCCTAATTTACTGTTCAAATTTTAATATATTCGAACTTTTCCTTCTTAACTTCTAGTGCTTGCAAACACGACGAACAGACGAACGAGCATTTTGAAAGTTATTTAAAATTCGATGCCTAACAATGATACGAAAAATTTGTCTCTTCGACCGCTGCTTACGGTTTCAGAAAAATGTCCGATCAATAACAGTACAATGAAAACAAATGTGTCCAAATTATAGTTTTTTATTTATACAGTTGGAACATTAAATGAAATGGGATAGTCTAAATAATTGAGAATATTACGTTGCAAGCGTGGAATTTTAAAATTCCAAAATTCGAATTAAAACCGGGGTCGAGGGGTGGCTCACTATACGAAATTCTGTACACCATATTACTGTTATTATATTACCAATATATTACCGACAATACCGAAATATTACCAACAATACTGAATATTACCGACAATACTAAAATATTACCAATAATACCGAAATATTACCAACAAAACCGCTGCCCAAGGAATCACTACTTCCACATCCAGATTCTCTATCCAAGTCACTCACAACAAAAAAATTTTGTATGTGGAAATAATTGTTTATGGAACATTAATAATACAATATTTGAAATCCTCTACCCCAAAAACCCATAAAATGATACCCCACATCGGTAGCGGGGTGCGGGTGGTGATAGGGGGTGGTAGTGGGGGTGGATGAAGTAAAAAAACATTTCGAGGTTTCTGGTTCTTGTACACACCCTAAATCACATTTTTTTTTCATCCCCTTTAATAATGGGGTGGGGGTGATAATGGGGGTGGCTAATGCCAAAATTTTTTTTTGAGACCTCAGCTTCTTTTGTATATACTAAATACCAATTTTATAGACTCTTACCTGCTTGATTTACCTATTTTCCCCAAATTTACCTCAATTTACCCCCCAACCCTTCGACGGAACAAGATGAAAATATAATCTGGTTCTAGATCTCATTAAAGTACATATGTGTACCAAATTTCAAGTCAATATCTCAAACGGTTCCAGAGTAATCGTGCGCACAAAAAAAGTTACAGACAGACCGACAGACAGAAATTTTTTTTTCGCTCAAACTTAAAATCTCGACGTTTCGATATTCTAAGCCTATTTGAACAATAAAAATTTTTAAAAAATTTTTTGTCGTTACTATACTTCCACTGGATGTGGAAGTAATACCAAAATATTACCGACGATACCGAGATATTACCAATAATACCAAGATATTACCAATAATACCGAGATATTACTGACAATACCGTAATATTATTGCATGATTCGCAAAGAACATAAAAAATACTGACCTCGATACTGAGTTTTAAACTCTGATTAATTTCAATAAACTATACTTATATGAATATTACTTACGAGACTACTTATAAATACTATTTGCGAAATTGAATTAAGATGAATAATTGTTTTCGAAAAGCTTTATTTCTTATATATGTATAGACTTTTTATAAATAATGTGGGATGGTACATAAAAACAAGGAATAAAATATTTTTAATATATTTATTATATGAGTAGATATTTCAAAATAATTTGAAAACAACAATAATATTCGAAGATATGTAATTATTGAAAAATAAAATGTTTTTCGTATATAAAATTTAAGTATTCATGTATTTTATAATACTGTACAATAGGGTGGAGTGAAAAACATTTTCTTTTCAATTTTTGTAGAAGCATAGTGTAGATCTCGGTGTAGATAGATGCCATTTGGGCTCAAACTGTTGCGAAAAAAACTGCAACTCGATAGAAGAATATTTATGTACCTGAAGTTTCGAACGTTCACTTGAACGAATTTCATATGAAAGGGAAAAATTAATAAAAACTACAAATTGACTTAGGCGTACCATTTTTCTGTAATATTTTCTGGCAACAATACTATCGTTGCCAGCAAATATTACCAAAAAAATTGTAGTCGATTAAGTCGATTAATTGGAAATTTTTATATGAAATTCGTTCAAGTGAACGTTCGAAACTTCAGGCATATGAATATTTTAAGGGTTCACAACTATCTTGAAAATGAGGAGAAAGATCGATTTTCGAGTTATTAAAATTTTCCCAATTGACAATCACCAGGACAATTATAATTCTTTTATGGCTCCTTGCAGGCGTTAAAATGTATACACTTTTTCAAATAAAACATTGTTTAGTTCCATGAACGTTTTAAATCTGGCCCCCCGAATAACTTTATTTTCCCCCAATTTTATCTTTTTAGAAACAAGTTTAAAATATTCGTGGAACTAAAGAATGTTTCATCTAAAAAACTTTTGTATACACGTTTTAACATTGGCATTGATAGGAAGCCATAAAAGAAACATGATTGTCGACTCGATTGTCGATTTGAAAAATTTTTAAAATTAAAAAATCGAACCCTTTCCCCATTTTCAAGGTAGTTGTGAACTCTCAAAATATTCTTCGATCAGGATTAAATTTTAAATCCAAATGGCATCCATTTACACTAAGCATCTGAAGAAATGTAAAAGAATTTTTTTATTCACTCCATCCTACTGTATTTTTTTTTATATTGACCAAGTCGCATCACTTTATAGCAAACGGATCATTACCTATTAATTGCAAAGGTCCATAAAAAATGTAGTCCTGAGAATGAATCGAATCTTCTCAAAATGAACGAATGACACCTCTCTAGACCCTGCCTCTAATCGCCACATCGCATCGCCAGTGAATAAAAGATATAAGATATTTATATAAATATCCACTGTGGCCTACAACCAAATTTAAATTAAAGTTTCTGCCTCCCCGAACTTTCTTTTTTTTTACGTATTCTTGGATGTATATAGAACCAGTTTCCACGATATTTAAAATCATTCATTGCAGAAACTTTTTTCCAAGTATTTTACTTTTTTTGTTTAAAATGACACAGCCACACAAAAAAAAGTGGTCTGGCCTGCGGACCAGACTAGTGTATCCTTATGTATTTGGACCGGCTGAAACCGAATCCGAAGTCAGAACTGTCAGATTGGCTCGTTTTTCACCCCTAACCCCAAAGAAACCCCCCCCCCTCCCAAAAAAAATGGTCTGTCCTGGGGACCATACCAATGTATCTATCCTTATGTATTTGGACCCTCTGAAACAGAATCCGAAGTCAAAATTGTTAGATTCGCTCGTTTTTCACCCCCAGTCCCAAAAAACACCCCCAAACCAAAAAAAACTGGTCTAGCGTATGCACAGATCTACAAAAAAAAATTCTGTTCCAAGGACTAAACCTATCATCCTTAAATATTTTTGTGTGCTGAATCCGAATTTTCAATTTAAAAATTTTTTTACAGCGTAGATTTCGAGTAACTCCCGGTTTTTATCGTCAAAATACGGTTTTTTGAAAATTTTTGACGTTTACTCGAATCTACGCAGTAGAAAATTTTTTAAATTGACAATTCGGATTCAACACACAAAAATACTTAAGGCATGATAGGTTCAGTCCTTGGAGTAGTTCTTTTTTTTTAGACCTGTGTAATTATTGGTATAGGGAAGAATGTTAATATTCACTTAGATAGCCTGCTTCAATTTTTTATAAATAATAAAAACCATTTGCACAGTTTTTAAGACAAAAAAGCAGATCCCAAGTTAAATTTCCTAGCTATACGGTGGACCACCAATTTCAATTTCATTGTATTAAGTGTACATGTAGCTTAATTTCCTTTTTTCCTGTCATGTTTGCTGCAGTGTGAGCTATGTAAATGTCAGCTTATAATATATTATGGACTAAGATATGGATATTAGTTAATTAATCCGAGGGATATTTGACTTCGTAATTACTGAATTCCTTGTGAGTTGACGTAGGAATTTCCGTAGTAATTTTACCTGTTCTCTGTTCACCATGAATTTTGTTCATCCTTCCGTGTCAACGGTGATTCATCGCCAAAGTAAAAGACGTAAATTAATTATTTTTTTATATGACCCCTACGATACCCAGATACGTGAATAGTTAACAAATATTATTGTTACATGTCACGCACTGTCTACAGTTAGACGGAAACTTTATACTATTCGCAAATACGAAAACGAAGATATTATTGTATTTGTTCGGCGCATTTCGAAACCGTTGCTCGTAGAAAAAAAAATTCATGTCACTGCGTTAGTGAAAAAAATCTGAACAACTGTCAAAATACAAAAAATTAAATCGCGTCATATACCATAAATAAGAAACAACGAAGCTGTTTCGGAATTATTCTTCCTCATCAGCATAGCGGGAGTTGGAAAGGATGCATTAGAAACAACCATTCAATAGGTACAGTACAAAGTACAGAACAGAGTACTCTACTTGTCCCTTGTTGGACCTAATTTTAGACCTCGACCAGAACAGTTGGCACGTAGAGCCCGATATGCACTAATCATTTTAACTTGGCGAGTTTGACACAAAGATAAGAGTCGTTTTGTTAAGAAATAAATCCAAAAAAATAGCTGTTCCTGACCTTTCTATTCCAAATCATGTTCTTCAAGCTACGCTGCGCTGATGAGGAGCAATGATTTCAAAATCATGTCCGTAACTGCTTAGTTGTTTCTTTAGGGCATATGGGGCGATTTTCTTTTTTGTACTTATTACTTAACCGTACGATCTCCCATCTAATTTTTAAAATGTGCATCTGTCCGTTTGTCCGTCAATCGGCCACTTTTCTTGTAAGCACGATAACTTAAGAAAGAAAAATCCAATTGCATTGAAATTTTGACAGTAAGTTAATGTTATCTAGGAGAAGAATCTTATTGACTCCTATTTAATAAAAATCGTTCAGTGAATACAAAAGTCATGAAATATTTAAAAAATATGTATTTATAAGAAGAGTGTTGTAATCTTTGATAAGATTCTAGAGACACAAAGATATTGCTCAGTATACGGACGAGCATTTCCCCAATCATCGTGAGGGGATGGATTAAAATGACAATCTTATTTATATTATTTTCAAAAATCCGAGAAAATATATTATAAAATGTACAATAATTATATAGAAAATTTCTAACTACGAAATGTTTTTTTCTTTTTTAGTTTATTTATTTAACGCCGGCCTATTCCTCCTTCCAAGGCCTATCCTAACGCTAGGAGGCGACCTGTGCCCAACCTGGAAATTTTACCGAATCTTTTTTCTGTCGAAGGGTAGAGATCTTTTACTTACCTAACATTTTATATAGCCTGATCAAATGGTGTTCAAAAGTGCCTGTCTCGTAACATGAATCCGGTAGAAGGTTTCTCAACTGAATTATATGTTTTTTGGGGTGCTGAACACGAATCTGAAGTTTGCTGCCTCGTAGCAGTACCGGCTCAGGTCGAAAAACGCAAAAAACCTCGAAATTTTCGGAGTTTTCTCGGTTTTCCAGCAGAAGGGTTCTCAACGGAATTATATGTTTTTGGGGTGCTGAACACGAATCTAAAGTTTGCTGCCTCGTAGCAGTACCGGCTCAGGTCGAAAAACGCAAAAAAACCTCGAAATTTTAGGAGTTTTTCCGGTTTTCCGTTCGTATCTTGCAAACGGAGGTCATTCGACGCAGAATTTAATGCTCTTCAACTTTGAATACAGTAATATTTTCCGTACGACGCGTCGTTTGCAAGATATGAGCGGAAAACCGGAAAAACTCCGAAAATTTCTAGGTTTTTTGCGTTTTTCGACCTGAGCCGGTACTGCTACGAGGCAGCAAACTTCAGATTCGTGTTCAGCACCCCAAAAAATATATAATTCGATTGAGAAACCTTCTACCGGACTCATGTTACCGAAAAACTACCATTTGATCAGGCTAATAGACAATTATCTTTTTCCGTTTTTGTTGCAAAATAGTTTACTTATAATTTTAGGTAGTTTCTGAAATGATATTAAGATATGTTGTAACTTAAATACGTGGTATAGTATAAGTAACTAAAAAGTAAAATTATTAAAGGAGCAGGTGGCAGCAGCTTTCTTTTTTTTTCATAAAATGATAAAGTGATAACAGGTAATTATAATGAATAAAAATATACAGCTATTACAATTTGTAGATATCCAGAAAATTACAATTCTCGATTGGTTCTGAGAATTTTACCGTACTTATTACATTATTAAAATATGTTAATAATAATCCCTTAACCCAATAGTGCCCGAGTAATTTTTTTTGGAAAACTTTTGAAAATAATATTGATTGACCTTCATTTAGGGCTCTTCAGTACCCCCCAAACCACATTTTATTTATTCCTGTGCATTTTCACCAATTTTTTTGACGTATGATATATCATACCATAGGAATATGCATGTAGAATATTATTAAAGAAATGTATTTATTATAACACAAAATATTCAATAAATTTAAGAGAAACCAGTAGAATATATCACATTGAAGGGGTATGATTTCTTCGAAAGCATATGTCTGGATGTAATCCTTTGTTACATTTGACACAAGAAAATTTTGTACATTTGCCACAATACCCACAACGTCTTTGTGTAACAATTTTGTCAATCAGGTGATCAGTTTTGTCATACCTGACCTCTTTCAATATATTCCTACTACATTTTGGTTTGGGGCCAGCTAAATGTTCAGGGGCAGTTAAAGTTGTGAGAACAATTCTCCTCAAAAACTGCAGAAGGGACACTTTTGTATAGACAAAACGATAAAGAAGCAGCATGTTGACTACCGATCCATTCAAGCAAAAGCGAATCATTGCCCAATACCTTTTGCAAGATCTGATTCGTATACGATAGAGTCCTCTCATTTTATCGAACATATCCATACCTCCCATTCCTTGGTTATAGAGACTTATAAGGGTCGGTGGTTCCACATCATCTTGCTTCCTTTGTTGTTTAGACCATCTTTTGCACGTGCCTTTTGCCAAACAAATGTCTTTGTTTTTGATGTTGGTTGTGATATTCACTTGACTATTGTCATGCCATCTGGTGAGTTGAATACCACTATTAGAGTCAATCATAGTATGAGGAGTCCCTCGTTTTTCTTTTTGCAGCTCTTTTAAAGGAGCTTTCTCTATACGGTCAGAGCGGATGGTACCAATACATTGAATTTCATTATTTTGCAGAAGTTCAAGTAATGGTAAGGAGTTGAAAAAATTATCCAAATATATGGTCGAATGCGGAGGAATATATCTTATACAAAGTTTCTCGGGGACACTGGATCCCAAAGTTTTACCCTTGATATTATCCCCACTGCCCATGTAGGGGTTGAATTTCAATAAGTATCCTCACTATCCTGGGGGGTTGTGAGGCACCAAGTAGCATATTGGCTTTCCCTTTACAAATTGCTCCATATTGTTACAGCCAAAATAAGGCTCCATAGCATCATCCAATGAAAAAGCAATTCTGAAACAAAACTAACATTCATACCGCCATCTGCCTACCGTATGATATATCATACGGAAAGTTTTTTCCGCTGCTGCAATTACAGAAAGAATTGATATGACTACGAAATGGTATAAGTACATCCTATAATATGTATAAAGAATTATTACATGAATAAAAGTCAAACAAACTCCATCCAAATGAAAATTGTGAAACATAACTTTACCGTAAGCTCATTTTCTGCTGCGTAGAAATTTACTGGTTATAGAACGCTCGCTTGTAACTTAAGTATAAAACAATCGAATTTTTGTCCTAAGCTTATTGTCTATATATGCAAATAACACTTGAGATGAGTAAAATCACTGAATTTATCACACTTGATTTGTTTACACTTCATTAGAGACAACCTAACCTCTGTATGATAAATCATACAATAGGCACTATTGGGTTAATTGAAATAATTTCGACCCCTAGCAATATAAAATTGTCCGCTGCACCGCCTCAAAAACCATCCCTTAAGAGCTTACTTTCACTACATTTACTGTACATTTTTTATAGATTCACAAATCTTATTCAAACATTTTTGTAATTTTCTAATATTTAATTTTCAACCGCCTCAAAAACTACCCCCTTGGTCCTACTTATAAAAATTTTACATACTTAAGCGGCGTTTCCATTATTTGTGCAAGTGCGAATGCATAATGTCTGCATGCATTGGTTGCATGGTAGAGGCAAGCGGAGGAAGAAATGCATGCTTAAAATAAGTGCGCAAGTGGCCTGCGCTTAGAATTTTTTTTACTATTTTTCGTGTATTCATGGGCACAATATTATCGTATATTTTATTATTATGTTATCGTACAAAGTTTCAGAATTTTAAAACTAAATTTATTTTTTAAATTCCCTCAAAGACTACCCCCCTTAGTGCCTAAAATGTTTTCAATATTTTTCCGTTTTTCTAATGAATATTTTGTGTTCATTTGCAAATTTGTAGAATTTTATTCATCTAGAACTTGAAAATTTCCCACTGTGCTGCATGTTAGTTCAGACGTTCGTGACGCCACACCGGGACTCTATCAGCGAACAGACTTTAAGTATTAACATAATGTGATCATCGTGCTGGGTATTTGTATCCATTCTGTGGTTCAAATTTGTAAATAAATCGTCAAAAAATCAAAAATACTTATTTTATTACTACCCGATACCTGGCTAGGTTATCCGGTGATACCGGGTTTTTCTTAAAATTGTCCGGAAAAAATCCTGAAAAATGGCTAGCAGTTTGGGGATTGTTTGGGCTGCCGTATGTAAAAAGCGAATAATTACAATAAGTTACAAAGTTTTTATAATGGCCAGTAGGGAAAATTAAAAACTAACTTTAAAAAATTTCATTTGCGGAATATTCACCGAACGCGAATTCAAAAATAAATGTCATTAAGGAACTCCCTGCCGAGTTTTTCAATTTCCACCTTCTGCATCCTTAAAACGGGGAATTCATTAATTAGCTAAATCAATAAATGCTGGAGGCATTCCTTGCCCTTTCATTAAGAGAGTACCGTTACTAATAAAACCGACTCATTTTATTACGTCGCGGTCCCCGCACGTTGGTGTCAAATACCTTTACAGGGCCGCACCCTGTCTCGTCGCTGTCTTTGTCCGCCCACCCCAACAGTCCCAACGCGTGAACTAATTTCCACTGATGACTATTCTCCGTGCACGAAAGGCTGTGTGAGGTATGTACGTTTACTACTTTTTTAAAATGCAAGTCTGTTTGACGCCAATGATAACAACTCATTAAGTAATTAAATACAAACAATACAATCCGTTTATTGAAAAAATGAGCAGTACAACTTTTCCAAGAGGAAGTCTATCAACACTGTTGCTTTTTAACACTTCCTGAGTACAAAAACAAAATGTATAAGCACATACATTTAAACAGGCACATTAAATAACAAGCTAAAAACATATTCTTCGCCAATTTACTAAACTTTTTATATAGGTAATTGTTACATATTCTTTAGGATACTCTTCGCAGTTTTCTTGTAAATTTTGGTAGTTGGACATTCTAAATTTTGTGATACCAACTTTATTGTTAGTATAAAAATATACAATGTAAAAAGGTCGAAAAAAATCTACCCTGTCTGGGATTCGAACACACGACCTTTGGATTGCAAGGCAAGCAAGCAAATAAAGTTCATTAATATTTTGAAGTACATCTATGCACCGCCCCGAAGCCTGGTCTGGAGCTAGCCCGACAAAAACAGCGCATAGCGCCGTGGTGAATGTAAGGCCAGAGAACTTATACCACAGAGAAGCGACAAGATCGGCGGTTCCTTTGATATTTTATGGCCCGGTTCTAATGACATTGAAGGTCTACATACGATCCAGCGGCAGGGACCCAGCCATGTCGGCATGCTTTGAACTCATTCGTAAAAGTGAACTGGTCCGCTGGAATTCCAATTATCTTCAAAGCGTTCCGACAATGTCGGGTCCCTGCTGCTGGATCGTGTGTAGACCCCTTGAACATGAGTCAAAAACAACCTTTTATACTGAGAGAACTTTAAAGTTTGATGTACACTGAAAGTAATTCAGTATAATATGTACTCAACACAATCTCTTACACTGAGAGAACTTTAAAGTTTGATGTATACTGAAAGTAATTCAGTATAATATGTTACTTAACCACATATTAAATATAATTAAATAATAGTTTATGTTTTAAATACTATTAGTTTCTAAAAAAGGCTAAAAAAACGTAAAAAAAAATGTAAAACGCCCCTCATATATTGAATATCAAATATTTACATTCACATATAAAAGAATGTATTGTATAGGTATACGTTATCAAATTATATTTTGAATAATATATTGTATATAATATCACAATTTATTCTATTTTAATATTTTTTTGTTTATAATTTTAAAAATGAAACAAACATGTTTTACAAAAACGATTTTTATTTATAAATGTGACAAAATTTTAACTTTTCTGTTTACTTTTTTGTCGGTTTTAGTAGTTTTTAAATCCCCATTTGGGTATTTAATGAAATAAAAAAATCTTCATTCTTATAAACAAATTTTTAACATATACTTTGGGGAATTCTAAACATGGATGAATAAAATCTGTGTTGTTCATTATGTTAAATAACATATTAAAAACTGCTCGTCCAGTACTTTCCTCAAATTGAAAATTAAATATGTGATCTAATTTGTATACAAAATTAACAAATTCCTCTGGAGGTGATAGCAGGTTTCCGTAAATATTGTTTTTGGTGTTAAGAGCTTTGAAATAAACTAATAAGTTATTTATATTTAGTGTCCCATATTGTTTCCCAAAAGATTTACACATATCGCAAGAGTGAACTTTAAGGGTTTTTTTCAAAAGATATCCGCAAACCTAAGTGAAAGCATTTTGCGTGGGTATATTTTCTTTCGTATAGCTGTAATCAGGAAGAACAAGGGCTTTACCAGGCACAATTTACGAAATGTTCTTTGAAATTGTATTGGGGTCGGGTTTAATCAAACGGGTAGTTTTTAAATTTTGCTTTTCCGAGAAAAATGGATTATACAGATTTTATGGTTCTCTAGAGTTATACCGGACACCGCAAAATCATTCCCCGAAGGCACAAACACATTTTTTTTGTGGTGTATTATTTATGAAAGTTTTTTGTTTATCGATTTTTACTTCTATTTGTACATGTGTTAAAATAAAATATATTTTAAATTTTACTTTTTTGCTTTCCCCTTAAAGGAACCCTCCCTTCAAGTCTATTTTTAATAACATTTACCTATATTTTTTAAACAAAATTATCCGATTCGGGTGTATAATAAATTCTAGAGCGAAAAAATATTAAAATATACACATTTTAAATGGAAAAATGCAATTTTCCTATATATCCCCAAAGCAGGTTATATCGGACACATTTAAAAAATAAGGAAAAAACATATTGCTCACCTTAATTTACTTTTTTTACATTAAAATAAGTTCCCTAAATATACCTCTATCGACGTGCTTAATCAGATTTAAATTACGCAGATTCGTTCTTGAAATATTCAAAAAAAATCTTTTGAAATCACGGTAACTTTCAGAGCATTGGACACACCACTGGTGCTGTGTTCTCTAACCCAGAGAATTGGACCAATGGAACTGACAACTACACAGTACACAACCCTATTTGCCACGTGCCACGGTACACGCGGGAAGCCTTGCTGTCGCTTCTCTGTGGTATAAGTTCTCTGGTAAGGCTGAGCGGGGTAGGTTCGGTTCGGCTTGACGACGATAACGAAATTGACAATTAAAATTCCTATCCACTTAGCGTGAGTTTAAAATTAACAATATATTTAAAATGCTGCCCACATGGGCCTAAAACTAATACACTAATACAACTGGTCGCTGGTTGTAGCACTGAATAAATTTGGGCTGTTGACTCGGGTGAAAAGCTAAACGAAAAAACCCGCACGAGAACTGCCGACCTGGTGGTCTCCTTGACGCCAGAAAATTGTGGTGGATAGGGTTTAAAATGTTAGAATTTTTTAAAGGTTTATCGGCCAAAATGGAATTTTTGATGACAAAGAGAACAAATAGAATAGAAAAAGTAACAAAAATAGAACATAACGAAAGAGAATAGAAAATATTGGAAAGATAAAGTTGAGGAAAGATCAAAGGTGGAGAAATGGTAGGTTGTGGTATAGGAAAGTATGGTTAGGGAAACGGTTACCGGAAGATAGGCAACGCCTCGTATGGTAGGGGGGGTTTGATCTGGAATGGAGCATTATGCATTCTGATTTGGGTTATGTTGCTGGTTAGCAAACTATCGCCCAGTTTGAAGGTGTAGAATTTTTGAGAGATTTTTTGGACGTAGTCCGCTAGTGGGGTTATGTTGTGACATCGTGCGTATAGATCACTGAGGGAGGTGTACTTGCCGAATCAGAAATGAGGCGCATACATTTATGTTCGCATTGCCGTGGCCAGGAAGCTGCATACTACAAAAATTGAATGTCTGTAATATATGTATATCATTCGAGAATTATATTTCAACCTCCGATTAAAGAACTTATATCTAGATACATAACAGGCTATCTTTTCACTATAATATCTTGTTTGCTCCTAACATAGTCACATTATATGTCCATTAAAATGGATAGATGAACATCACATCCCATAGGCAACAGTGGCGTTGTGTGTATAGAAAATGTGTAGAATGGTAAATATTTTCATTAAAATGAATTATTGCAATTCCTGCATTACCCGCTCTTTATATAACGTGATGTAGGCATACGATATTACAGTAAGATAAAACAGTAAGATAAATATGTATTGAAAGGATATTAAAATTTAACCCTTTCCGTATCATCGCCGTATATTTTAGTCAATATCTAAATGGTTCCTCAGGACCACTGCCGTATATATGCGTTCAGGGTTATATGGCATATTTAAACCGTTGTCGTATATATGTGACGATATTATGTTTATACCCTTTAGTAGGACCACAGCCGCATAATTGTGTCGCTTCGTGTTGTGTCCGTTAACCCAATGCCGAAGAAATACGGTACCTAAAACCGGACCACCTAACTCACTGCCGTATAAATACGGCAAATTTACTCGACGTCATGAATCTCGTTATTCTGATTGAAATAAGCTCTACAGAATGCGTTAGAAAAACTGTAACATGGTACAGAAATCTATTTTTTCAAATGGACCTAGCCATGCTCAACGCACATGCACTGTACCAAACACAAAATGCAGGAAGAGAACCTCTAGCAAATTTTCAGTTGAAAATCATAAGACAACTTATTGAGCGGTAAGTTTTAGTTAGTGAGAAAATAACTTTTGCCTATCGATTTCTTTGTCTAATTTCAAGTACAAAACACCACAGACTAACCAAAGCCGAGTAAAACTATGACTAAAACCCCCTGAGAGGCTTATAGGCCGATATTTTCCCGTCCTGGTACCCAATAATAAGGTTTGACGATATACTGTTTGCAGCCAAAGCAAGCTTCAGGCAAAAAAAATAAGAGAGTCTAGGTACATGTGTGAAAGTGTAATGTTGGTCTGTATGTACAGCCTTGTTTTGAAGTGTACCATACAAAACAAACCTTTTAAATATATACTTTTTAACATAATATATTACAAATACTTTAATACACTAAAATATTATTATAAATAAATGAATTTTCTGCATATGTTCTATTTTTTATATCTGGCGCATATATTCGGCAGGAGTCCTAGTAGCATGCAAAAAAACCCGGTCCTAGTAACACGCATCGCCATTTCATGTCCTGTACCGAAAGGGTTAATTGCTATTTACTTTATAACTGTAAACTGAACTTCTTCATGTTACGACTATGGAACGATCGATTTTCTTCTTTTCTAAACTGCTTTCTGCAAACGGCACAGCACTTCACTATTTATTTGCACAAAATATATTGTCACTAAACTGTGTAAATATGAATAGAGAATATTATTTAGGTATTAAGCAAATCACAACTTAAAATAAAATTACTTTTTCACCAGTTTTTGGTCGGAGAACACGAAAAACATTTATTGACATTAATGGCCGAACTGTCAATTGAGATTATGATAATCGAACTGAAGCCGATCGTGTACGAGCGGCCGCGAATACGCCGATGGGCCAATCAGCAACTTATGGGAAGAAGTGCCTTAGAATGGGAGTCTTTCGGGATCATAAAATTCATGTCATTATGTATCTAGATATAAGTTCTTTAATCGGAGATTTCAACGATTAGATACATCATTCTGAAATCCACATTAGTAAGAACAAAGAAAAAAATAATTATAGGAAATAACATTTCGTAAAATTTATATTTAAGTACAAGCAACAAACATACCCCACTGTCATCCCCATTCCATTATTAAAGGGATTGCTTGTGGGGGATGGCTGATGCCAAAAAAAATTTGATTTGGTTCTTGTACACCACTAAATTACAATTTTGTTTACCCCTTTTAATAATGGGGTGGTAGTGGCTGATGCCAAAAAAATGTTGAGACCTTGGCGTCTTAACATACACAAAATTCCAATTTTATAGACTTACTTGCTTGCTTTACCTAGTTACCCAAACGTTACCTCCCAACCTCCCTTCAACATAAAATGATCAAAATATAATCTAGTTCCATATCTCGTTATAAGACGTAGGTAGGTGTGTCAAAGGCCATAGCAGGTTAAGATAAGTGTCCGTGCCTTTGCAACCTTTTTTCGTGTAGTTCCTTCCAGTGATGTATCTTTGCGTAAGATAAAATCACAAAAAGTTTTGGCCTCAAAAACTTCATATCTGGAATTTTTTTTTTTTTTTCGAAAATCCGAATTTAAATACTTACTTAGACGTTAGCGACCACCTCAATTTTTTTATTAGTTATACACCGTACAATAAGCTATAACATAACAAGGTAACACTAAACAATAATGTATTAACTTACGTACTAATTACAATAAATAAAGAAAAAGAGTCTAAATTGGTTAGAAACTCGATATATTAATAAATATATAAATGAACAACAAACTGCTTGGATTACACGTTTTGAATTTTTTTTGAAGCAGCCTACGTAACAAATTGGTTCACTTGATTAAGAAAAAAAATTTTTTCGGATTTTTGAAAAAAAAATTCCAAGATATGAAGTTTTTGAGGTCAAAACTTTTTGTGGTAGTATCTTACGCAAAGATACATCACTGGAAGGAACCACACCCAAGAAGGTTGCAAAGGCACGGACACTTATCTTAACCTGCCATGGCCTTTCAAGTGAATTATCATAAATCGTTCCAGAGTAATTGTGCTCGCAAAAAAGTTACTGACACACCGACAGACAGAATTATTTTTGTCAAACTTAAATCCTCGACGTTTCATGGCGTTGTAAGTCTTTTTGAGCAAAAAATAATAATTTCATTTTACCGTTACTTAAGAGTAGAAGGAAGCCAGAAAGAAGCTTATAAACATAAATTGATATATGTGACATTTCCTTAAAAGAGGCACTTGACCCTGGGTCTTCCTGATGGCTTCGATGCATCGACTGAAACTGCGAATCGGCGAGGCATCTTCGATATTTGCATACCCTAAGTAAAAATTTTATTGAAAATGGAAACAATCATAAAAATAAAGATTTATATTGTATTTTTTTGTTATGATTTATTCAGAGTACCTATTTTATATTTACATTTTGTTTTACAAACTCTAACGACACCAACTATAGGGTCAGAATGAACTTATACCTAAGCATATGCTTATCTTGTAAAGTTCCTTCCAACCCGAAGTCCATAGTCACATAAAAAATATATTTAGTACATTTAGCAATGGTCAGACATTACATAACAATCTGCTTAAAAAAATTAAGGGAAATATCACAGGTGAAACTTAAAATTAAATCTCCAAACAATTTCATGGATTTTTAGCTGTAACTGATATATCCAGACAACTGAATCCGTTCGTTCTTGCTAATTTCCTATGCTGAGTATGGGCTTGTTGTTACACCACTGACAATTATCAAATAGGTAATGTGTCATTATTTCATATATCTAAGGGCTTCTCCTTCTCCAAACTTTGCAAACTTCAGACAGATCCCCAAGCTGTTCACCATGACATTTGCTTTTAACTGGATGTTAATCCTTTGAAGGAGATCGGTCAATAAGAAGTATATATGTTCTGTGTTCCCTGACATAAAAATGCACACTTTATTTTTCTTGGCGTAAGTCAGTTTTAAATCCCAATAGATTTGTTCAGAAATTAATCTCCGCTTGAACAAATCGCTCGCGCTCCTCACCATTGCTTCGTAGTCTTCATCAGAGAAAATTTCTACGGATACTTTGTCATCGCTAAAATCTATGGGCCTCGATTTATTTAATTGCTCCGCCACATCATGGTTTATTATAAACTGGTTTTCATTTTGATATTTTAATTTCTCCATTTTGAAAATAAAATAAATTCCCGTTGTACTATCAGTCACACTTTCTTCTGACCTTGTTCTTTCACAAAAAGTAGATATGGTGTTCTCCATTAAATTGGTTAACGTTAGGAAATTAACACGGTTGATATTTATTTGGTTTTGTCTTTCACCAGCCATTCCTAACTGGCCTTCCACATTTTCCATCAGTTCTGATGCAAGATTAAACATTTCGATTTCGTCCTGCCCGCCTATGCACTTCACAATCTTATGCCAACTGTTCACGAGTTCAATTTTCTCTTCCCTGGTTAAATTTTTCGCTAATTTTTTCCCGAGACAGAAATGTGTCAGTGCAAAGTGGTAAAAATAGTCATGTATGAGGTATCTCTTTTTAGTCTCACTATAATCGTTGTTTTTAAAGCTGTCTCCTGTTGCCTCAGCAAGATCGACCCACAGCGCACAATCATTTCGAAATGATTCTCGTCCGCGGTCCATAATGGCAGATGTAGAGGGTTTCTGAAAAGAAATACATGGTTAGAAATTAAAAAATCGACGAAGAGTTAGCCTAGCCGCTGTTCGGTATAATCTACAGGGGCCATATTTTCGAGCTCAATCGATATTCACAAATATTGCATTCACTGCGATTCCTTACCATAGTCATAACATAGCCAAAAATAGACATATCTTTAAATATAATTCAAAATTAAGAGGTTTTCTCGATAAATTCAACAGCTGTACTGAAGGTTATACAACGTATATAGAAATTAATGGAAACACTAAGAATCTTAGCTTGCGAAAACGTATAACTGAAAATCTGATAACTTCACTTAGGTTGCCAAGGCAAACTAAAAGTTTGAAATTTATTCATTTGGTCGAAAATACAAAGGATGGCACAGCAATGGGAGGAAGTAGCCCAGGTAATATCCTACCACATAAAGATTTTTTATACCCCCGCCTATCACAACTGGAGTTACTCCCGTAGGAACAGGTAGCAACAAAGTTCTAAATATTTTTCATCAGAACATTCAGTGCTTAGGTAATAAAATCTTAAATATAAATGATGTTTTTAATAATTATAAATGTGATATATTGTTACTCACTGAACATTGGCAAAATGAAATTCAAATTAATTTGAATAAGTTAACTAATTTTAGTCTTGTTAGTTCATACTGTCGTAAAAAACTAGGCCATGGTGGGGTAGCCATATATAAAAACCATAATTTGTATACTGATGTCGCAGTTGTACCAGTAAATGACTTTTGTGTAGATGGCGTGCTTGAGTGTGCTTCAATAGTACTAGTTTCTTTTAATATGTTGATTGTAACTATATACAGACCGCCCAATGGTGATTTTAAACTGTTCTTAGAGTTATTTGATGGTTTATTAGAATATCTGTCAGTTAAGGATAAACTTGTAGTTATTGGAGGTGATTTTAACATAGATTTTGCCACAGGTAGTACCAACCTGGCACTTATAACTGATTTACTAGGATGCTATGATATTACTATTACCATTAAATCTCCTACAAGAGTAACCGCATCATCAAGTACTTGTATTGATAATTTCTTAGTAAATTCCAGAGTAATAAATTTTTCTGCAGAAGTCACTAACTTATATTTATCTGATCATTTCTCTCAGTCAATTTGTATAAATACCCATTGTCCAGAAAACAGAGAGAATAAATTTACACAACGCAGAAGTTTCTGTAAAGAAAATATTATGCAATTTTGTAACTATTTAGAGAGAGAAAAATGGCAAGAGACTTATGCTCAGTATTGGCCAAACATGGCATGTAAAATTTTTAGTGACACTATAATGTATTATTTTCATCTATGCTTCCCACTAAAAAAAGTACCACTTTTCAGAAAACAACACAGAGATTGTTGGATGACAGATGAGTTAAGACTGTTAAAGTATAGAGTTACAATTTTTAGTGATCTGGCTAAAGTGAACGAAGATTATAAAGACATTAGCGTTTTTTTGCAGAAGGAATATTGTAAAGCACTTAAAACAGCCAAAAAAGAATATCATGATAGACAAATTCAACAATCCAGTAATAAATCAAAAGCAATGTGGAATACAATAAATAAACTAAAAGGTAAAGAGAATAAAGCTCCTGTTATATCTATAACTGAAAATGGACAAAAAATACCAGATGTTGTTGTAGCTAATAATTTTAATCAACGTTTTACAAATATGGTAGCTAATAATTGCGCATACGATACTGACTTTCTAAGTGCAAATATAACATTTTTTGAAAGATCACTTTTTTTAACTCCAATTTCACCATCTGATGTAATCTCATTAATAAATAGGTTAAAATCTTCTAATTCAAGTGGATATGACAGCATATCTAATAATTTAATAAAACATTGTAGAATAAGTATCTGTCAGCCACTAGCCTTTTTAATAAATCTATGTTTTAATTCAGGAACTTTTCCTGACATATTTAAAGTAGCTATTGTTCAACCGGTGTTCAAAAAAGGAGATCCCAACGACTATGAAAGCTACAGGGCGATTAGTTTACTTTGTAGCTTCTCAAAACTCTTCGAACTTGTCCTAAAAGATCAATTGTCGTCTTTCTTTTACGAAAATAATTTACTAACTGCCTCTCAACATGGTTTCTCTAAGAATAAAAGTACACAATCGGCACTTTATGATTTCCATGAACTAATTGTGGATGCCCTTGATCAGAAGCAGTACGCCTTAGGATTATTTATTGATTTCTCCCGTGCTTTTGATATGGTTGATCATAAACTACTCCTAAATAAACTGGAAAGATATGGAGTCAGAGGGATTCCATTAAACCTTCTCTCTTCCTACCTCAATAATAGAACCCAAATTGTCAGACTGAATCGTGAGGTGTCTAGCGATATATGTGAAATAACACAAGGTGTTCCACAAGGATCTGTTCTGGGTCCTCTATTATTTAATATATACGCAAATGATTTAATAACATACCTAAGTGGAATACCAAATGTCTATACTATATGTTATGCTGACGACACAAACGTTCTTATCATAGATAGTGAATTAAATGAAATTGAGAATACTGCTAACCTAGTGTATTCAAATATAATTAAATGGTCAGAAGAAAACAAGCTCAATTTAAATAAAAATAAAACAAAAACATTACTATTCACTTTGCAAAGAGACATAGATATCAATCTCTCTGACAGCGATATAGAAATATGCGACACAGTAAAAATTCTGGGAATAACTTTTGATAAGCATATGCAATGAGGAAATCATCTGGACAGTCTGTGTAGTAAATTGCGTAGTAGCTGCTACGGGTTACGATTTATGTCTATGCATTGTAGCAGTGAGATTCTCTTGAGTCTCTACTATGCAAATTTTCACTGTCATTTGAGGTATGGGATTTTAAACTGGGGAAACAGTGCATACATAAATCGCATATTCATTCTGCAGAAGTATGCCGTAAGAATTATAGCAGGTCTAGGTTTTCGGGAAAGTTGTCGTAATATATTTAAAGATTTAAGGATTTTAACAGTAACCAGTTTGTATATTTTGGAAGTATGCCTATATGTTTACAAGAATAAGCATAAGTATCTTGCTAACCAAGTCAACCATGAACACAATACAAGATACAAGGGACTACTTCAGCCAAACTCTTGCAGGACAACATTTTATCAAAAAAACTTTTTTTATATTGGATGCAAATGTTTTAATGTTTTATCTGATGACATTAAATCATCAAAAAACATCTATGTTTTCAAGAAAAAATTGAAAAAATTATTACTAGAAAAAAACTGTTATGTATTTGATGACTTCTTTACATAATTGGTATTTGTTATCTCTTCTCTTGTCTTTTCTCTTTATAATTTTGTTTTAAGTTTGCTATGACTGTATTATATTTGCTTTTTACAACGTATTTTTTGGCTATTTTACAATGTGTAAATTTATATTTATATATAACACCTTTTATATATATATTTTTTTTTTTTACTTTCTTTTGACTGTATACATAACTTTGTAATTTTGACTTGTGTAAAACAATTTCTGTTGTATACACCAATATATATTATTATTATTATTATTATTATTATTATTATTTATCGCTTGCGAAATACTAGGCATCCGACTCGCTTAAAAAATTTCGAAGTGGTATTTTCGAACACCATCCGAGATTTGTTTTTCGAATACGTAAAAATGTCGTATGGCAAATGTGGCAACGCTGTTTTGTACAACCAAATGGACTTGAAACCCCTAGAAAACACTACTGCCACTAATATTAATCAGCTGTTATATGTGAATGCGGTGATATTTTCAGGTTTGATATTGTATGTCATTATTATTGAATTCTAGATTTTGGGTTGATTGAATTACAAGACTGAATATTACAATTTATAATGCACAAGCATTCAGCGGATAAGCAGGTGGGATACATTAGTGCAGGTCAGAAAAAGAAATGGTGGATTTTCTTGAGGCTCACCCGGAATTGAAGAGTGGTAAATTTACCTCAAATAAGTTTACTTTAAAGTCCCTAAATAATAAACAAACCGCAGCAAAAACCTAAACTGGATATATTGAGTTTATGTAGTACGAAATAAAACAAACCAAAACGATCACTTTGCCTACGTTCGTACACGAAATCGCTTTATCTTATACTAAACCCCCATCCGTTGCATCTCGCCCGAAATCAGTCGCATGCGAAAGGTTCGCATCCGTGTTCATGATGCTCGAAAATACGAAACGTACATTTTCATGCGATAATCTCACATTTTCGTGCACGACATCGCCTCGATCAAGCTCGAAAATACGGCCCCAGATGATGTGAAGTATACAGAGTGTGTAAAGAAAATCAAAATCCATAAAGCATCACATAAACTTGGTAATGCCTCGATTTCGTATACTTGAAGTATGAAATAATATCGTGTACACAGTTTTTTCCAGTGGTTAATCTTTCACAAAAAAATCATAATAGGGAACACGCACAAAGAACAATGTTAAAAAAGGGTCTTTTTTGACCCATCCGTGGTAAAGTGTGGAAGCCATTTTTTTTTTTTACTAATTTTGGGGTGCTGAAAACGAATCCGCCATCCGTTTGGCGAAAAATCTCGAGAACACATTAAAAAAACAACCCTTATTTGGGGGTGACATTGGAATTGATATTAGTATAAATACTAAGTTTCGATAACTAAGTAGTAAAAGAAGTAGAAAAACCAAATTCACCCCTTCAACCCTCCTAGCCATTCCCTCAAAGGCCACCTAAGAAGGTTGTAAGCTACTATAACTACTATATAGTTATTTACATATTTTTTAAAAAACCAGAACACCTCATTAAGTGGTTGCTATCAGAATATAATAATCTGATTACTTTTGAGTACACTCATATGCCTCCTAAAAGGGGTGGGTCTCACCTTCTCAGGGATATTACAAAAACAATCCTAATACTCAGTTGGATGTTTTTTTATCATATTAAGGTGACTTGGCCAATTCAGATCACTCCTGAATATTTCTCACCCCTCTAGGGAGGGGATGTAGGGTGTCAATATCCTCTTTAAAAAATGTTGCTTGATTTTGATAGTAAAACATTATTTAGGTATATAAATAATTAAAGAATTTTTTAATGTAAAAAACAAGTAATATTTTCTGGATAGTGATATGCACACCGTACACCCCAACCTCAAAAGTGTGAGAAGTATTCAAGGGTGAGAAATTTTCATCTGAATAAATTGACTAAATCACCTTATTATGATAAAAAAAACATCAAATTGGGTGATTAGGGATTTCTTTTGCAATTAAAACCAATAAAAACTTTAAAAAGATAAAATCCACCACCTTAATTGGTGGTGAAGTATTCAAATCCACCACCTTAATTGGTGGTGAAGTATTCAGAAGTAATCACATTATAACCTGATAATAGCCATTTAACAAGCAGTTTTGGTTTTTTGAAATAAATAACCGTATATTAGATATTGTAACTTACACCGTTGGACGATGAAGGGAAACGAGAGAGGGGGGGGGGGGGCTGAATTTAGAATATTTGCTTCTTTTTCTATTTACCTAAAGAAACTGAGTATTTTGAAAGAATTTCCTGCACTAAAGAATAACTTTTTGTTGCAAGTTCTAATATCAGTTTCAATGCCATCCCCAAATGGTTTTTTTTTACTGTTTTCCCGATGTTTTTAGCCAATTGATGCTGATTTTTGATTTTTCAGCACCCCAAAATTAGTTAAAAAATAGTAGATTGTAATCCAAGTGTGACAATGAAGCTTGCCACATGTGTTACATACTATTTTTACTTCCACATCCAGTGGAAGTATAGTAACGACAAACATTTTTTTTTTTATTTTTATTATCCAAGTAGGCTTAGAATGTCATGAAACGCCGAGATTTTAAGTTTGAGCAAAAAAAAATTTTGTCTGTCGGTCTGTCTGTCTTTTTTTGTGCGCACGTTTAGTCTGGAACCGTTTGAGATATTGACTTGAAATTTGGTACACATATGTACTTTAACGAGATCTAGAACTAGATTATATTTTCATCTTGTTCCGTCGAAGGGTTGGGGGGTAAATTGGGGTAAATTTGGGGTAAATAGGTAAATCAAGCAGGTAATAGTCCATAAAATTGGTATTTAGTATATACAAGAGAAGCTAAGTTCTCAGAAAAAATTTTGGCATTAGCCACCCCCGTTACCACCCCCACCCCATTATTAAAGAGGATGAAAAAAAAATGTGATTTAGTGTGTGTACAAGAATCAGAAACCTCAAAATATTTTTTTACTTCATCCACCCCCACTACCACCCCCATCCCACTACCGATGTGGGGTATCGTTTTATGGGTTTTTGGGGTAGAGGATTTCAAATACTATATTATTAAAGTTCCATAAACAATTATTTCCACATACGAAATTTTTTCGTTGTGAGTGACTTGGATAGAAAATCTGGATGTGGAAGTAGTGATTCCTTGGGCAGCGGTTTTTCTACGGATGTGAAGTTATTTCCCTTTTTTAAAGTCTTTCCAAAATTTTAAATTTGCTGCCTGTCAAATTTTATTTAAAGTGACATTTTCCGCAGTCATTCTGAAGTTAGAAAATTTGACTTTGTAATTGCAATTCATGTGTAATTAATGTACATTTATAGAATTTAATTGTTATTACCAGTAAGTAATATAAAATTCTTTAAGGTAAACACACTATTTTATTCCGGTGTGTGAAGATGTAATCAAGGCGTGTGGTAAATTCTTTGCCGCACGGCCTGTGGCAAAGTGATATTTTGAAGTTAGAAAATTTGACTTTCAGCACAATCGTAGAAAAAGATGGTTTCCACACTTGTAAATATAACTAGACAGTAGTTATAGTAGCTTCTATAGTACCTTCTTCGGGGTGCTGAGGGAATGGCGAGGAGGGTGAAGGGTTTAATTTGTTTTTTTTACTTCTTTTTCTACTTAGTTATCGAAACCTAGTGTTTAGACTAATATCAATTCAAATGTCACCCCAAAATTAATGTGTCCCCGAGATTTTTCGCAAAATGGATGACGGATTCGTTTTCAGCACCCCAAAATTAGTAAAATAAGATGACTTCCACACTTTACCACGAATGGGTCAAAAAGCCCCTGTTTAACGTTGTTCTTTTAATGTAGGTAAAATTAGATTCTTTATTCTAGCAACAGTTTTGATCATTAATATTTCATTGAAATATGTTGTATTTAATATAGAACTGAATTTGGAATAGTGCAAGTTTACATACGCGTAAAAGGACTTTAACGAATTTTTTTCTCGACAGGGGCTTAATAAAATGAAACATTGCTTCTCATTTCGGTCGTAAGCAATATTTAGAATATTTAATTATAGATTTAACCATTTTAAATAAAAGATAGGACAAATTTACAAACGAATAAACACGGAAAACAATAATTTTATCATGCCACTGACAGGAGTAAATAAATTGACATCATTATGTGCCAACTGTGATTGTTATGACATCAAACTTGTTTTACTAGTCCAGTCAACCAAATGACCAAAATCTCTAATTTGAGTGCTAATGAAATGAATTTTGATGAAACCTTGTGCAATGTGTTTGTAATGACGTTAATAAAAAAATTGAAAAAAATATTGAGTAGGAAATGATCGAAAAGGGTAGAAAACACCCCTTTTATCACGGGTTCCGTAACTTGTAGAATTAGGTCAAAAACTTTTTGGCCCACAATAAAATGTTTTTACTCTTATGATATTTTTCGAAAAATGCATATTTTTTCGAGATATGGCCACTCTAAAATTCCTAAAAGTGGAGGAGGGGAAATGTAAAATTTGAAAAAAAATCTGAAAAAGTTCAGGTGAATATATCATCGAAATACAAGTCTTTTTTTTATTTGCAACTTGCGTTGCAAATAAAAAACGCAAGTGCGTTTTCGCCGAGTTTTTCCAGAAAAACATGATAAACTACCTCTTTCTTTGAAATTGTAGCCCTTTAAAAATTGTAATTTTTAAAATTCGGACGTATGCATTGAGGCCTCCTAAATATTTTTTGTCTCTTGGAATAGTTTTGTAACTTGCTAATTTTCCGAGTTACAGGCATTTTTTCATAATAAATAATGTACCACATTTTTTCACATTAAAAAATACATAAAAATTCAAAAAATGAGCGTGATTTATATATATTATTATAAAAAAAATATGAAAACCTTTAGTTATACCATTTTTAAAGGTTCAATGTAATTTTTAAATTGAAAATGTGAAAAAGTTTTCCTTTTTAATGTGCAAAAAATGTAGTACATTATTTATCGTGAAAAACTACCTGTGACTCAGAAAATTAGCAAGTTACAAAAAAATTCCGATAGACAAAAAATGTTTAGAAGGCCTCAATGCATACGTCTGAGTTTTTTCAAATTTTTAAATTACATATTTTTAAAGCCCTACAATTTGAAAGAAAGCGGTAGTTTTTCATGTTTTTCCGAAAAAACTCGGTGAAAACGGACTTTACAGAAAAGTTGCAATTAAAAAAAACTCTTGTATTTCGATGATAACATTTACCTGGATTTTTTCAGATTTTTTTCCAACTTTTACATTTCCCCTCCCCCACTTTTAGAAATTTTAGAGTGGGCATACCTCGAAAAATATGCATTTTTCGAAAAAATTCACAAGAGTAAAAACATCAGCTTTTTTATTAACGTCATTACAAACACATTGCACAAGGTTTCATCAAAGTCTCAAATTAGATGTGAAACCCGTTGACTGGACTATACGGTGAATGTAAAATTGCACTATTTCAAATTCAATTTTATGCCGAATGCAACATATTTCAGTGACATTAATAATCAAAACTCCTATTTTAACAAAGAGAAACTCTAATTTTACCAATATTAAACAAATTAAAATTTTGTGCTCGTTGCTTACTAAGTAGGTATTAATGATTTTAAAACTTACTTGTGAATTGCTTGAAGATGAGAGCTTGATGTTTTGACTGGATGCCGCCATTTTGGATGTTTTTTGTATAATGTTCACTTTGTGGTTATTCAACTTGAACTGATAACAGCCAATGCTAACGTAGGGTATTTATAGGAATTGTTATTTACTTCATCCCTGAAGGTGATGTTACCTCTCCTTGGATAAACTAATTTTCTTTAAATCCGAATAACATTAGAAGTACTTGGTAATTCTCTGAAAAATTAAATCCTTAATCTCTCTTGTTATGTTTAGGTTGTGGATGTACTTGGTGTTTTATTAGGGGCTAATCAAAATGTATGTAAATTAATGTCGGTATGATCTATGATCCTAAGGTAGTGGAAATGGTTAACCCAACTTTACTAGTTTTAAAAATTGTATACCTAAGTAATCACTAATCAGAGCAACTATAAAATTTATTGTTTAATTTTATTATACAGGGTGTTCTAAAAGTGGACGATCAAAAGAAGTAAATTGATAGGGTAGGTAATGAGGTTAATTTTCAATCAAAATGACTATACATGTGGTTATCCAATTGGTGATTTCAGTTTGTTAATGTTTCCCTGAAATCGCGTGTAATGTGTCCAATAAAAAAAAATTAATAAAAACAAAAAATATGAGTTATTTGGTTGTTTTTTTGTTTTTAGCTGGTGCACCTTTTCAATAGAAGCATTTTCATGAACTCTTAATCCATGCCAAAGTTGCAAAAACACCAAAAGTGCAAGGGTAGCGACCAACCATGGCTACTCCCTCGTTTTCGAGGTGGTGATAGTCGTGCGGTCCCCACTCCCCTCGAACTAACTCTAAACGCAAAAAACCACCCCTTTTTTCCATTTTTCGTTGTCAGGCATGCGAGGACTTGTTGCATCAGTTTGATCAACTGTCTTGCAACATTTGTCAACCAGGCATTCTAACAATCCCCGGTGGGTTGAAACCACCGCTTCCCTCAATACCGAAACATGCAAAAAACATCCAAACGTGCTGAAAATTGTTTTCTACACATTTTCAAGGAGGGGGAAACACGATGCTGATATTATTTAGCCTCCCACCGCTAACCAACTACCCCTAAATGCATAAAACCACCCCTGTTTCCCATTTTTCGTTATCAGGCATGCGAGGACTTGAAATAATCGTTTTTTTTTTAGAAAACTATGTAACTAAAATTTAGCAACCAGACTTGCTAACGACCTCCGACCTCCTCTCTCAATCCTGAAGTGCCCCTCAAAGATGAGGTTTTAAAGAAGGTATCCCCGTTTTCAAAGGTGGAGAACACGATCGTGACATCATTTCTCTATTGGTCCTCAAAAACTACTCTTGCATGCCCAAAATCATCGGTTTTTCTTATAGTAAGATCGCAAGCTCTCATTGGTTCAGGTTTTCTAGGGAGAGAATTTTTTTATTGCAGCTTAAGAGGAGTTTGATAGAACGGGTTATGCACATGTATACATATAAAGTCGTGTATATGCATAGTCGACTTTTTTATTATATATTTATTTTCACATTACGTACATGATTTTTATTCTTATGCTAGGCATGCGTCATATATGATTATTATTATAATAGTATTGTAGATATTGGAAAAACCCCGATCCAACAAGTTCGCGCATGCCTGACAACGAAAAATTGGGAAAAGGGGTGGTTTTATTCATTTAGGGGCAGTTGGCTAAATAATATCAGCATCGTGTTCCCCGCCCTTGAAAACGTGTAGAAAACAATTTTCACCATGTTTTTTGCAAGTTTCGGTATTGAGGAGGTCTTTAGGATGTGTGGATGCGAAATTTTACAGGACATATTGGGTTTCCCCCAAAAAAAACCTGGTCTAACAAGTCCTCGCATACCTGACAACGAGAAATGGAAAAAGAGGTGATTTTTTTCGTTTTAGGGTAGTTCGAGGGAGGTAGGGACCGCGCATCGTATTGGCCACTCTCGAGAACGGGTCGCTATCCTTGCATTTTTGCAACTTTGGTATGGACTATCTGGTATCTTCTGTCAAATTGTTTTGTGAACACCGAGGTGAACACTTTTTGTTCACAAAAAAAAATTGATAATTTTTAAGTGGCCCTGATAGAAAAAAATTGTATAGTTGTCTACAAATTTTTAGTGCGAATAAAAAAATGCCATAAAAATATCAAAGTCGGCGCTATTACACGCTGTCAAGTGTACTACAGAGCCGTACTTCAAATTTTTGCGTATTAGAATGAACAAAATATTTCTAGAGATTTCAAAATCGTGTTTTCTGCAGAAACTTAATGACGCTTCTGGTAAATTAAAAAATCTTACTATAGGAATAACTGGTGGACGCATTGCCCGTCCTTCGCGACATTAACAAATACATTCAAAATACGGCTCAGTTTATCTTTTTCTGTGGTATTAACGCAACGCCAACAATAAACTCCGCGCCTTTTTAGTTAAGGGTGATTCGCGTAAATATATCACAAGAGTTAGAAATCTTAATTAAAAGAGGCGTGTTTCTATTTAACTCTTATCTTAATCATGCCAGAACATACTTGGATAACATTTTGGACTTTATTTTTCCGATAAAAATGTGTCTAATATGATTTTTTGATGTTTTACGTTTTTTTAATTTTGGTACCGCAGGTGCCTTTGCATTTGTAGGAGGCGAGTGTTTTTTTGGCCGTAGATAATGCTACGAGTAAACAATATATCTAGTTTTCATTTCAATAAGAATTCAAAAAGTGGCACTTTTTTCAAAAATTTGTTTTTCGTAAACTGCTTAACTTCGTCAAAAATTATATGAAAGCGGACATTATAGAGAATAAAGCACGTACTTTTTTTTGTAGTTGTCAAATAATTCTAATTTTTTTGTTTTTATTTTTTAATATTGATAACATTTTGGACTTTATTTTTCCGATAAATTAACTCGTATATAAAAAAGTCAATTTGACAGTCACATTTTGTCACTTTGACAGCGATAAAAAAGGTGCATCGTTTTTTATCACGATAAAAATGCCTCTTCCTCAAAAGCAGAGTATATCTAGTAGTCGCACGTCATTTTAAAATCTGTACTGTCGGCTATAATTTTTAAGTCTTGTGGAAACTATACTGTACGATATGAGTCATTTTGAGAAAATTATAATTATTTTTAATTATCGTTGTTCGTTCACATATTCTGTCGTTAATTTATTTTGCCAAAAATCACTCGAGCTTTTCTTTTATGGATAAATTTCTTTTTAACTCAAAATTTTTCCAATCAGTAATTTTGCTCGAAAAACTGACATTTGACAAAATCGCTCGACCTCCGGTCTCGCGATTTTTTCATGTCAGTTTTTCTCATAAAATCACTGATTGGCAAAATTATTTCGTTACAAAGAGAAATTTATCCGATAAAAAAAAGCTCTTGTGATTTTACTGTTGATAAAAAAGTGTCTAATATGATTTATTGATGTTTTACGTTTTTTTTATTTTGGTACCGCAGGTGCCTTTGCATTTGTAGGAGGCGAGTGTTTTTTTCGACCGTAGATAATGCTATGAGTAAACAATATATCTAGTTTTCATTTCAATAAGAATTCAAAAAGTGGCACTTTTTTTCAAAAATTTGTTTTTCGTAAACTGCTTAACTTCGTAAGATGAACCAAAAATTATATGAAACCGGACATTCTAGAGAACATAGCACGTACTTTTTTTTGTAGTTGTCAAGTAATTCTAATTTTTTTGTTTATATTTTTAATGTGGATAACATTTTGGACTTTATTCCGATAAAAAAGTGTCTAATATGATTTTTTGATGTTTTACGTTTTTTTAATTTTGGTACCACATGTGCCTTTGCATTTGTGGGAGGCGAGTGTTTTTTTTGACATAAGTAGACCCAAAGGACCCCGCTCAGATCTTATGGGAAGTGGCCTCCGGTAAAATTGGCTGAATTTTTAATATGTTGTAAACTTCGATTGTCTGATCAAAAGCTCTCCCCAACTCGATCCTATTACTAGTTTCCGAGATACAGCTTAAGAAATGTACAAGAATGACCTTGTACAATAGTAAAAAAATATTTTGAGGTTTCTGGTTCTTGTACATACACTAAATCACATTTTTTTCACCCCCTTTACTAATGGGGTGGGGGTGGCTATCCCAAAAATTTTTTTTTAGATCTTAGCTTCTCTTGTATATACTAAATACCAATTTTATGGACTCTTACTGCTTGATTTATCCATTTACCCCAAATTTACCCCAATTTACCCCCCAACCCTTCGACGATAGATAATATAATCTAGTTCCAGATCACGTTAAAGTACATATGTGTACCAAATTTCAAGTCAATATCTTAAACGGTTCCAGAGTAAACGTGCGCACAAAAAAGTTACAGACAGACCGACAGACAATTTTTTTTCGCTCAAACTTAAAATCTCGACGTTTCATGACATTTTAAGCCAATAAAAATGTTTAAAAAATATTTTGTCGTTACTATACTTCCACTGGATGTGGAAGTAAAATTCAACCAATTTCACCGGGGGCCACTTCCCATAAGATCTGAGCGGGATCCTTTATTCTATATACGAGTAAAATTTTATGTTAAAAAATTGAAAAGTTATAATAGCTATGGAAAATGTTATCTTCTGAAACGAACTTTTAAAATTGACAATACCGATTTAATAATTTCCAGTACCTGGGCCTGGAGATAAAATAATTTACCTGATATATTAATTTAAGTAAATTACTTTACCTCAAACCCTTCCGCAATAACTTGTAAATCCATGATTTAATCTTAGGTAAGGCGTTTTATTATCAATTTAATAATTACATCCTTAATTTTGTACAAAATATGTGATTACCAAGGATTAAATTTTCCAGAAAATTACTACATTGTTAACCCGGCTCAATAAAAATTAATTTACTCGAGGCTGGTAGCATTATGTCCATGTTTTGAAAGAAAGAATCAAAAATACCAATAAATACCAGCTGCAAGTAGTAGTAGATCAGTTCAAACTTAATACCTACCAGTGAATATTTAGTGATATAGTTATTTTCCAACATGATGCAATCAAGACAAAATACTGCCTCGTCACCCTCAAACATCTTACAAGTAAGTTTTAATATGATATTAATACTGCGTGGTCAAATTATGTGATTTGTTTTAAGTTATGATTTTTTTTATTCTTTCATTCATACTTCACAAGTTCTTCACATTTTCTGTAACCACATTGCACAAGAGAATCACCCTTCGATTCTTTGCCAACATGCTTCTAACTATACATTTCTTTTTAGGATATATCCATTTCTAACACAGACGTTCAAAAAGAATTTCAAGATAGTTGTGCGCAGTGGATTGGTCTGGCTAAAACAATGTCATACCAATTTAAAAACGATGAGAACTATAGTGAAACTAGGAAACAATCCGAATTACAAGACTTCTTTTACAATTTCACTTCAGCACATTTCCTAATTAGGGAAAATTTGTTGGAAAATTTAAACAGAAAGGACAAGATTGAGCTCGTCAACAGTTGGCATAAAATTGTGGAATACATAGGCGAACACGAAGACATCGATATGTTTAATCTCTTATCAGAAATGGTGGAAACTGTAAGAAATCAAATAGAAATGAATACAAAAAGAAAAAACGAGATTAATACCAAACGAATCAATTTCACGAAAATAATGAACTTAATTGAAAATACCATAACGAGTTTTAGTGGAAATACTTGCTCAGAAGGTCATGTAACCGGAAAAAATACAAGACAGTTCTATTTTATGTTTAAAGTGGAGAAGCTAAAGTATCAACATGAAAATGTGTTAATGACAAGTGAAGATTTGACCCGAAAACTAAATAAGCCGCGACCTGCATATTTCAGGGCGGATAGGGTTAAGATAGAAATTTTCTCCAATGAAGATTATCAAGAAATTGACAGGACTATTATTGATGGGTTTAAAGGTAGATCAATTCCTGAAGAAGTATATCGGGACCTGAAATTAACGTACGCCCCAAAAAACAAAGTGTGTGTCCTCATTACAGGCGTTGAGGAGCATGTATACTTCCTTTTAACAGATATCCTTCATAAAATAGACACCCACATGGAAACAAATAACGTCATAAATCGACTGGGAATGCGCGTGAAGGTTGAGACTTTGGGTGAAGATCTAGGAATTGAATATATGGAACAATGACGCTATGCGATCTTACAAGAATTATGGGCCCGAGAACAGCAGAGTAATTTACTGCCATTGGGGCTCTGAGAAGTTAAGCAGTGATGGTGTATTGAGTGCAACCTTTTTTAATGCATCATGAATCCACGTATTAAATTGATATTTAGATTCCCAGATCGTGGTCATCTGAAAATTCACAAGTGGAGGATTCAACGTGTGTGATGTTTTTTAATTTATTTTGTTATTTTTGTTTTGTTTCAATAAATTTTGTATGCTTATGTAAACCGATTAAGATTTTTATTTTTTCTACCGATGTATTAAAAGTAATGTTTTACAATCTTTTAAAGATCGTTAATAAAATAAAATTACAAATTTAAAAAACCCCCGACACAAAAATATCGACTAAATAACCAATAGGTATAAAAAAAATAAATTAACACAACTTTAAAAACCGCTGCCCAAGGAATCACTACTTCCACATCCAAATTTTTTATCCAAGTCACTTACAACGAAAAAAATTTGTATGTGGAAATAATTGTTTATGGAACTTTAATAATATAATATTTGAAATCCTCTACCCCAAAAACCCATAAAACGATACCCCACATCGGTAGCGGGGTGGGGGTGGTGATGGGGGGTGGTAGTGGGGGTGGATGAAGTAAAAAAATATTTTGGGGTTTCTGGTTCTTGTACACGCACTAAATCACAATTTTTTTTCATCCCCTTTAATAATGAGGTGGGGGTGGTAATGGGGGTGGCTAATGCCAAAACTTTTTTTGGGACCTTAGCTTCTCTTGTATATACTAAATACCAATTTTATGGACTCTTACCTGCTTGATTTACCTATTTTCGTATTAAACGTATTAAATAAAATACGCGTTGCTATGAATATTACCTTTTCCGCCGTTCCCAGCATCAGAAATAGTTATTTAGGTACAAGGGTCGTAAGTGCACTTTTTTTTATCCAGAATACACTTTGCAAGACGAGGCCCGTAGGGCCGAGGTTTGTAAGTATTCGAGACCAAACAATCGCATTGTACGACCCGCGGTGCATATTATATTTTTCGTCACATCCATGAATCATTAAACTATAAAAAAAAACAAGAAAACCAGTGGAAAACTGTAATTATTTCAGTCAGGTTTCCTATTTGCTAAGCAAATAGTAAAGGTAGCGATACTTGGAATATCCATGGCAACCGTCAATAAAATAAATTTAGGACGCGGCTTCTATTCAAATGACAATTACTGTCAAGATAAATTAAATCATATTACTATAATAGCTCTGAAAATTTTTTAAAATAATGTTGAATATAGAAGATATAGCAAGTAAAGCTTGTCTGGATTTCCAAAAAAGTTAAAACATTTAATTTGATACTATAATAATTTTCGCAAATTTACTTTATATCCCTAGGGACGTTGTGAAAAATAACGATCCGTTGCCAATGGCAACAAGTATTTGGTACATAAAGCGTCTCTTACGATCGACAAAATAATGGAATTAAAATATACTAACGAGAGAGGTATGACGAAAAAGTACTTTAATGCCAAGAAATGTCATGTTTGTATGACGTTTCTGACGCTTATTCTGGTTCAGTTTCAGAATTTTGGTCAAAAATTGTTCATCTTAACCAGGTACTAATAAGAAAATATTTAGTTAATATCTCGGTTAATATGTATAAAAATTATGTTTCCGCTACCTACTTTCATTACTCTACAAAACGATAACAAAATCGACCACTTCTGTGCTTCCCCTGGCCCACATAGTCCATTCTCATATTGACATTCGCTTGGATGCTCTGCCAATTTTAAAAAACCTCCAGGGCACGAAAGTACTGCCCTAATATAACATTTTTTTCGAGGTTGGCATTCTGGAAAATTGTTACAAAAGAAAATGGCGGATCATAGACGGCGGCGCACGACTTTTTTTAATAAATTCTATCTCCGTTATTTCTTAACGGATTTTAAAAAACAAAAAAGCAAGTACTCATTTTAAGTACACCTTTTATATAAAAAAATAGTACTGTCATATAAAGTCGTGATATTTTGTAGATTTCTTAGATAAATGAAAATATCGGAATTAATTTATTAAGTTATTTACTTTTAGCGGAAAATCCATTAGTACATGAAAAGCTCTTCAAATATAAGTTGTAAAGAATTTAATGCTGATTTTAAATATGTCCTCACTTTTACTTTTACTTTAAATAATAATAGTTTTAAACGTCAAAAACCTTGCGCGTATCATTTGGCGATCGAAAGAACCTATCACAGTTCAGTAGCTGTTATGGACACTAGCAATTTAAAAACAAAAGTTCTCAACGTTTCAAGAGAGGTGCTAAGTTTGAAAATGTTTTTCATTTTATTATTATTATTATTATTGAATTATAAATATTTAATTTAAAAAATTGTAAAAACAATTATTATTTATGTTTTAGTTTAAATATATAGTTGATAATACTACATTTATGCATAACGACTATAATAGATAATAATTCATCTCTTAGAAGTAATTTGTTTTGAAAAGTCTAGAACTGTTGCTATTAAATATATCCATAACCGCTACTACACCGTCAGATTATTTCGTTTTGGAAAACGACACGCGCAAGGTTTTTGACGAATCATTTCTTAAAAAAAAGTATGAGAAAAAAATAAACATTATTTATTACTTAGGTATTAAATACAGATAAAAACAATACTATGAATATAAAATTTTCAGCAATGTCGTATATGAAAGTTCTTGCAGCTGTCAGCCAGACCAAAATTTTTTGCTAGTCTTCTGAAAGAATTGTATTCTTACTTAAGCTATTTTGTTTTTACCTAAAATATATTGATCTTACCCGATTCACCCTCAGATATATCAAGTTCCGTATTGTCGTCATCATTTATGTCAGATATGGGCATTGGTTCAATATTGGAACATTCAAATTCTGTACATGCACAAGCTTCGGTACAACATAAAATTTTGTTTGCAACTGCAGCTTTTGCTGACGCATCCCTTTTTACAGGCTTTCAGGAGCAGGTGGCTTTGTAATTGGAACTGCCGCATATAAACTTCCTTCCATTTTTTTCCATCCACAGAGGTCTGGATTGGCAAGTTTCTGAATATGACTTAACTTCCATACCCTTGCTACAAAATTTGCCCTTTATAAGAAACCCAACATTACTAAATAGCGCAGTATTCGATTAAATTAATATATTTACTTAAGATTATGCTGTTCAAGAGCATTAAGCGTAGATGGCAAATTCTCTCCTTGCTGTCCTTTTATATAATATAATTTCCATCGTAATTCCTTGACAGAAGTAATCGTAGATTTGTAAAGCATACAAACGAATCTTTCCAAAGTCCCTATTCATTTGATCATCTGGTGTGTCCTCCGAATCCAGTAAAGAAAACGATTTTAAAATACTGTCATCTTTATTTAAGCCTAAGTATATCCTAAACACATTTCTTTGCTTTTCCTGAAAAAATTTGCGGTTATATCGGTTCCAGTAAATGCATGGAATCCAAGGATAGCTTCTGTAATACCCGGACCTAAAGTAGCGGTGATATGTTTCAGCCAAATCGTTCTTCTTGTTTTTCCACGTCCTGTTAATATATTTGTTTCTTGAGGCAACACTTTATAATAATTTAATAAAATAATAAGAACGTCTTTATCGGAACTGTCTACAGTTAAACTGATGCTGTTACCGTATTTTTCTCCAATAATTATTGCATGATGCACAAGTAAAGTATCAGCTTCCTCATGGTTATTATCTGCTAGAATTTCAGGGGGAATATCAAAAGACTTTGAATATGTTTTATTTCCATACGAAACGACTACATTTTCAATATTTTTGTTTGAATTGAAATTATGTTCCATAATTTTTTGACAAAGATATTTCGTTAACTCATCTTTTGTTTTAATACCCGATAAGAAATCTTTGAGACTTACGTTTTTGATCAATGTATTATCAATTATTCTGTAATATGTGTTTTTTCCTCTAGATCTTTTTTTCTCTCATTTGTTTTTTTAATGAATTTTCTTTGTAAACATCGAACACAATATAAATATTGTTATAAGCAGAACATTTTATTATTATTATTATTGAATTATAAATATTTAATTTAGAATATTGTAAAAACAATTATTATTTATGTTTTTGTTTAAATATATAGTTGATAATACTATATTATGCATAACGACTATAATAGATAATAATTCATCTGTTAGAAGTAATTTGTTTTGAAAAGTTTAGAACTGTTGCTATTAAATATATCCATAACCGCTACTACACCGTCAGATTATTTCGTTTTGGAAAACGACACGCGCAAAGTTTTTGACGTTTAAAACAATTATTATTTAAAGTAAACGCAAAAGTGAAGACATATTTAAAATCAGCATTAAATCCTTTACAACTTATATTTGAAGAGTTTTTCATGTACTACAATGGATTTTCCGCTAAAAGTAAATAAGTTAATAAATTAATTCAGATATTTTCATTTATCTAAAAAATTTACAAAATATCATGACTATATGACAGCACTATTTTTTTTATAAAAGTTATACTCAAAATGAGTACTTGCTTTTTTTTTTGTTCTTTAAAATCCGTTAAGAAATAACGGAGATAGAATTTATTTAAAAAGGTCATGCGTCGCCATCTTTGATCCGCCATATGTTTTTTACAACAATTTTCCAGAATGTCAACCTCAAAAAATTTGTTATATCAGAGCAGTATTTTCGTGTTCTGGAGGTTTTTTAAAATTGGCAGAGCATCCAAGCGACACGGGATTTTTGGCTATATGAGAATGGACTAACAGTGCATTGGTATCAATTTTCTAAATCTTTATTTAATATCTTTGGTGTACTACGCTTATGCACGCACTACTTCTGTTCGCGACTGTAATACACCTAGAGCAAGTTTTCCTACACAAGTCTATCTTTTATATCTCAAACTAGTTGAGTACGTGTAGGTTCAAGGCATTTGCAATCTGGTTTAGTTATTCGAAAAAATGCATTAATACAAGCTTGGTATTTGAAAAATCTGCAAGCGTTATCGCGTTAAACATTATCTGATATTTCCATCAATTTATTTAAGTGCGGATTAACTAACACATTTTATGTGTTGTTATGGTTGTAACCTCCGTAGTAACTAGTCGGAGAGCAGCCAATCCGTAGGAAGCATTTTAAAAGTAGTCTATACAACTCGCGAACACCCACCTAAAAAACAGATGATATTATGTAAAATGACCTTCTGGATTTGATTTTTGAGTTCGCCCGTTAATTTGAGATTGCCAAATCGGTCAATTCGCAAATTTTTTGAAAAATTTTAAAATTATGTGTTAATTTTTGTTTTGCACATAACACATCGTATCTTTTTTATTTTAATTCCGATTTAGACCAATATTTTACACATTATCCCTCCAATATTCTTGGACAGGCTGACGGTAAAGAATATAGTGTAACTAATAATATAGTGCCTAAAAAAAATATAGTTACCCTCTATTGTCGCGGTTTTTTAAAATTTGCATTGAAAAATACCCGATCGAGGTAACTTTTTTATTTTTAAAGAGAGAGTTATAGTATAAACGAGAAAAATGTTCCATATACTTTAAACAAACTTTTTTATAAAGAGATTTTTTTTGAAATTCGGCTCATGTAACGAGATGACGCTGTTGAATGCGGCCATGCAACTCGTCCGCATTAATTTAAAGCATAACTTTTGTTAACGTCGCCCATCTGTGGTGTTGTTTAAGCGATCAAGTGAGTCTACGGATTATTTAGTTTCTATTTGCAATTAAATGTTATAAAATTATGTAGATAATCTCGAAACATACACATTAAAAAATATGTTTTCATTAATTATAACAGCAAGTGGGTACTAAAGATTACATTTTCCTTCGCATAAACAACTTATGTTACATTGCACGTTTGCTTTGCTACACTTGCAGCTTGTAGTACAGTTATATAATTTACATTTACAAAATGGAGTAAACTCAATAAAATTGGGTTTTGGGCTTTTTGAAATCATCTTTGGAAATAAGATTTCCTCCTTTAGGTACCATCCAAAATCTAAAACATTTGGAATTCTGGGCTTAATTTGGTAGGCTGTCTTGTAAATAGCACATTGCAGAAATGCACTTTTTACTTGTATTTTCTGTACTAGGATTTACAATTTCTGATTTTTTTTTATAAGCAGTTCGGGTATACGATCTTCTACATTGTGCATGGTAAACTGGATTTAGTGATAAAAATAAATTTTTCTGTTCTAAATATTGTTTTAGAGCCACAGAAATGTCATCAGATTTTGCATTTGATCGGTACATTTCTAAAACCGTAAATATCGCTCGCAGACAAAAAATTTTCATACCATTGTGTTAGTGAACGAATTCTGAACAACTTTCAAAATGTCCGTCTGTCCGTCTGTCACATTTCTCATTTCTTGTAAGCACGATAACTCAAGAAAGAAAATTCTGATTGTAACTGAAATTTGGACAGTAAATTAGTTTTAGCTAGAGGAAGAACCCTATTTGAACAAAATAAATAAAAATGTTATAAATGATTTAAATTTGAAAAAAAAATGTTTTAATTTTTATGTTTTTGTAATTGAATAGAAATCTGGTGAAATGATATTTCATTTTAATATCTAAATATTTATATATTTTACAAATATACATTTCATAATGTAATATACAACCGTGAAAATATGATTTTAGCTCGTGTCTTATAATGTAAAAATTTACATTCTTTTACGTGTAAGGTGGTGGTGTAGTTCTTTTGACTCGGAATCCAAGGGGTCCCGGATTCGAAACCCAAATGGGGTTTGGTATAGTTTTCTTACCAAGTCTTTTACCAACTAAGATCGTACTATAAAATTAAAAATGTCTAAAAGTAACATTATTTACAAAAAACTGCGAAAAGTATCCTATTGAATGTATAATAATTATATAAAAATCCAGTGAACAGGCGAAGAGTAATTATAATTTATTATGCCAAACTATGTGTTTATAACGCACTAAATATAAGGACTGAGACAAAAAACACTTTCAATTTAACATAAATGGACACTGGAAAATAATAATCATCCGGCACGTGCCTGCGTTTAGCTCTAGATGCGATTGCGGCTGATTCATAGTAGCGCGCATTCGTTCGGACGCTGAAACAATCAATGAATATTTCGATAAGGGAGCAAAATTTCAAAAAAAACTTCTTATAAAAGATTTTATTTAGTTCATTCGGAACATTTTCTTCGGTTATAGTAGACACCTAACTTTAAAAATAAAAAAGATACCTCGATCGGACATTTTACTCTGCAAATTTTAAAGATTTTGCGTCAAAGAAAAGTTGTTATTTTTTTTTGCCCAACTAATTATTTTTTAGGTAAAGTTTTTTACTTTCAACATATCAAAGAATAGTTAGAGAATATTATGTAAAAAAATTAAAAAATTCTGAAGTAAAATAAAAAATATATGACGTGTTATATGAAAAACAAAAAATAACACATAATTTTTATTTTTTTTAGAAAATTGCCAATTTGGTCATTTTGGCAATCTCAAATCAATGGGCGAATTCAAAAATCAAGTTTAGCAGGTTATTTTACATCAGATTACCTATTTTTTAGGTGGGTGTTCGCGAGTTGTATAGAGGGTGTCGAATTCAGAGGGTCTGGTCTTCCACTAAACTATAATAACGTAAATATTTTCGAATAAGTGAGTAAAAGTAATTGCCAAGAATTTCCTAAATAAATATTGTACAACGCGTCCCAATTTGTTTACAATCTTGTTATATCCAGCAGTGATGAACGGACAGTAACTACTCGTAACTTGTAATCGTTACTCAGTAGGACCCGAAGTACCGATTACTCGATTTGAAAAAGTAATCGTTACTTTTCCAATTTGGATTCCCCACTACCATATACTTATTAGAACCGAACATACCGACAATAGTTACTGATTATAGCGGTGACACTGAAAGCCCTCTCATAGCGGAATCGAAAAATTTTTATGTGAATTGATAGTTAAAAATTATACGAACAAAATAAGCTTGGTATGCGTAGATCGAAAAGTCGAAAAAATGTTTAAAAAAAATTAATTCTTTTAAAAATGCAATAATGTTTTCCTCTCATCGCGGATATTGATTATTTGTACTGTATTCGATAGAAAATTTCGTACTCATTCAGAAAAAAATTACGCAAACCACTTTATTTAGCCGGACGGGGTGGCATACCTATTTAAAGTGTGTGAAGGGGGATGAAATTTCTCCGTCATCTCGTGCAAACTTTTTTTTTAAGTTTGTTTCGATGTGATCTTTAAAAATGTCTTGCTATGCGGGCCCAAAAACTGCCGGAAGAATCCGGCATACCAGCTTTATTGCATGGTCTCGATTCACATATCTATTACCAGTGGCGGCTCGTGATATTTTGTGCAGAGGAGGCTTGATATTTAAAAGACAATTAACTTGCAATATGATTACAATTTGTACATTTCCTCACCACCCCTGGATATGCTGCTAGAGGAGGCTCAGCCTCCCTTGCCTTATCTGACGAGCCTATTACAAAAAGTAGTATGTTAAACAAATTTGTTTTGGAGTAAAAGTTTTTGTAGAATAAAATGTCTTGTTCCTTTCTTAGATTTAAAATTATATGAGGATAAATATGATCAAAGGAATTATAGGAAAATTATTATTTTAGATGATTCAAACAATAAAATAAAGTTGATATAATTAACAAAAGGACCCCGCACGTTTCTTATGTAAAATAATGCCCAGTGGATTTGGTTCAAATTGAAATATGTTATTTATGAAATCATCCTGAATAAAAATCTCCATGGGAGCCAGGGCGAAAAATTAATAGTTTTTAAGTTACGGAGCTTTGAAGTTGTCTATCCGTGGTATATCAAATTCGGAACGAATTATCATGTGGCTGAAGAACAGCTCGAGTTTGACACGAATTTTCAAAATTAGAAATGTGAGGCGGAAAGCAAAAAGGGACCTCTTGTCGGCAGTTTCCGGTTTTTAGTTATTGATATTAAATGAATTAAGCTCTAATTCTGAACAATTTGGTGCAAAAATCGTGTCTCTATGATTTTTTTTGTTTAAGTTACTAGTGCGTTTATGAAAAAGGACCTCTTGTCGATCCCATGTTATTTCTGCATATTTCTCCATAAGCGACAAGAGGTACCTTTCCAGGGCTGAACATTGACTACTTTATCGATTATTTTAAGTGTTTCATCCAATTAGATCGGTTTTGTAATCGATTACAACTTGTAAAGGACAAAATCCGAAAATCGATAATTTTGACCCAAACCACTAATTTCAACTGTACTGAAAAATTGACATCGCCGACAAGAGGTCCCTTTCTGCTTTCCGCCTCACAAATCATGATGTGCTGGGGACTTTTTTAAATTACAACTAAAGAGCGCTCCTTTCGATTAAAATCGGTCCGAATACGGCCAAGTTTTTTATTTTTTTTTTTAATACGAGTTTAACCTGAAAAATACACGTTGGTCGTCAAAATTATTTTGAGAATTTGAGGCTAAATAGCCTTCTTATTAGCTCCTGGGTCATAATTTGTAGGTAAAAATGTTGATCATTACCTACGAATATATGTATACAAAAATGCGAACAAAAAATTTTTGTGTTCGCTGCTAGTTTAGCTGCTAATATCAGTCTCGTTGAATAAGCCACCAGCCCCTAAAAATCTACTTAAAATTATTTTTTGTACATGTAAGCCAGAATGCGGAGCTGCTTGTGGATGCAGAAAGCATGGATTTCCTTGCACTGCAGCTTGTTCCGAATGCAATGGTGATAGTTGCTCGAACCTTTTTCACATTGTAGAAATAAGTGAAGTTGAAAACGAAGATATCGAAGATATATAGTATATTTTGTTAAAATTATTGTGAATTATGTGATTTAACAATAAGTTTGTTTCTACAGAAATTCTAATGATTTTTGTATTAATGATGTCTTATATTAAAGTTTTTTGGCCGCCATTTTGGGTCCCACATTTTGAATTTGTAATTTTTTACCTTAAATGTGTAATTACAAACCTACAATACTATTTAGGTACGATTTTTTTGTCTACAGAACAAAAACTGTTAAAACTTATGTGAATTGAGTATTTTTTCAAAGAATTTATAGATCTCGATAAACTTTTAAATAAAAAAAAAACACGTCAATTTCTAATCCATAAACATTTTAGTATTAGGTTTTAGCAACACAATGCAAAAAGTTTCATTAAAGTTGATTCATAGGAATCGGGTTCCTAGGTACAAATCTAACGGCACTCCACTATATATGTTCTGAAGCGTTTGATATATATCTTTCTATTCTTACTTTCTGGTATAGGAAATAAAGTAGAAAAATTGGTGTAATAACTTTACAAATAAAAATCTTTTAACGAATGAGTCAGCTGACGGACGTAGGGATGGGAAAAATAAGGGTGATAGTTCGTTTTTGAGCGCCTTTCAGTAAATACCTCTAAAAAAATCTTTTAACGAATGGCTCAGCTGACGAACGTTAGGGATGGGAAAAATAAGGGTGACAGTTCGTTTTTGCGCGCCTTTTAGCAAATTCCTCTTTAAATATAACCTTTTACAAAAACTGGACAATACTTTTTTCTAGTTAAAATTATCGTTTGGTTTTTTACGTCTTTACCGAGACACTTTTTTTTGTAAATGCTCATTTTTAACCGAAGAAGAAATGTCATACTTGTAGTTAAATATCTTCTAAAGTATTTATTATTTCAAAACATGTTGCTTATAATTTTTTTAAGCTTTTGAAATACTGTTTTTTTTGTTTTGTAAAAATTGGTCTTTAGAAACGTCAAATTATGAATTTGTGGTTTGACGATTAAGCTAATTTTGAAATTTATTTGTCGAAATATGGAAATTGACGACTGTCGTAGAAAAAATATTGTATGAAACTCATACATCAAGTGACTTTTTTCTCTCATGGGATTGCTGTATTCACCTACGACTCGTGCGTCAAACTTCCCATTCGTGAAAAAAGTACCACTTTATGCACTTGTTGCATAATATATTCTTGTACAATAGAACTGACAATTGACAGCTGTCAAAATAAATACGAAAAAGTTAAAATGGATCCAAAATGGTCCATTTTCACAATTTACTTATATTATAGTTATATCCCGAGAGATCTGAATTTTATCGGATAAACTGCGGTAGCTTTTTTTTGTAAAATTTTGCTTGGAAAATGTTCGAGACTTAATAATTTGCCTTAAAACGGCTTTTTGTGTAAATTATCAAGTCGGGAACATTTGCTTAAAAGCAAAATTTTGCAAAAAATCAGGGATCGAGGATATGTATATCATGATATATATCATGATATTTATGGAAAATATCACACCATAAATATCATGATATATATCGCAAATATAAAAATAAAAAGCCTACGCCTATGGTGCGCGATTAAACACCTACGCCATTGGTGAAAAATATATATGTATATTTTTTAAATTAGTTTCATTTTAATACTTATAGGTACTTCTTTATTGTCCTTATAATACTAAAATTGAATATCTATGAGAGCAATTTTGTTATGTTTTTTTAAGCCAAATTCTTTTCAGCTGCTTAGCTTTACAGTTGGACGGGGCAAGATCGTCATTTTTATTTTGATGTAACAAAACTCATGATTCTCTTAACCCGGGTAAAGTGATACATCATTGGGCCGTGAGAAAAACTTTCGGGCGGGTGCCTTGGGCACTCGAGGCAGCTGAACAGAATTTGACTTTATTTTAAATTGTTAGAATTTATGTTTTGTTTGTTACATTTTCAGAGCCAAGACATAATAAGCTTAAAAAACTTTGAATAAAAAGATTTAAAATATGATATGCACTCTTTTAAATTCAATCGTGGTTTTATTTGCATGAATAAGTTACATGAATTAAAAAAATAAAAATAAATATCATAAATATCAAAAAGTGATATATATCACGTTTTTTTGTTATATATCTCTTTGTCTGATATTTATATAAATATCATGATATTTTCGATCCCTGCAAAAAATACAGGGTGTAATTAGTTTCATGTCATTAAAAAAAACTGGTAATGGGGACCGACTAGACAAACAAAAAACCTTTATGACTTTTTCCTCTAGGGGCATTGAAAAAAACTGACCTAGGTAAACAATTTGAATATTAGGGTAGGAAACATTTGAGAACCACTGCCTTTCTGGGTCAATGGACGTGTAGTTCCCAGTTATACACACACAACTTTTAAATTGTCATAAAAAAGTGCAAAGATTACCGACCGACTCGTTCTCGCCGGCCCTCGGTTTCAAAGCAAAGAAGGGCGGCACCTTTGAAGACCACCTCAACCGAACCAATTATAAAAATGTAAATAATTCGTTATCTCTTTTTGCAGAACTGCAAGCAAATGATGGGCGTAGGGGTTTAAACACAGCATTTCTTTAAATGTGTGTTTTTTTAATTTAGAACAAAATGTTCGAGTTTTTATTGTTGTTTATAATTTATCAGATTTAAATGTGGTTTATTAACATTTGTAACCTAAATTAGTATTCTGGGTTAAAAGCTTTAAAAATGAGTCATTATTGCATGACATTGGGAAATAAAGAGTTAGACGTCTGAGATACGATAACAGAAAACAGTTATGTGTATTTTAAGTTAGGAAAACATCTGATTTATTTAACGAATTGCCAATCAAGTATCGAAAACTAAAATATTCGATAAATCTAGAACTAACCCATAAATTGTTGATTTACATAAATTGTTCGAAATGGCCTCCGTCTGCATCAATACACTTTTCGGCATGTCGAACTAAGGACATATGCACTCCGTTCAACACATTTGGTAAATTAGGATCATTTTTTATGGTTTCTATGCACATTAAAATACCACACTAACGTTGTCAATAGAGAAAATAAAAGTAAAAATTTGGTCCAAAATCCAAAAAGCAACACAAAAAATACGAACAAGTAGTGTCTGTACGTAATCAATAGGGATTGCATTACCGGTTAACCGATTAACCGGTTAACCGGTAAACAGGACAAAAAACACATGACGATAATTACCGGTTATTTTAATTTTTTACCGGTTATTTCGGTAAATTCTGAACTTACGATATGTCGCGTATTCAACGTTTCTATTTATGTCAGTGACTAGTATTCACTAAATATAGAGTGACTGTCCCAACACTGAGCACTTTTAACAATAAATAAATAATATTATAAAAAGTAAAACCCAAACACCAAGCCCTAAGAAATACAAGTAAGAGAGACATTGACAATATCTTGCGACAGGAAATTTGAATATTTCACTGCCTCAAATATCCGTGGAAAACATTTAGAAGAATGTTATTACCAATTCTTATTAACTTATCGACCTACGAATATCGATAGAGAAAGGGCATTTTCAGTTGGTGGTATTCTATGTACAAATATCAGACCACTAACAGATACAGCTTTGAAAAACTAGCCCTTTTAATGGGCTATTTTTAAAAATATTGTATTTTTGGATTAGGTATTCAGTAAATGCACTATTTGAGTTTATGTTCGTAATTTTTGTTATTCACAGAATAATTATTTATTTAAATTTATTTCATTTATATTTTTTCCTTTTGATAAAAAAACCTTTTATTTGTTCATTATAATAATAATAATAATAATAATAATACATTTATTTTACTCAAAGTAAAAATGGTACAAATTGAACTGTAGAGCTCTTCTTCCATTTGCCCAAATACAACTAACCTAAATCTAAGATTATAAAAAGCTTATAAAAAGATTATAAAAAAATATTAATACATATAAATCTAAAATTTCAAGAAAAAAATAATAATTATTTTATTTGTTAATATTCAGTAATGAATTGCAATAATCTAACAAATGTTATATTTTATAATAATAATAACAATAATAACAACAGCAGCACTCAGACATGCGAACAGACAAGGGGAACGGGCAGACCCCACGAGGCGAAGCAAAAAGGTTAAAAGTAAATAGAATTATATTGGAAAAATAAAAAGAAATATACGCGCATCCACAACGCAGCATTAAGTCTCCTGCTTCTGATCAGCCAAAATGTAATTTTTGACAACTTTAATAATTTTTTTTTTTTTTATTTATATTGTTTATATTCATTTGGAAGTTCATTCCAAAGATGAGATGCAAAATACGTAAATGATCTTTGAAAAATCGCAGTTTCATGCTGAGGCACCAAAACATTTTGTATGTATCTTGTATTATGCAAGTGATCTCGTAAAATTAACTTATTTCTTAAGTACTGAGGTTCGTCATTATGAATTATTCGCCAAATAAGTGTGAGCATGTGTAAACGTCTGCGGTTTTACATTTTCATATGCTATGTTTATTTAGATGTGGTGATATAATATATGTTGTTTATATGGGATACCGTAAATATAACGCATACATGAATTTTGAGGTTTTTGAATTTTCTTTTTTGCTGTCGCCGATAATAACTTTCCAATATAGAACATCACCATAATCAACTAAAGATAATACGAGTGAATCACAAAATTTTGATTTACAGCCTCTAGATATGTCTTTCGCAAAACTGTATAATTTTTTCAATCGACTGTAAGCGAATTTCAATTTGGAAAAAATATGTTCAAAGCCTAATTATATAAATTATATATATAAAAATATTTTTGTTAAATTTAGATAATTTTGTACATGGAAAAAGACAATTGCCATTTTCGCCACCCTAACCATTCATTCTAAAAATTACCGGTAAATACCGGTTAACCGGTTATTTACATTTTTATTTACCGATTTACCGGTTATTAAAACTTCCGGTAAATTGCAATCCCTAGTAATCAAGAACTTAACCACTTGAACGGTAAATCAATAAAATAAATCTTAACTGTAAATACGTGGCCCAAAATTCAAAAAGAACAAAAGCAACACACAAAAACAACGAACGGGTTCGACATGTGTATTTAACGAAGTGCCCACAGAAATTAAAATATTGCACAAGGGAGAGTATAGTTTTCTTCAGATCTACTAAGCACTCAGAAAACGCCGACGTCTTTCACCTTTACCGCACCGCTAAAGACCTTCCCTTACCTACTTTTAAAAAGCCATAAAAAAGTGTGATGATTATCAACTTGTGTCCTCGCCGACGCGCGGTCTCTAACAAAGAAGCACGACACTTTGATAGAGCCGTATTAGCGTATTTGATGGTTAGAGGCACCGACATATGCGAAGATAAAAGCCTATCAACATTCCAGCAGTTCTCAAACAATTTTACTGAAAATTTTCGAAATTTTTATTTATTTATTTATTTTCTAAAACTATGAGCTTTAGACTCCATGTTATATAAGGTTTTGTTGTTCGTTTAGTCGTTCCCCACCACCAGTTTTTTTTTTAATGACATGAAACTGATTACACCCTGTATAACTACCCGCAGTTTGTCAAATTTATCTCGAGAGGTAGATGTCAAGATTATTTCCCTCATAAAAAGAAATTTTAGTGCCAAGGGGCATATTAAGTTTTTTTTTTGAAATCAGAAATTATGAAATTAAGATTAATAAACCGTATTTTTTAAATAATTTTAAGTGACATTAAGAAATGTCATAATTATTTAAATGTCAAATCTGAATTATTTTTTGTGAGAAAACCATTATTTTTAGCAATGATTATTTCTCAACTGAACAAATCACTTACGTACTTTTATTTGAGGTTTTTATTTTTTAATAAACACATCATACACTTTTGTTATAAAAGGTAAGTAACATTAATTATTATCTTTTTATATTACAACCAAATATAAACAATTATTATGTTCATTTGGCAAAAGCTAGCTTGCGTTTATTCAGTGTAAAGCTGGTGTCTGGTTGAAATTTAGAAATTCAAGATATATCATTGTCTATAATTTATGAGGGAAATAATCGAAAAGCAAAAATAAAAAAAAATTATAAAATTGAAAACTTCAAACTTTTTTATAGATCCTAAATAATATGACCCCGTAAGAGCAAAAATTACATTAAAATATTAACACAAATTAGAATCTGACGAATTAACAATAATATAAAGTTTTGTGAAGAGAACAGATAATCCGAGATAATCTTTTGACAATTAATAACACGACTGACAGATAAGTACTGACAATTAGACCAATTATTGTTTTGTTATCACTATCAGTGCCCACTCTAAGAAATGTCTTGTTTTTTAAAACTGGCGTCTCTACAATTTCAGCAACAGGCAACAGAATTTAATAGGTAATAATAAATTAAGGACATATTTAACGCATTAGAACTATGTTATTGAAAAATGTATCGCCATTCTTGTTTAAATGTTTCAAGAGGTAGATAAGTAAGCATTTATCTAAAAGAAATATCCAACATTGAATTTTATGAACATTACTGCAACATTGTAACGTTTGGTCTTTAAAGTCCACAAATCACTAACTGATTGATTTACCCACGATAGGTGCTTACGAGGCATCTGTGTGTAATGTCATTAGTATATACTCGGTAGTTTATCATTATTTAGTCTACCTCTGCCCGAATGTTGAAAATTTATGGGACATATCCAACGAGGTCGATTACACTTCCGATAATTTTATCTATTCAATCAATTGGAACTTATTTGCATCGGAACCAAATGCCAATTAAAGGTTTTGTTTTTTAGATGTCATTTTTTGTTACTTAACTATACACAATTACACACATATAACAAAGTAATAACATTCGGTTTTATTACTTGTTTTCCATATTCTCAATAATTTCCAATGAATGCTCAAAGATTAATAATGTAATATACATAAGACGCGACACTCCCGAGCAATCCCATTCATAAATCTCCCCACAGATATTTGACCTTCGAATATTTTATATGGAATCTCAATTTGGCAACTGTGCAATGTAGACGCCGGATAGCAGCGATGAAGGACGTCAAAACCAGAGTTGGCTCTAAGTGATGTGTAATTCATTTACATGTATTGTAACGGTTGAAATTTGACTTGTCCTGTCATCCCGTGAGATATGTCCCTTTTCAATTTAAAGCTTTAATTTCAAGGAACTGAAATGGAAACAAACAGGCTAGGTTATGACAAGTTCAAATTAATAAACAATGAGTTTCAAAATAAATTTAGACAAGGGTTCTTAAAATGTTTCTGGCTTTACCTTCAGCTTATTTGACGTAATTTAAACAAGTATATAATTTAAATAACTTTAGTGTTAAATTGCACTCTGTTTTGATATTGATTTGACATTTTAAAACAGGGATTTTTAAAATCTAAAGTAGCATGTTATAAGTTTTTTTGAACAAAAAAACCTGAGAGGCAAAAAAAGGTAACCATTTTGAAATCTAGAATTTCCTGGCATTTCTCTCCTGATTTGTGAAGTGTTAGGACCTCATAAGAACTAGGGTGAGTTGGTTGCTACTGATTTTAATTTTCCTGCTAGATACTTACTGGAGAAATATTTAATTCCAGGTTCCTTTTCTACTCTCGAATTTAATTATTTCACTCATCTATAATTTTATGTCATTCAAATCAAGGCTAAAACAATTTTAAAAGCCTCCCTGGTAAAGTCATTCTGGCATTGAGAGCCTGAGCATCTAAGGATCCCGCTAGGCATTGTTTCATCCACTGCGTGGAAACATTTTAAGAACATATTAATATTGTGAGACGCCTCCACATGGAAAGCTATCTGGTCCAAAAGAACTGTTCATAACCTGCCGTTGTTTCTGGGCCATGTCTAGCAGCTCCACCAAGAAGCGCAACCAAATAAGATGCAAGTAGGATTAACTCGCTCGGCGAGACGACTGTAAGTCCATCTTTTTTATTATATCCGTCTCAGCCCAAGGGGCCTACCTAAGTTAACACAACAGTGAGAAGTACCAGCCCGCAGCGAAAACCTGTCAACTCGTTAAAAGTCTCTTATTTTCTGTCGGTGACTTATTTTTGTAAGATCTTGTAAACTCACTAAACAGCTGTTATTTGGGTATTAAATTTTTGTAGAAAACCTAAAACAAGACATAGTCTAGCTCTTATCAATGTTTAAGAATTGCACATTTATTTGACGTGCACTTTTGCATTTCTTTAAAACTTTGGGTAGTCACACACATTTAGCTTGTGCATTATTTCATGTTCTATTATTTTATTATTATAACCTACCTGTTGTTCAAGTGGGCAATCGCCAAAATAGCATATAGCATTTCCAGATGAATTAAATTTATCATTTACCATTATTAATTTCAAATTTCAACTATTGTCATCGAGTTGTCAAATTTCTTAAAAGTAAGGTTGCTGTCAAACAGTAAATTCCTAATAGTAGGGGCGCGTTCCGTATCTAATGTACGAAGACATTTAAATTTTCTTGGTAGGGCTGATTTCGCGATCACTTTAATTTTATTATCGTTCATTATTTATATTTACCTTTATATGTTAATACTGCTCAGAATTTACTTAGTCATTGTTTGTCATTTATTTTGTACCACGTACATATATTTATTATTAAATTATTATTATGATTATTCCTTGTGTTTAAAATTATTTTGCTTGTTTTGTCACTCCCCTCCCTTGTCGATCCCTAGCGATCGGCTGGCGCCCGCAAAGAAAATAGCTCGTGCATTTTTGGTAACCAACAAACAAGAACCAACGAATAAGTACATCGCCAAAGCAAAATCTTCTTAAGCGAACCCACCCCCGGCTACGACTGTAAGAGCTGTCGCGCGTGGTTGCTATTTAAAATTTCTAATCTGAAAGTAAGCGCCACAGTATAACTTAGTATTGCCTTGTAAATTATTTTGCGAATAGATAGATAGTTTATTGGCCAATAAATAGATACATATACACATGTGGCAAGTCAAGGATAAATCATAAATTATAGTATAGAACATACAAGACAATATACATATAAAATGACACAAAAGTAAGAAATACAAAAAAAATCCTCTTTCATAATTTAAAAAGATTAGAAAAAATACATATTCAAAATGTACAAAAAATCCTATACATATCAGCTAGTAAAATTACAACCGTAAAGCTAAAAACGCATTGATGTTATAAAAGGCACTTTCTATGAGTAATTTTTTTATTTGCATCTTGCTCTTATACTTAGATAGCTGAGGGATTTTTGAGATTTTCATTTGGACAGTTATATATACTTTTTTACAATTAATTATTTTTATTTATTTGCTTTTATCATGATTAGAGAATATTATTTAGGTATTATGCAAATCACAATAAAAAAGTGTGTAACTTTTTTATTTAATATGAAAATACCTACTTTCTGTATATTGTTGCCCTAATCTGGGCACGCTAATATACTAGTTAGGTAAATACTTTAAAACACTCATTATTGGAGAACCAATCAAAACAACTACTCTTCTAGCTAATACTGACGAAGTATTGAATTACATGATAGGATTCTTAGCATTTAAAAAAAATATATTGAAAATACTTAAATCATTCATTTACATTTAGTCATTCACACTTTTTTTATTTAATATGAAATTATCTACTTTCAGTATATTGGTACCTTAATCGGGTCACGCTAATATACTACTTAGGAAAACACTTTAAAACACTCATTATTGGAAAACCAATCAAAACAACTACTCTTCTAGCTAATACTGACGAAGTATTGAATTACGTGATAGGATTTCTGGCATTTTAAGGAAAAATAAATATTGAAGATACTTAAATTATTGAAATTCAGTCATTCACAAGAATTATTGAACCTTCATTCTATTTCAACTCTAGAAAAGTTGTACAAGTTTTTTCGAACTCGTTAGTTCTCATCAGTAGAGTATAGAAACATTCATTCATTATTTACAAGCCTATTCTTGATTTATTTTTTACAATTAATTATTTTTATTTATTTGCTTTTATCATGATTAGAGAATATTATTTAGGTATTATGCAAATCACAACTTACACACTTTTTTATTTATTATGAAAATACCTACTTCCTGTATATTGTTGCCCCAATCTGGAATCGAAACCAGCTTCCCATGTCTCTCTTATTGTACGCATGGCTGTTATAAAATTTTAATTAAATTCATGCAAGTTTGACTTTGCGTATATTAAGCACTTTTTTTTAACTATTTAACGTCGGCCTATTTCCGCTACCAGGGCCTATCACCGACGCCAGGAGACGAGCTACCCCCAACCTGAAAATTTTGCCGAACATCTTCCCTTAAGAAGAGTAGGGATCTTTTACTTGCCTAACATTTAATAGACGACAAGGGACCGCCTGCTTTACATCCCCTCCGAAGGATGGTATATCCACTACGTAATCCTCGTCTGAGATTACGTAACTTCCGCGTATACACTGATATACAAGCCGCTAGAAGGTGGGACGAGAACGCTGTATTTCCCAAGATGGGACCCCATGTCTTATTTAATCTGTTTTCAATAAAATAAATATAAATTACGACACATTTACGCGACTGAAAGCGCAGAGTGTCGCAATGGCCAGGTGTTGTGGCGAGAGACATTCAGTCCTGCTTTAAATTAGCTTAGACGATCTCTGGGAAGTTTAATCGTAGGTGTTTGCATTTATGTCTATTAGATTTCACATTTAAATTGTTTTCATTTTGTAAAAAGAGAGATTGTGAATAATATTTCTAACAACACAGGGAAAATAAAAACAAAAACCCTGTCTATGTAAAAAATCTCTGCGAAGTCTCGTCGATATAGTCGCGTATCATTTGCACCCCCGTAAGCCTATGCAGCTCAGCGATGGTGATGTATCGCGGTGAATTTGTCAGAAGACGCAGGAACTTATTTTGTGTTCGCTGGAGTCGTAGGCACTGTGCGTCCGGAATCAGGTTCCAGGACGCACAGGCGTATGTTAGAATTGGTCTAAATATTGTTTTATACAAACACAATTTATTGTCCACATTAAGTTTGCTGCGTCTATTGACGAGCGGGTAGAGTTTGCTCAGAGCCGCATAAGCTTTGTTTATAACTTTTGTTATATGGGGTGCAAATGAGAGTCTTATGTCCAATGTGACTCCTAAAAAGTCTACTGTTTTTCGTTCTGTAATGAAAAACAGTAGACTTTTTAGGAGTCACATTGGACTAGTGAGGTGAGGTACGGTACTAGTTTCAGTGACTGGACTTCGATCGGCGAAGTTAAGCACGACCGGTCGAGTCCGTCACTTGGATTGGTGACCGTATCTCATCTCGCCGTCCTGGTTAAGTGGTAGAGTAGCATTAGCTAAATTTCGCCAGGACGTTAATATAAACAAAGGCATTAAAAAAAAATGTGTTTGTATAAAACAATATCTAGACCAATTCTAACATACGCCTGTGCGTCCTGGAACCTGATTTCGGACGCACAGTGCCTACGACTCCAGCGAACACAAAATAAGTTGCTGCGTCTTCTGACAAATTCACCGCGATACATCACCATCGCTGAGCTGCATAGGCTTACGGGGGTGCAAATAATACGCGACTATATCGACGAGACTTCGCAGAGATTTTTTACTTGTAAACTAACTAACTCTCAACTTACGCAAGACATTATTAATATAAGACGAAGGGACAATATACAACACACACACAAACTAATACATGAACGCTTACCAATCTACGACACCCCATTACTGACGTTACCTAAACCCTTAGAACCCACCCTCTCTTATCAAAACACATACCCTTATCATCATCCCATCTACTCCTCTTGACCCCTCGACGAAAGCCTATACACCATCTAATAATTTGTTCTTACACGAACAAATAAGTGTTTTTAAATAATGACACCTTAAACAGGGTTTTTGTTTTTATTTTCCCTGTGTTGTTAGAAATATTATTCACAATCTCTCTTTTTACAAAATGAAAACAATTTAAATGTGAAATCTAATAGATATAAATGCAAACACCGCTTCAACGGAATGTCGACTGATATTCACATTGAAGTCGCCTCTACGCTCGCCCCTTATTAAGCACTTATAAATGTAAATACAGGGTGCAGTTAGAATTTTCTTTGTAAGTAATGTACTTTTGTAACTTTCTCTGTGATTTAAATTAAACATAAGCCTAATATTTCTTTTTCGTAGTACAAAGATTCTAAATTGGCTAGACCTTCCCCAGACACAAACATTGAGAAATAGATGAGAATAAGCTAGCGCATAGTAAATATCCATGAGTCCCTCCTTACCTAGAGTATCTTTTAGTTGCAATATGGCAAAATATGTTTTGTTTAATTTACTATAGACACGGTTACCCTGAGGTTCCCACGAAGTGGTGCTTATCGGAAGAGAGTTAAAGAAATAATTTTTTTTTGACTGAAATTTAGAAATTCCGTTTTTTTTTTCATTTAGTATTAATTTATTTCTATTACACCAATCATTCATTTCATCCACAACATTTTTGATAGCTTCATGTATATCATCATTACTTGTGGCTGATACAGAAATTGTTGTGTCATCTGCATACATAATTGTGAGCCCTTTTTTTATATGATAAGAAAGATCGTTAATGTATAAGGCAAATAATAAAGGCTCCAGGATTGATCCTTGGGGGACACCTAACAAAACATCGTGTGTATCGGATTCACCTTCATATTTCACTAGAAATTTATGTCGATATCTTAAATATTTAGCCATTGTTTAAACAATCAAGATAATTTGTTTATCAATAATAGCTCGTTCTTAATTGAATTTTTGGCCATCAGAACCTCACTCAATCGATAAATATCGATAGTACCTACCATTTTTATATGGTCCGGGCCAAAAAAACAAGTTTTTATTTGTTTATTTAAACGTTTAAAAAACACACTTATAAAAAAACGAAATTTTCCGCGGTGGAACATCCTGTCGAAATGAGGTTTTCGCCATTCGTTAAAAAAAAGGGAAAAATTCAAGTATTGCGGACCTAGCCAGGACGCCACTGCATTCGCGTAACTTAGTGGTCAATGTTTGCGCCAGAGCTGGGTCGGATACAGTTAAAATGTATTCGAATACCGGATACGGATACATCAAATGTATTCGAATACCAGAGACAAGATACGGATACTTTTTGCTTTAAAAAGTATCCGAATACCTTGTATTCGAATACTTTTTTCGGATACGGATACCGGATACTTTTCTTTCGTTTGCGAAACAAATATTTTTTAAAGCTGTCCAAGACGCAATCTGTTTCTTTTAAATAAATATATGTAATGCCTTTAGGTATTTTATTTGTTTTTTTTTTTTGAGTAAAACAAAGTCCACGAACAACAAAAAACTAATTTTTTTCGAAATCGGTCAAGAATGTACTTTAATGTCTACTTTCTCGGCGCAATTTTAGATCCTAACATACGCCATTCTGGTATTTTAGTCCGTTGCTATGCAACTATCAGAAAACAGTCCGGGAACTTTTTTTTTCTGAAATTGGTCGGCAATGTCTACATTTTCGACGCGATTTCAGATCGAAAAATACACAATTCCAGTATTTTAGTCTGTTGCTAAGAAACTATCAGAAAATAGACCGGAAAAGATCCGTTGCCAAGTAACGATCAACAAAACCGTACGGGAATGTTACTTTCCCGGCCTAGGCCGGGAAAGTAACATTCCCGTACGGTTTTTTATGAATATTTTAGACAGTAAATAAATACACGCAGACAAACCAACTCTCATTATTATTGGTAAGCAGTTAGATTGTAATGAAGAAATGTTATACATTAATACAAATTCCTTAATTTATAATTATACTGATTGTGATTTCAGAAAAAATAGTATGTGTACTTCGGTGTGAAAGCACATTCCTGGACTTCGATGCTTGTTGGCCTCGACTAGCACTTGCATCGTCGTCCGGGAATGTATTGCTTTCACACCTAAATACACAATATACTATTCCCGGCCTAAGCTGGGAAAGTTACTTTTTCTGAAATCGATCGGCAACGTCTGCATTTTCGGAGCGATTTCAGATCGAAAAATGCACAATTCCAGTATTTTAGTCCGTTTCTAAGAAGCTATCAGAAAACAGACCGGAAAAGATCCATTGCCAAGCAACGATCAACAAAATCGTACGGGAATGTTACTTTCCCGGCCTAGGCCGTATACTTTAGAGAGTAAATAAATACACGCAGACAAACCAATTCACATTAAAATTGCATTTATTAGTAAGCAGTTAGACTGTAATGAAGAAATGTTATGCATTAATACAAATTCCTTAAGTTATAATAATATCGATTGTGATTTCAGAAAAAATAGTATGTGTACTTCGGTGTGAAAGCACATTCCCGAACTTCGATGCCTATTTGCATCGTCGTCCGGGAATGTATTGCTGTCACACCTAAATACTATTCCCGGCCTAGGCCGGGTAAGTTACTTTCCCAGACTGTTTTTTTTTATATATATATTTTAAACAGTAAATAATAAGCACTGAATTTCTGACTTTTTTCAAAACAATAAAAATTCCTTAATTTATAATAATATTGATTGCGATTTCAGAAAAAATAGTATGTGTACTTCGCAGTAAAAGCACATTCCCGGATTTCAATGCTTGTTGGCCTCGGCTTAAAGCCTCGGCCAAAAATTTATATCGTCGTTCGGGAATGTATTGGTTTTACTACTAAATACACAATCCAAAAAATCGTCTAGAAAAAAAATTATTCAACATTTTAACAAAAACTAAAACATATGATATAAGGAGTCATTCTTTTTAGAAAGTTTTGCTTATACTGAAAAATACTTAACTACTTTAACTATAGTTGGAATGTTGATATAACGTACAAGGTGGTTAAAAAATAAAAAAACTTGAAATTTTTGCGAGAATGAAATACCAGTTGTTGAAATTGAAGCAAAAGTTTAAAATCTTATAGGAAAAATTGTTTCTAATGTCGATAGAAGGTCAGACATAACATTTGATTTAAATTATCTAGTTTTTTTGGCATCAAGATTAAATTAATTTTGCAAAAGTAACTAAAGAAAGTGCATGATTTATTAATTTGTTTAATAAAATAATCACAAAACAGTTACTTTTGCTACTTTGGTTAACTTTGCAAAATTACTTTAATCTTAAAGATGCCAAAAAAAATTGAGATAAGCTTTCAAATTTCATATCTGAACTTCTATCTCAACATTAGGAACAATTTTTCCTATAATATTTTCAACTTTTACTTGAAGAACTGGTACTTTACTCTGGTAACAATTTCAAACTTTTCGTATTTTTTAACCATTCTGTACGTTATATCGACATTCCAACCATATCTAAAAGGACTTTTCAGAATATATGTAAACCTTTTTATAAAGAATGACTAGAAAATAATTTACAATTTAATATGTATATATATTTTTTGTGGTAATCGGATATTTTCAGTATCCGAATACTTTTATTGTATTCGGAAACTTTTGTTGTATTCGGATACTTTTATTTGTATTCGAATACTTTTATCAGTATTCGAATACTCGCCTAATGTATTCGAATAACGGATACTTTATTAATTTGTGTCGGATACGGATAACGGATACAATTTTAAGAAAGTATTCGAATACAGCTTTCGGATACAGAAAAAGTATCCGAATACTGTATTCGAATACTACCCAGCTCTGGTTTGCGCTTAGGTGGACCATTTGTGCTGTATTTAAAAATAAAATGAATTTCCCTCGGAATTTCATAATTTTGAATCGATCTCATTTTGTTATGTATTTAATGTTTATCTTTAGTCTTATAAGCACAAAACGTGAATAGTACTTTTAACTTATCAGTATTGACACATATTGCAGTAATAACAGACAGTATACGAACAATTGGTATTTACCGGTACAATTCGTTATCGACAATTTGCAAATATTCCTTTAAATAGACTCATTCCAGTTACACCTAGGAAAAAGAAATTCCGATAACATAAATGCTTCACCGCATGACAGATATGACTAAATTTGTACGCGATGCGATTACAAAACACATCACCTTTATTATTGAGTATATCAAGCTTATTTCCTGTAATGGCGTTACATCCGCTAAAAAACCTCTAACCGTGAATCATGTTCGGAAAAACACTTATATGTGCTTTTTGTAAGTATCGACTGTTAAGCACTTTAATTACTCGAAATCATTATTAAAAAGCATTAATTAATATTAAATCATTGATTGTAATAGAGATAAGGGCCTTTGTTCATGTAGGCACTCGAGTTTGACGTGAGCTAAACGTGCGTGGAAGCTATAATAATGATAATTCAGTAAGCCTCATAATTCATATAAATTTTAAAATTCGTTTTAAAGGTATATCACGATATACCTTTCAATAGTCCTGTCACCTGCTACATTTAAGAAGAGTTGCTTCGTACATTAATTCAATTTATTAACGAAACATACCAAAGACAAGGCGAAAGGCTATAGTCGGATAAGATGGGTGAATTTGTCCCCGCACGGATTGTGCTCAATTTTTTTTGCTTGGATTATTATCAATATCACTTACAATTTTGCCAAATTTCATCTCTTAATATTAAACCGTTTTCGAAAGAAAAAAAAATCAAAAACTATCGAAAATTTTTGTCTATTGAATTGAATTTTAGCCAATTATACTACCAGAACATAAATGTGGAATAAATTAGAACAGAATCGGACAACGGGAATACTGAACAAAAAATCATGAATTTTTCTGGATTTTTTTTTAACTCCTAAGTTTCGGCACAACTACCAAATTTTTTCTGTAGAATCTTGGGATGGTTTTTTTACCACAAATAATTTTTCTAAATCGATCAAATCTGTATAAATACTCCAGTCATTTTAGACAAAAATATGGCTTCTGATCTAACAAAATATATCCTTCATTATTTTTTTTTAAATCGATTTATTTTGATGTTTTAAAGAAAATATTAAAAATCGGCAACGAGATCACTATGGCATAAAAAAATTATTCAAGGTCAAAGTTCCCAAAAAAAAACGGTTTTTTGCGAATATCAGGCTTTCTATGGCTTGAATGCCAATTGAGGTTATTATGAAAATGAAAGATAATGAAATTTCACACAAAAATGATCTCTTCCATTTTTCATGTACAACGAATGGTTTAGGCAAAAATGTGCTTCGAAGTTTCCGCGCAAGGCATAACATTCTCCATTTCATATAGTCCATGCATAGGATAAGTGCTTGTTCTAAGTATAGTATATACATTTGATCAAAATAAAAAAATATTGAAATTTTGATTAAAATAATGTCCAAGTTCGTAAATATCATTTTAATGGTGTTTTTTGTTTGGAAAACTGCACTATGACAAATGGAGCATATTATGCCTTGCGCGGAAACTTCGAAGCGCATCTTTGCCTAAAGTATTTTAAAATATCTAATTTTTTAAAATCGATGTCATTTATGCGGAGTCCCAAAAAAAAGTTTTTACCCGTGCTATCTATGCGCATGCCTAGCTTCTAGTTGGCGTCCTATCGCAAACATTCGCGACGTCGTCAAAGTTTAAAGCCAAAGTCGTTTAAAGTGGGGAATTTTGAAGAAGTCAAACACAATGGACCACAATAGTCGTGACGTCATGCATGAAGCGGTTAATTTGAATTGCATTCCATGCAGCCTTTGATGCATGCCTTCTGTACATGTGTTTTATGGGTCAAAATAAATTACTTAAAAATGTATCTAAGGATTGGTACGTTATTTTTTATATTTAGCTATTGAAACCTAACTACTGATATAGAAATAGAGCTGGATTATAGGTTTTTTACATGTGGTAATCAATTTTCTCTACCGAAAATTTAAAAAAATATATTTTCTGGATGGCTATTTCTGCGCATGCGTTCTACAAGTGTCTGGAAAATTATTCGGAACGTAGTTCTTTGATTATTTCTTTGTATTCTAACCTCAAAGCCTGTTTTATTTAGTTTCATTTGAAATTGAATTGCTTTCCATTATTTTATACTATTATCACAGATTTTCAACCTATAACTTCGTGTTTAAATATTTTTAAGTAAGTATTTTCACTTAGAAACGCAAATAAATAAAGAAATTACATATTGTATCATTTATTCACAACTTATTTCTATTAAATTTATAAATGATTAAAATAGTTTAAAATTGAACTGTCTAGTAAACACGACATATTCCATGAACATGCTTCATCTGTTAGGGTACAAACATGCCAAAGATGCTACCCAGCTAGAAGTTCATGCCGCAGTTTTAGAAGATGTATCGAAGCCATTAACGTGTAAAACAAACCTATACATTTAAATGTGACCGCACATACCGTGGATGCTAGCAGAGTGAACTGCTCTTAGCACAAATTGATAGCTTCGATGCATCGACTGAAACTGCGGCCTGAACTTCTATATCTGTGTAGCATCTTCGGCATGTTCGTACCCTTACAGAAATATTATAGTGTGCAAGAGAGCCAGAGCAGCTATATATGATGTCATAACCATAATCCCCTTGGACAAGTACATTCTGCATCCGTTATATTTTTATCGTTATTCAAAAATATCTGAAAATAATTAATTACGTTAAAAGTCAAATATGATAATGTTTAAAAAAAATGCACGCACTTCTACTTTTTTGATTCTATCTCTCATGCTAGCATGAACTTGTCCCTTAACAATCGGTACTTCGGGATCATAAATCATTCCTTTCACGTGGCTCGCTTCAACAGAACTTTCTGCCTTGACCATGAGTTTTCTTTTATCTTTAAAAAATTGAGCAATCGCAGAAAAATGGAATACGTGTTTTTGAACCATTTTTCAATGCTAAAATAGGTAAGTATATTGATACATACATATTTAAAAATTACTTTGTTATAATTTCAATCACAAACGTAGGTACTTACGATGCCGTTGAAATATATTATTATTGACTCCAGTACAAATTTGGAATCCAAACGCTTTAAATACTGTAAAATCCTTGAAAATTATAAAAGAAATAATCCACTATACATAACCTTAAATTTCATCTAGTCCAGGTAAACAAATAAAAAGATGCAGATATATTCGACATACGTAAACACGCGTGCGCAATAAAAAATTAATTTCTGAAAAGATTTCAAGAGGACTTTAAAAATTACAGTTTTATTACAAGAAGGCGCAGCTTTTAAAGTTAAAACATTTGTATGATAATTCAATAGTTAAATATTTACAGATTTTTTGAAATTTCAAATTCAATTTTGACCAGTGTCCTATGTACAGTGGTAATAAGGTCGATGTTAGAAATAGGATGAAATAGTTAGAGTGGGAGTGAAACGTCACACTATTTCGGTCCATAATGTTGAGCGATCGAAAAATGTAGAGAAAATGTTGGCAGTCTAGCAACACCACAGGTTGTTCCGATTAGTTGTTAGTTGTGTGGTGTCTGGTTGGTATTTATCCGTTTATCATGAAATAATATTGTGCGTTTTAAGAGCATAAAAATCTTGTTAACAAACTCGTGCTGATCCGACTAGCAATGGTAAAGTTCGACAATTCCAGCATTTTAAGTCTTTGGACGTGCACTTGGAGTATTGGAAAATAATGCACTGAGAAACAGTTTTAGCCAAACGGCAATACTGAATTTCAAAAACCGCTGCCCAAGGAATCACTACTTCCACATCCAGATTCTCTATCCAAGTCATTCACAACGAAAAAAGTTTGCATGTGGAAATAATTGTTTATGGAACTTTAATACTATATTTGTAATCCTCTACCCCAAAAACCCATAAAACGATACCCCACATCGGTAGTGGGGTGGGGGTGGTGATAGGGGGGTGGTAGTGGGGGTGGATGAAGTAAAAAAATATTTTGAGGTTTCTGGTTCTTGTACATACACTAAATCACAATTTTTTTTCATCCCCTTTAATAGGGGGGTGGGGGTGGTAATGGGGGTGGCTAATGCCAAAAATTTTTTTGAGACCCTAGCTTCTCTTGTATATACTAAATACCAATTTTATCGACTCTTACCTGCTTGATTTATCCATTTACCCCAAATTTACCCCAATTTACCCCCCAACCCTTCGTCGGAACAACATGAAAATATAATCTAGTTCCAGATCTCGTTAAAGTACATACGTGTACCAAATTTCAAGTCAATATCTTAAACGGTTCCAGAGTAAACGTGCGCACAAAAAAAAGTTACAGACAGACCGACAGACAGACAGAAAATTTTTTTTCGCTCAAACTTATAATCTCGACGTTTCATGACATTTTAAGCCTATTTGAACAATAAAAATTTTTAAAAAATTTTTTGTCGTTACTATACTTCCACTGGATGTGGAAGTAAAAATACGTATCTCTACTAGAAGAAAACGATTTTTCCATAGCACTAAAATGCTAGTTTTGCTGATGAACAAACTACATCAGACGATACTATAGCAATGTTACAGCAACTGTAGTAGGAAATATAGTAGTGATTCCTTGGGCAGCGGTTTTTATCTTAAAAATTTTAGAAATGGTAAAGATTTTATCGATTTCATCGCAAATCTCTTTATGTTCCGACTTCATATACATTTTTTATATGAAATTTCCCGTACTTTCGAATGGCGCAATTAGTTTTTGAAAGAAAAATATATTTTAAGATATATTTGACACAAACTTGTATTTTGCAACTAATTTGTTTAATAACAAATTATGCTTTGGTATGTTGTTCCTGACATGTTCAGAGATGTATTCTAAAAGTTACCGTTTCCCGGAATTTTTCCGAAGTGAAAACCTATTAACTCCACTATATCGTTAATGGTTTAATTACCCTAACATATCAAAGCAAGTAACTAAACAATTCATCTGGCACTCTTATAAATAAATCCTCATGAATAAAGCCATTTAAAATAAACGTGGCCGTTAATATTTCATGAAAATTCAAATCCTCCGCGGCGCCAAGTGTCAAGGACTGCCAAAGCTTTAATTCTAATTAAAATTATCTCGACTTGTTTTCACTCTTTCGTTTTCGACCTGACTCAACTGGAATTCTAGTTAACGGGATTGTTTTTAATACTTCAAACACGCCCGGTGCAATTAGCCGTATGCTAATGCCTGCCAAAAAGTGTGACGAGGTGGAAAAATAAGTAATAAAGAAACGTAATGGACCAGTGCTCATCAGACTGTGCTTTATTTATTGAATGTTTATGTTTTCACTTCGTTTTAGTTTTGTTTTTAGATCGTGTTTTCCGATACAATTGATACAGTCATTTAAATCGGAAGGATGTTTGAATGGCCATTAATTATTACAGAAGCTATTCAAACAAAGCCGACTGCTAACTGGGGGCATTAACGTATTCATATAGGTCCATTTTTGTGTATAATTTCTGTCAAATGTTGAAGTGATGGACAATAGTGCACTTTAGAGAAATTAAACCAGACTTTTTTTTACTCTGTAGAGTTCTTAACTTAAAAAATATGCGCTTTTAAATTATCATTTTAGTCCAGTCGAATTGTCACGAATAGTATCAAAATGTGACGATTTTATTAATTTAAGTTGGTTGGGCATCTAAAACAAGCCCTTATAGCGTGCCAAGGGATGTCATACCGGATGGGAGGGGGGTGGGGGTGGAGGGTCGTAAAGTTGAAAAATCGGTTTACCGCGTTTAAATAGAAGGCTACTAATAACACAGGTCTACAGAAAAAAAAAAAGGTCTTGTCTTGAGGTTCTCATATAACTTTTTAGAAGTATTTTGACGCGCTGAAGCCAATTTTGAGGGGAAAAAATTTCTACCGTCTCATTTTTTCTCTACCGCCCCTTTTATTCCCTAAAAAGGGCAAAAAAAAAAGGTCTTGTCCTAAGGTTCTGATCTAACTTTTTCGAAGTATTTTGATACGCTGAAGTCAATTTTAGACAAAAAAAAATTTATATCGTGTCAGTTTCCCTCTACCACCTCATTTTATCCCCTAAAATAGGCAAAAATGAGGTCTTGCTTGTCCCAAGGTTCTGATCTAACTTTTTCAAAGTATTTTGACTCGCTGAAGCCATTTTTGGACAAAATATTTTTTCTACCGTGTCAGTTTCTCTCTACCCCCCTTTTGTCCCCTAAAAAAGGGCAAAAAAAAAGGTCTTGTCCGAAGGTTCTGACCTAACTTTTCCGAAGTAATTTGACGCGCTGAAGCCAATTTTAGACAAAAAAAATTTTTCTACCGGCTCAGTTTCCCTCTACCACCCCCTTCATCCCCTAATTTTTGTTTTGAAAAGCAGAGATTAGAACCTTAGGACAAGACATTTTTTTTTTGTAGACTTGTGTAATCTGAGAGGAAAATTCCAATGATAAAGATATAGGTATTAAAAAAAACCTATGAAATGAACCCCCGAACGTTAAGATAGCTTTATTAGGTCAGGAGTAAATTCAAAAAAACTGAAATTTTGAAAAAAATAATAATTTCAGCAAAATTTTACTAAAGTACTTACGTGTTATATAGGAGAGAATATCTGGTAAAAATTTCATATCGATATCAGCATTATTTTTCGATAAATTCAATTTTTTGGAAAAAAGAGTCTGAAAAATGGCTATAAGTACTTCACTTTCTGTCAGATTTTGCTGTGAGAAGAAAAATTCTATTCTTCTAGAGTCGTTCATTAATTACAAATTGGTGGATGGGATCAGTCCAACAGGCCCTGGCAATTTTAGGGAAACGGCTCAATCAGGCCCGGAACCGGAATCTCAAATTTAGGTGGGCCAGGGCAAGATAATTTTGTTTTGTGGGCCAAGACCCAAGGGAAGAAATACACCCAGGCGAAAATTTTGTATTTTTCAAGTTCAAACGCTGTAAAATGAAAAAATTGGAAATTGGTGGATGGGATCAGTCCAACAGGCCCTGGCAATTTTAGGGAAACGGCTCAATCAGGCACGGAAACGTAATTTCATATTTAGGTGGGCCAGGGCAAGATAATTTTGTTTTGTGGGCCAAGACCCAAGGAAAAAAATACCCCGCAGATATTTCCAGGAGATGACGTTATTAGCCAGGTCACGCGCACCAGGTCCTCCGGAGGAGGTTGTCGGTGTCAGATTCGGGATGAGCGTCCCGAAAAACCCCTGGGTGACGAGTTTCGATCGATTTTCCATGAGTTTACAGGGAACTCCAGGTGATGACGTTCCTGGTGCCGTCCTGACCTCCAGGTGCACATGAGGCTCATTTGGACATCACATTCAGGTCCAGCGACTCAAAAAATCCCCTAGTATTGAATTTCGTATGATTCGGAAGTTTTTTCTGGAAGATATGAATTTTTCCTTAATCACTTGAAAAGATGCACTTATAAGAATGCACTTTTCGATGCAGCAATGCAATTTCAAAAAAGTGCAAGACCAAAATATGGCACAAAGTTTCTAGATGAGTTAACGAAGCGAATGCAGAAAACCCCATCTCAATCCGACTTATTGCAAAAAAAAATTGAAGGTTGGGGCTATTTTCGTGTTATATTTCCTCGACTATACCGACTGGCAGACGGTAACCATTCGTCGTCGAATTTGCACGCTATTTCCTAGACTATACCTGTACCGGATTTCAATTAAATATCTGTTGAAGTCTTGATTTTGTAATAAGAAACGCACTAAAATATTGAATTTGAAAAGTGTTTAGATTAGGATATGTATTTATTAAGCGAACCCCCTTCTTTTTCTTATGTACAACCTACTCTAGAAATGTCTATAGTCGAATAAACTCTAAGCTGGCGCGTCCAAAGGTGGCTTCATCAAATAAACTAAGAGAATAAGACATAGGCAACTAGTTCATCTCTATATTCTCTATGTCACTGCGATAGCTTTATGCGCATCGCATATCAAATCGTACGTCGTGTTACCAACTCGTACATACTACATACGCCACCTTAGAGTTTACCGGCCTATATATGCTTTTTTTGAAATATACTGTATAATATATGGGCAAAACGTGGTGACAAATTTATATTATTTGCTCAAATTAATTTTATTTAATAGTATGAAATCTATTATATTAAACAATAGATATTAGGGAGTTGCTCCGTAACGTAAACCTAACGTTTCATCATCATGTTTAGAGACATTATCTCCGCAAAACAGATTGCCCACTATTAAGTGGTGAATAGCACATTAGTTTAAGTGGTGATGCCTTATTCTCTGATAGTTTAATTTATTTCGCAGAGGACGGCGTGTTGTACAAATTACACAATCACAAACCGTCGTAGAGTCACACAGTGTAACTCCTGTAGGCCTTGCTGTTCTCAAGACCCTAACTTTATGGCTCATCGCCCAGTTCCTGCGAGAGTTGAAAAAATGCGTAAAATTTAAAGAAAACGATTCAATTTGAACAAATAAATTGTATAAAATTTACTATTCACAGTCCAGTCACTCCAGTTTTAACTTCGAAAAACCGAAAAGAAAAAAAATATTTTTTGCTAACATCTTCATTTTGGCTTTTTAAACAATCCCTCAAAGGTCCTCATCAATGTCAAAGGTCAGGAGAATGAGTTTTTTCTAAATATCTTCTTTTTTATCAGGCTAAGGTCATTATGAAAGTTATAGATCTTCATTTTCTCTACAAGACAGGTTCTATACGCTTTTCACGTACGGCTATCCATTTGCGAAATAATGTACATTGAAGTTTTTGCAAGAACAAGAAATTTTCGACCCAAATGAAGAAGGAAAATAGTTTTTTTTTCTACATTGATAGACTTACCGGGGAAAATATGTAAAACAAAAACGCACCTTGCATTCTACCTCTGTGGGAGTGCATAAATCAATATAACGTTTATGTTGCGCTTTATCAGATGAAAATCTCAAGAGCGGTTCGTCGCACGCCAAAAATGTATAGACTAAAATTAAAATCTTTAACTTTCATAATGACGTCAGACTGATAGAAAAGAAGGTATTTAGAAAAAACTAATTTTCCTGACCTTTGACCTTGAATTTTTTGTTGTTGTCATGGTCCTATTGACGAGGACTTTTGAGGAGTTGTTTAAAAACCAAAATAAAGATCTGCGTTAAAATCTTACGAAGAAAGCATTATACACCAGAAAATGCGTTTGTTTCAAACCGTTAACTATCACAATAAAACACATTAGATACATGTTACCTAATAGTTTTTGATGTACGAATTATGTAAGATTGCGTGCAATAACTAATTTGGAGACAAAACACTTCCTTATACTTTTACCATTGATAATCAATGCTTTTACTTCATGCATGATTCTTTAGAATGAAATGGAAATAATTTTTAGTGAATCATGATTATTTGTGTTTGATATAAAACTGATGCGACCTTGACAGCTAACCACTCGCACTCGTGTTTATTTTGTTCGAGGTTTGGTTTATTATTTTAAAATCCAATCTGTATGGTATGACGTCACAGGCTGATGAAATCACTGCATCTAATATGACTGTTGAAAGATTAAGTCAAAATGCAAATCTGTTTTCGGCGTTAAAAATCCAACAGATTTTTTTTATATCGAGTATAAAAAAATGTTCGTGCTAGTACACATATAATTACTGTGTGAACTAGACAAGTTGGTAGAGTATTTTACAGATTTGGATGTGTGGGTTTCATATTCGGATACTTAATGAAAAAGCGAAGGATGCATATTTTATTTTCTTAATATCCTTAACATGACATTATATTTCGTACACTCGTCCAAATGGATATTACACATGTAGTTTCACTATTATAACTTTATCGAGCACAGTTTCAAAGAGTGACTAATAAGTTTTTACCACTCTGTGGTCTTATCTTACTTCTGTCAATTCATTACATTATTGTGCTTTGTTGAGTAACACAGTTTATTTATTTACATATAAGTATGTAGTTAGATTTCCTATGAGCCCGTAATGTGATTGTGCCAGGGCCACATTATTAAAAGTTCTCTAAGCAACCGATTGCCGAGTTGTTTTGCTTTCCTTCAAAAGACGTTAACGTAAGCATCCGACTGCCGAGCTGTTTACGTTTTTTTTTTAATGAATAGGTACTTTATTGTTCGAAATTAGGAAAGAGAATACCTAAACAACCGATTGCTGAGTTGTTTTTTGAATTGTTAAACTGAGGTTACGTAAACATTTGACTGCCGATCAGTTTACGACTTTGTTTTCGAACAAATTAGGGTTATATAATTTAGACTGGGGTGTTTTTTTAAGGTGATCCACCTCTGGGCGATATGGAGGGAACCCGTGGGGAGAACGATATGCAGAGTGAAGGAGCTACCTCAGTTGTACCCGAGGAGGTTTTGAGCCTGTTTGGCGAAGAACCCCTGGGAAATGAACCAACATGGGGGAAGGAAGTACAACCCATTATAGCAGACCGTTGGAATAAATATCTTGTACTTGGTATCGACAAAAAAGAAAAGGAGGATTTGCAAAAGAAATATCTCATACCAAAAAACATGACACTTTTACAGGGGCCAGAATTAAATCCGGAAATATTGGCATCAATTACCGATGCTCAGAAAAATCATGATAAATAATAAGTATAGTACAGAGTCAAATTGGAAATGGATTGTCCGCTTTGGCTAATGGCTTAAACAAACTTATGGTGGATCAGAAGTGCAAAGACGTTAAGTCAGAAGTTATGCCCTGCCTTATAGATGCGGGTAAGGTGATTGCTGATGCCTTTCACATGTTGTCAAAAAGCAGAAAATTTCATATAGAATCTAATCTGAATCAGACGGTTAAAAAGATTGTTCGTGAAAGCAAACCGGACAAGTATTTATGTGGAGAAAATTTTTCCGAAAAATTTAAGGATGCAAAAAATCACCAACGCACTGGGAAAGAATTAAACATTGTCAAGTACCCTTCCAGCCCGTACAGACGCTACCCCAATAACTATTCGGGTGCACCGGAGCAAGGTAATAGTAGTGCTTCTCGAAATCAACCGACAACCAGCGGTTCTTTAAACTTCCGGGGACCGCACTTCAAGGCCAAAATGAAAAAGATCCCTCAAAGGCATCAAGTAAAGCTCCAGAAAAGGGGATATTACAAGTAAAGGAGGTGAGTGTATATGCTGGCAGATTAAAATTTTTTAGAAACAATTGGAAACTGTTAACTAATAATTCAAATATTTTATCATGGCTTGAAGGTTACAAAATACCTTTTCATACAAGCCCCGCTCAAATTTATAAACCACAAACTATAAAATTCAATATGTCAGAAAAAAATAATCTAGCTACAGCTATTAAAAATATGGAAGAAAAAGGTATTATCAGTCAATGCAATCATACAAAAAATGAGTATTTGTCTTCCTTTTTCCTGGTCCCAAAATCAGATGGTACCTATCGTTTCATTTTAAATTTGAAACAACTCAATACATTTATTTCAAAACCACCTCATTTTAAGTTAGAAAATTATAAGTCTGTAAAAGATCTGATATTTAAAGATTGTTTTATGGCCACAATAGATTTGAAAGATGCGTATTACATGATACCAATTGATGCAAACTTTAAAAAAGTATTAAGATTTGTTTTTAACGGCACTCTTTATCAGTATAATGTTATGCCAATGGGTTTGTCAACTGCACCATACATATTTACTAAATTGTTAAAACCTATTTTTAATAAGCTTAGGGCAAATGGAGTTTTTTGTATAATTTATCTAGACGATATTTTTCTAATAGGTAAAACTAATCAGGAAATATATGATAATGTCCACCTGGTTACTGGTTTACTTGAGAATTTAGGATTTATTATTAATTATAAGAAGTGTAAATTATCACCCTCAAATGAATGTAAATATTTAGGATTTATATTTAACAGTAAAAACCTTACTTTAGAATTACCTGTAGAAAAAAAGACTAGAATATTATCAACAATTATTAAGTTGTGTAGAAAATCAAGTGTTTCCATTCGAGACTTCTCTAAGGTGGTTGGCACACTCGTTGCGGCTTGCCCAGCTGTTCAGTATGGATGGCTTTATATTAAGTGTTTGGAACGTGCAAAATATTTAGCACTTTCTAAGTCTAAGACATATAACGCAAAAATGTTAGTTTCTAGTGAAATAAAGAGAGATTTGTATTGGTGGGCAAATAACATTTTAGATTCCAGTAATAATCTAAACATAACAAACTTTGACCTTGAATTATTTACCGATGCTTCAAAAACAGGGTGGGGGGCTGTTTGTGGGAATGAAACAACACGTGGGTTTTGGGGTGAGAAGGAAGCACAAAGTCATATAAATTATCTGGAACTTTTAGCAATTTTTTACGCTCTAAAGTGCTTTGCTTTAAATAAGAGTTATTGTAATATTGTATTACGTGTGGATAATAAAACGGCGATTGCATATATAAATAAAATGGGTGGCATTCGATTTCAGAAATTAAACAAATTAAGTCGGCAAATTTGGACATGGTGCGAGGAGCGAAATATCTTTATATATGCAACCTACATTTCATCCAAAGACAATGTAACAGCAGACTTAGAATCTAGGTCATTGTCAGTTGAAACTGAATATAGTTTAAATGAAAAAGTATTTAAAGAAATTGTGTTACGATTTGGAGAACCTTCCGTTGATTTATTTGCAAGTTATATTAATAACAAATGCATAAATTATGTTTCATGGCGTAGAGACCCAAACGCTACAGCTTCTGACGCGTTTACGCTAAGTTGGAACGATTACGAATACTTTTATGCTTTTCCTCCATTTTCTATTGTTGGAAGAGTCTTAAATAAAATAGTAAGGGACAGAGCAAAAGGAATTTTAATTGTCCCCTTGTGGCCCACACAACATTGGTATCCCTTATTTGTTAAACTTTGTGTGGAGGAACCGTTAATTTTGGGACCTAATAAAACAATGTTGTTTTCTCCTTTCAGGGACCCACACCCGCTATGGCAGCAACTATACCTAGTAGCGGGGAAATTATCAGGGGATCATTTTTAAAACGAGATATTCCGGACGCAGCCATACCAGTTATGATTAAATCTATAAGTGAGGCGACCCTCAAACAATATGCCGGGACTTACAAAAAATGGTGGCTCTTTTGCATCCGCAATCAGTTAGACATTTACACAGCGAATGTTGGAAACGTTATTTCCTTTCTTAATGATTTGTTTTTACAGAATGCTTCGTACACTACGTTAAATACACACAGGTCTGCTCTATCGTTAATTTTAAATTACACTAAGGGGGACGAAGTACTGATCAAAAGATTTCTCAAAGGCGTTTTTAGAACCAAACCCAGTTTTCCAAAATACAACACAACATGGGACCCCTTGCCGGTTCTAGATTATCTCAAAACATTCTACCCGTTAGATAATCTTTCCCTGGAAATGCTTACAAAGAAGCTAGTATCCCTACTAGTCTTGGCAACAGGGCATAGAATACAGACTATTGCTAAAATTGAACTTAAGAATATTCATGGGTTAGATTCATCAAAAATTAAAATTTATATTTCACAAATACTAAAGACGTCAAGCTATAATCGTGAGCAGCCTGTTCTAGAATTTGATAGTTTTACACAGTGTCCCGAGTTGTGTGTAGCTAGTACTCTAAAGGCATATCTGGCAAAAACGAGTTCGTCAAGAAGGAACGCTAAGGGATACCTTATCCTTACATATAAGAAGCCCCACCGCATAGCTACCACTCAGTCCATAAGCCGTTGGGTTAAGCAGGTATTACATGAGAGTGGAATTGATACAAATATGTTCCACACGCATAGTACTAGACATGCGACGTCTTCGGCCGCTTATAGGAAAGGTTTCAGTATAGATCAAATAAAAAATACTATAGGATGGACGCAAAATTCACAAACTTTTCAAAAATTTTATAATCGGCCGCTAGGAAAGGAAAAATTGAATTTTATACAAATAGTCGAAAAAAAATAATTGTTGATATAGCTAGCTATATAACCTTAGTTTTAGACTATTACTTAGAAAAATATTAAATGTTTACAATTAAATAAAACTGTTGTGAGCATTATAAAAATTATTCTTGTTAAATAAATTAAGTTGAGAGGAAACCGAGTAAAAATTATTCTTAATTTACTAAGTGAAATAGGGAAAAATATAATTTGGATACTTTCAACATCTACATGTGTAATATCCATTTGGACGAGTGTACGAAATATAATTTTAAGAACAAACGACTTACCTGTAGGAAGTTCGTTCTGAATTATATGAGTATACTCGTCCAAATGGATAGGTCCCTATCCCAGGTTTTGCACAACCCTCCCCGAAAATTATATTTTTCACACAAATAATGTAATGAATTGACAGAAGTAAGATAAGACCACAGAGTGGTAAAAACTTATTAGTCACTCTTTGAAACTGTGCTCGATAAAGTTATAATAGTGAAACTACATGTGTAATATCCATTTGGACGAGTATACTCATATAATTCAGAACGAACTTCCTACAGGTAAGTAGTTTGTTCTTAAAATTATTAACTAATTGACACTCTTTGAATGCTCTACGATCACTTTGAGCCCCATGTTACATTTTCCTCGGTCCCTCCATTTTATGAATTAGGCTCTATTTATATACAAGATATCGCGTCCTGCATGTCGACTTCTCATTGGTGTTTTAGGCAGAGCGCCCGTCTGTCAGACAACAACAAGACACAGACGCGACAAATAGACAAACAGAAAACATTTGATCGCATATCAAAGCGACACGTGAAATTCACTAAAAAACATTTTACTATTTGTCAGTTGTAATCTTAGTAATCATGTCATCGTCGAAGGATGAAGATGCGCTTGCTTTAAGTCTTTGTCGCATCTGTGTCTTGTTGTTGTCTGACAGATGGGCGCTCTGCCTTAAGGTTGCCAAAGATCTGTTGTCAATCGCTAGTCATAAAGCAGAGTAAGCAGACACCGTAGCACCGTGCGTGAAGTAAGCTTTCAATGACGTAAACACAATAGAACAAACAGTTTACAGTTCGTCGTTATGTAGATAATAGATTGTTTACGGGATCGCTTGGCCCTAAATTGGCCTTCCTTCACCTCAACCTAAAAAATCTCTTGTGAATTACCCTACAACTAGTTGTTGCATAGAATTCCCAGACTTTTTACAAAGCTTGTGATTTTCCTGGGAGCCAATTTCCCCATATCTCCAGGCGTAAATCCGCCTGTTCCAGGTACTTTAACCTAATAATCCGGGAGCCTGCGATCTTTTGAAGGTAGTCATTTCCAAGGTCATTTCATTAAGGCTGCTTTTCATTTATATAATAGTTTATTATGTTGATTAAAAGTTTAAATTTTAGTAATTTCATCAAGGTTCAAATTTTGTTATATAACAATATGTATAATGTACACTCAAAGAAATAGTATGGGTAAATTCAACAAAAAAAAATGGTTAACTAACAATATCGTTAATTTTGTTAAACCAAACTATATTGATGGTATTTTTAAACAAGAGGTGATTGTTATTTTAATTAATAAAAAGTTGTCGTGCAACAAAACAAACATTAACTTAAAAAATAGATGAATAAGACTATTATTTTGTTCGTCTGACTATTATTTTGTTGAATTCTGTCAAATTAAACTAGGTAATGGTATATTTTATTATTAACTATTATCGAATTGTAATTCTAACCCAGTATTAGTTCGCTGTACTATTGTACTTGGTAGACAAACCAATATTATTGTCGTCTTCTAGAAGTTCTAAAAGAATTATCATAAAATTTGCTTGCTTACCACGTAGCCTATTACAGAAATTATTCCCAGATGACGCCACATACAAATCACTAACAATAATCCATTATGCATTATCTTGCACTCTTATGAATTTATAGAAAATTAATAACATGATTGCAGTGTTCAAATTCTCTCAGGGATCATCGATATATTTGGATGGATCTTATAAACGATCTCTAATCTTTGGTTTGGGTGGTCTGATGTCTCAATACTGAGATTTTGGCTAACCAAAAAAACTTCATCATACAATAAAGTGTAGATCAACCTAAAAATTAGTTGGTGAACAAAAAACAAAGTCGTTGTACTATTTAATTGTAGACCAAATTGAAAATGGTTAGTGAACATAAAAAAATGTCATTGTACTATTTAATTTGTTACAAGAAGATATGATTATTAAACTACTATTTGTTTATGAAAACAAATAAAGTTGTATGACTATTCTTTACTGATTGATTTAACTATGAAACTAGATAGGCGCGATTTCATATGCTCTTTTTGGTTGAATTTACCTATCATTTTCTTTGAGTGTATTTGACGAAAAATTGAGTCAGCTGATGGCAAGGGCGGATTTAGCTTTGTCTCATGGGGGGGGGGGGGTAAACTCCCGGATGAGTACGATTTTTTAATAAATGCAGCATTAAAATTAAGCAGTAAATAAAATTTAAAACATTTTCTTTTTATTAAGCGTTTATTTTATTATTTTTTAAAGCAGTGGGAGTAGACGAGTAGTAATGTTTTTTACTAGTTTGTTTTCTGTAAACGTAGGCATTTCTAAGTTGGATTTTGGGAAAACAGTTTTCAATGCTCATTTAAAATGAGAGAAACTACTTTATTATGAAAAGTAAATACAGTTTATATACATAAAATATAATAACAATTATATTTGGAAAACTGATTAAAAACAGTAAAAATTTTAATTTAGACTTAGTAAAATACATTGATTAAATAACAAAATCCGTTACTCTTCTTTTGTTATTAGCAAAACATATTTTTTTTATATCTTCGTAATTCATGGGGGGTATTTACCCCCATTCCCGTAAATCCGCCCTTGGCTGATGGTAAGAGGGGGGGGGGGGGGGTCGTTAGCTGACGCCATAAACATTGTAGTTCGCGTCTAGCGCACGGCGCGAGGGCCATATGTGTCGAGCATCGCGCATTGTTTTCATAACAAAAGGTGACAGCTTTTCCATTATGACATATCCCAGCTGATCATTATTTTTATTCAATGTATTTAATACTGTATTATATATTTGAATAACAGTTTTTTTCCCATTTAATTAATAGAAAACTTTCTCGCTTAAAAATATCTTGAATTATATAAATTAATATAACGAGAGAAAAATCCATTATTTAAAAATCAATGAAAATGAACTTTTATTTATATTACTTTAATACAATTTATTTATTCCCTATCTTCCTCGTCATTGGCGTCATCGAAATCGAACGCCTCTATCTCCTTCTCTATCTCTTCCTCCTCATTATCTATAAATAGAATATGATATTCATGAAAAATTAAAGAGTTAGTTAATTAATATCATGTTGTAGTTGTTTATAAAACGCACAAATTGAAGTACTAAAGTAAAAACAAATGATTTCTTTTGAATTTAAAGAACACAAATTTTGTATCATAATTTACATATATTTTTATTTTTTTAGTTTTATAAAATAAAAATATTGTATAAAAATTATTATTACTTACTTAAAATTAACATAAAATAATAATTTTTTAAGACCTTCACTATTATCTGCAATTGAATCAAATGTAATTTCAGAAATGGTTCGCATTCGCACCATTTGAAAAAATATTTGTTTTCCTTTTCGTCCCAACCATATTCATCCGTAACAATTGACTTGAAATTTTTAGTAGGTACTACAATTTGTGTATTTTATAAACAACTGCATAATATTAATTAACTAATGTTTCAATTTTTCATGAATATCATGTTTTATTTATAAACAAGCTAAAAACGTACTCTTCGCCTGATGTTCACTGAACTCTATAGGATACTCTTCGCAGTTTTTTGTACATATTGTTGGTTTTAGACATTTTTAATTTTATAGTAGGTACATACGAACTTAGTTGGTAAAATAAAGTGAAAATAAAAAAAAACGTACCAAACCCCATTGGGGTTTCGAACCCGGTACCCTTGGATTCCGAGTCAAAAGCGTAAGAACTACACCACCACCTTAAATCATATTTTCACGGTTGTATATTACATTATGAAATGTATATTTGTAAAATATATAAATATATAGATATTAAAATGAAATATTATTCCACAAGATTTCTATTTAATTACAAAAACATAAGAATGAAAAATTTTTTTTTTCAAATTAATAACATTTTTATTTACCGTTCGATTTTATTCAAAAACAATAGGGTTCTTCCTCTAACTAACACTAACTTACTGTCCAAATTTCAATACAATCGGATTTTTGTTACAAACTTGAGTTATCGTGCTTACAAGAAACGTGACGGACGGACGGACAGACGGACATTTTGAAAGTTGTTCAGAATTCGTTCACTAACACAATGATCTGAAAATTTTTTGTCTGCGAGTGACATTTACGGTTTTAGAAATGTGCCAATCGAATGCAATATACTCTTCGTTTTCGTATTTGCGAAGAGTATAATAATAGTCCCTTGAGGTAAACCAAAAAAAGGCAAAGAGCGCAAAAGTTCTGCGACCGGACCACAAGATATCTTCACTTCCGTTTTCGAGGGCGGGGAACACGATGGTGACAATATTTTCCGACCTACCCTTCAAGAACTACCCCTAAACCGGAACAACCACCTCTTTCCGATTTTCCAATGCCAGGCATTCTTTTATCGGAAAATTTTATTAACGAAAGCCAAAATTCAATTAACAATTATTCGACTTGAAATATAAACGCAAACTTAAAAAAAATTTGTTAATTAACAATAGGCTCATTTTATGAAAAATCGGTGAAAATTTTTTTTTCCAGCGGGATATTGTTCCTTTAAGTGTCTGAATAATAACGTTTTTTTTTACTTCCACATCCAGTAGAAGTATAGTAACGACAAAAAAATTTTAAAAAATTTTTATTGTTCAAATAGGCTTAAAATGTCATGAAACGTCGAGATTTTAAGTTTGAGCGAAAAAAAAATTTCTGTCGGTCTGTAACTTTTTTTTTGTGCGCACGTTTACTCTGAAACCGTTTAAGATATTGACTTGAAATTTGGTACACATATGTACTTTAACGAGATCTGGAACTAGATTATATTTTCATGTTGTTCCGATGAAGGGTTGGGGGGTAAATTTGGGGTAAATGGGTAAATCAAGCAGGTAAGAGTCGATAAAATTGGTATTTAGTATATACAAGAGAAGCTAGGGTCTCAAAAAAATGTTTGGCATTAGCCACCTCCATTACCACCCCACCCCCTTATTAAAGGGGATGAAAAAACATTGTGATTTAGTGTATGTACAAGAACCAGAAACCTCAAAATATTTTTTTACTTCATCCACCCCCTCTACCCTGTCACCACCCCCACCCCACTACCGATGTGGGGTATCGTTTTATGGGTTTTTGGGGTAGAGGATTTCAAATATTATATTATTAAAGTTCCATAAACAATTGTTTCCACATACAAAGTTTTTTCATTGTGAGTGACTTAGATAGAGAATCTGGGTGTGGAAGTAGTGATTCCTTGGGCAGCGGTTTTTTATTTTTAAATTAACATTTAATAACATAAAAAAATATTTTTACTTATTACGGCCGGTTTCAGAGCATCGTAGCGGCTTAGTGTTTGCCGCGCGAAGCTCTATTTTCAACATTAAATTGAAATTATTAATAACAGAGATAGAATTTCGGGAGTCGGGACTTTTTTTATTGGAAATTTCTTCCTCTTTAAGAATCTTTCTTTAAAATTTCTTAAATATTAATAGTTTTCGAGTTATTTGAAAAAAAAAAAACGAAACTCGTTATTTTTTCAATCTTCATTTGTTTATAATTTTTGCAATTGTTTATGTGCGGATTTGAAACTTTTGCACATTTTTCTAGACATCATTCCGAATCCAATGACCCTTACTCATATTTTTACGAACTTTATAAGAATTAACACGGCTTTGAACTTGTGAATTAGTCTAAATATGACATGATAAGCCTTACAGATTTAATATCGATAAAACTGTTAATATACTGTAAGACTTGTCCATGTCCATATTCTGCCATATAATTTAGGTTGTCGGTCAAAACTTTAAAATGTTGGCATTTTGACTGATTTGCATTAGATAAATGGTAATTAGAAACATTTCCTTGATTATTATTATACCTGCTCGATTATATGAAATAGGCTGAATTAACGGAATATTAAGAAAATCAATCTCGGTCTTATTTTGTATGTAAATAAATGCTTTGAAATGCTGTATCAAACGCGGTATGCGCCTTTCGGTTAAACGTAGTGTCAAAAGTAGGGTGCAAACTTCATTAAAGTCCCCTTTCGTGATATTAAACTCATCTTTTATGCTGAATCAATACTCTAATTAAAATAGCGAGTACGCTACAGTAAGCGGTATTTGTTTATAAAGTATATTTATTACACCTTGTTCCTCTCATAATCACGCATTTTAGTCCAACCTGAGTTATTTCATTCCTGGAAGAATTTAAGTAAGAAATGTGTGTGGCAACTTCAGTTCCCGAGCATTTTCGCGTGATAATGAGTGCAAAAAATTGTTTATTTGAGAAAAGACAAACATAAAAAATTATATGCAAAAAAACTTTAAAAACAAATTTTTATTATTATTTATTATTTAGGTGTACTAAAACGAAAAAAATAAAATGAATTGCCTTAAAAGCCTATCGCGCGCGAGAAGTTCATACAGACATTAATTTTGTTTGACAGAGATTGTAAGTACCTAATTAAGTATTTTTCTTCTTTTTTTTTTTCTATTCATGCGACGAGCTTTTAAGACAATTAATTTAATTATTTTTTTTAGTACACCTGAATAATAATAAAAGCTTGTTTTTAATAAAAAAAATTTTACAAACAAATTTAATTTTAAATTTTTAGTTGCGTCTTAATTTTTGATTTTATATGCCTTACTTAAAAGTACCGGATCCTCAGCCATTTTTTAGAGTGCAACGTCTGAGTGAACACACTATCTTGTCAAATTATGGTTTAAAAAACTAGAAAAGCACACTTTTTCGTACCATATTATTGCATTGTCACCAGAACGCAAAATTTCAGCTCTGTTGGACGTCGTTAAGTGGTTCAAAATTGACTTGGCAAGATTTGACCTAAACTACCAACTAACTAACTAACATACAGACGTTAAATAAAATCTTATAATAAAAAGCTTTTGTACGGCTGTTGTCATACCTGGGACGGAGTAAATAACATGTTTATAAGCCTTTCCATTAAATATGTGTATTTTATATAACTATTTTGGTTACATTTCATAATTATATTCATATTAAAAATTATAAATACCTAACTATTTGTTTACTTATATTTAATTTTCGGAGATATGATCTGGGAGAGAAGTAATAATTATCGATATCTGAAGTTTTTATTGCCGTAATCCTTTATGGTCTAGCCTGAGACCATATTTATATCTACGACGGTACTATACCTATAGACTTGCAGGGACCAACTCCATGTGAGAAGCAATTAAAAGTGGCAAAACAGGTGATTTTCTCTTCACTTTTTGTGTTATGACTCGAAAACAGTGTAATACTGTACTGCAGAGTGCTTGTTTTTGTCTGTTTTCGAAAAAAATAAGAATCTGGCGAACTTCGTACTAGTACAGTCTGATATATTGCGGTTCAAAGTTATGGTATAAAAGTGCAAAAATGACAAAATAGAACTACTTTCTACATGTTGACTCTGCAAACTTAAGGAAATTAAGATAAAAAGAAAAAAAAATCAGTGCCCATTAAATTATGTTACATATCATAACAGTATTAAAAATTAATGTTAGGCTAAGTCCAATTCTATATGTATGTTATGTATTGTCTATTTTAAATATACCATGTATAACATTAATTTGTTGATCTGGTAATTTAAAAATAATAAGAATAAAAAAAAAACTATATCACATAACGAACAAATGAGACCCTTAGAAGTCTGTAAGATCATATGGTCCAGAGATATGAGGCCCTGGAGTAGGGTATAAAATTTTTTACTTTTATCTCTCATTTATTTTTTTAAATCGACAAAATAATAACATTATATTATTGATAAACTGTTTATTTTATCCTTAATTATAAACATACATATAACCTTTTTTTTTTACTATTTTACAACATTCAATCACTATATATGTATATGTGTGACCCATTTAAAATGGAAACACCTTTATAACTTTTTTATTTTTTATCCGACGAACCAAATTTTACCAAAATATAGAACAAATTAAGATCTACTTATAGCCAAAAAAACATTCGCCTCCTACAAATGCAAAGCCACCTGCGATACCAAAATAAATGCAAAAAATAAAGAAATCATATTAGGCATTTTTTTTATCGGAAAACAGAATTGTCCAAAAACCTAGAGTCCAAAATTTCAGGAACCATAAGGTTCCAACTACACCGGGTGCCAAGGATACTGCCTCACCCATATATTTTCTTTATTTTTTCTTAACTCACCCATTTGAAATTTGGGGAGCATACAACTACCGCTAAAAATGTATTTATGGACGTAACTAATAGTACAATAGTATACTTCCGGTTTACCCGAAAATGACCTCAATTTTCCATTTTTAAACTTAACACCCTGTATAATAATAATAATAATAAATTTTATTTTTTAATCCAAATTTACAAGTATTTTTTTTAACATTTCAGATTTTAAGGAAATAAATGCACCTGATTTCACAAGGAAATCGTTTTGTGCCTTACCATTTTACTAAAAAATCTTTATATAGGAGATTAATTATATATAATAATTAACAAATAACAAACTAACATTTTTTCTAACACTAATCTAAAATTACCCTAAAATTATGAATTTAATTAACTGAAACTAAAAATATGGAATTACTCTGAATTATGAATTTAATTAATTGAACTAAAAACATGGAAGGCTATTCCCAGTTATGAGAATATTTGCTCAAATAGATCTAAATTATTTATAACAAATATTGATAACTTTTTACAAAACGGGTTATAATTGTAGATTGTCTTTATGTTTTCAGGAATGATATTATAAATTTTGGGAAATGTAAAGCAAATAGATTTCTTGTATAAGCTGGAGTTTGGTCGAGAGACAATAAGAGCATTGCGTTCATTTTGTCTTGTATTATATATATGGTTTGTTGGTATTCTTAGCTCCCTATTTTTGTAGATATATTTCGCTACATTAAATATATATAATCCATTTATGTCAAGAACTTTACTGTCTAGAAAAAGCTGTTCTGTAGAATATCTTCGATTTTTCCAGAGTATTACTTTAAGTATCTATTTTTGGGTAACTTTTAGGTTACTTAATTGACTGTTATATGTCCCACCCCATATTATAATGCCATACGTAAGTATTGATTCTACTAACGATTTGTATGTCATTTTTAAGATATTAATTTTTACATATTTGATTCAGGACAACATTCTGAGTATTCCATGAAGATTCGCTAATTTTTGAGCAGATGTTCAGTTTTTTCAAGCATTGTAAGATATTCGTTTAGAATGCTTTGGAATCCCACAATTCGTTCTACGGGAAATAAACTCCAAAGGAAAAACATTATTTTTCTTTTCATTTCATTAATAACTGTTTACGAATCCAACAAAGTTGAATATCACTTTTTATTGAAAACTTTTTACCTTTGCACTAAAGGTTTGTTACACTATAAAATAAAAGAATGAGATGACATTTGTAAACAGAAAGGTGAGGCGTATTCTGTGACACCCGATATAATACAAGATTTTTTATATTCAGTTTGTTAGAGAAAAGCAGCCATATATTTCATTATAATTGATCCTAAATCTAAATTATAACTCGGTATTAAGTATGGTAATAATATCAGTAAAAGTATGGTAATAATATCAGTAAAACTATAGTATTACCCAACAGATTAAACCGATTAATATGACAAAAATTAAATAACCGCGCTAATTGAAGAGGTCTAAAAATAAATAAAAACTCCACACACCCACTTTCACAATTAGTAAATTAAAAACAGAGTTAAAAACTCACAGCAAATGCTAAAGAGGAAGCTTTAAGGATATGATTTTGCAGAGTGAGAGGGAAATATGCTTTTATATACAGTTTTTATCATGAATTTTGCATATAGTTAAATGCGATGCTCTAATTATGAAATTAGTATAGTAACTATTTTCATTGATAAACTACAATATTCAAGTACAACATAAATTTACAATAAAAAATATTTATATAAGTATAGTTGTATTTGGTAGAACAATAGCAAGTATCTAAAACAGTTTTAAAGATTATACAATGTTTGGTTTTTTAAATGAATTTAAAAAAAATATTTTAATATAAAATGTTCCACACAATAATAGTAGTAGCTTCTTTTATTAAAAATTCTTTGAGGTAGGTTCTAAACGATCGAAAGCGTGTAATAGATTTAATATAAGCAGGTAATTTATTGAACATTACTAACCCAAGCACGTCAGGTGATTTATATATGCTGCATTTAGTGAAAGGAACATGGAAATTATCTGTTTCTAGTATTTGAATAATGAATATCAGAGTTTCTGGCAAATTTTTCTTAGTGTTTATGTTTAAATACATCAATTCACAAAGCAATTATTAAAATGCCTAGCTCACAAAATAGTGATCTGCAAGAATGTCTACTGTTCTTATTATTTGTTTTTGAGCTGTAAATGCCTTAGCAGCATGAGTAGATCAGCCCCAGAGGACCCCATGCTGTATCTCAGCAAAAATCTACATCTGAATAATATATTTTTATTACTTAACTGATTTCTGTGGAAAACCATTTATAGATTAATCAATAAATGAATTTGACTACGTAGTTTAGAAACAAAATGTTCACTATGATATTTCCAACTCAAAATTCTGTCATCATAAACCATATACTCATAAAATTTATCACTTGTAGATACAGGTGGAGTTATTTAGTATAATGAGGGTCTTTTTCCAATTGTGAAAACGTAAATAGTAAGTTTTATCATTATTAAAATATGAGGAGTTAACTTAGATTAGAAAGAGTCAAGACTATCATCTTTATAAGTTACTAGATAAGATGTATTATCGGCATATATGGTCAAGTTTATATTTGGTACTAAAAATTCTATATCATTAATTAAGTATGAAAAAGTTCGGGGCCTATAACGGAGCCCTGAGGTACTCCTATTTGGACATTCTTGATTTCAGAATGCGAGTGCAGTAATGTAAATTAACTTAATATATTGGGACCAGTTGTTAAGTAACAGTTTATCCAGTTTAAAACTGTACCTTCCATACCATATTTATTTAGTTTGAGCAGAAGTAAATTCTAGTCGACACAATCGAATGCCCGGCTGAGGTCACATAAATACTTTAATACGGCATTCGCTAACATTAATATTGTTATTAAGGGCCATATTATAATATTAGATTAACCGTACAGTTTAAACCTAGGATTAAACCAAGCTTTAAGCTTTACTTTACAAAATGCCTGTTAGGGCCAGTATTATAATGTTAGATTATATTATAACGTTAGTTATTTTCTTGAGGGCAAATTATAAATCTTTAAAAAAATGTCAAATAGCAAAGCCCGGCTATCTTTAAAAAACTATATTTTTATGGCTGTTGAAATAAAACATATCTAATTAACAATAACAAATTTATTATGAAGCGAAAAGACATGGTAGAGCAATTGACAAAGCAGGGGTGAGCAAATAAAACTTGTGCTTGGAGTATGATCACAAAAATCAAACAGAGCCAAAAAATTGTACAGAGAGACAGACATTTATAAAATAGGTACTCACTATAAATCATAGATACGGTACCATAAAAAGAAACACCTTTGTCGGCAAAAGGCCACAATACACAAAATAATATTGCAAAATATATAGATAACTAAATTATTAATATATATGAATAGTTGGCCAACGTATTTGTCCTTAAGTAGAAAGGTAAAATGACATCCTACTAATAAACAAATTGTAATTTTTATAGGAATCAAAACAAATCTCTATATGTAAGTAAAGTTAATAAACATAACAAATGAAATGTAGCATTTCATGCTACAAGGCACATATAAAAACAAAAGGTACGAAACATAGAAAATGTTTTATAACTATTAAATGAGAAATTTCATTATCAGTCTTTTTAAACGGGACTAGGCACTCGCGATCTCGAAATGCCGCACGTAGCACTTAAGAGTTAGTTTTTGCGATGATTGCCTTTGAAATATAGAATAGTTTGATTACTTACATTGAAGTTGCCTGTCAAATGGAATACACTTTCCTCTAAACACCGTACACCTCCAGAATTGAGCACTACAGTGTAAGTAGACTCAGAACAGCATTAAAACACTATTTTTACGTACAATTGTACACACAAAAGAATATTTTTAGATTACACTCTTAAAAAAACAAACATAACCATTTAATGAACTCCCATTAACGGGAAATGGTTAATTGTACTAAACAAATCATAAAGATAGGTAATAATATCAGGGTTTATAAAGACTCAACCCTCTAACACTAGGACGATTATTCATCTTACGAATTTCACGTCCCTATTCATCATGTCTGCCGCTTGGTTCGGTATTTATCTCTTCCCCCACTAGTAGTCGAAATACCTCTACTCCTTAAACCCGCGAATTTAAACTATGGTTTCTCATTGGAGGAAAGGCATTATTTTCAAATGTTTACCAGTAAAGCCGAGAACTAGGTGACGGTTACGTTACCTTCTAGAACCTTACAGTAGCGGCGATAATTTATTTTTTAAGAGGTAACAAAATAGGTAATTTATGTACGGAAAATACTAAATAATGTAATTTAAGGGCTTTTATGACTATGAATAAAAATGACCGTTACAATATAAAGGTAAAAGAAAATACCAGAAAAAATAACTGCATTGATAATGTGTTCATTAATTTTGACATGGAAACGAAAATTTCCACTGTTGATTGTGATTTCTCAGATCATAACGGTATTATTATTAATGTACCTCACTTGAAAGGAAACTATGTACAGGAAATTAAACAAAAAATATATAGGCCGATTACAGAAATGGGTAAGTTTACATTTTATAACCTAGTTGAAAACATTGACTGGACATTTGTTGATGAAAAGGGGGTGGATATTAATTCAAAATTTCAGATATTTTTAGACAAAATACTAGAATGCCATAACATAGCATTTCCGGAAAAAAATACACAAATAAACACAATACAAATGGGCCACCCTGGTTTAATGATAAATTAAGAAATGCGTGAACAACTAAAATTTCTTGATTTAATGTATAAACAAAATCCATGTCCTGCGAATAAGACACAAAAAAATGTTTATCGCATGCGTTATAAACTTGAAATAAAGAAGGCAAAAAAATAAGCAAATGACAAATTGATAAAAAATGCAAGCAACCCTAATAAATGTATGTGGGATATTATAAATAAACAGAGAAATAAAATAAGTCAAAATAAAAATAATGTTGACATAAAACCGGATGAATTTAGTGAACACTTTGTCACTGCAGCTCAAAAAATTTTAAATGAGCGCACTGTACTTCCTCCAAATGACAATTTAGATCCATATTTAAATTTTAACTATAATAACTTGCCAAATACCGACTTTAAATTTACTGAAGTTACCCATAACGAAATAAGAGACATAATCACAAATCTAAAAACCGCTGCCCAAGGAATCACTACTTCCACATCCAAATTTTTTATCCAAGTCACTCACAACGAAAAAAATTTGTATGTGGAAATAATTGTTTATGGAACTTTAATAATATAATATTTGAAATCCTCTACCCCAAGAACCTATAAAATGATACTCCAGATCGGTAGCGGGGTAGGGGTGGTGATGGGGGGTGGTAGTGGGGGTGGATGAAGTAAAAAAATATTTTGAGGTTTCTGGTTCTTGTACACACACTAAATCACAATTTTTTTTCATCCCCTTTAATAATGGGGTGGGGGTGGCTAATGCCAAAACTTTTTTTGGGACCTTAGCTTCTCTTGTATATACTAAATACCAATATTATGGACTCTTACCTGCTTGATTTACCTATTTTCCCCAAATTTACCTCAATTTACCCCCCAACCCTTCGACGGAACAAGATGAAAATATAATCTAGTTCTAGATCTCGTTAAAGTACATATGTGTACCAAATTTCAAGTCAATATCTCAAACGGTTCCAGAGTAAACGTGCGCACAAAAAAAGTTACAGACAGACCGACAGACAGACAGACCGACAGACAGAAATTTTTTTTTCGTTCAAACTTAAAATCTCGACGTTTCGTGACATTCTAAGCCTATTTGAACAATAAAAAATTTTAAAAATTTTTTTGTCGTTACTATACTTCCACTGGATGTGGAAGTAAAAGCAAATCCAGTAAAGATGTATATGGTTTGAGTGTGAAAGTCATAAAAACTATAAAAAACCTTATAATATATCCTCTAACAAAATTGATAAACGAATGTCTCTTAAAGGGTATATTCCCATGCATGTTAAAAGCAGCAGTAGTTACGCCCATTTTTAAGAGTGGTGATATGGATGACCTCACAAACTACCGGCCCATATCAATTCTTCCAGTTTTTTCAAAAATACTGGAAAAATGCATGTATAATAGATTAATTGCATATTTTGAAACAAATGGTCTTTTTCTTGAATGTCAACATGGCTTTCGAAAGAACCGCACCACTAATAGTGCCATATTGGCCTTTGTTAATAATGTCCTCGACGCATATGAAAATCTCGAATTTAATGATACAATATTCCTAGACCTTAGTAAGGCTTTTGATTGTGTTTCGCATGAAATTTTAATCGAAAAGTTACTAAAATATAAAATCAGTGTAAATAGTATAAAACTATTAAAATCATATTTATACAATCGCAGTCAAATTGTCAAATTCAATAACATAATGTCAAGTAAAGAAATTTTAAAGACAGGTGTGCCTCAGGGTTCTATATTAGGACCCTTACTCTTTTTGATTTATATTAACGATATGCCCATGTCAAAAAAATTTCTCACATATTTTGTATGCAGACGATACCACAATTTCCATTAGATCCGATAATTTATATGACATTGAAGTAAAAAAAAGCGAAAGCGAAATACACTCAAAAACTGAACAATGGCTTAGTTCTAATAATTTGATTTGTAATAAAACCAAATCACAAGGTATGATGTTCACGTTACGCAATTTCGAAATTTCTACTGATGTAATATCTAGCGTAAAATTTTTAGGTGTTTATTTGGATTCTCATTTGAGATGGAATATACACATTGATAATATCTGTCGAAAACTGAGTAGTAGAACTTTCGTTATTCGTAACTTATCAGGAAATGTGTCCACAGATACATTGAGGTCAGCTACTTTGCATTGTGTCATTCAATCATGAGTTATGCTATAATAGTCTGGGGAGATGCTGCGGACTTTGATAAGGTATTTGCTATTCAGAGAAAATTAATCCGAATTATAGCATGTTTAGGATATACAGAGGATTGTAAAAATGCTTTTATTGAATTTGGCACATTAACATTACCTTCGCTATATGTCTTGGAATGTTTAACATATATTAAAACAAATATAAATAACTACCCTACTTATGTGAACCAACATGACCATAATACAAGAACTAAGGATAACATTATTACCCCATATTATAGATTAAGTAAGTCACAAAACGGACCAAATTAGGTATCTAGCAATTCAAATGTTTAATAAATTACCATCATACATAAAAAACATCGATAATCTAAAAAAATTTCGAAACGTAATAAAAGATTTTCCCATAGGAAAGGCATTCTACCACTACAGGGAATTTTTGGAATGTGATATTTTGACTATGAATGTATGTTAGTGTTCATGTTCGTTTGTAAAATTTTGTTATATACACACTGTTTGTCAACAATATATGTTTATTTGTTGTTTATTTTTTATATTTGTTTGTGATATGTAATTTATGATATTACCTAACCTACTCTAATTGACTTGTGTAAGTACTTTTGTACATTAACACCAATAAATTATTATTATTATTATTATTATTATTATTATTATTAGATTAAATTTAGGACTTCGAGCACCTTCTATTACATTAATAACGTCTTCGTCGTCATTAGACAGTAAATAATCAAATATTTCGAATATATCCATCATATTACATATAAAAACAGGGAATTTTTTCAATTATGAAGTTATGAATATTTTGAAATCTGAAATCTCCAGATTAAACTGTCCCTATCCACCGTTAACCTTACCAAACTGAAGATTACCGACATTATCTGCAGTTTAATCCGATATCATAAAACTGGCCCCAAAATTATGAAATGCTGATTGTATTTTATATTTTTGAATATATATTCTATTTAGTTGTGTTTATAATTTTTTTGTGATTTTCTACCCCCCCTCTCCAATTTCAATTTTCGGGGAAAAACATTTTTGTTATATTCAGTACGGGGCTGTGTTACCTCAAGGTCCAGATCCGCCCTTGTTACTAGTAATATTTTCCAAATAAGAACTAGGTCTATTGAAATAAGTATACATAAACATTTTAGAGAATCCCGAGATGTCTGCTTCAATATGTTAAGGATCGCTGTTTTTTAGTATTGAATTTACTTTTTCCATTTAAGACAGTTTGAAAAAGAACCATAGCGAAAATACAATATCTTTTGAATATCCGTGTGTTATTTACAGAGATGGTCGAGGAAATTTTCCACATTTCACAAAAGTCTGTAAGTCATGTAAATAATGTAATTGTATGCACTTATTTGGTATCACAATGAAGCTTGCATCATCACGAATCAGATTTCACCATAAAAGTTGCTTATCGATATACCCAATGGAAAGTTTACAGGAAAACTTCCTGGGCACTTTCCGTTTTGAAAATTCCGAAAGTTTCCAGGAAGTTTTCCTTCTAACTTTCCATTGGGTATATTGATAGGCTATTTTATGGTGAAATCTGATTCAAGCTTCATTTGATACCAAATAAGTGCAATTATATTATTTATATGACTTTTTTACACCGACTTATCAAATATAGAAAGTTTCCTCGACCTATCTCTAGTTATTTATGATTCAAAACAAGTCTCATAATACGAACAAGAGGAGTGCCAAATTGGCACCCGGTGGGAATCATACATTTATGGTGAATAAACTGAAATTATGTCGATATTAACATTGCCTTCCAAAAATACGAGTTTTTGACAAATTCCGTTGGTAATTTTGATAACAATTACAAAACAATGTTTTAAAATTTTACCGCTTCAGAAAAATTCCTCAAAAAGTAGGAATTGTGATAATGTCCTTAATTAATAGTTTTATTTATTTTCAGGCTTCTATGGACCTACCTCCAGACAAAGCCAAACTGTTGAAAAGCTATGATTATGAAAAAAAATGGGATATTATCTGTGATCAGGTAAGTTTCTTACTATTCGTTATTGATTGTATATTTCTACAAATTGTAAAACATTAATACTTAGTTTAATGTTTGTCAAAAATATGCTTTTTTTACACCTAACGTAGGAGTATATGGGTTATTCTTACAATAGGAGCAATTTGGGGCAACACAATTTTAAAGAAAAAAAAAGGTTTTGAAAAATGTTGAAAAAATGTATATGTTACTTTTGAAATTATTTATTTTCCTTGCAGTCGTAGAAACAATATTGTAAACAACACGTTTGAAAACATCTTTTCACGCTCATTATACTTGTGGAACTCGCCTTTGGCTCGTCCACCAAACTGTCTCACTCGTGTAAAAAAATTCGTTTTCGAAACTTGTTTAAAACATTATTAAATATGTACAGTGAGAACGTAAAATCTTTGACATATATAAAAATCAGGTAGTACTCGCTTGTGCTCCGCTGGGCTGAATAAGGGGCTTAATCGCCACCCGTCTTCTACATTATTATTATTTTACTCACTTTTGCTAAGGTCTACATCATTATCATCTTAATTTATTGAAAATTCTTTATCGTGTATTTATTTATTGTGGTAAATGCGAATCCCTTACTTGGTAATACTCCATCATCGTCCGACAACAATTCTGTGATGTAATTTCAAACAAGTCTCATAAACGTTTAAAAATATCCTATTTATAACTTGAAACAGTACCGCTCAAAGGCTATATTGGACGCGGAGATTCTGTTCATGGTTTTATTTTTGTATTTCTAGATGTATTTATAGCCGTTTCGTCACAATATAAATCGTATTGAGGCGAGAGGCCGATGACGCTGCCTGGCGCCCATATAAATTTAGACAATTTTGTTATTAATATTATGATTTCTTATTGCTACTAATAGTAATAACAAAATTTGCAGATGAATGCGTACCATATGATAAACCATACGAACGATATTATACATTGTTTTGATCAGTTTCAAGGACAGTTAATATTGTGATGAATAGTTATGAAAATACAGAATTTTAAGAAAGTAAAAACTATTTTCATCTTTATAAAAGCATAATCAATTATAAGAATAGAATAACTAAATAACAGCATGTGAATTGCAAACTCTATACATACATATATATACATACTGCAATGAAAGCAAGATTCACATGTCAACTCATTATCTGTTGGCTTAATAGTACGTCTTTTTTCCTCTACAGTGTGAAACTGAAACCTGTGGGTAGCTAGTTTTTTTGTTTTAGACAGTTGTCAGGTTATCACCATTTGCAATTATTATGTGCTCAGATGTAAAGAGGTCTACAGACCACCGAACCAACCAACCAACACTTTGGGTACACTTTGAAAATTGCCATGACAACTCGTAAAAGTAAGCTGGTCTGCTGGAATTCCAGCGTCTTCAAAGCGTACCGACAATGTTGGCTCCAGCAGTTTTACGAGTTCGCATGGCGAACTTCAAAGTGTACCGAGAAGGTTGGTTGGTTGGTTGGTTCGGTCGTCTGTAGACCCCTTAATGTAACGCGAAAGATTAGATAAATACCATTACATTTTTTTTAAACAGTAGGTTAATTTAATTTAATTTAATTTTCCAAGTAGATGTTCCTCAAATCTCCTTTTGGATATAAAATAGTCAGGGAATATCATGCCTTGAGACTATACTTACATTAGAAAAATGGCTTATATTAGAAAGTTGGTGCTAGCTTTACGAAGTTTTAACAGTTGCTCAGTACTTCAAATGCAGATAAAATGTTGATATTGCAGAAATAAAGTCGTTCAATAATAATTTTAAAAACAAATAGATTCTTTTGTGACCTTTATCAAACTTGTTATGTCTTTGTTCCATGAAAATGCAATTGTGGAAGGAGAGTTTTGTATCAGTAGTCAGTCAAAATTTATGTTAGAATTCCAATTTGTGGATAAATCTGCCTAATTTGACTTAAAAAAAAAAAATTCAGAAGTATCAAGTGGTATCATGCAATAAATCTTTCGGTAAAATAAAAATTATTTTCTTCTTACAAAAATTATTAAATATGACAGCTAATTATACTCGTAATTATAATAAACTACTTTTATTTTTAACAGCATTGAAAAAATTTATTATGAAAATTAAAAAAAAAATTTAAAAAATATTCAAACACGTCTCCACGCATTTTTGAAGACAAGTATATAAATTTAATAAATATTAATTCTGAACAACTTTTCTTAGTGACAGTTTTTCGTATCGTGAAAATCGAAGGTAGTTTACTCTTACATAATTTTCTGATTTTTAAAATTTTCTGAACAACCTGTATATGACACGTTAACTTACTCCATGGCAATCATATTTTTAACAAAAGCAAGACTTTATGAAGAATACATTTTCCGAGTAAAATGAGAAATAAAAAAGTTTATCCTCTTATCCACTCTTACCTGTGGACTGTATATCGTAAATATCGGATATTTTGATATTTGGAAAGGTAAGGTATTTTTCCCAACTGCTTAAAAATTTCCAAAGTTATTCTAATATTCAAGAAAGGTGAGTTAAATGATATGTCTATCCACCCCATATCAATTATACCCATTCTTGGAAAAATATTTGAAAAATTGCTACACACAAGATTAGTGTATTATTTTGAAACGACCTTTTCAGTGTGGGCAGTTTGGTTTCAGATCAAAGAAATCAAACAGATATGCTATAAGTCTACTCTTGAATTACATCACAAATGCATGTGAAAATAAAAATTGCGCAGGCTGCACTTTTTGTGACCTTTCGAAGGCATTCGACTGTGTTAAACATAATATAGTATTAGGAAAATTGAGCAAATATGGTGTAAAACCAAGGTCATTAAAACTACGTAAGAGTTATTTCGAAAATAGGAACCAAGTCACTGGTTATAACGGTATGACATCAACAATAGCGAGCATAGATCATGGAGCACCTCAGGGATCCGTCCTTGGACTCCTGTTATTCTTGATCTATGTCAATATGACTTACCACAATATGTCTCAAATGTTAAATTTGTGTTTTATGCAGATGATGCTACTAAAGTAAATTGTAATGAGAACCAGATTTAATTGGAAAGTATGCAGCAAACACAGTCGACTACTTCCGAGTGGTTCCAAGCCAATGTCTTATGTTTAAATGATACCAAAACAGCAAATACTACTCGTTATATTGAAAAGTATGAAAACCCAGATAATGCAAAGTTTCTGGGAGTAGTTCTTGTTCCAAAACTGTGTTGGGACCAACATGTGGACTATGTTTCAAAAAAAACTGTCTAGGTGTGTTTATATGATAAACAATCTCATAGGGGAAGTATCCTTAAATGTCATTAGGACAGCCTATTTTTCATTATTCCAAGGTACCTTTTCTTATGCAATTCTAACTTGGGGGCATACAGCTCATTTAGATAGAATATTTAGTTTACAGAAACGTTTTGTAAGATCGATTTCAAGTCTTGGATATAGAGATGACGTAAAATATAAATTCATTGAACATGGAATATCAACAGTTCCTTCTTTTATCTATAGATGCTTGATATATGTTAAAGAAAACATAAACGATTACGTCGTTTATAGGGATATACATGGCCATGATACAAGGTTCAATAGAAAAAAGTAAAAAATGACTAAACTACTGTGGTCCCTCGTTTTCTAACAAACTCCCTTTTCATATTACTTCTTTACCATACAAACAGTTTCGTGGCCAGGCTAAAAGTTTACTTATAAACGGAGCTCTATAATTTTCGAAATTATATGTACTCAGGCCCGTAGTCAGGAATCGGAAAATAAAATTTACCTCTAAAATGAAAATTGAAGAGCAAGGGGGAGATAATCTAAAAAAAATGTTTTTCTCCAAATTGATGAAGGGGAGGGGGGGTGCTAGAAAATCTGAAAAAAAAAATTTACCTCGAAAACGAAAATTTTTTATTTTCACTTTATACCTTATTTCTGTTCTGAACCTCCACCGTTTTACCTTGTCCCCAGTATTGCCACTCCTTCATTGTTGATAAATTGTATATAACAAAAAATTAAGCACAAGTTTAAAAAATAATAATTTAACCAATGATGATGGTTGTACAAATGTTTTCACTCCAAAAAATAAAATAAAGCTCCTGCTGCATATAAACGAAAAACAAAATTTAACTCGGTTTCCTTGCCAGATAAATATCACGTCCATTTTATCCGGTCAATTTAGGAGGATTATTGTTGACTGTTGCTACAGATCCTGCATTTTATTGGACAGCTGAATTAGAATTGGTGTGGCACGATGACCGTAAATCGCTTTTTGTTCTTCTATCTATTTATGTATAACTGTTTAAACTGGACGTAGCTATATGTTTTATACGGTTGTCTCACTTTGGAATGTATGTTTTGTAAATAGATTGTAACAAGACAAACATTATAAATTTAATAATCGTTGGCAATAAGAGCATTAAACGTTTAAGAGACCTAATGTAAAATGGCTAGTAGACAATGTCAATAACGAAAATGACGATATAGTATTATAGTATGACTCTCCAATGTGTCATAAATATAATTTAAAGATAATTTTACCGACTATTATTGGTTTTATTGTTAAATGAACATGCTTAAAATCAGGGTGGATTTAAAATAAAGCAGTTTGCGGTTATCTAGTGACGTAATAGCGTAACATGCTCCCGCATTCAATAAAACGCCGACAGCTACGTTGCCACATTTCTAAAGAAGAATGTGCAATATTGCACGGTCTGAAATAATTTTTAACACTGTTTCAAATACCGAGCAAGTAAATATTGTAACGTGTTTCCACCCCTAGGAAACCACCCTTGCAAATTCCGTGGGTTCCAAAAATTATAACAAGAGATGTCCACTAACACACTATTAAATAATTTACTGTATACTTCACAATACTGATATTAACTTAAATGTACTTTACTGAATAAAAATAACAATATTTATCACTTTGTCTTAACCTCACTTGTCAAATCCAAACTGCTCTACTTTCTATACTTTCTCACTTTCTGAACTACTCGCCGAGAATGCGGTCGGTCTTTTATATCTAAAAATGACAGATCTCGATTTTTCTGTGATGACGTCACCATTCTCTAGATAATCCCAGATGTCATCACTCTAGAACTACTACTGGTAAGTTCTTTCTCGAGTAGGTGCAAATACATCTGAATTAATTTAAGGGGTTGCAACACATCACAATATTCTAAAGACTGATTGACAACTTGCTAATACATAATTGTAATATTACAGAGGATTCCGTATAGCAGTACAGAATTTCTTACATTAGTTATCGAAACATGGCAACGTAGCACTCGTTTCTCTGTTCAAGCACAAATTAGAATCTCCTGATTACACTATTACGTCATAGCCAATAGATCATCATCATTTAATTCACTTATGGAAACTTTAAGCTATGAACAGATAATTTCGTCCCCCACTCGTATTACTAAGGACTCCATATCGCTGATAGATTTAATTGTAATTTCCGACTCCTCGATCGTATCAGACAAAGGCGTGATAGACCTATACGGTTTTTCTGATCATGATATGGTTTTTTGTAAGTTATTTTTTAATTCAGATATGTCAAACAGTACGCTAAATTATAGAGACTATCAAAATTTAAATTATGAAGCTTTTTATGCAGATATGCTAACATTGCCTCTTTATCATATAACAGAACTAGATGATATTAACGAAAAAGTTGAGTTTTTAAATGATTGTCTCCGTTATCTTTTGAATACTTACTTACCTCTAAAAACATGTAAAATACGTAAACATTATTCGCCCTGGATAACCGAAAATATTAAATTACTTATATCACTAAAAGATAAGGCATTAAAAAAGTACAAAATCCATCGAACGCAGGCAAATTTGGATAACTATAGAACCTTACGTAATTTTACGACTGTGTCAATAAAACATGAAAAAAAAGCATATTTAAATTTTAAACTTCAGCATCTTAATATAAAAGAAACATGGGACGAATTAAAACGTGTTAATATAATTACAAAAAAAACAAAATATATTCCAGCTAACTTAGAAAACCCAGATGAAATTAATAACTTTTTTGTCAACTCTATACAAAAAAATAATACTAATAATGAAAAGGAAAATCTTATTGACTTCTATCTAACTCATACTAAAAATAATTTACCAAACAATTTTCACTTTAAGAGAATTAATGATGACACCACATCTAAAGTTCTGGATAGTATATCTACCAAAGCCAGTGGCGTAGATGAAATTAATATAGTCCTAATCAAACTTTGTTCTCCATATATAATCCCATTAATAACACATCTAATTAATTTTTGCATCGAGAATAATGTAGTACCGAAATGTTGGAAGCAAGGGCTAGTCAAACCCCTTCCAAAAATTACTGAGGTAAAAGAATATAAGGATTTACGACCTATTTGTATACTTCCGGCTCTATCAAAATTTCTAGAAAAAGTTTTAGATATGCAAATTCGTGACTATCTGTCTTTTAGCAATTTAAATAATTTTTATCAATCAGGTTTTAGAGCTAACTATAGTTGCACTTCAGCACTGATGAGCATTACCGATGATATATTATCAGCAACAGATAAAAAAAAAATGACTGCTTTAGTTCTTCTCGATTTCAGTAAAGCTTTTGATACGATAGACCATGATATACTTATCTCAATTTTACATTTCATTGGCTTCGCTGATAGTGCATGCATATTGATAGCAAATTATTTGAATGAAAGAGAGCAAAAAGTTGTTGTAAATAATCACATGTCAAAAAGTTTAAATATTACACGTGGTGTACCGCAGGGTTCTATCCTGGGCCCGTTGCTGTACACAATATACACGGCCAATTTTGATTCTAACCTACATCATTGTCAGTATCATTTTTACGCTGATGACACCCAACTTTATCTTTCGTTTAATTATTCAGATGCTCAACAGGCGGGTGAATATCTGAACCAGGATATAAGTAGGTTGGTGAATGCGGCAAAAAAACATTCGCTGTTTATTAATGCAGAAAAGTCCTCATTGGTAATTTTTGGTGCTAAAAATAAAATTGAAAATATTTCCAACATTCTCAATATTTCGGTAAATACTCATAAATTGCACAACGCATTCGAAGCCAAGAATTTGGGTTTAGTAATAGATCAGTCCTTCAGACTCAGAACGCAAGTAAACAATATGATTAAAAAAGCCTATGCTAATTTAAAATTACTATACAATAGCAGACATTTATTAAATCAAAAATTAAAAATTATATTATGTGAAAGTCTGGTATTATCTCAATTTAATTATGCTGATATTTTATATCATTTTTGCATTGATGAAAATGATTCTTACAGGATTCAAAATATTCAGAATGCTTGTCTGCGATTTATATATGGAATCAGAAGATCTAATCACATATCACATAAACTAAAAGACGCCCGGTGGTTAAATATGAAAAAGAGGAGAATTCTTCATGTTCTATGTTTTTATCATAAATTAGTTCTTCTAAAATCACCTCAATATTTATACAATAAAATAAGATATCGTACCGATATTCATAACTTAAATGTTCGCCATAAAGGATTACTCTCAATGCCACGTCATACCACTGCACTCTACCAACGATCGTTCTCTTATAATATGGTACTTTACTACAATAAACTTAATGATGATTTTAAAACCATGTCGCTAAATTTATTTAAAATTAAATGTAAATATTTCCTAATGAATAATGAATTCTAATCTATACTTCTCATTTACATAATCAAATTATTTAACAGTATTTTTGCTTTTTTCCTTTTCTTTAATGTCCTTAATATTGTATAAAGTTAACTCATTTGTGACTTATATGTATAATGTAAATATTAACGTAATAAAAGGTTGGACGGAAGAGCAGATGCTGTGACTTCGGTCACAGCAAACTGAGAACCAACCTTTTTATCCCTAATTTCATATGTAATAACCTATGTAACACAAGTTGATGTATATGGGATAAATAAATGTATTTATTATTATTATTATTATTAATAACCCAAAAATTGCCGGCAATATCTAACCGTTTAACACAGTTTAAACTTCATGATTTTTTTTTACTATGAGGCATTATTAAAAAAATAAAATAAAAAATATGGGTGAACTGTTTTTATGTGTAGATATTATTAAAATTATTAACAAAAAATTGTATACTTGCCCATTATAACATGTGTGATGTGTGAAAACGGTAGATATAAGTACGACAGCCAACGACATTTTTTTTCGAAAAATCTACTTAAAATTAATTTCTTATTTTTTGTGTTATATTTAGTCTGTTTCCACAAAATCGACTCCCGCAGGCGCAACAGCGGGTTAACACGCACAGTGGGCCGAAAATTTCAAAAAGTGGCCAAAAATCTAATTTTACCATAGGCCGATTAACAGTCACATATGTAATGAGGGAAAAATAATTTAAAAAAATAAAAAATAAACTTTTCAGCTTTTTTCGGTTGGACGTTATAGCAAGCCAAAAAAAATTGCCAAAATCTCTGACGGGCCCCTCGAGAGCCAACGGCCCCCCGCGCTTAATAATTGATGAGCGGGGGGGAGAAATTTGAAGAAAAAATGTTGCCAAAATCTCTGGCGGGCCCCACTACGGGCCCCTCGGAAGCCCGGGCCCCTAAACTCAGTATCCAATAGACCCCCCATACGGGGGGCCTGTAACTGCCAGTCAATTTTCATTGTAAATATATCCATTCTACCTCGGAATATTAAAGGGGCCTCAAGTATTTTACGTTTTTAAAGAAAAAAAATTTTTTTTAGCTTGAATGTATTTTAAAAATATTTCTAAAAGCCTATACAATTGCCCTACAGGACTTTCCTGGAGCATAAAATATGATAATATTGTACTTGACATCTGTTAAATAACTATATTAATTAATTTTTTTCAATTTGTCACTCATCAAAATTTCATTTTAAAATGGCCTCTTACAGCTGGTTGAAAAATATGGCGAACATAGTACCGCGCGACTTCAAAGTATTCTTTCCTAATATTTTAGACCTCGCGAACATTTTTCCTTCAGTCGAAATGTTATACTTATATTATTGACTTTAAAGTTAAATGGGACCAATATAGGTTAAAATAATTTTGTAGTCTTCAAAATTGTAGTCTTTAAAGTTCATGTAGAACTAAATTGATCATATTTTCCAATCCAGGTTAGAGAAGGTGGTAAATTGACCATATCATGTCGTGACGTCACTTCTGTTTCTAACCACAACAGTTTGAGATTTATTCGTTTAACTCTCTTGTATTTTAACAATAAAGATGGGTGTGTTTTGTTTTGAATGTGACAAAGTATTCTCCAGCCAGCCTTCGTTAAATCGGCACAACAGAATTGTGCATAAATAAACAAATCCAGCGTAATTATGTCCAATATTCAGTGCCCAAAAGATACTTGTGCTTAAGAGTGCAAATTGTATTTAACTTTAATAACAATAACGTTTTGCGTTTTCACTTGAAAAAAAAAAACATGATCACATCACGGATTCGGTGAATTTGGAATTTAAAAACATTTCAGGTAAAATAATTAATCTTTTGGTTGACTATTTAAGTATAGTTTAATACTTTATTTTTTATTTGAATAAATGTATTAACATAAAACACAGCACATAAAAACATGTTTTTTTAATTCCATATTATACTAGTTCTCCATCTATCAACTTAAATTCGTTTATAGGTATAGGTTTAAACCTGCTAGGTGGGCCGTAAACCATTTTTTCAACTTCGCTTAAGTAATTACATTCAAGAATACCGAATACAATCCAAATAAAGTTGGTTACACTACTTAACTTCACTTTGCTTTTCATTTGCAATCTAAGCATTGAAATTTAAAAAAAATAGTTATATTGTACTAAACTATCTAAAAGATTAACAACTGTTTTACCTGATATAATGTAGTCATTCCTTCGAATGCAAACAAGTCGATAATAGAAAAATTGAAATCCAATTACAAGTATCTTTAGAGCACTGCATATTCGATAAAATTATATTATGTCCTATTTGTTTATGCACTTTTCAGTTGTGCCGACTAAAGGTTGACTGGCTGTAGAATACTTTCTCGCACTCCATTTTTATTCTTAAAAACGCGAGAACAGAAAAACCCAACTCATAATAAATTGCTGCTAATGTAGGACTACAAATTAGGATATAATGTAAAAATAGTAAAAATCTATTTTTGCAAATAGTTTTTTTAAAAACCGACCATATTTCTCTGTCAATGGATAAACTAAAGGTTTTATGTTATTCAACAAAATCTGGAAAATTGAATATATTAGAAGCAATTAAAATCTGCAAAAGTTGAAATAACCCAGATACCACCCTCCTTAATGACCAATTAACTATACGAACCCACTTTATTTACCACCCGATGTAACAATAGGCCTACCTGACTGTTTAATCACAGCCACTTACCATAATCCCTTGCAATTTATTATAACCCGACAATTTAATTTAATTTATATATATTTTCTGTATATACTTGGAAATGTAGTTCAGCTATTACGAAGCTGCAGTCGCAAATAGAAAAATATAGTAGAAAAATTTTGCCTCATTTGCTATAATGGAATATTAACAGAGTAACAGAGAACTCCATTGATTTCTTGAAGAAAACAAAATTTTCATGCTTTTTAGTGATCTTTTTTTTGGGTCAGTTTTTTAAATTTTATTATAGCATGGCTGTGTCAATGATTTTCTGATGGGTAATTTCATATTAATTTCCTTGTCGCTAGGCTCTAAATTCTCTAAAATTTTAAATCAAATTATCTATATCTTGTTTAATTCGCGGAAGTAGACTAGCAATCGTTTGGTAAACAAACAGAATTACTTAATGCAATTTGTCGTCTCGATGAGTGTACGTCTAGGTGCACCTCGTGTAGAAAACCCATAAAACGATTAAGAAATATATCAGTTTATTTACTTTGTTGATGAAACTGAGAAGTTCCTTATCTGAAAGGCTGTGCCTCACCAATGAATTTACACAAATGTTTACCATATGTGTATAAATGCGTCTACTTATTGCCCTGAATGAACGGTGGCATAAAAAAGTTCTTTGATATTAAATGGTGAATGACTCGGACATTTTGTTGAGCAATTGCATCTCATTAAGTGCCGGCCATAGGCGTAGGAACAGTTTCTCCCAGAGAACACTTAAAAAAAACTGCAATAGCCGTTACTACCTCCGTTGGCACGGTGAATGTCTTGTTTGTCCAAATAAATTATACACATTCTACGACTTGGTACTATTATTTGTGTGCTACTGAATGGGACTTCCGCGTAATAAATAAAAGAAATGTACCTAATCATTATATTATTTAATGTTTATTACTAGCTGGCAAGATCTGTCTATACAATGAAGCAAAGTGTAACTTTTGTTTTTTTGTTTCTACGTTTTACCATTTATTTATTAACCACTTTAAACCTACTTATAATAAAGTACACTTGGAGTTGTATATAAGAATAGTACTGGGTGCTAAAATTATCTAGAATTAGTAAAAATTAAGTAATAATTTACCTTGAAAAAGCATTCCTCTGTTTGGAACTAATTTATAAAATTCATATTTGTATGTTAGTGTCCTTATAATAATAATTTATACAATTGTTATATACTTAATACAATATTACTTAAATTTATTATTCCAAGCGATTCAAATCCTAAAATACTGTTGAACTAGATTTGTCTGCGTTCCCAGTATTATAAGTGTGTAAGTATATCAGAATGTTTTGGACACTTATTACTTCAGTAAAAACCGCTGCCCAAGGAATCACTACTTCCACATCCAGATTCTCTATCCAAGTCACTCACAACGAAAAAACTTTGTATGTGAAAATAATTGTTTATGGAACTTTAATAATATAATATTTGAAATCCTCTACCCCAAAAACCCATAAAACGATACCCCACATCGGTAGTGGGGTTGGGGTGGTGATAGGGGGGTGGTAGTTGGGGGGTGGATGAAGTAAAAAAATATTTTGAGGTTTCTGGTTCCTGTACATACACTAAATCACAATTTTTTTTCATCCCCTTTAGTAAGGAGGTGGGGGTGGTAATGGGGGTGGCTAATGTCAAAAATTTTTTTGAGACCTTAGCTTCTTTTGTATATACTAAATACCAATTTCATGGATTCTTACCTGCTTGATTTACCCCAATTTACCCCCCAACCCTTCGACGGAACAAGATGAAAATATAATCTAGTTCTAGATCTCGTTAAAGTACATATGTGTACCAAATTTCAAGTCAATATCTTAAACGGTTCCAGAGTAAACGTGCGCACAAAAAAAAGTTACAGACAGACCGACATACAGACAGAAATTTTTTTTTTGCTCAAACTTAAATTCTCGACGTTTCAAGACATTTTAAGCCTATTTGGACAATAAAAATTTTTAAAAATTTTTTTGTCGTTACTATACTTCCACTAGACGTGGAAGTAATTAAATTAAATTTGGACCAAACCCGGAACAAATTTGTAACAAGCTAATTTCTTCGGGATTGTATTCTATGGCTATCCAGGAGTCTCTGACTGAAAATCCCAAAAAATCCGCCATGCAGAAATGAAGAAAAAATGCTCCGCCATGTTGAAATTAGGCACTTTTTTCCTTTAATCGGTAACAGCCCACAAGGATGACACTAGGACAAAAATTAAAGAGGCAAAATTTTGATAGAAAGAGCTAAGCTTCGATATGGTATAAATCGGTTAAATATTTACAAAGTTATGATTGTCAAAATGACAGATTCTTTTCAAAAAAAGTGTATTTTAAAAGTGTATTTTAACACCGTAAAAATGTAACAATAGTCAACAAAAACTTTTGTGGGCAATACTAATTAAACATGGTTTATTTAAATATGAAATAAAACATATACCGGTTAGTTTATTTGACGATATTTCGTTTGGAAAAACGACAAAATCATCTATTTTTTTCTTATTTTGGTAAAAAACTTACACCAAGTCCAACTTTGACTGAAAGTGCTAAACAATTTGTAATAGACGGGGGGTTTCTCCTTAGAAAAATTGTGTGGCAACGCCCGGCTCAATGTAAATATATTGTTCATCAGTGTATTTCATTGGTTCGTTATCATTATGGTTTAAATTGTATTATTATTTTCGATGCCTATTCTAATGAAAGCACTTCCGTTAAATTTACAGAATATCAAAGAAGAGCTAAAAATGCATTTCAGAAAGAAATTAATATTGACCCACAAAGTAGTAGAGATATCTCAAAATGAATTTTTAGTATCAGTGTCAAATAAAGATCAGTTAATTAAACTTCTAATATCAAATTTCAATCAAAATAATATCACAGTCAAATGTGCGGATGCAGATGCTGATTATTTAATTGTAAATGCTGCTATTGATTGCTCAGCTGATATGTGTAACCCTGTTATAGTTGTCGGTTAAGATGCAGACTTAATAACGTTACTTATTAAACACTGCAAAACAAAAAATCGTTGAGTGAAGAGAGAACTCTTTACTCAACGAAAAAATGTATACATGATGAGACCGGTGATTAAGGTAAATCTGTTAAAATAACGAATATCTGCAAGTTACGTTCAGAACTAAGTGAAAATGTAGTAAAAAACACCTACTCTATTTGCACATGCCATATTCGGATGCGATACCACCTCTGCATTCTATAAAAATGGCAAAAAACAGTATTTTCAGTTTTAGAAAATAATACTGAACTAAGTAACAGCCTATATTAATTTTCAAAAGTTTTGCTAAAGCAAATCAGCTTGCAGTAATTGGGGAAGAATTTATTTTAAGATGGTATAACAGTAAAAAAAAAACTAAAATGATTACAGGTTCATTAGGAATAATCAGATTTTTGCTACACTCAAAGAAAATGATAGGTAAATTCAACTAAAAAGAGCATATGAAATCGCGCCTATCTAGTTTCATAGTTAAATCAATCAGAAAAGAATAGTCATACAACTTTATTTGTTTTCGTAAACAAATAGTAGTTTAATAATCATATCTTCTTGTAACAAATTAAATAGTACAATGACATTTTTTTATGTTCACTAACCATTTTCAATTTGGTCTACAATTAAAGAGTACAACGACTTTGTTTTTTGTTCACCAACTAATTTTTAGGTTGATCTACACTTTATTGTATGATGAAGTTTTTTTGGTTAGCCAAAATCTCAGCATTGAGACATTAGACCACCCAAACCAAAGATTAGAGATCGTTTATAAGATCCATCCAAATATATCGATGATCCCTGAGAGAATTTGAACATTGCAATCATGTTATTAATTTTTTATAAATTCATAAGAGTATAAGATAATGCATGATTTATTATTGTCAGTGATTTGTATGTGGCGTCATCTGGGAATAATTTCTGTATTAGACTACGTGGTAAGCAAGCAAATTTTATGGTAATTCTTTTAGAACTTCTAGAAGACGACAATAATATTGGTTTGTCTACCAAGTACAATAATACAGCGAACTAATACTGGGTTAGAATTACAATTCGATAATAGTTAAAAATAAAATATACTATTATCTAGTTTAATTTGACAGAATTCAACAAAATGATAGTCAGACGAAAAAAATAATAGTCTTATTCATCTATTTTTTAAGTTAATGTTTGTTTTGTTGTACGACAACTTTTTATTAATTAAAATAACAATCACCTCTTGTTTAAAAATACCATCAATATAATTTAGTTTAACAAAATTAACGATATTGATATGTGGAAATAATTGTTTATGGAGTTATAGTTTTCAAGATGTATTAAAAAAACCATTTACATCCTTTTTTTCAAGATTGTGGCCTAACCCCGAATACTCAAATTTAAACCCACCCACATAGTAAAAAAAAACCGCTGCCCAAGGAATCACTACTTCCACATCCAGATTTTCTATCCAAGTGTCTCACAACGAAAAAATTTTTTATGTGGAAATAATTGTTTATGGAACTTTAATAATTAGCCCTGTCAATGAACGTTCAATAAGGGGGTCTAGAGGGAAATGCCGAGATCACAATTTTTGACTTGAGGACTATTTAGGAGGTAAACGTACCAAAAGTCCCCGAACGAAGGAGGTAGGGGGATGCAGGGGGGCACGAAGAAGGTACCGGTTTTTGGTTTTTCGCTCATATCTCGAAAACGGTTAGCCCTAATCAAAAAGTGGCTATATGCAAAATTAACGGTGACTAAATTTTCTACAATAATATTTCTATTAATTTTTTTCGTATCTGTTATGGTTCAGTAATGAATTGTAAATCTTTTGACTGTATTCTAACTTTATTATAAATTGAAAATAAATTTTAATAATCATCGTAGAAAAAAAATTCTTGTACTGATATCCACTTCACAGCAGACTGAACTCAAATATCGAATAAAACATGTCTTTGCGTCTGTAAGTGTGTGTGTGCGTGTATAGGTATGTGTGCGTGTATACTGTTTCTTGTAAATACGATAACTTCTGTTAAACTGAAAATATTTAAATACAATTTGGAGCATATATAAAACAGCATGTTGCAATAATCCCTATTGAAATTGAGCCATATCTGTAATACATGGTGATAACCAGAGACCTACAAACTCTCATACGTAAAATAGGTTTTATTTTAATTTCAGAGCAAAATATTACCAAGCATACAAAAATAAGAAGATGTATAAGATTTATAAACCGCAATATACCGGGTGTATGTTAGGCAAACCAACTTTATTTAAATTAGATGATATATCAATGTTATCCTAAAATATGGAATATGGTATTTTTAATAACATTATTATGATGTGAGAGTTTGTAGGCCTCTGGTTATCACCATGTATTACAGATATGGCTCAATTTCAATAGGGATTATTGTAATATGCCGGTTTACATATGCTCCAGATTGTAATTAAATATTTTAAGTTTAACAGAAATTATCGTATTTACAAGAAACGGTATACACGCACACATACACTTACAGACGCAAAGACATTTTTATTCGATATTTGAGTTCAGTCTGCTGTGAAGCGGATATCTGTACAAGAAATTTTTTTGTACGATGATTATTAAAATTTATATTCAATTTATAATAAATTTATAATAAAGTTAGAATATAGTCAAAAGATTTACAATTAATTACTGAACCATAACAGATACGAAAAAAATTAATAGAAACATTATTGTAGAAAATTTAGTCAGCTTTAATTTTGCCAAAAACCGGCACTTTCTTCGTGCCCCATTCATTGACTGGACTAAATACAATATTTGAAATCGTCTACGCCAAAACCCATAAAACGATATCCCTTGTCGGTAGTGGAGTGCGGGTGGTGATAGGGGGTGGATAAAATAAAAAAATATTTTGAGGTTTTTGGTTCTTGTACACACTAAATCACATTTCATCCCCTTTAATAACGGGATGGGGGTGGCTAATGCCAAAATTTTTTTTGAGACCTTAGCTTCTCTTGTATATACTAAATGCCAATTTTATGAACTCTTACCTGCTTGATTTACCTCTTTACACTCCCCCCCCCCCCATTTACCCCAATTTACCCCCCAACCCTTTGATGGAATAAGATGAAAATATAATCTAGTTAAAGTACATACGTGTACCAAATTTCAAGTCAATATCTTAAATGGTTCCAGAGGAATCGTGCGCACAAAAAAAAAGTTATACAAATTTTTTTTTCGCTCAAACTTAAAATCTCTACATTTCATGACATCCTAAGCCTATTTGAACAATAAACATTTTCAGTTTTTTTTCGTCGTTACTATCGCATGCCACCCAAAATCCACGGACTAATCTATCTATAGAATAGAATTAACGGGAGATGAAAGATAAAAGTACCGGGCCTAAGGAGCATAACAAACATTTATTTTTGACATTACGCTGCCGCACTAATTGACTATTTCCCAATCCTACGCCCTTGCCACACCACCTTTATGTCGTTCAATTGTCCTCACTAAATGCCAAAGATTTAATATAATAAGCAAAACCATAATGCCAAGGGAATTCGTTTTAATTTTCTACTGAGCTATCTTATTGCACGCAATTGTTGATTATTATTATAGTCATTTACACTTTGCTTGAAAGCGTTTTCAGTAATGATTTATACTAATTGCTACGCTGGCATTTCACGTGCAGTTAGACATGATAGCATAATTAGGTATATTAGTTTATAGACGACAAGCATTCGAGCATGACGAATGTCACGAGTTATGCGCATTGCAGAATGTGATCGTCTTGACACCTGACTGGGGAGAGAAATACACTCCTTGACGAAATTAATTACCTGTATAACTTATATCCCTCTATAACAGCTAGTTTTACAATCGTTGGTTATTTTTTTGGTTGACTAACCCGAACCTGAAAGTTATAATTATTAGTAAACACAACTTTACCGGACCTTTATAGTAATAAATCATTGGTCAAATCCTAAATATTAATTAACCAACAATTGTAAAACTGGCTGTTAATGTAGCAGATTTTTATAATAAACTGTTGGTCAAATCCTAACCATTAGTTAATAGTCTAAGCTCCCATGGCACAAAAAGGTACCCCATCGAACACCTCAAATTTTAAAGGTAAAAATGGTTGGAAAACATGTAATAAACATGTTACGCCTGCCATCAGACTAGTAAAAATGTGTTAATTGCTATTTTTAATCAAGTTCTGAAATTAGCTTAAAAAAAATAAATTTACTTTTCAAAACACCTGCTTGAAATTTACACAATTTATGGTAAATAATGTATCATTTTCGAAAAAATTTGTCTGACAATTTTTGTTAATTAACATCTGCCAGGCCTTTTGTCGTAAATTATTTTTTTCATGAAAGTACACATCATAACTCCTCCTTTTTGATAAGAAATGAAGTTTGAGATTGCCCCTATCTATTAAAACCTGCCTGACTGAAAATTTTTGTTAATTACCTTGTCAGACTTGATTTTGAATGCGCTGCATCTCATAACACCTCTTCTATTTCTGTTTTGAATTGAAGTTTAAGATCTCCTCTATCCATAAAAATCGATCTGTCATCGAAAAAATGTTTTTTTCTATGACAGATTTAATTTTTTAAGCGCCGCACCACATTTCTTAATTAAAAAAACGCAGTGCACCGCTTAAAAAATTAAATCTGACATAATAAAAAACATTTTTTCAATGACAGATCGATTTTTATGTATAGAGATCTTAAACTTCATTTAAAAACAGAAATAGAGGAGGTGTTATGAAGTGTACTTTCATGAAAAAAATAATTTATGACAAAAGGTCTGTCAGATGTTAATTAACAAAAATTGTCAGACAGACAAATTTTTTCAAAAATGAATCATTATTTACCATAAATTGTATAAAGGGTGTAGCAGAATAAGCATGGTAAAATGGCCCAAGTGTTTGGGCCTAATTCGGTGCCAATAGATCGGTAATAGGAAAAGAAATGTTTTCCTCGAGTTTTAGCCCTTCGTCGCCACGGGTAACCCCTGTACCTTAATAAACATGACATTTCGTTTTCATTTTTTATCTCTGCAAGTTGTGCGTTAATTATTATGAAAAAAAATAGATGATGTACATGTAATTTAAATGCATTTTAGGAAAAAAAATCAGCTGATTTCGCTGCCTCCTTCGAATAAAAAAAAATATTTAAAAATTAGAATATTTATTTTTTCATGAAAATAATGATTCACATAGACAAAATTTTTACCAAAAATACATTGTTATGAGTAGTTTATTGTAGATTTTTTTCAAATTTTTTGAAGCGGTGCGCCATAATTAAAAAAAATAAAAACTGTTACGACGCATTGAAACTTTATGTATCCGTTTGTTTTACGTTTAATTCGTTGAGATACTGCCTCTGCGGAAAAGTATAAATATCTTCAAAAAGTTAGTCCAGTTATCGTAATATAAACATCAAGAACATGTTTAGAAATAATCACTTTTACTACAAGCGGCATATTAAACCAGGGTCGATAATTTTTGAGACCAAAAAAAATTATAGTAGGATGAAACCCATTGGAAAAGGTAGAGAATATAACAAAAATGAAAGGAAAAATAATTTACGGGGGATCTGAGGTCGGGAAGGGGAAGGGGGTGAGTTTTTAAGGATAAAAAACGGTTTATCTCGATTTCCGGCAAAACTACAAGTCCTATGAAAAAAAGTTAAATAGCAAAGTTGTAGGTAATAAAAAGATCTACAACTTTTGTTTTTACACTTTTTTCACATAACCTCAAAATTTATGTGAAAAATTCAAATAACCAAGTTTTTGGTTTTTTATTTTTATCTTTTGCAAAAAAAATTATTTTTTCACGAAATTTGGTGAAAACTTTTTATGTCCCAAACACACAGTAATTTTTTTTATTTAAAATATTCATTTTTTCACCTTATTTTGACTTAATATCGAAAAAGCACCCTAATATTCAATCGAAAATTCTCACGTCAAAATATCTGCTTTTTTAAAAAAGTCGGTGGGCTTTTTGTTCGTTGAAATCTCTACTTTCTGATGGTGTAAAAAAAATATACATTACTATGGTAAATGTTCTCAGAAAATGCAAATAAACGAAAAAAACTCGAATCCGAAAATTTTTTTTTGAATCATTATGTACAATTTTGAGCTATTTATTAAAATTTACACTTTAATTACTCGAAAAACGTAAGATTTCATGTTACATTGATAAACAAAAAAATTGTTAATCGAAATATACTACTATAAATAGCTCAAAATTGTACATAATGATTCAAAAAAAAATTTTCGGATTCGAGTTTTTTTCGTTTATTTGCATTTTCTGAGAACATTTACCATAGTAATGTATATATTTTTTTTATACCATCAGAAAGTAGAGATTTCAACGAACAAAAAGCCCACCGATTTTTTTAAAAAAGCAGATATTTTGACGTGAGAATTTTCGATTGAAAATTAGGGTGCTTTTTCGATATTAGGTCAAAATAAGGTGAAAAAATGAATATTTTAAATAAAAAAAATTACTGTGTGTTTGGGACATAAAAAGGTAAGTTTTCACCAAATTTCGTGAAAAAATACATTTTTTTGCAAAAGATAAAAATAAAAAACCAAAAACTTGGTTATTTGAATTTTTCACATAAATTTTGAGGTTATGTGAAAAAAGTGTAAAAACAAAAGTTGTAGATCTTTTTATTACCTACAACTTTGCCATTTAACTTTTTTTCATAGGACTTGTAGTTTTGCCGGAAATCGAGATAAACCGTTTTTTACCCTTAAAAACTCACCCCCTTCCCCTTCCCGACCTCAGATCGCCCGTAAATTATTTTTCCTTTCATTTTTGTTATATTCTCTACCTTTTCCAATGGGTTTCATCCTACTATAATTTTTTTTCACTTTTTGCCATTTTCAAAATTATCGACTCTGGTCTATATGTTATTTATGTTGATACAAAATTATCCGTAGAAATAAAAAACAAAAATTTTTCTTAAAAAATTTGTTTGTTTATAATCACTTTTTTCATTATTTAAACAAATTATTAAGAAAAAGTGTATCCTTAAAATTTATTATTTGCAATTCTCTACAAGGTGGAAAAAAGAAAAAAAATGTTTGTTGTTAATTTATTTGTTTATTTAATAATCAATTTGTTATTAACAATCGCCGAATGAGCTATATTTTTTTTAGATAGAAAAAAAATAACAAAAACAACCGTATACATAAACATGTAAAAAAAATGTTATATTTTTTATAGAATTTTAAATTTAATTTTTTTTTGGCATGTTTATGTATACGGTTGTTTTTGTTATTTTTTTTTCTGTCTAAAAATATAACACATTCGGCGATTGTTAATAACATTGTTTATTAAATAAACAAATAAATTAACAACAATTTTTTTTCTTTTTTCCACCTTGTAGAGAATTGCAAATAATAAATGTTAAGGATAATATTTTTTCTTAATAATTTGTTTAAATAATGAAAAAATAAAAAAAGTGATTATAAAAAATTAAACGAATTTTTTAAGAAAAAATTTTGTTTTTTATTTCTACAGATAATTTTGTATCAACATAAATAACAAAATATGCCGCTTGTAGTAAAAGTGATTATTTCTAAACATTTTTTTGGTAATGGTAGTGATGTTTATATAACGATAACTTGACTAACTTTTGAAGATATTTATACTCGTCCGCAGAGGCAGTATCTGAACGAATTAAACGTAAAACAAGCGGATACATGAAGTTTCAATGGTTAAGCACTACTAAACAATGCGTCGTAACAGTTTTTATTTTTTTAAATTTGGCGCACCGCTTCAAAAAATTTGAAAAAATCTACAATAAACTTGTTCATAACCATGTATTTTTGGTAAAAGTTTGGTGTATGCGAATCATTATTTTCATGAAAAAATAAATATTCTAATTTTCAAATATTTTTTTTTATTCGAAGGAGGCAGCCAAATCAGCTGATTTTTTTCCTAAAATGCGTTTAAATTACATGTACATCGTCTATCTATTTTTCATAATAATTAACGCACAACTTGCAGAGATAAAAAATGAAAACGAAATGTCATGTTTATTAGGGTTCATGGCGACGGGGAGTCGAGGAAAACATTTCTTTTCCTATTGTCGATCTACTGACACCGAATTAGACTCAAACGCTTCTGGGGCCATTTTACCATGCTTATTTTGCTACACCCAAATCAAGCAGGTGTTTTGAAAAGTAAATTAATTTTTTTTAGCTAATTTCAGCAATTAATTAACACGTTTTTACTAGTCTGGCGGGCGTAACATGTTTATTACATGTTTTCCAACCATTTTCACCGATGGGGTACCTTTTTGTGCCATGGGAGCTTAAACTATAACCAACGATTGTGAAACTGGCTGTAACTTATATTAGAATTTACTAAGCATTACACGTACCTGCTGCAAAAAATTTCAACTTTCAACTCATCTTACAGTGTTTAACTCATATACAGGGTGTAATCAGTTTCATGTCATTAAAAAAAAGGTAATGAGGACCGATTAGACAAACAAAAAACCTTTATGACTTTTTCCCCTAGTGGCACTTTGAAAAAAAACTGACCTAGGTCAACAATTTAAATATTAGGGTAGGAAACATTTGAGAACCACTGCCTTTGTGTAAAAGTAAAGAACGGCGGTACCTTTGATGAGCGCCTCAACCGAACCAATTATAAAAATGTAAATAATTCGTTATCTCTTTTTGCACAACTGCAAGCAATTCATAGGCGTAGAAGGGGTTTAAACACAGCATTTCTTTACATGTGTGTTTTTTAAATTTAGAAGAAAATATTGAAGCTTTTATTGTTGTTTATAATTTATCAGATTTAAATGTGATTTATTAACATTTGTAACCTAAATGAGTGTTCTGGGTTAAGCTTAAAAAACGAGTCATTATTTCATGACATTGGGAAATAAAGAATTAGACGTCTGAGATACGATAACAGAAAATAATTATGTGTATTTTAAGTTAGGAAAAAATCTGATTTATTTAACGAATTGCCAATCAGGTATCGAAAACTAAAATATTCAATAAGTCTAGAACTTACCAATAAATTATTTTTAATTTACATAAATTGTTCGAAATGGCCTCCGTCTGCATCAATACACTTTTCGGTACGTCGAACTAAGGACATACGCACTCCGTTCAACACATTTGGTAAATTTTTTATGGTTTCTATGCACATTAAAATACGTTGCTGCAATTGTTCCAAAGTGTCAATTGGATCACGGTAAACCAGACATTTAAGATGGCCCCAAAAATAAAAATCCATCGGATTTAAGTCGGGTGACCTAGCAGGCCATGGTACTGGTCCGTCACGCCCAATCCATCGTTGAGGAAACTCCGTGTTTAAAAAATTTCGAACAGGCAGACTAAAATGAACTGGCGCGCCAACATGCATATACCACATTCTTCTACGCCTTGCCAAAGGTACATCTTCCAACAAATTTGGCAATGTTTGTTGTAAAAAGTTTAAGTATACATCACCATTTAATCTAGCAGGTAATTCTATAGGTCCAATTATTTCATTACCGCAAATTCCTGCCCACAAATTAACGCTGAACCGTCGTTGAAAATGCGACGTTCTTATTACATGTGGGTTTTTGTCTGCCCAATAGTGCATATTTTTAAAATTAAACATTCCACTCCTGGTAAAACACGACTCATCGGAGAAACAGAGAAAGTTTAAAAAACCCTCATTTGCCGCGTGTTTTCTCAAAATCCACTTACAAAATTCCATTCACCCTGCATAATCTTGAGGTTCTAGAGCTTGCACACGTTGATAGTGATAGGGATGTAAGTTCATATCTCTTAAAGTCCTCCACACCACAAAATGGGATACTCCCACACGGTTCGCGATATCACGGGTGCTTAAAGTTGGATCCTCTTCTACGAGTTCCAAAACTTGAACCTCCGCTTCAATTACCCTGTCTTCGCGTTGTGGACCTCTTTCTTCTCCATGTCCATCGAGACGACCTGTTTCCCGAAGACGCTGAGCAATCCTTACAAATGTACGTGCACAAGGATGACGTCGATTAGGGAATCTTAAACGATAAAGCTGTTCCGCAGCTGCTGCATTTCCACGACTTTCTCCATACATCAAGTGCATATCCGCGAGCTCTGGGTAAGTGTAATCTCCCATAGCGTTCAAAATCTGCGTTTTAAAATACCACACTAAACTATCAACTAACGTTGTCAATAAAGAAAATAAAAATAAAAACTTGGTCCAAAATCCAAAAAGCAGCACAAAAAGGACGAACAAGTAGTGTCTGTACGTAATCAAGAACTTAACGACTTGAACGGTAAGTCAATAAAATAAATCTTAACTGCAAATACGTGGCCCAAAATTCAAAAAGAACAAAAGAAACATACAAAAACAACGAACGGGTTCGACGTGTGTACTTAACGAAGTGCCCACAGAAACTAAAATATTGCACAAGGGGGAGTATAGTTTTCTTCAGATCTACTGAGCACTCAGAAAACGCCGACGTCTTTCACCTTTACCGCACCGCTAAAGACCTTTCCTTACCTACTTTTAAAAAACCATAAAAAAGCGTGATTATCAACTTGTGTCCTCGCCGACGCGCGGTCTCTAACAAAGGAGCGCGAAACTTTGAAAGAGCCGTATTAGCGTATTTGATGGTTAGAGGCGCCGACATACGCGAAGATAAAAGCCTATCCCAACATTCCAGCAGTTCTTAAACAATATTATTAAAAATTTAATTTTCGTGTTTAAAACCAATGTTTATGAACCGTTAACTTTTCATGTCTTTCTACAGTGTGTCCCGCTTTTCATGAATCCACCCTAATAGCTCAGTTATTAATAATGCAATTTTCTTCAAATTTTGGTGGTAATTATATGTTGGAAAAATGAATTATTTGGCATAGTAAACATTTTCATTTTTCATTGGCGTGCGGTGTTAGGGGATAAAAAGAGGTCGATTTTTCGGCAAAAGGATATTGGGGCTTATTTTAGACAAATTTTCCTATCATATTTGGATTCAGCATGTCCAAAAACCCCTTAATCCATATTCTCCATGATCTCAAAAACGGATTATGACAGAAACGAAAAATTAATTAATTTCTAAATACATCAGTTATTAATAATGCGATTTTCTTCAAATTTGGATGGTAATTATATGTTGGAAAAATGAATTATTTGGCATAGTAAAAATTTTCATTCTTCTTTGGCGTGCGGTTTTAGGGGGTAAAATAGGGTAGGTTTTTTAGCAAAAGGATATTAGGGCTTATTTTAAACAAATTATTCTATCATATTTGGATTCAGCATGTCCAAAAACCCCTTAATCCACATTCTTCATGATCTCAAAAACGGATTATGGCAGAAACGAAATATTAATTAATTTCTTAAAAAACGCTTTTTAATTTTTTTGTTATAACAAACCTAAAAACAATTTTTTTTATATAAATTCTGGTCTCTTCAACGTAACCACCTTCCAATGATATCACACCGTTTGTCGTAAATGTTGCCTCGTCACTAAACAACATGTTCTTTAAAAAAATCTGTTGTTAAGATAGTTACTTTGCAACCATAGGCATTAATCAAAAGTGCTTTGAAAACCAAGTTTTCATTTGATATTTGGCGATTCATAAGAATTGTCAAAAGTTAAATAGTGTTATTTAATTTATCAATCTTACTGATAATGGCAGAATATCGGAGAGTAGTTCTTACAAAGAAAAAGTTGAAATTATCCGCTTAATTGGGGATAATGAAAGATCTACGCGTCAGGTTGCTCGAATATTTAATCAACGTCATCGTGATCGAGCACCAATTTGGCGCAAAACCGTTGGTGACATCAACAAACTGTTTGCAAGAACCGGAGCCATTTTCAAGACCAGACGAAGATGGTACAATTTAAATTTACAACAATATTCAGACGACGAACGCATTTTAACAGAATTTCGGAACAATCCAAATGGTAGTATAAGGGCAGTTGCGAGAGCACTAGATTTAATCAAAAATAAACTATGGAGGTGTTTGAAACGCAGTAGGATTAGGGCATTTAAACCAAAATTTTTGTATGCTCTCTTAGAAGGTGATTTTGAACGGGGGTTTGAATTTTGCCTATGGTTGCAAGGTAACTATCTTAACGACAGATTTTTTTTTAAAGAACGTACTGTTTAGTGACGAGGCAACATTTACGACAAACGGTGTGGTATCTAGTCAAAATTGGGGCAGCCGAAAATCCCAACTTTGTAATTAACTGTAAAAACCAATACAGTGAAAAAGTTAACGTGTGGTGTGGCATATTAAATGAACAAATTGTTGGCCCCTTTTTCGCAGAAAATTTTCTAAATTTTTTACAAAGTGATTTAGATGATTTTTTTATGCACAGAGAGAAAATGTATACTTTCAGTTAGATAGTGCCCCGGCGCACAATTCTCTGATAGTTAGAAATTTTTCAAATGCAAATTTCCCTATGAAGTGGATAGGTAGAAATAGCCCTTTAGAACCGTGGTCCCTTAGATCGCCTGATATTACCCCTTGTGACTTTTTTCTATGGGGGTACTTGAAAAATAAAGTGTATGCTACTCGGCCGCGTAACAGACAAGAGCTTTGCCGTAGGATTAGGCAAGCGTGTCAAGAAATTACTCCCCAAACTTTAATAAAAGTGATTGAACGGTTAAGAAGGGTTATTGAAAAGTCTATTTTATTGGAAGGTAGTTATGTTGAAGAGACCAAAATTTAAAAAAAAGTTGTTTTTAGGTTTGTTATAGCAATTAAATAAGGTTATAAAACATTAAAAAAGTGTTTTTTTAAGAAATTAATTAATATTTCGTTTATGCCATAATCCGTTTTTGAGATCGTGGAGAATATGGATTAAGGGGTTTTTGGACATGCTAAATCCAAATATGATAGAAAGATTTGTCTAAAATAAGCCCTCATATCCTTTTGCCGAAAAACCTACCCTATTTTACCCCCTAAAACCTCACGCCAATGAAGAATGAAAATTTTTACTATGCCAAATAATTCAGTTTTCCTGCATATAATTATCACCCAAATTTGAAGAAAATCGCATTATTAATAACTGAGATATTAAGGTGGATTTATGAAAAGCGGGACACACTGTATATAATTTTTAAAATCGTTAATTTGTCGTTTGTAAAATGCAAGTTCGTAAGAAGTGCCACAGTGGTGCCTGACGGAAAAATTTCTTCGTAAGGAAACTTTGCTGATAAAAATGTTTTTCTTCGTATATAAGCATTCATAAAGATTAGAGCAATAATTTTGATATTATTAAATACACGCTTAGCGATATTGCATATCATATTGTTCTTAGAAACAACCACAGAGGATATGAGGTACCTCAAGATACGCGTTCAGTTATATGTATGAAAACCATGATAAAATTCTTCGGTAATGTGTCATAAATTCTGCCAGTGAATTAATGTTACCTCACTGTAGTTTACGCTTGATTTTGAAGGTACATGTCTATAGACTGTACACAACACAAAATATTTTTGTCGTTCATTCAACTGCGTTCACAAAACTTAAAACCCTCTTATATGATGTGATTGAGGATCTTTGAAATTAAACGAAAATAGAAAAATCGTAAAAATGCGCTGCCAACGTATCGAAAGGACGTTTATTATACGAATTCGCTGCTAATAAAAGGTTATCGACAACCCCACAGCAATTGTGTACGCAAAACACTTTCAAACTTGGTGAATTTTTTGTAAGCGGTGTTTATTTATATATTTTATAAGATAATATCCAACCGTCGAAACATTATTTTCATTCAGACACATTATATTATAGACATTAACGCCTGTAAAAATAACAAATGGTGGTCTAGTGGTCGGTAAAATTCGTCGTCTAAATTCGTCGTTTGTTCAATTTTACACCAACAATCAAAGATGGGTCGAGGAAACTTTCCACATTTGATGAATTCCTGTAAAAGTCATGTAAAAAATATAATTGTATGCACTTATTTGGTGTCACAATGAAGCTTGCATCATTACGAATCAGATTTCACCATAAAGTAGCCTTCAATGTGCTCAATGGAAAGTTAGAAGGAAAACTTCTTGGAAACTTTCTATTTTGAAAACTCCGAAATGCGAAATGCATAAGAATAAAATCAGAACAACTTTTGATCACTTAAACTTTATTTTGCTTGAATCTCGAATTTTCACCACCTTAAACCTTCAACTCCTATTGTAACTCCTATTTTAACCCCTTAAAAACGATTCAAGAAACATAAGCAATTAACTTATGATCCCATAAAAATGAATTTGGTATTCAATCTACACAAGAAGGTGAACGCGGCATAAAGAGAAATATCTGGGATTTTTTAGGTTAGGTTAGCCCAAAGCCACTTTGTCGCAGCATTACTCTAAAGTACAATATCTTAAGGGTATTTTTTTTAATTTAAAACGATTGATATATCTACTGTCGGTAGATTTTTGTCCAAAAAAAGGACACATTTTTCCCACTGTGCGCCGCGCCGAGCCACACCTTGCAGTTTGAAAAAGATTTATAATACCGCTTGAGCCAAATCACAGTAATGATTGCACAAACATAAAAAACATACGTGTCGAATTGAGAACCTCTCCATTTTAAAATGTCTTGAACTTGATTGAATATCTCTAAAACCAACAGCTTTTACAAATAAACTGCGAAGTGTATCCCATGGAATATGCAACAATAGGCATGTCCACAAAAAAAAAATAATTCACATTAATATTAGTTACATTACATTAGAGCCCCTAGTACCAAAATCAGATTTTTTTTTAATAAATATTTCAGTTTTATCAATTTCGTAATAGAAATCACCCCAATGCTGCGAGGCTAAAAAACGTTCCCAACGTAGAGGCTATTAACATGACGTCATCTCCTTGCGGGCATTCCGCCCTGTGCACAGTGGGCCAGAATCCGAAAAAGCTGGCCAAAAGTCGAAAAATGGAGTAATGGTTTTGAAAATTTTCACTTGGGGGTTTTTGAGGTCGTTGATTACGAATTTGGTAATAGTTTTTTCAAGAACAAAATGGCGACTCGAATATGGTGACAAACGTTTAAGAAAAGTTAGTCATTTCAATTGGAAATTGGTATTCGGGGGTATTCGAGGTCGCTGATTACGAATTTGACAATAGTTTCTCCAAGAATAAAATGGCGGCTCCAATATGGCGACAAACGTTTGAGAAAAGTAAAGAATTTTAATTGGAAATTGGCATTCGGGGGTTTTCGAGGCCGCTGAATACGAATTTGGTAATAGTTTTTTCAAAAGCAAAATGGCGGCTCCAATATGGAGACAAACATTTGAGAAAAGTCAATCATTTTAATTGAAAATTGATATTCGGGGGTTTTCGAGGTTCGCTGATTACGAATTTCAAATTTAAAAAATTAAATTAATTTAAATTCAATTTTACATACTTGTAGGCATTTTATAAATTCCAATCCAAAAATAAATAATTTTTCAATAATTATTTTTGTCATAACAAAATGCTTTAATTTTTTCAAAAATTGTTTATAACACATAAATATTATAAATTGTTGCGTTTAAATGGAATTTTTATGCTAAAACAACAAAGAAAATAGAGAAATTAGGAAAAGAAATACGGATGTACTAAAGTTAACGCGTCGCTGTATTTTGCACCGTGCCAGAAAAACGATCACAAAAACAATAGTGGCTCCTAGAGGCAGCCAATTTTTACATTTTTTGACATTTTAAAATTAAAATAGTAATTCAAAGCAGTTACCGAGCGAGGGCCCGTTGTCGTGTCGTACGTATATTTAAGACCTCGTACTTGACCAAATTATTACTCATTACTTCCAAACCGGGATGAACCGGGTTCTAAATTTTGTATTATAATTTGAAAAACTATAAGAAATCGACCAGTAAAAGAATCATGCTTGGAACATGTTGCGCTTTTTTTGTAGCTCAAACAAAAGGTACCCGTTAATTTTTATTTCTTTATCTTTGTAGAACCCCGTTTAACACAATTTTATGACCGAATTTATCACATTTCACAAACAATAAATGTATGTATGCAAAGTAAAATACTTTATAGATTATCTTCCTAAAATTTTACTATGTTTTTGTTGAAATTACACAAATTACAGGAATATCGAATAGTACGTTCGAATGTGGCAAGCAACTATTCACAACTGTACACTAATAGAACGTTGTGTTTCTCAGGGTGTATCAGATAAAAATGGACAACAATACGGTTGGAATTTGCGGTACGTAACGAACTGAAGATTTCTGACTACAAAAATATTACTTTGAATACAATTAAACATCTTTCGAATTTTGAATTTTGGCCAGCTTTTTCGGATTCTGGCCCACTGTGCTGTGTATGCAATGCGGGCTCGTTGTGTTTTATTGAAAGACTAATGCAATATTATTGATCAGCATGCTTTAGAACCTCTATATCCAAAATTTATAGACATTTTGATTTATGATTTTCGAATTACGACCCCTAAAGTTATATTTTTAAAATATTAAATAATTAATAACTTTTAGACGAATTGTATTTCGAAAAAAAAGGCATTCTTCATTTTCTATTTAAATTTTTCTACCACCCAGCGGTATCTGTACTTTCAAGTTTCATAGGCCAAGAATTTTTTTTGAAGAATTTCCAAAAATAATATCAAACAATGTATAACTTGGAAATGAATTTTTTTTCGAAAAAAAGTAACTCCTCACTTTCTATTTAAAATCACTTTTTCTATCACCCACTGTCATCCATGTTTTCAAATTCAGCAACACTTAATGCACGAATAATTTATAGAGCAGCTGGTTCAAAATGTTTGGTAATTTTTCAATGAAAATTTTTAGTCTATGAAATTTGAAAGTATGGATGACGCAATGTTGTAGAAAAAGTGAATTTAAAAAGAAAATGAATGACTTTTTTTTAAATACAATTCGTTTAAAAGTTATTAATTATTTAATATTTGAAAAATATAATTTTAGGGGGCCGTAATTCGAAAATCATAAATCAAAATATCTTGGAAATTTGGATATAGGGGTTCTAAAGCATGCTGATCGATAATATTACATTAGTTTTTGAATAAAAACACCAGGCCCGCATTACAACCACAGGCCAGCTTACCCCCAAGGAGGTGACGTCATATTACTAGCCTCTGCCTGGGAGCGTTTCTTAACCTCGCTGCGTATCTATTACGAGTATTACAATATCGATAAATCTAGCATTTCCAATTGAAATTAAAATTCTGTGGACATGAATATTATATAAAAAGTTCAATAAATCGATGTAGAATATAATGTTTGTTTTATTATAATAAATTCATTATTTGAATAGAATAATAATTATTTATTTCCAACAGATGTACACCCAATTTTAGGGAATATTTGAGAGTAGATACAAACAATACTGTTACGTGTTTACGTGTAAACACCCTGGATCCGGAAATTATAACACTAATTTATTAACTTAGGTACTAATTACAACAATTAATTACTTTACTAATATTACACTAAGGGCTATAATTCACTACTTCAGTCACTTGATCACTTTGTTTACTTGTTCTTAATGTTTCTCAATTCACTATCTGAACTAAACTGTCCACTCTGGGCTTCTCCATAACTTTATATACCTAAAGATAAGAGCTCCAGAATGTTCTCTCCTCCTTCTGGAATTTTTCTACAACTTCCAGACTTTGACACCGCGCACCATCTCTGGACCGATTGCCGAACTAACTAATTCAGTTTCTGTTACTATAGAACTTGTAAGGAAACTCACATGGATGTCTCTGGGAGTAGGACATGTAACAATACTTTAAAAAATTATTGATACATGCAACAATAAAAGGAAAAATTATAGTAAACATACATTTCTGTAATCAAAACTATAACATCGGACGTAAAGTATTGACAGTGGAAGAATGCGAGTTGGGGTTATCAAGAGTAAAGCGGCACGCTCGCCTGATAGTCGTGCATACTTGCATTGGCATCATAAAGCACATGTCACTCCAACTCGCATTCCTTCACTGGCAATACTTTACGAACGATATAAGCTGTAATATGATTTAATATGCTGCCTAGACTATCAAAATTATGTCACAAAGGTGGGATATTTTATTAAAATTATTACACATTGCATACATTGGAGATTTTGCCATGACGTTTGTCCTGTGGTTATCACAATAGAAGGTTATGTCATTTCGAGTGGCGAGAGTGTAGGAACGCGGAAATTGATTTTAGCCAACTATACAAGAAAGGACAATTTATATTGTTATGAATTATATTGAATATACAGGGGCGGCTCAAGGTAAATTGTCCACCCGGGCGGGAGCACTTTTTGGCGCCCCTCCCAGAGATAATCACAGAAATTTTACGGACCTGCTACGTACTAAAATGCAAGGATATCCTTTCGGACCCCGCGAACACTCTACTTTTTAACTTAACACATGGAGTAACATAACCGTGTATACACGGTGGTCCAAAATTATCTCTGGGTATTTATGTGGCTGGTAGTACATTAAAAAATAAAGGTACTCTGAAGAGATAATAAGGAAATTATACTCCTTTAAAGGGGGATTATAAATATCAGTTTTTCGGCAATATCTTCCGATCGCTTTAAAATATGTCATATTTTAAATTTAAATAAATTACATAGTAGCAGTCAAACCCTCCCCTCTGCTTAAGGTTTTGGGGGGTGGCTATCAATATTTTACCCATAACGTTTTTATTTTTACATATTTATAAAAACTCTTGTAAAAAAATATTTTCATATCACTAGAAATAAAAAGATGCTCTCTTTCATTTCGATAAACCATTCTCAAGTAATGTATGTTTACACATCAATGTGCATTTTATTTACACATATTATCAATGATAATTAATTTGTAATAAGTATAAATTTTTTTTGTCTACACCATCTGAACGCTGCGCTGTTATAATGAGAGGACCCCCAACACAAGTTTACTTAGAGGAAGGTTCCTTTTTATTGTTTTAATATTTCATACAAAATAAATTGCCATTTATTTATTTAATAACTGTAAATTATGTAAGATATTAAATACATACAACCAATGTTGGTATAAAAATTTTCTGAATATTCTGAATTTTTTCTGAATGAAAAGTGCACGTGCCTGTCTTCAGTTATGCAAAATCTTTAATGATCAACTCTGTGTAAGTCAGTGATAGTACAGAAAGCTTGAGGTATGAGCAAGTGAGGTGTCTCATAGCTAAACAAACATATTTGCTTTACATTTTTGAATTATTTAGACGGTTTTGATGTTATTCGACTGTTCTGCATTATTACAATTTAAACTGATATAGATTCTATTATTTGATATTATTTTCCAACGAAAACTATTATTAAATTGAAAAAGGTATATTGAAGAAAAATTAAGAATTTTTGCCCTCAGTTTGGCGCCCCTCCGAGTCGGCGCCCCGGGCAGTCGCCCGGGTTGCCTGGCCCTTAAGCCGCCCCTGCGAATATATATTTAATGGAAATTAACACACGTCGAGTCTCTAATGATACCATGTTGAAGCGATTTGTTAGAATAGATGTAATAATCCTTCTTGGTGTGTCCAACACTACCTTCCTTGAAAAAATAGATACTTTAACAACCTTCTCTGAACAGATTCAATATTATTTATATTGCATATATAGGTACTGAGTTTACCAAAGAATTACTTCCACATCCAGTGGAAGTATAGTAACGACAAAAAAATTTAAAAAAATTTTTATTGTTCAAATAGACTTAGAATGTCATGAAACGTCGAGACTTTAAATTTGAGCGAAAAAAATTTTTCTGTCTGTCTGTAACTTTTTTTGTGCGCACGTTTACTCTGGAACCGTTTGAGATATTGACTTGAAATTTGGTACACTTATGTACTTTAACGAGATCTAGAACTAGATTATATTTTCATCTTATTCCGTCGAAGAGTTGGGGGGGTAAATTGGGGTAAATTTGGGGTAAATAGGTAAATCAAGCGGGTAAGAGTCCATAAAATTGGTATTTAGTATATACAAGAGAAGCTAAGGTCTCAAAAAAAAAAAATTGGAATTGGCCACCCCCGTTACCACCCCCACCCCATTATTAAAGAGGATGAAAAAAAAATCGTGATTTAGTGTGTGTACAAGAGCCAGAAACCTCAAAATATTTTTTTACTTCATCCACCCCCACTACCACCCCCTATCACCACCCCCACCCCACTACCGATGTGGGGTATCGTTTTATGGGTTTTTGGGGTAGAGGATTTCAAATATTATATTATTAAAGTTCCATAAACAATTATTTCCACATACAATTTTTTTTCGTTGTGAGTGACTTGGAGAGAAAATCTGGATGTGGAAGTAGTGATTCCTTGGGCAGCGGTTTTTGAATGAACATACGCATAAAACAGTAATCTTATACCGAATGTTTTAAAGCACTTACGATTTCTTAATAAGAACCCCACCATTTTATATGAGCTCGAAACAAGACTATTGTGTGAGTGAGTTCTGAATGTTAACTGGCTATCAAAGAAAATACCCAAATCCTTAATTTCCTCATATCTTCTTATACTTACTGAATTTATAGTGTAATCGTATTCAATGTATTTCTTCAATTATTTCCACGTACAAAATTTTTTCGTTGTGAGAGAGAAAATCTGGATGTGGAAGTAGTGATTCCTTGGACAGCGGTTTTTCTAAATGTGTAACCCCCTTCCGGTCAGCCTCGGCTTTGAATTTGATCGGAATTTATGTGGCGGGTGGTGGTTTGTTAGGCAGGTTAGATTGATAATTGTAGACTTTAATCTAAAAATCCATCTTGATGTGGGGAAATATAAAGTCTAACAATTGGGATAAGTATATACAGGGTGATTTACCACGACATGCGGAAAATTTATCGGTAGGTTATCCCCACCGAAAGGAGTTACAAAAAATGAAAAATTAAAACAATATGACCAAAAAATTACTTTATTTTTTTGTAGAAATGCGCCGTTAATGACTTTCACCAATCAGACGTAACGCGGTACAACCATATCACTTCCCCTCCCCCTTTATCAGACTTGGGATTGACACTATTGACAGCAAAGCTGGAGAGGGTAGGTAAGTGACTTATTGGTTTTAATCAAATCACACTACAAAAATAGCGAAATAAGCCGAAAAGACATTGACCCTATGCTAGTGAACTCTACAACAATAAGTAGACAGGGTGTATACTTTCTGGAAAACAGGAAAACCTGGAATAGTCAGGGAATTTGATTATGGTCAGGGAAAATTTATCAAAACTACTTATATCCAAAGTTGTTCCCATCTTGCGCCCCTCTCTCGTCAAAAAATGCACGCTCCCCTCCCCCGCTCATCAATTTTCATTTTCAAGTAGAAAAATGTTCTAAAATTTTTAATTGAAAAGTCCTGGAAAAGTCAGGGAATTTCAAAATTGGGAATTGGAATACATATAAGAGATATTTACTTAAACCCGTCGATAACACAAAAACACCAAACTTCGGCGGTACTTGCCGGTGATTGTTCGACCGAAAGCAAAAAATGCGGCACTTTGACCGCACGCGCCAGCTTAACATTTTATGCCATTTAAGGAAATGTAAACATCTTCCATGTTTTTTCCCAAGTAAGTTCATTGCCCTATCATACTGACCACAGATAAAAATTACTAAATTACCTTGGATCACTCTAAAATTTTTTTTCCCACATAGAAGACTAGTACACCATTTTATTTTCCGCATGTCATGGTAAATCACCCTGTATATAATTGTAAATCACTATTTCAAATAATTTCTCAGTTACATAGAATGAAAATTGGCCGATAATTTTGATGTATAACTGGATCGCCCTTTTCTAACGCAGTAGTAAACTCGAGCATTTTCCACATGTCAAAAATCTAGCAGATGGCAATAAGTATCAAATTAAAAAGAAAAAGTAAGGGTTTTAATAAAGCATGACAAGTCTTTCACAAAAAGAAACAAGGAATTTCTTCAATATCTGAAGTAAACTTGTTCTTTCATTCTTTTGATGCCTTACTTATATCAGTCGCATGTATGACGTTTTTATAAATGAAATATTTCAATAATTTTTCAAAAAGGTTAATAAGTGATAATATGGTGGTGTTTAATGTCGGGCACCCTGTATATTTAAATAGTGAAACTTCTTCAGAAACGTAATTGCTACTATTGATAGAACTTTACGTAAACGTTTCAACATAAATTAGCATTATTATGCAGGCAAAAGTTACCGCATTCCCTGATTATTTATTTTATATGCAAAATATAAACTAGGTCAGCGACAAAATAAACCCTAGGGTGATTTTTCGAATACGTTACACCGTTAGTAGTTACTCTACGGACAATATCACCGCAAATAGGCCCCCTAATAAATGTTTTCGTGGACAGATGTTGCTATTTATTGCGCCTTTGTTTGCAAATACCTTGTAAGAATGCTGGTTAAAGTGGTTAGATCAGATAGAATCTGGCCGACAAACTATTTGCGTGAGTCACGGGTCATCAAGAGTGATTTCATCTCGTTTAAGAGGCTTTTGAAGTCCTCAAGACGTCGCACAGTACGAAGCTTTTTTATTGAAGGCGTTTAAGTTAATAGTTGGGGTTCGGGCAGTCGAAAGCGTTCATTGAAAAAAAAAAAATTCAATTGCAGATGGTCTCCTGGAATTTTAGTGTGGCTTAGCTCACTATGTTCGATTTTTTTAGGTAATTTTTATTGACCTTTTTCGAGGCAGGTTGAATTTTTTTTCAATTTTTTTTTCATTCTTTTTTTTTGTGGTCTTCTATTTATCTTCTTTGAAGTAAAAAAATATAAAGCCTAATTTCCATTACTAGAGTTAGCGGTAGAGTTGTTTGAGCAAATATTAACTATCCTCTAACTCTGCCAATGTAAAAGTACTGGATCATGGTAAAGCAGAGGAAGATTGCATGGTGAGAAAGTAACTCTCCCATTATCCTTATAATACCAAACAGAGCTGGGTAAAATACTCTGATAAAGTGCTTCAAGCACCGAGTACCAAGTACTGTTATTTACAAAAGTACTTTAATTACCACGTACAGTACTTGAAAAAGGAAAGCACCAAGTACCAAGCCGTCAGAAATATAAATGTCAAGCGGTAATCAGAGATTAAAAAGCAAAAAAAAGATTATTGTCACGCCAATCACACCTTTATGATATGACGATCATGAAAAATTCTGGAAAAATAAACGCTGTAAAAGAAAATTATTTATGTATTAGTAGTGTAGGTACATAATAAAATTTTTTAATGTGTTACCTAAAGATTTACAAAATCTTGATATGAGTGTAAACACGTTTAAGCTAAAAATAAAAAATATCCTTTTACAGAATGCTTTCTACTCATATGACGAATATTTTGAATATTTCGGCTCCTTGCCGAATTTATCGTCTGTTTAATTAGATTCATTATATTTATCGTTATATTTTAGCATTTTTGCATTAATTGTTTTTTCTGTGTTTTTGACAATGTTATATTTTATGTTTTTTCCTCTACTTGAGGTACTAGTTTTTATGACTACTACTTATTTATATTGTGTTATCGTGACTCTGTTTTTTTTATACTTGTTTTTAAATTAAGTCGTTTGTTTTTTATCTCTGACATATGCAAACATTATATATATGTATAGCATGAATAAAATTCTATTCTATTCTATTCTATTCTATTCTATTCTAATAACGTACATAGTACATATTATTAAAATTAAAATAAATATTTCATATAAAAACGTATCTACAAAAATAAGACCTATACTATACTATTCTATACTATAGTGGGTAAATGTAAACTTCTTCAAAAGCGTTTGGCTAGGAACTTTTTTTGTTGGAATCTGGAATATAACAAAGTATGACTATACATTTTTAGTACAGTAACAAGAGGTTTTAACTTCGGAATATTGTCATATGAAACGAATTTCGTTTATTTTTGGCAACTTAATAGTAAATTCATCAAGGAAAAGTTTCTGTATTATGCAGCGGCTTGCTAATTTGTAATAATCAGATTTTGAGAAGAAAAGATTCTATGGAACTTTTCATATGAATTGATAATCTTTAAGTTATAACGACTAGAAAATTGGGATTTTAGCTAGAAAAAGAGGTATTTCAAATAGGTTTTAGTCAAATTACTCGAAAGGTATTACATTGGTCGAAAACATGCTAGAGACAAATAGGAAAGCTACTAAATTGAGGATGAACTTCATTTTTTTTCTAATTTTTGCAGAGTTAATAGTTTCGAAGATCTGGAATAGTCCAGTCAACGGGGGATTTCACTTCTAATTTGAGTGCTAATGACTGGATTAAGATGAAACCTTGTGCAAAATGTTTGTAATGACGTTAATAAAAAAGTTTAAAAAGAGTGGGAAATGATTAGAAGGGGTAGAAAACAACTTTTATCACGGGTTCCGTAATTTGTAGAATTAGGTCAAAAATGAAGAAAAACAATATATTTACTTTTTTTTGGCCCAAAATAAGATGTTTTTTTCTAAAATCGATCGGCAATGTCTACATTTTCTGCGCGATTTCAGATCGAAAAATACACAATTCCATTATTTTAGTTCGTTGCTAAGAAACTATCAGAAAACAGACTGGAAAAGATCTGTTGCCAAGCAATGATCAACAAAACCGTACGGGAATGTTACTTTCCCGGCCTAGGCCAGGAAAGTAACATTGCCGTACGTTTTTTTTTTTATATATATATATATATATATATTTTAGACAGTAAATAAATACACGCAGACAAACCAACTCACATTAAAATTGCATTTATTAGTAAGCAGTTATATTGTAATGAAGAAATGTTATGCATTAATACAAATTCCTTAATTTATAATAATATTGATTGTGATTTCAGAAAAAATAGTATGTGTACTTCGGTGTGAAAGCACTTGGAACAATTTGCATCGTCATCCGGGAATGTATTGCTTTCACACCGAAATACACAATATACTATTACTCTTGTGAATTTCTTCGAAAAATGCATATTTTTCGAGATATGGCCACTCGAAAATTCCTAAAAGTGGGGGAGTGGAAATGTAAAAGTTGAAAAAAAAATCTGAAAAAATTCAGGTGAATGTATCATCGCAATACAAGACTTTTTTTTATTTGCAACTTTTCTGTAAAATGCGTTGTCACCGAGTTTTTCTGGAAAAAGATGAAAAACTACCCCTATCTTTGAAATTGTAGCGTTTTAAAACTATGTAATTTAAAAATTTGAAAAATTCAGACATATGCACTGAGGCCTTCTAAACATTTTTTGTTTCTTGGAATTTTTTTGTAACTTGCTAATTTTCCGAGTTACAAGCAGTTTTTCACGATAAATAATGTACTATATTTTTTGCATATGAAAATTCCAAAAATAAGCGTGATTTATATATATTTTATAAAAAAATATGACTAGTTATAACATTTGTAAAGGTTCAATATAATTTTTAAATTGAGAATGTGAAAAGGTTTTCCGAACAAAATTTTTAATGTGCAAAAAATGTAGTAAGTACATTATTTATCGTGAAAAACTGCTTGTAACTCGGAAAATTAGCAAGTTACAAAAAAATTCCAAGAGACAGAAAATGTTTAGAAGGCCTCAATGCGTATGTCTGAGTTTTTTCAAATTTTTAAATTACATGTTTTTAAAGCGCTACAATTTCAAAGAAAGGGGTAGTTTTTCATGTTTTTCCGGAAGAACTCGGTGAAAACGCACTTTGCAGAAAAGTTGCAAATAAAAAAAGTCTTGTATTTCGATGATACATTCACCTGATTTTTTTTTTTAGATTTTTTTTTCAACTTTTAGATTTCCCCTCCCCCACTTTTAGGAATTTTCGAGTGGCCGTATTTGGAAAAATATGCACTTTTCGAAAAAATTCACAGGAGTAAAAACATCTTATTTTAGACCAAAAAAGGTAAATATATTGTTTTTTCTTAATTTTTGACCTAATTCTACAAGTTATGGAACCCGTGTTTTCTACCCCTTCTGATCATTTCCTACTCTAACCTTTTTTTTTTTTTTTTAACTTTTTTATTGTCATTACAAACACATTGCACAAGGTTTCATCAAAATCCATTCATTAGCACTCAAATTAGAGATTTTGGTGAGATTTTAGCGCTCCGTTGGCTGGACTAGAAGTATAAAATTGCCGTCCGAACATTTATAAGATGAAGTATTTAGTTTCAATGTTAAATATCTCTGAAACTATGGCACTTCCGTCAAAACTGCTAACAACCAGACTATAAATTATTCAAATGATTTTTTTGTCCATTTTTATAGCATAAAAACAAAGGTGTTATGACAGAACAATGTACTCTTTTTCATTTTTTGTTTATAAAAACGTCGCCAATTTGTTAATGTAAGTAGTAAATAATTAAAAATATATATTCCCACTGTTTTTCGTTAATATATATGATCTAGACGCTCAATTTTCTTTGCCCCCTTACAGTGGTTGTTGTACTTTGTTGTCATGAATGTTCCTCTTCTAACTAATGCTATTCATTTATTAAAAATATGCAAATAATCTACAAAGTTGTTCTTCACAGGGTCAAAAATTACCTGCGCATAGGATGCGTCCGCTCCGAAGTCAGTCAGTTTAATTAATACTATTCCAGATCCAAATGCCTTAGTATCCAGGGAACCATATAAATTGCCAACAAATAGTTTTCAAAGAGCTCTTTTCGACCGTGTGAACCCGAACTATAGTTTGTAAACAGTCACCTGTCACGTATCTGAAATAAAACATAAAACCGAGGTTTTGTAAAATCTTACTTAGTTGCATTTATTTAACGATGACCTATTTTCGTAGCAAAGCCCCATCTCCACTGTGTCGTGGAATTAGAGGATCTTTGGCTTGATTCGCATCCCAGAAACGTGGGTCCAATGTTTATAAAATTAGGCGTCAGTATTCAACGTGGATATAGTGGAGTAAATTTCGGTCCGAAATGTTCCGTTTTTTTTTATCGGCGTAGAACCAGGTGACACCGATATATTCTTGTTGTGTATGTCATTAGCTATGCAAAATGGCTATTTACGACTTTTTTGGTCGGTACCAAACTTTTGTATTGATAAAAAAGTCGAAAATTTTAAAATCTAGGAAAACTGTTTTTTTTTGTATAACACTCAATATTTCCAAAACTACTGGAGATATCGACTTGATTTTTTTAGCGCTTCTATTGACATCTTTTTACTAACCCACAGTTTATAAATTTGTTTGTAGGATAAATCAGAATGTGTCTGCTTATGTTTCTTGTAGTGAAATTTTCAGTAATTGACAAAAAATTTTATTTCAGAATTGTGTATTTTCAGTGAACAAAATGTAGTTAATACTTTGAAAAAGTTTAAAAAAAAATCATATCTCTCCTAAATGGCACAGTTTTTGAGATATTCATTTTTATTTAAACGGCGCGACCCGCATGTTAGTCATCTATGCTTGAATTACTAGATTGTACTCTGTAGTACGTGGAGCGTAATCGACTTATAAATGTCTCGTTTATTTTTTTTTTAGCGTAGAACCAGATGAGACTATAGATTTTGTAAAGTAGGTTTTTTGGGACCTGTAATGGGCATTTACGATATTTTTCTGTGGTACAAATATTTTACTTCCACATCCAGTGGAAGTATAGTAACGACAAAAAATTTTTTAAATATTTGTATTGTTCAAATAATCTTAAAATGTCATGAAACGTCGAGATTTTCAGTTTGAGCGAAAAATAAATTTCTGTCTGTCTGTCTGTAACTTTTTTTGTGCGCACGTTTACTCTGGAACCGTTTGAGATATTGACTTGAAATTTGGTACACATATGTACTTTAACGAGATCTAGAACTAGATTATATTTTCATCTTGTTCCGTCGAAGGGTTGGGGGGTAAATGGGTAAATCAAGCAGGTAAGAGTCCATAAAATTGGTATTTAGTATATTTAAGAAAAGCTAAGGTCTCAAAAAAATTTTTGGTATTAGCCACCCCCCATTACCAACCCGCATCCCCTTATTAAAGAGGATGAAAAAAAAATGTGATGTAGTGTATGTACAAGAACCAGAAACCTCAAAACATTTTTTACTTCATCCACCCCCACTATCACAACCCCCACCCCACTACCGATGTGGGGTATCGTTTTATGGGTTTTTGGGGTAGAGGATTTTAAATATTATATTATTAAAGTTCCATAAACAATTATTTCCACATACCAAGTTTTTTCGTTGTGAGTGACTTAGATAGAGAATTGGATGTGGAAGTAGTGATTCCTTGGGCAGCGGTTTTTTATTTAGAAAAAACTTCAGCAATTTGCTGTTTAGAAGATTCGTGTTTTTTAACATTTATACCGCCATATCTTCAAATCTAATTGAGCTATCGATGTAATTTTTTTTTAAATTCAAATACACACCCAAGCGCTTCCAATGGTGTTTTTATTTCTATCGATTATTGTTTATTATTTTCCTTAAATAACGATGAAATTATTACTTCGCTGACAATGCATTCATATTTTCACTAAGCGACAAACTTTATTTTTGCAAATTTTCATATACATGCAGCGAAGCAATTGTAGCCAAAATGTGGAAGAAGTTTTAAAAAAAAAAATCCATCTAGGACTTACGAGTATAGTTTTTTATTTATGAATATTTTTGTGACGCACTAGCAAATGGCTCATACACTCGGCAGGCGCGCGATTGTCACTGCATGATGAAATATCACGACTGTAACAAAAATTTGGAAACAAGTAGAAAGTAACAATTTTAGTCAAAGGCCATCTTAACATACATGTTTATTATTTTATAAATTTTTAAATTTTAACGATAATTAAAAAAATTCCTCATAATCCTCAAATTCATCCATACATTCTAGACAATTATTGCACACGACACATTTACACTGCACACAACATTTTAAACCTTCCTTCACACAGTTACATTTTTTGTTATTACAATTTTATCGGAACAATAAAGGCTTAAACGTTGCCGTACAATATCTGGAATTGGTTTTTGAATTGAAAAAATTGGATGCCAACAATCATTTATTAAAGTTCACCCCCCAACCTTCTGTATCTTCCAGCAGTGGATTTGGATCATTACTGGAGTACCATATCTTTAACTGATGCATACATCTGTAATTTTAGTATATATTGTTAAAGTTCCTTCTAAAGAATTTAAATCACTAACCTCAAGAAATGTTGGTAAAAGCATAATCAGTTGGTGGAAGTTCGGAAGATGGTTTATTAGATTTGATGGCCATTCGTAGATGTAAATCATTAAGAGTTCGAATATTGATATCCTTATTTTTGTATAACAAAAGAACATATTTTGCAGCTATTTTCAATGCTTCTTGCTTAGGCAGTTTCGACATTTTCTCGAGGCAATCAACGTTCTTCCTCAGAACATCAAATACAGTCCTGTTTCCAATTTTATAAAATGCGTCCTGTCAAACATGAATTGATAGAAGACATGAACAAATTGTTATTACCAAATTTTGAATTATTTTATTTATCAATATGAATCTCTTGTTTGTACTATGTCCGAATGCATATAATATAATTGTACTCAAACTAGGAAGAGAAGAATAAAAGTGAATATGCAAAATCAGGACGTCAGTATCACTGATTTAACCAATATTATTTGTTGAGAGGACTTAGACTCACATACTACATGTAAAATTATATTATTCTGGGTCTGTCTACTACAGATTTGTCACTACGCAGTGTGTTTTTTGAAATATAATACATTCCATTATTAATAAATAATAAATCTTAAAAAAAAATTCAGAAAACTGTATTACACACGACACCATTTACGATGTACACGAATTCACATTGCATTATTATTATTACGACAGCACTACCATATCGTATTTAGCGGTATCTAGGCTTCGCTGCATGTATATAAAAATTTGCAAAAATAAAAAAGTTTGTCGCTTAGTGAAAATATGAGTGCATTGTCGGCGAAGTAATAAGTTCATTGTTATTTAAGGAAAATAATAAACAATAAGCGATAGAAATAAAAACACCATTGGAAGCGCTTCGGTGTGTACTTTAATTTAAAAAAAAATCAGATCGATAGCTCAATTAGATTTGAAGATCTGGCGGTGTAAATGTTAAAAAACACGAATCTTCTAAACAATAAATTTCTGAAGTTTTTTCGAAATAAAAAATATCTATACCATAATAAAAGGTCGTAAATAGCCATTTCTCATGAAGAATTGTTCACTTTATAAAACCTTTAAGGTCCGATCTGGTTCTACGCTGATTTTTTTTTCTCGAGAACGGAGCGACTTTTATGGTCTATTTCGCTCCACTAATAGCGATAAAAATGACTAATAGGTCGTTTTCTTGACGTTTTTTTTTGGGTTATAACTAGAAAGCAATGTAATATTTTGTAAAAAGTGTAGATTACTCTTTCCCTCTTATAGCGAAAAAATGAGTACCTGAATTTTGTACGACTAATACAACGTGATTTACCATGATATGCGGAAAATAAAATGGTGTACTAGCCTTCATGTGGGAAAGCCCCCGCAAAATTTTAGAGTGATCCGAGGTAATTTAGTATATTAAAAATTGTTAAAACTTACGAAGAACACTACTGTTATTGTAAAGGTTAGGAATAGGGCGCTGAATTTACTTGTTAAAGAACATATTGGAGATATCTACATTTCCTTAATTGGCATAAAAAGTGAGGCTGGCGGGTGTGGTCAAAGTGCCGCGTTTTTTGCTTTCGGTCGGACAATCAGGACACCGGCAAATACTAGGGCGGTCCTTATTTTTCGACTTTATGTTTTTTGCGGGCCACCCCCTAGATTGGTTTCAATACTTAAAAAAATGTTCTGTGCAAAATCTGAACTCAATCGGATAACGAGAAAACGTGCCACCCAACCCTTGATTCTGGGAGATTCAAATCAATTCTAATAAATTTCGTCGATATTTATTTTTTCAAAGCTTGCTACTGACAATCGAGTTAGCAGTGACTGAAAATAAATAATATACATTTTGTTTATGAAAAGTCATTAATTTGATTATAATTTTTGGGATAAGGTCTCCTTTTTAAAATCGGGAAATTGTGTTCTGTAATCTTTTACAAGTTGCAAGACGAATTGTTTTTGTTCCTCATCTTTTGTTATTACATTATTGTAATCTGTCAATAACTTAACACCCCGTTCTGCTGTATCATTAACAACTTTGATTTTTTTTAAAATATCCAACTATCGTTTTTAGACCAAGTTGAAGGGTACGTTTCAAGAAAGTCATCATTTATGTGAAATCGTTTGAAAAACTTTCGGGTTTCGATAGTAACAAAATTTTCAATAAATGTGTTCTCCACAAACTTTAGAATTTCATTTTCCCCTATCTCTGTTCGCTTGATACTTTTACTATATGATGATTCTTTTTCTATATCTTTTCTTCCACATCCAATGATTCTTCTTCCACATCCAATGTTTCTTCTTTCAGATCCTCTTTCTCACCTAGAGCTTCAACCATTTTCACTTTGGATTCCTCTGACAATTTTAAATCGAAGAATGCGAAGGCAACTGCTTCTGCACTTAGGTACCATAAATGCTTATGAAATTTTTTCAACGCAACACTGGATATCTCGGGATCGACGGCCTTACAGTCATAAAGCTTATTTAAAAAGCGGAGGTCCCGATAAGGCGCTTCGGTGGCAAGTGGCGCGCAAAACCAGACTTCAATATAAACTTTCACGACAAAAATACATATATCTGAAAGACCTCTTCTCTCTTCATCTGTCAATGGGAATTCATCGCGGAACAAGAAAATCTTTAAGCAATAAATAGCATTTGCAATCCATCTCGCGTGGTGAATGGCCCCAGGAACCCGAAAAGATATTCCACGAGGAGGAATTTCACCCAAGAATATTAAGGACAACTCCAAAAATTCTCTATAATCTTCTCGAGGCTGCTTTTGCGGACTTTCCAGAGCAGATGTCACAAATGTGACTACCTCTTTTGTATCATCTAAAAATGGAAGAACATATCCGTCTTCAAATCCGGACTCCGGAAAATAATGTTTGTTAATCTTAGCCCAATACTGTTGAAAGCGTTTAAAGATTTGGACGGTCGGACCTGTGGTTTTACCCATTTTTTCTTCGAAGACTCCTCTGAGAACTAGCTCGTAGATATGGTGTCTACAAGGGAGGTACAAAAGTTCCCTATCCATAAGCTGGGTCATTCCATGCCAAATCAACCAATAAAAATAAAATTTTGAAACTTGACTTCTCCGATTTTGATAATTTTTGGTGAAAATGTTGTACCTGTCAACAACATGAAAATTTCAATTTTTTAATTTTTTTTGATTATTGGTTCTTGAGTAATAAGTCTTTGAAAATTGAAAGAAAGTCAGTAATTTTGGAAAATAGGGATTTTTAAATCACAATATCTCCAAAACGGTAAGAGATATAAGGGTGGGACAAACGTCAATTTATGGTGTTTAAGCAATATTTTTCTATTTGAAGTTAAGAAATGTTGTAATCTGAAATTTAAAGGTCGAGGTCAAGGTCACAAATATAAAAGTAATTTTTCTCAAAAAGTATATTTTTGAAAATTATTAAAAAAATTGTATTTGTCCCTGGTGGTCATATCTACCATTGCATACAATTTCAAAGTGGGGCAACAACGGGAACATTGTACAAAAAATATTATTTTAGGACAATGTGTACTTTCAAGACACTAATCGCAAAGTTTAATATTTTATTTTGCAATTTATAATATTGAATTTACATAATCAAAAGAGTTGTTATTATTAGTCTTGGAAATAGGTTTGTGTAACCATCCCCACCCTCACGTTTCCCTGCCACAACCACTTTTGTCATACATGATAACATGATTGCGATAATAAGCATAATTAAATACTAAATGGGTAATATAAAATGAAATATGTTGTACGCATTTATTGGTGGTACCACTGGTACCTAGTACAAAAATTTGTTTGTTTAATCATTTTTATTTATACAATTCTGAAGCCGTATCAGATAATGCCATTTCAGCTTCACTAAACTTGTAGACCCTTCCGGGTTCAGTGACAGCATCCACTTTAAGTAGTATTTTTGGGTTGACATTTAAAACCTCAGGTTTATTTGGATACAGAAATGATCAGGAAGGGTCACTTGGATGTGGTGATTGTCACCTCCTCAGTTTCGTCATTTTTACCTAGTACACACGTACCCAGGATTTTGTTTCGGGGGGGGTTTCGACTAACAAAAAAATGTTTGTAAATGTAAATATACACTTTTCTTTTAACAATTTCCACCAAAGCTTTTGGATATGAAAAGTATATATTTTCTGGGGGGGTTCGAACCCCGCTGACCCCCCCCCCCCCTGGGTACGGCCTTGAGTACACATGCTAGCCACCAAAAATCACCATACATGGCAGTGACAAAGCCAGAAATTTCCTCAAATTCAATATTAGGTAAACCATCTCCAAGGTTAAATTCAGTACTCTTAGTGCTATTTGAATAGAGTTTTCCTCTCAAAACCATATCTTTCTTAGGTATGAAACAATGGTATTGTTGAATTCCATGAAAGGTTTCACTTTGTCAAATCTGCTTTCAAGAGATAAAGTATAAAGTATTCTGCTGATGGTCATCATCTGTGCAATAAATAATATTAAAATTTTTTATGCTCTCAGTCACAAAGTTGTATAGCTGTCGAGGTGTTAAAATTTGATCAGAGTAAGGTCGTTATAGACTTGCTTTCGCCGCAAGTCGTTTTACAGTTCCACCTAGTCCATCACATACATTTTTGCCATGACTGGTAGCAAAAAAATACCATTCTGCTTTTACGTTTTAATAATCAGACTCGCGAAAACACAGATTTAACATATTTTGTCGGTTTTTATCCATTGCTATATTGATAATATTCAGTAATATAATTTAATTTGATTTAAAATGTTCAAAACCTGATAAATATACACCTAACTATGCACTATCCGCGGCAAACGACGGGTCTAGGCTAGTCGCGCGCCAGGTCTGAGCGACGCGGTTAGGCGATATTTTATGCAGCGCATGTACCAACACTTTTATTATTTATTTACTTACTTATTTGTCGTCGCCCCACTTTCAATATTGGCACAGAGGTACAGGAAAGTTCAGTTAATATTACTGAATTTTTTGACTTGAAAAAAAAATTACTTTTTTAGATAATACCATTTGAGTATTTATGATCTTGAGAGTGACCTTGAGACAAAGAAATTATGTCCATTTTTTTACATAGAAATAAACTTCAGTCCATAAGCTACAAAACGAGTGCTTACACAAAAAATTTCTTCTTCAGCATCCTGAGATAATAATTATTAAAAATACCCGTGTTGTAATAAAATGTGTTAATTTTTTATTCTTTTGAGTCCTATAGAAAAAAAACTACTCGTCAGAAAAATTTTAAATTCTGGATTTTTAATACCTTGGAGGGGTTAAACATGTGTACCAAAATTTGTTAAAATCTGAGTGGTAATTTTTTTTTGCTTGGTTGATTTGATATGGAATGACCCAGCTGCTCCAATAAAATGCAGGTTCCGTTTAATCGTCCTGTATTTGACGCAGTTGTGTCGAAGCATAGCGCCTTAACAGTTTTTAAAAGGCCCCAATCATCAAGCACCTCTTAAACAGCGGATGCCTGCTCCTTTCCGGTTCCAGCTTGTAATGCAGGTACTCCGAGTATTTGCTCAGAATCTCCACTCGTAACAATAACAGGAAGTCTATCAACAGTCTCCTTACCGTCATTGCGGGAAGCATTTTTTCATCCCAATGGAGCACAACCGATTGTAATTCAGATTGTTTGAATTGAGTTTTAAGAATGCCAGCTCGCTTTTTACGCGGTTTTTCTCTACAGCGCCGAATAGAGGATTTGTTTATTACTAAATTTTTCACATCTTGCCCAAAGGCCTCCGCAGCCGCGAATAAAATATGAACCGCGTCTCCATTGCTAATTCTACATTTATCGAACACTGCAACCAATTTTGGGGTGATTATTTCACGGCGTGCTCTCTTCTTCTTGGGTTGCGATGGCCCAGGTTCAGGTTCTGATTGCGTCATATATTTTGAAGCATCATCTTGAGTTTCTTGTGTTGAACTCGAAGCACGAGGACTTTCACTGCTGCTTGAAGATGTCGTCATTTGGACAATTTGCTCTAAGATGAAATAAATACATTAAACTCATATAACATTGAAATAATAATAACAAAAAACCCTAAGCAGTTTTATCAAATAATTCGCTTTCCTCTTCCTAAACTATTATAAATTATCTTCAGAATGTCAGTTATACCTATTGTTTACTTAGAAAAACCAAATATAACAATGTGGGGAATTTCAAGAAATATTAAATCTAGGGGTGGTGGGTGGCACGTTTTCCCCGTATCCGATTTCGCTCAGATTTCACCCACATTATTTTTTTAGCAATTGAAAGCGTTGTGGGGGATGGCCCAAACTAAATTCGGAAATATTTTTTTCCTCAAGTATAAATAAGGACCGCCCTAGGCAAATACAAAGCCCCGCCGAAGTTGGTGTTTTTGTGTTATTGACGGGTTTAATTAATATCTCTTATATCTATTTGTTGTGTAGAGTTCACTAGTATAGGGTCAATGTCTTTTCGATTTATTTCGCTATTTTTGTAGTGTGTGATTTGATTAAAACCAAAAAGTCACTTCTACCCTCGCCAGCTTTGCTGTCAATAATGTCAATCCCAAGTCTGATAAAGTGATATGGTTGTACCGCGTTACGTCAGATTGGTTAAAGTCATTGGCGGGGCATTTCTACAAAAAAATACATTTTTTTTATTTTTCATTTTTTTAACATAGAGAAGAAAGTCTTTAAACCACATCATATAAGGAAAAAAATAAGGCCTCAGGGATGTCCGTAGGGTCAGAAAGATAGGAAGGCCTGGAGTAGGGTATAAAATCGTTATTTTTTACTTTTTCTTTAAGTATCTTTTATTTTTCTGTTAAAAATCGGCAAAGTAGCGAGATATTATTAGAAAAATATTTATTTGCATCCTTAATTATAAAACATTGAAAGTTTTTGTATATTCTGCAATTTCAGTGCCTCCGGATTGATTTTACAACACAGAAAAATTTTTTATTTCTGATTTTACGATAGAAAGTTAGTTCTTGATAAAAATGTCTGCTTTGTTAAAAACACTGCTGTAATTGTCAAAAGTGCAAATACTTTTGGGGCAAGGAATAAAAAGCTTATCGTAAATTTTCTTTGAAGCAGGTTGTAGTTGAAGGTCTAGTCGTTCAAAACATATCGTGGGTTTATTTTTATTTGTTTTTTAAGTTAAAACCTATTATAAGTTGAGGTCGCGGAAATGTACCAACTTTTAACTCACCACCTTAAGAAAATGTGCTTAAGAAAATGATTTCGTAATTCGACAGTTTATCCCGGAACCGATTTAGGCTTTTAAAGAAAACCTGATAGATGGACACCAGACTATTGAAGTCAACAAAATTTTTTTTTAAATAGTAAAGTTCAAAGGAACATTTAAAAATTTTGGTTCCTCGTACAGAGAGGAAACTATGGGAGGGACTTCTTCAATCTTCCTGTAACCGTTTATTATTATGAACATGAATAGTTTGCGCCAGTATTATAATTCGTATATTGCAAATATTTTTACTGTTTCGCTTATTACTTTTCGCATTACGGCGATGGGGATGGAATCTTTTGAGTAACTGAAATCACGCTTCTGAAACGTTTGCCCGGACTGGATGATATCCTATCATTTCAAAAATGATAAAATTTACACACCTTTAACACATTCAAATTTAAAATTTTTATTGGGTAATCTATCAGGGCCGTGTTGACTAGGTGTGCAAGGTGTGCACAGAACACCTTCGTCTCTTTTTGGGGCGTCATTTTTGAGATCCCCCCCCCCTCCCGCTCATGAATTTTTATTTTGGTGGAATTTTTTTTTTGAGATTAGCTTATCAATTTTGAAGTATGGTGTGGCATTTTAGAATTTGGTGGAATTTTTTTTTTGAGATTTCCCCCCTCCGCTCATCAATTTTGAAGTACGAGGCGGAATTTTAGAATTTGGTGGAAATTTTTTTTTTCAGATTTCTCCCCCCGCTCATCAATTTTGAAGTAGGAAGCGGCATTTTAGATTTTTTACACCAGCGGCCAAATTTCTAGAAACGGCCCTCTAATCTATCCACGCTTTGTACGTATTTAGACATACTTTATAGACTTAACAACATTCTCACTTTTAAATTGTATTATCACCAGAGCCCGTATTTTGGATGACATTGACGTAAAATGCAGAGTCGGCATGGGAGGGTAGTACAAAATTATAATAATTATTATCTCTTTTTGTAGTTAACTGCTCATCCAATTGGAAACATTAAATCAAACTGTTACATTGCAGATTAATACCACGTAATTAACAATAGATAATTAAATATGAGTCTAAATATTCGACACGAAAAGAACGCCGCGCGCTGTTTCTCTAAGAATATCACTTGTAAATCACTATTTTCCTGTTGATGGGAGTTAGACGACACATGCCATGTAATTAAAAACTTGCGCGATCATAACGGGGTAATATTGCACCTTTGATAGGTACTTGAGCTTTGCATCATTTAATGTTAACCCGGCGTATTCACAAATCCACGATTGTACCGTTTGTATTACGGTAATGGACCCGCCATTATTATACTAAACTGCCGAAATAGTCATTGGAAAGTTTCCCTTACCCATGTCTGGAAATAGTATATCAGCGGGTAATCAACGCATAGTGAAGCACTGAATTTAATTATTATTGTTTCATGTTAAATTAATAAAGAAATACCAGCATATAAACATGCCAAACACAGCGTATGCAATGACAATATGCAGGTAAACGAAAATATACAGTTGGAGGAGAAAATATAAAAGCTCTGAACATATTATGATTTAAAAAACAGCTAAAAGTCAGTACATAAAGTGGTTGACTCGAGATTTCTACAAAAATATTCAACTCTGGCAGCCCTTCATTTTTAAACTCGGTGTGCGTTAATCGAAAATATACACACGGAGAAGAAAATCAAAAAGATTTGGATATATTATGATTAAAATAACAACTAAAAAGTGTATACATAAAGCCGATGACTCAAGATACCCACAATAATATTCAACTTCAATAATATATTCAATTACATTAACGGTTGCGTTGCGATTTCATTACCTACTACTGCTGTTTTCTCAATAACAGTTTAACAGCAGTTAGCAAAAACATTTTTACTACGTCGTGTTTCTTATCTGTTGTTTTCTCACCTGTTATTTTCTAACAGAAATAACAGTCTGTTAATGCTATTTACAAATAACAGTTATAAAATAACAGGTTGTTAAATAGCAACTCATCTCTAGTTTGGCTTTGGCAGTGTGCGTTGGGTGTTGGGTTTCAGTCCCAACACTTCTACTCATACCTTACTGTTAGTGCTTTATAACATAACCGATGAGTTAATGTTTATGCATGTAAAATGAATTTGACAAATTTATTTTAAATACTTTCGAGTCTGTTAACATAATTATTATACTTCGGGCTCCATATCATTGAACAATATATTCAATACAACTATAACTACTAATGTTTTATATAATAATATTAAAATCCAATTTATATCTTTAAAATCTAGATATTGTCTAGGTCGACCAAAAAATAATATTTAGAACTTGCAATATTTAAGAATAATTACTTTACTGTGTAATGACACCATATAATACGACTAATAATTTTTTACCTGTCTGGAGGGTCAGGGACTCTTTTTATCTGTAGAGAAATGTAAACATCTCAATAAGCGTTCTCCTGGACTTTCACTAAGGTTTATAATATAAAAATTTTGTATTTAAAGATTTTTTGGTTTGTGTGGCAATAATACTTATTGTTAGCGACCGATGTTTCTGATTGTAACTTTACAAAAGTATTAGATAGCATCGTGTAATTCAGAGTCCGTCTCTGGAATGTCATCCGAAATACGGGCTATGATTATCACTGATCAGATCCATCACAATCATTATAAACAGTGAGATCCGTAAATGAGTTTATTATTAATCGTTTATTATGTAGATATGTTAAATAATAATAAAACTCTTGTAAAAATCCACACAGGTCAAGATAATAATTTTTATTAGTCATTTATTTATAAATGCGACTGTCGCACTTTGTAGTGATGAGGTCATGCTGACCTTACTGATTCGGTGTTTCTGTTCGTTTATCTACGAGTTACGTATTTGCTAAAATGAAAATATGTTAATTTTAATCATTGCAACAGTAGCTGGGTTTGAGTACTTTATTGTGGTGATAAAATTCTGTCGAAATTTAAAAAATCGTTAATGAGATTAAAAATTTGGAATTATACCAACTTCACATGACTCATATATTTTATCGTTTATATTTTGGAATCTTATATTAAGCAACACTTGTTTGTTTATTATTGTAGTCTTTCCAGTGATTTAAATGAAACTGGCTGGAGTTGTTAATAGATGTTTCTAGATTTTAATTACCTCATATCAAATAAAAAATTATAACCAGTGTTCAAAGAAGACACTAAATTGCCTATTTAGTTGAAATCGCAGGGCTAAAATTGGTTTCTATTAAGCAGGAATAATGTGCTAAATGAGGAGACTAATAATAATCCTAATAAACAAATTTTTCCTAAAAATTTTCTTCGGCAATCCTGTAGTACCTATTCTGTTATTTACAAGAAAATATTGTTACCAATATACATCAGCCAATTTCCCAAACATATTTTTTTTATTAATCACCACTTTAGTATAATAAGAAACACATAGAAAATAAGAAAATGCCACAACCAACATTTAGACAATACAATAATATTGTGGCATTCATACCCCCCCAGAGACATCTATGAACGCTCCCTCTAAGTTATGCAAAAGATGGAAGTAACAGAGAACATTTAAGCTGGTTTAGTTAGTTCGGATATTGCCCCAGAGATGGCGTGCGGTGTCTGAATTTAGAGATTTGCAGAAGAACCTTCTAGAAACATCTTACATTGATTATATACCTAATTGAACGACAATTTAAAGCATACGCCGACTGTCCCAATGAAATAAGGACGGTAGGATGCTGTTCACATATAACCGCAGCCGTATATTACTTCTCTCACGCCTGATATTTTTCCCGCATAGTACGTCCAGCAGAATTTTTATCTAATATATTTACATCAGAAAATGTTCACGTAGTTTTTCATGAGGACAGCGACGAAGATGAATTATATTGTAATAATTAATTTGTATCACCAATAAATAATATTTTCTTGGATTTTATTTTTATCTATACTGCACCTTTCTTATTTTTAACGTAAATAAAAACTGTAATTCAGAGCATTTACGTTATTTATTTAAATTACAAACACATAACTACTTGTTTCATTTATGAGCAAGTTTATATTAAAGAGAGATATAAAATAGTAAGAACTCCAGGACGGTCATAACGAGTTTTTATTTTTTTTTTAAAGTGTTGCACCCATTTTATCTGAATGCACTTTTTGGTGATAATACTAGACATAGTAAGCTACATTATATATTTTTTCTGTGATTGTACCTCTGTATGAACTATGAAAAAAAAAACGCTGCCCAAGGAATCACTACTTCCACATCCAGATTCTCTATCCAAGTCACTCACAACGAAAAAACTTTGTATGTGAAAATAATTGTTTATGGAACTTTAATAATATAATATTTGAAATCTTCTACCCCAAAAACCCATAAAACGATACCCCACATCGGTAGTGGGGTGGGGGTGGTGATAGGGGGGTGGTAGTGAGGGGTGGACGAAGTAAAAAAATATCTTGAGGTTTCTGGTTCCTGTACATACACTAAATCACAATTTTTTTTCATCCCCTTTAATAAGGGAGTGGTGGTGGTAATGGGGGTGGCTAATGCCATTTTTTTTTGAGACCTTAGCTTCTCTTGTATATACTAAATACCAATTTCGTGGACTCTTACCTGCTTGATTTACCCATCTACCCCAAATTGACCCCAATTTACACCCCAACCCTTCGACGGAACAAGATGAAAATATAATCTAGTTCTAGATCTCGTTAAAGTACATATGTGCACTAGGGCGGTCCTTATTTATACTTGAGGAAAAAAATATTTTCGAATTTAGTTTGGGCCACCCCCCACAACGGTTTCAATTGCTAAAAAAATAATGTGGGTGAAATTTGAGCGAAATCGGATACGGGGAAAACGTGCCACCCACCACCTCTAAATTTAATATTTCTTGAAATTCCCCACATTGTTATATTTGATTATTCTAAGTAAACAAAAGGTATAATTGAGATCCTGAAGATAATTTATACTAGTTTAGGAAGAAAATATTGACATTAAAATTCCCTAATCCTTTTAGGATTAAGGAATTTTAATAGGTGGTCGCCCACAAGGCCCTAGTTTTAAGATCTATTTTCTCGAATTTTGTCTCTGCAGTAGGGTTGAGTTTCTACCTGAACGGCATAAACCTTAATCCTCACTGTAATTTTATCCGATCCGTATGGCAATAAGTGCGTCAAAGCATTTCATTATCAGTGAAAAGAGCAGCACGCCGCACAATGTCCCGCCAAATTAATTTGCGTGGTCGTGATAGTGTTTATTTGCTCGGTAATTTTTCAAACGAGATTACTGGAATTAAACTGCCTTCTAATAAACAAGTTTTGAGTGTACTTTTTTTAACTTAAGAGAAGTGAAGCTAAATTGACGTGAAAGTGCCAGACTTGTAATACAACAAGTTGTGATTTTCTGGGAAAAGGCAAAAATTCCCACTAGAAAACAAAACCACTGTATTGATAAGCTAGTATCTTTGTATGGAGAATATAGGACGCTTCAATAAAGGTGTAAGAAGCAGACGAACTTTCAAAAACAGAAAGAGGCAAATTTTGTAGCAAAGTTTGATGACTTCTTCGACATTGCCCACGAAAACGCGCTTGAGACGATGACTATCTAGGAAGATAGGCAATTTTTAGTTCAACAACGAGAAAAAGGTCGACCAGGATTTATGTACAGTTATTGGTCATCCAATTTCAACCAAATTTGGATCGGTATCAAGGATCTTTAATATTTCTTTTTTTGAGTAAAACAGAACTTATTTCAATCAGTCAGTCAAATTTTTAAGGCCAAGAATTTTCTTTAAACGCTTTCAACAGTATTGGGCTAAGATTAACAAACATTATTTTAAGTTCGGATTTGAAGACGGATATGGTCTTCCATTTTTAGATGATACAAAAGAGGTAGTCACATTTGCGACATCTGCTCTGGAAAATCCGCAAAAGCAGAAGATTATAGAGAATTTTTTTGGAGTTGTCCTTAATATTCTTGGGTGAAATTTCACCTCGTGGAATATCTTTTCGGGTTCCTGGGGCAATTCACCACGCGAGATGGATGGCAAAAGCTATTTATTGCTTAAAGATTTTCTTGTTCCGCGATGAATTCCCATTGACAGATGAAGAGAGAAGAGGTCTTTCAAATATATGTATTTTTGTCGTGAAAGTTTATATTGAAGCCTGGTTTTGCGCGCCACTTGCCACCGAAGCGCCTTATCAGGACCTCCGCTTTTTAAATAAGCTTTACGACTATAAGGCCGTCGATCCCGAGATATCCAGTGTTGCGTTGAAAAAATTTCATAAGCATTTATGGTACATAAGTCCAGAAGCAGTTGCCTTCGCATTCTTCGATTCAAAATTGTCAGAGGAATCCAAAGTGAAAATGGTTGAAGCCCTAGGGGAGAAAGAGGATCTGGAAGAAGAAACATTGGATGTGGAAGAAAAGCCATTAGATATAGCAGAAGAATCATCATATAGTAAAAGTATCAAGCGAATAGAGATAGGCGAAAATGAAATTCCAAAGTTTGTTGAGAACACATTTATTGAAAATTTTGTTACTATCAAAACCCGAAAGTTCTTCAAACGATTTCACATAAATGATGACTTTCTTGAAACGCACCCTTCAACTTGGTCTAAAAACGATAGTTTTAATAAAAAGGGTTGGATATTGTTAAAAAAATCAAAGTTGTTAATGATACAGCAGAGCGGGGTGTTAAGTTAATGACAGATTACAATAATGTAATAACAAAAGATGAGGAACAAAAACAATTCGTCTTGCAAGTTGTAAAAGATTATAGAACACGATTTCCCGATTTTAAAAAGAAGACGTTATCCCAAAAATTATAATCAAATTAACGACTTTTCATAAATAAAATGATATATTAAGTATGTATATTATTTATTTTCAGTCACTACTAACTCGATGGTCAGTAGCAAGATTTGAAAAAATAAATATCGAAATTTATTAGAATTTATTTGAATCTCCCAGAATCAAGGGTTGGGTGGCACGTTTTCTCGTTATCCGATTGAGTTCAGATTTTGCGCATAACATTTTTTTAAGTATTGAAACCAATCTAGGAGGTGGCCCGCAAAAAAAACATAGAGTTAAAAAATAAGGACCGCCCTAATGTGCACCAAATTTCAAGACAATATCTTAAACGGTTCCACAGTAAACGTGCGCACAAAAAAAAGTTACAGACATACAGACCGACAGACAGAAATTTTTTTTTTCGCTCAAACTTAAAATCTCGACGTTTCATGACATTTTATGCCTATTTGGACAATAAAAATTTTCTTGTCGTTACTATACTTCCACGACGCACAGTGGCGAGAAATGCCAGTGTTCCACCCAAATTACTCTAGAGGTCGTAAATTTTAAGTTATTGAGACATTCTTTTTTTTTAAATGTTCGTCTTGAATTTACCTATCGATCCCTCTAGCCGGATTTTGAAATTTCATTTTTCGTTTTTTTTTAATTTTTAATAGAAAATCATATTTTTACAGAAAAATACTGTTTTTTCTATTAAATTTATTCTAACGGGCCGTAAACTTGAGTTTTCGTATCAATTTTTTTTTTCAAATCTTCGTCCTTTAATCAGCTATTGAACTGTCTAGATGAATTTTTGATTTAGTTGTTGACATCTGTCAAAATGACTGTCAAATATAAAAAAATGCGATTTTTAGATAAATAATTCATACAATAACAGGTTGGTGTTCAGAAAAATATATATAGTGTTTTCAATGTACCTGGTTCCGAAGTTGACAGGAAAATATGTATTTCTAAATTTGGCAGCTGCCATAATTGTTGTCAAATTTCCAAAGATAGATGGAAGAGCTTATTAATTTTAAAAATACCCTGTAAATGTATAGAAAAATAGATATATATTGTTTTTGATCTGTTTGATTTAGTAATTGACAGGAAAATATGAGTTTTAAATTTGGCAGCTGTCATAGTTGCTGTCAATTTTCAAAATACAGTACTTATTAATTTTAAAAATGCACTATAAATGTATAGAAAAATAGATATATATTGTTTTTAAACTGCCAGATTTAGTAATTGACAGGGAAATATGGTTTTTGAATTTGGCAGTTGCCATAATTGCTGTCAAATTTCAAAAAATAGAAGTTAGAACTTATTAACTTTAAAAATACCCTGTGAATATATAGCAAGACGGATACAAATTGTTTTTAATGTATCTGGTTCCGAAGTTGACAGGAAAATGTGATATCTAAATTTGGCAGCTGCCAAATTTAAAAATAATATTTTCTTGTCCGTTCATATATCAGGAAGATAAAAAATAATATATATCTATTTGTCTATACATTCAAAGGGTATTTTTGAAATTAATAACTTCTAATCTGCACACCTTAAAACTTGACAGCAATTATGGCAGCTGCCAAATTATATATCTTCCTATTACTTACGAAACCAGATAGATCAAAAATAATATACATCAATTTTTCTATACATTTATAAGGTATTTGTAAAGTTAATAAGCTCTTACCTTCATGTTTTGAAATTTGACAGCAATTATGTCAGCTGCCAAATTTAAAAATGATATTTTCCATCAGTTACGAAATCAGACAGATCAAAAATAATATATATCTATTTTTCTACACATTTATGAGGTGTTTTTAAAATTTATAAGCTCTTACTTTATTTTGATATGAGACAGCAATTATGACAGCTGCCAAATTTAGAAATCGTATTTTCCTGTCAACTTCGGAACCAGGTACATTAGAAACAATTTGTATCCGTCTTGCTATATATTCACAGGGTATTTTTAAAGTTAATAAGTTCTAACTTCTATTTTTTGAAATTTGACAGCAATTATGGCAGCTGCCAAATTTAAAAACCATATTTCCCTGTCAACTACTAAATCTGGCAGTTTATAAACAATATATATCTATTTTTCTATACATTTAAAAAAAATTGACAGCAATTATGACAGCTGCCAAATTTAAAACTCATATTTTCATGTCAATTACTAAATTAAACGGATCAAAAACAATATATATCTATTTTTTCTATACATTTACAGGGTATTTTTAAAATTAATAAGCTCTTCCATCTATCTTTGGAAATTTGACAACAATTATGGCAGCTGCCAAATTTAGAAATACATATTTTCCTGTCAACTTCGGAACCAGATACACTGAAAACACTATATATATTTTTCTGAACACCAACCTGTTATTGTATGAATTATTTATCTAAAAATCGTATTTTTTTATATTTGACAGTCATTTTGACAGTTGTCAACAACTAAATAAAAAATTCATGTAGACAGATCAATAGCTGATTAAAAGACGAAGATTTGAAAAAAAAATTTGTTACAAAAACTCATATTTGCGGCCCGTTAGAATAAATTTAATAGAAAAAACAGTATTTTTCTGTAAAAATATGATTTTCTATTAAAAATAAAAAAAAACGAAAAATGAAATTTCAAAATCCGGCTACATAGATCGATAGGTGATTTCAAGATGAACATTTAAAAAAAAAGAATGTCTCAATAACTTAAAATTTACGACCTCTAGAGTAATTTGGGTGGAACACTGACATTTCTCGCCACTGTGCGACGTGGAAGTAAAAATAAGAATGTTTTATTTTTAATGTTTTTAAATAGTTGAAAAATTCTACAAAATATATATAATATAGAACAATGAATTATCTAACAAAGAGTTCTCGTTTTATTAGTTTAGCTGCAATAGTTTTTGAATAAAATAATTTTCAAAAATACCCGCTCTAGCCTGTATAAGGTCAGTTATCTCAAGAACGCAGGCAGATCGGACGCTGAATTTGTGTAAATGGTAACTTTATTACTCACCCATGTCATAACACAAGTTATTTTGAAAATGCTTCTCTGGGGCCACTGACCCTATCTTATCCTGCTAGACCCTTTAAATATTTGATTTTTTAATATTTTCCGGTATGAATATTTAATCGATGATATTCGTGGTGAATTGGCGAAAACGTCTCAGATTCCGATGATGATATGAAAAGGCGTGTTCAACCTGCAGCTGTGATCTAAGATTAGTGATGTTTTGCCATGAAATAGAGTACAATAGATAAATGCAGCAGAGAACTTGTTTATTTTGCAAGAATGACTTATATGGGTCATATGATTTCTTTAGTTGCGTAATGCAGTGTAGAGTTAAGATTTTAGATCGCCAGGTGATTTTATAAAGCACAATGGAAGTTGTCCAATGCGCTGTTTGATTTCTAGGAATATAAAAAAAAATGTACAGCACGTAAGGAAGGGAATTGTAAAATCGTTTTCCCACATTTTTATGTCTTAGCACCTGAAAGTAGTAGTTTTTTCGATTTAAACAATTGACTTTGTAATGAAAATTTTGGCTAAAAAGTTGCCAATTGTCGTGTACTTATTATTGTACCTGTTTAATTTAATCAAATATATATTTTACAATCGGACACAAATGTATATCATATCATTTATTTCACCAATCAAAATACAATACTTATATATAGGGCACGTCAATTAAAAAAAATAATCATAAACCCATAAGTGGACAAACATTAACAAAAGTAAAAATAAAAACATAAAGACATTATGTTATGTTATTGTACCCTATACCAATACAAATACAAAAATAATAAAAGAGAACAGAGAATTGCGTGACGAAATACAAAATAAAAATAAGTGGCGGTACAACATTATTGTTGCTAGTTCAAACAAGAGCAAGAAATTGAAAGAGTAAGGAAAGTGTGTACCACGTCAAATGGATGCCACTAAACCAACAATGTTTTCGGGGTTTGTCAAAAACGCCACGAACTCGTCAGTATAAAACCATGGTTTAAAAATAATTTTAATGAATTTGGAAGAAAATTAATATATAACTTGTCAGTCGATGCCTAGCTGGTCTTAGTAAATCGGCTTGTCTAGTGCTGTAGTTATGAAATTTTGAATTCCTTTCAAAAGAATTAAAGTTTTTGTAAATATCCAGTAAACGAAGATAAGTATATAACGTAGGTACCGGAATAATGCCCAGTGAAATAAATAGAGGTCTACAATGGTCCCTATACCCTGCATTGGCAATGATTCTAATCGCTTTCTTTAGTAGATGAAATATTTTTATAGTATGACAATTATCCCAGAAAGTGATGCCATAACTAATGTGTGAATGAAACAGTGAAAAATAGCTCGCTTTCAAGGTTTCCAAACCCAAATGCCTTCTTAGCTGGCGGAGCAAAAATATTGTGCTGGCAAGTTTTAGGCTTAGCTGATCAATATGACCAAACCAGTTTAGTTTATCGTCCAGTGTGATACCTAGGAGTTTCACACTGTCACCCTTTGTCACTGTGTTACTCGTGGGAAAGACAAGCAGTTTTCCTCATTCTTTTTCATTTTATTAGTGATGAACCAGGTTTTGGCTTTATCAGAAATTAAAGAAGTTTGTTGATGTAAAACTTGAAGGTTACTATGCGAAGTTAGCAATGTGGTGTCATTAGCATAAGCAATACACCTATGAGGCAACATAAAATGAAATATATCATTGACATATATAATAAAGAGGAGTGGCCTCAGGACAGAGCCCTGAGGCACTCCATGCTTTACTGGATGAAGATCCGAATTTATATTATTTACGCTGACGCACTGTTTTCTGTTACATAAATAGGAGCGTAGTGGTTCTACCACGAACCCCATAAAATTTCAACTTTTCTACGAGTAATTCATGTGAGACAGTCAAAGGCCTTGGACAAGTCAAGCAGTGTAATCTCTACATGCCTGCCCTGCTCAAGGCCCTAAACAATGTCCCGCACCACAGTAAACACAGATTGTGTAGTAGAGCACTTTCTACGAAAACCAAATTGACAGATATTAAGAACGTCATTAGATTAAAAAAAGTTTAATAGTGAGTTTTTCAATATTATTCAATAATTTAATAGTCGGCATCGTAAGAAAAGAGATGGTAAGTACAGAAATCCGTTTCACAATACGTCGAACTTGAATGGTATTGAAATTGGATCATATCCGTCATATAAGGTAATCGCCAGAGGCGTATTGACTCATATTTTATATAAATGATATTTTATTATTGTTTTAGAGCAAAATGTTACTAAGGCTTTTGATGATTATGCTCACAAAAATCGGTGGTGGAACCAAAAGTGTTGTTTTATCCAATAAGTGCGTTTAACATTAGGTCATTAGTCAAATTATTATTATTATTGTTTTTTGTTAACTTTTTGCTATTAACAGTTCGCCAGAAGTGGCAATATTGGAACCAAAGGTCTCGACATTTTTTTTGGCATCAGCCACCCCCACTGTCTATGCAGAATATCGTTTTATAGGTTATGGACGATTTCAAATATTATATTATTAAGGTTCTATGAACAATCATTTCCACATAGTTGAGTGCAAATATATTGCTGACGATTTGAAGCTATTCAGAATCGTTGACAACTCTTATGATGCCTCTCTTTTGCAAAGTGATCTCGATAATTTAGTTCGATGGTGTGACATCAATCTATTAAAACTTAGCCTACTAAGTGTAACCAAATTTCTTTCACGAGAGGCACTAATCCTGTAATATTCGACTACCATCTCAATAGTGTTACCTTAAACGGGGTAAATTCTATAAAAGATCTAGGTGTAACATTCGACTTCAAGATGACATTCAAACCTCATATATCAAAAATCACAACAAAAACACCGAAAGTGTTAGGTTGCATCAATAGGGACTCCACTTTTTTTTTTTTTCTATAAAACAAAAAAACCGCTGCCCAAGGAATCACGACTTCCACATCCAGATTCTCTATCCAAGTCACTCACAACGAAAAAAATTTGTATGTGGAAATAATTGTTTATGGAACTTTAATAATATAATATTTGAAATCCTCTACCCCAAAAACCCATAAAACGATACCCCACATCGGTAATGAGGTGGGGGTGGTGATAGGGGGTGGTAGTGGGGGTGGATGAAGTAAAAAAAATATTTTTAGGTTTCTGGTTCTTTTACACACACTAAATCACAAATTTTTTTCATCCCCTTTAATAATGGGGTGAGGGTGGTAATGGGGGTGGCTTATGCCAAAATTTTTTTTGAGACCTTAGCTTCTCTTGTATATACTAAATACCAATTTTATGGACTCTTACCTGCTTGATTTACCTGTTTACTCCAAATTTACCCCCATTTACCCCCCAACCCTTCGACGGAACAAGATGAAAATATAATTTAGTTCTAGATCTCGTTAAAGTACATATGTGTACCAAATTTCAAGTCAATATCTCAAACGGTTCCAGAGTAAACGTGCGCACAAAAAAAAGTTACAGACCGACAGACAGAAATTTTTTTTTCGTTCAAACTTAAAATCTCGCCGTTTCATGACATTCTAAGCCTATTTGAACAATAAAAATTTTTAAAAATGTTTTTGTCGTTACTATACTTCCACCGGATGTGGAAGTAATTGCTCTACTCTTCTCTGGTAAGAAGTCTACTAGAATATGGCAGTGTGATATGGAGTCCAACATATAACGTCGATAAAGAATCTATTGAGAATGTCCAATCAAAATCCCTTAGACAATGTGCATTAATGATGGGTCATCCCATAGGCGAATATTTCTACGGTGATATCTTACGTGAACTCAACCTTCTGTCACTTGAGCGGAGAAGAGTGCAACTCGATTTATGCTTTTTGCATAAATTAATTAATTGTAATGTGAACTGTCCAGAGATACTTCAGTTGATTAACTCTTTAAAATACCTTTTCGTCTTACAAGTTATGGTCAAAATGAGCCCATAAGCAGATTACTCCGAACAGCAAACTCATTCCATAAAGATATAAAAACTCTTTGGCTCGTCACTATATTCATTTAAAAACCAAGTCAAATCTTGTATAAGTACACTCAAAGAAATAGTATGGGTAAATTCAACAAAAAAAAAATGGTTAACTAACAATATCGTTAATTTTGTTAAACCAAACTATATTGATGGTATTTTTAAACAAGAGGTGATTGTTATTTTAATTAATAAAAAGTTGTCGTACAACAAAACAAACATTAACTTAAAAAATAGATGAATAAGACTATTATTTTGTTCGTCTGACTATTATTTTGTTGAATTCTGTCAAATTAAACTAGATAATAGTATATTTTATTTTTAACTATTATCGAATTGTAATTCTAACCCAGTATTAGTTCGCTGTACTATTGTACTTGGTAGACAAACCAATATTATTGTCGTCTTCTAGAAGTTCTAAAAGAATTACCATAAAATTTTCTTGCTTACCACGTAGTCTATTACAGAAATTATTCCCAGATGACGCCACATACAAATCACTGACAATAATCAATCATGCATTATCTTACACTCTTATGAATTTATAGAAAATTAATAACATGATTGCAGTGTTCAAATTCTCTCAGGGATCATCGATATATTTGGATGGATCTTATAAACGATCTCTAATCTTTGGTTTGGGTGGTCTGATGTCTCAATTCTGAGATTTTGGCTAACCAAAAAAAACTTCATCATACAATAAAGTGTAGATCAACCTAAAAATTAGTTGGTGAACAAAAAACAAAGTCGTTGTACTATTTAATTGTAGACCAAATTGAAAATGGTTAGTGAACATAAAAAAATGTCATTGTACTATTTAATTTGTTACAAGAAGATATGATTATTAAACTACTATTTGTTTACGAAAACAAATAAAGTTGTATGACTATTCTTTACTGGTTGATTTAACTATGAAACTAGATAGGCGCGATTTCATATGCTCTTTTTGGTTGAATTTACCTATCATTTTCTTTGAGTGTAATTAAAAGTAGGTCTAAAACATGGTATAGCTGAATTTTATTGCATTTGCAAAAATTTTTATTTCTCTTGTTTTATTTATTATCCCAAAACTATTTTTATGTATTTATGTTCTCATGTATTAAATTGTAAAATGTAAAATCAGCCGTACAATTTCGTTGTAAGAGACTTAGATAGGAAATCTGGATGTGGAAGTAGTGATTCCTTAGGCACCAGTTTTTAATACTTCACGAATATTACTTGATTATTAAAAAGAAATCGCAAATCTATTAATACCAATAGACCTTGAACACACACTTATAGTTACATTTTTTTAATATGCGTCGATCAACAGTAGTAAACATTATAATTATGATATAAAAATACATTAGAACTAGACTTAAATTACATGGTTATAAAAAAACAATTATATTTTGCGTGTTGTGCAGGACGTGACTATGTAAGTTTAAACTTCTTCTATACGTTTATCTCTCACAATCTTCGTAGCGTTTCGGAAAATGAATTTGATGTTTCAATCAAAGAATTTTTATTTAAATTAAAATTGTTGACTCCAACACATTATTACGTGTTTATGTTGTAAAACCTCCCCGAATTGACTTAGGTCGAAGCCAAAATAAAATTTCGACTTAGGTAAAAAATTCATTTAAAGACATTTTCGATCATGACATACAAGTCTGAAGGGCTCCAGAGCCACAAACTACCCCAAAAGGAGGTCTTGAACTCCTCTAATATGGGGGACGGGACCCCCGAAACTCGGAAAAACCACCCCCTTCAGGGGTTTTTGCAATAGTCGGCTAAGTTGCCTATTTATGAAAACACCTAATTAAATATCTAACTTTTCTCACTTCTACAATAAAATACATCAAATTTCAAAGAGAATGAAAAAAAAATTATGGCTCTACGATTAAAATTGCCCCGAGGGTCGAATTGTTTCCATTTTCCATCACTGTGCGTCGGAGAGAAATTTTCGATCGGGATTTTTTTTATGCAAAAATCGCAGAAATCCTAAGGCGATAAACTGTATAAACAGATACAAATCACGTCAAATTCTAATCCCGTCGCGTCGGAGAGAAATCTTCGATAGAGATTTTTTTTATGCAAAAATTACAAAACTTCCTAGGCCTTATTATCAGTAAATAAATGAAATCACGTCCTGAGAGCGTCGTTAATGATCTGAGGTGGTGCAGCCTTGACCTATTACTTGTCGAGTTATATCTTATCTTGAACCCACTTGGGAGTGGAAGAACGGGGCCGAACGCGGCTGGCGCCCTTCTAAAAATAAGTTGGTGTCGCGTCAAATTGATGCTCGGTAGTGAGTTCGTTTACATTTACACCCCTTATTCTTTTAGTAAACACCCTGTACTGTGGGTTCGAAAATTATGACACTGGGGTAACACTACACACTAGTTTATTAACTTACGTTATAATTACAATGAATAATTACTTCACTAATATAACACTGAGTACTATAATTCAATAATTTAGTCACTTTATTACTTTGCTTACTTCTTGATCTGTTCTGGGTTCACTATCTGAACTTAACTGAACTGTGCGGCCACTCGCCTTCTATTTATACAGCTAAATAAGTGGCTCTGGAATCCTCTACATTATTCTACAATGCTCTAGATAGATGTTAGTAGTTTCTATGCCGACGCCATCTCTCGGATTATTGCCGAACTACCAACTTATTCACTTACTTGTTTTGTGCAGGTCTCTACTGAAGGATGGTATATTACAGATCTCTGTAAAGGGTATGTAACATCACACCACTGAATCGGCTTTTCATAAAAGTCTGTAAGAAAGAGATAGTACTCGTTTATTTGACAAAACTAACAATACAATTGAAAAAATAATAAAAGAGAGAAGAGGTAATAATTTACCCAAAAACTATCATACTAGGAATATTTCTAAAAATTCGGATAACAATACAAAAGACAAAATCCTTCTTTAATTCAATATAAATTTACCCTCGGCTGTGTCGTTTTTGATCATACTTCAAATGTAACTCCATTTAACTTAGGTAATTTAAATAATATGACAGGCTGAAGGACTTCGGTCTATGGCCTTTTGACATATATGTAAGTGCATGTATATTTTTATGTATTGTATATACAGAGTTGGGCCGTTAATAATAGGCCATAGTTCAAGGCTATATTCTTTAGATCAAAATATGAGGATATAACCAAACATGCTTTAGTAAATTGTTACCGTAGTAAAAGATACACGGTGTCAAAATTGTATTTTTTTTTTTGCAATATCTCAACTACCTCTTGACCGGTCCTCTCCCAATTTGCTAAGGAAACATTTTTTAGGCTAAGAAACAATAAACTATGTATTACATCACGCTAGCCCGTGGAGGATGCCTCATGAGCTCTACCTGATGATGAATATCTGTTTCTTTTTTTTTACGAAACGCAGTGGCACTTTTGACTAGAAAATCTCATGCAGGAGTCATTTCTACGTAAAAAACGTACACTTGATAGAACATGATAATTCCAACCATTTTCGAGAAAATGCCGCATAGATATCAAAAATTCTTTGAAAACAAACCCAATTTGAAAAGGAAAAATGAATATCTTTGTCCACAACAACAATATACTAAAGTATGTTTGGTTATATCCTCATATTTTGGTCCAAAGAATCTACCCTTGAACTATGGCCTATTTTTAATGGTCCACCCTGTATATCAATAAAAAGCTTTTATTATTATTATTAAATAATAGTACAGTAACCAGAGGTTCTAACAAAGTCCAGAGAATTAACAAGATAAGACAGCCGGCGGAATTCCTTTGATCTTTTAGTAATGGCGCTCATGAGGTTGTTGGTTTAATTTGGAGTTATCGCGTTGTTGCCACGTATAACTGATTAGACAGATCAAAACACCAAGACATTTGTACACTACACTCGAGTACTACCACCCAACGCGCGTTTCGATCACCATGTTGGTTGGCATCATTGGGAGATGATCAAAACTAATTTTTAGCAATAAATTTATATTTATTCATGTAACATACCTTGTGATGTGTCCCTAATGGCAAAATTAAGAACACCCCAAGTATGCCCGAAAGCCCAAAGTGAAGAGCGGGTGTGAATTCGTTTTCTTATTCTGAATTTTAGAATTTTGGGGTGCACCGGTTAAACTACCCTGGGCGCCAGCCAATTGTTAAAATTGACAGAGGTGTATAGGCAAAACTAAATTAAACCTCAAGATAATAGTGAAAAATTTACTAAAAAAATTTAGTGAGTAAATATATGACAAAGTATATATAGTAATGTATAAAACAAGCTTAAAACTAATTCGTGTATATGTATGAAATGGATAAATAATTGGGACAATAAATATAATACAACATTAAAATTAAACTGACAAACAATAGAGATCAACAACTGTCAGCCACTAATCCTTATGGCAGTTATGTATTATGTCAAACGACCTACTTATCACTTGCCCCGTGTGCCAAGTGTCCATAAGGGTAAGCAGAAGCAGAAAACAACCAATGTGATATAAGACGCAAGTTAATATAACCTCAAATATTCAAATACAGCTGATATAAATATAAAATGCACGCTTTGGAATTTCGTGTAAGCTTTTTACAAAATAAATTAAGCACACTAAACCAGCAACGATTATGTACAATGTATAAAGTAAGTATTTAATTATACACGTCTAATAATAATGTGATGTGTAAAGACATATGACATGATGACAATTCTATTTTAGCTACAAGTCAAAAGGTGTGGTATATTAATACTCGTTGAACGGCCGTTTATCGAGTTCACATGAAACTTTTAATTATTATAACACATATGGATTTAATCAATCATTATCCAGCGGTATACTATTAGGACGAGACACAAAATTACCATCGACTAAACTAAATATTAATATTATTGAAAGGTAACAAATCCACTATTCTCGTAAACAAGATATGAATAATAAATTGCTTAGTTAACTTGCTTTTTTACTACACCGTGAGCTTTTATAGTAATAACGTAGCACTATCGTTACTTGTAGATATGCTGTACGCTGGTTCTCTGCAACTTCTGGTGGACAACAAAATAAATGCCAAAATTACTTACAATACGTTGGTGATACTTGAGGACAATCCAAGAAAATTACGGTACTTGCTTACTTCTCGGTTTTACCATGAGACCATGATTAACAGGCGTAAGGCTGATGATCTCCAGGGTGCCCCGAAACAAAACAATATGTAGGTGATTTCTCTAATATTCTCTTGACTCCAGCCAAAGCAGTTCCAAAATTAATTTACCACAGACAAACAAAATCTAATATATATATGTTTCTACGCAGATCAGCGTACTATGTTTAACAAGGAGATTACGACAAGTTTCATTGAGGTAATAAACAAAAGTACGAGCCTCTTGAAATAGGTATCTCGGAACGAGCCTAAAAATATAATTCCGTTTAGGTATCGAATTATATGAAATTTATATCAAAATTGATAGGGAAAATTAAATAAGACATACCTTAGTTTGTTATTAGGCGTTTTTCCCAAAAATTGTTAAAATTAAGGAAGATGTTCTTCACAATTTTTAAATTGCCAGCATGGCTGCTCTTTCTTGGACAAAAAAGGCCCTTTTTTGTTAGCTTTTTACTTTTCAGCAAAAAATTCTGTTTGCCAACTTAAATTAATTACTAAGAGAATCCACTATGTTTGAAATTTGAATTTAAAAGAAAGATAATAAAATAATAGTAACTATCTGTATGTGATAATAAAATTGTCTGCCTTAGCTGTAAATAATACCTTAATAACAAAATACATTTTAGCCTACAAATTGTTCCTTTTCAGGTACCAAAAGAAAATTAAATTTGGCAAGAAAATTCCTACAACCTTTCTTTGAGCCCCTGACATGATTTAGGGAAATAGTTTTCATATTAAGAACAATAATAAGTAAATCGAAGCTCTACACTCTTAGACAAAATACTTAATCTTAATATAGGTATTACTGGTTGCATACCTAAGAGGATATAAGAATATTATTCCACCAAATGTGAATAATATGGGTTGTAAATTTTTATTATACAGGGGAATCAAAATGTAACTGTTACAACCTACTATTTAAAAAAAAATGAACAGTTAAAATCTTGCTTAAATTAAATCCCGTCTTCCTATAAATTATACGATGTTACAATTTTAATGTTACATCGGTTAAAAAATACTTGTTTACATCAACCAATATTTTCCAATTATTAATATTGACATGGCGCCAATGTGTTGGCATATTAATTAATTTTGGCTACAACATCCGCAGAGGTGCTTGAAAATCGATGTTGAAATGTGAAAATTGGTAACATTGTCCGTTTGTTATGTTAAGAACGGGGTCAGTGTGTTTTACATTTCAAATGTTTTGGTTTACCCAGTTTTAAAATAAATCAAGTCTCATCTGACTCGAGACTCGACTTGAATAAATACATCATTAATCAAGATCATCCTATAGTATAGGAACTACAAAGCATAGTTTTACACTGTTTAAGTTAAAAAAAAAAAAAGATGAACGTTTTATGAATGAATAGAATATATATCCTCTGAATGCATTATTTATGCATATTTTGAGGAATAATATTATCTTTTGTATACATATTTTCATTTATTATAGTCTGTTGATATAAATAAGGGAAGTTAGTTTGAGAACTATTATTTACTTTGTAATCTTGCCAGCAAATGCTGAAAAATATTTGGTTTATTAACTTTTTTCCGGGAACTTTCTGAAATTTAGGATGTCTGTTCAAAAACTCTGACCCTGGGAATGCTATTTGTAGTAACTTGAATATCACATTAGGGTGCCCCATCTTTTTCGAAATCGAAATTTTGTATTTCTCACCCCTGGAAATGGTTCCATTTGAAGAAAAAACAGTCCCCTCAAAATATTATTGAGGCAAATTGAAGGCAAGGGGTGCCGCAGAATGCATTATTATGCAATAATAAAAGCAAATGGAATTATTTACATTCTTTGGTTGATGCATTGTTTTTTTTTTTAATCAGCAACATTTATCTTTAGAATGACTAATCAAGTCATACAAATATCAAAGACATTATCTGTGTGTCATACTACTGTAAATTCGTTGTCTAAGAAAACTAGACTAGAAGTTTTTGAAATAAAACTCTCGTTTTATCTTTGTGTATTTTATTATGAAACGTTTTTTTCATACATAGTACCAAATATTATCCTAAATCTACAAGACATATAGTAATAAAAACAATATTTTTTGCACTAGGCCAAAGCATGCGACAGGGTTTCTTTTTTTACATTTGGAAACTGTGATTTATAATCATTTACAACTTGGAGTAAAAACTGTTTATGGTCTTCATTTTTTGTTAAAATGTCATTATAGTCAGTAATAAGTTTGATTCCTCTCTCAGCGGCATCATTTACAACTTTAATTTTGTTTACAATATTGAAACATCGGGTATAACTTTCATTTTCCCTACATGTTGTTGGATCATTTTCCAAAAATTCCATAGACAAACCTAATTTTTGAAAAAACTGTTTAGTGTTCTCGCATATGAAGTCCTGAATTTCCTTGTTTTCAACGTCAGTAATGTTACTAATCATAAGTCGTTTAATACCCTCTTGATTTGGTGCTTTCCTATTCAAAGCTTTAACCATTTCTTTTTTAGTGGTAACTGAAATATCGTCATCAAAGAAAGATAAGCCAACATTTACTGAATTAAGGTACCACAAATGGTTCACTATTTTCCTACTTGCGGCTTGAGATATTTCTTTGTCAATATTTTGATAATTAATGAGTTCTTTACAAAAGTCTGTCATGAAGCGGTGCTTTACTAGCAAATGACGCTGTAATCCAGGCCTTTACATAAACCTTTACAATAAAGAGATATATCTTCAATACCTATTTTTTCTTTTTTAGTTAGTTGGAACTGATCTTGGAAAAAAAATATTTTTAGACAGTAAATGGCTTTGGCCATCCAACGTGCATGATGAAATGCCCCTGGTTGATAGAATGTCGTGTGAGTGGGCTCTTCTTCAACAAAAAGTTTAGAAAGCATTAAAAATTCTTTATAATCATCACGAGGCTGTTGCAAAGTTAAAGCTGCATTTAGAAACTTTACAATTTCGGCTTTAACTGGTTGTAAAATGTGTTTAATTTTTGATACCTGAAATCCAGTTTTTAGTTTATTTTGATCTATTTTAGGCCAAAATTCCCTAAAACGTTTAAATAGTGGCACATTTGGACCAGATGAGGAAGGCATTTTTGTGTCAAACACACTTCTCAAAACCACTTCAAAAATATGATGTCTACAAGGAAAATATAGAATATCTCTTTCTAATTTTTGTTGCAATAGTGTGGCTGCCCCATTTATATAACCCATATTTGATGTTGTTGTATCACAACACAAAGCTATTACCTTTTCGTCCAAATTCCATTCACAAAGCACATCATAAACTGCTTCAGTCTGTTCTCTTCCAGTTGAATTGGGCAAAGCTGGTACTCCAAGTAGTTGTTCAATATCTCCACTAGTAACTAAGATAGCAAGTCTATCGATATTTCCTATTCCAGTGAGAGAAGGTAAAAGTTTTCCATCCCAATGGATGACTGGGGCCGGCAATTCAGAATTACCGAAGGCAGTTTTTAATATTCCAGCTCTTTCTTCGCGGATGCGTTGTCTAGAGCGCTGAAGTGTGGTTCTGCTGATGGACAAAGATGTGGTGTCATGTCCTAGTGCTTCTGCTACTGCCGTCAAAATATGGACTCCATACCTGTCGCTTATTTTGCAAGCATCAAATGCAGCGGCTATTTTTGGTGTGATGATGTTACATGTTCCATACAATCTCCTCTTTTTTGGCTGTGACGGGCCAGGCTGGTCTTGTAACAACTCTTCTTGGGCTTCGATTATTTCATCTTCATTTTCGTTGGAGTCTGCTGAATTACTACTTGATGATGGACAGGTGACTGTTTCCTCTAATCTAGCTTTTTCTTGTTGACTTCGTTGCATTCGTTCGGATAATTTCTGTAATTTCTCCTCAGCTGATTTTTCTCCAATGCATTTGCATGAGAAATGTCAAAGAGATCGTCCAATTTTTCAACGAAATTTTTTTCTTTATCTCCTGCACTGGCCCTTTTAGCCGATTTTTGTAAGTTCCTCCACTCTACATAAAGTTTATCTAGTTGTTTAACACAATGAAAATCCTGACGTGTCGGAATGCGAGCTTTATCCCAAAAAACTGACACCTCTTTTATTGTTAATTTAGCACTTTCATGTACACTTAGCTTCACTTCATGAATGTTATAAAAGAGCACTTGTAATACTTGTCTATTAGACGGCAATTTATTGCCAATGATTTGTGACGAATAGTGTCCAACTAAGTAAATGAAAGTATCCTTTCGTAAGGATCTAACATCAGCCATCGTTAAATGTTTTTTCAAAAAGGAACGTATGCTAGAACTTATAATGTCACCACTGTAAAACACAATTGCAAACTGACATAAAAACCTACCGTAGGTGCATTATATTTCCAAACTTCCAAAACAAATAATTTCTAGGAAATAATTACACCAATAAAACATTATGAGAAAAGGGGTAGATATTTGTATTTTAAGTAAAATTTAAGTGTATTACCGTAATAAAATCTTATCTACAAATATCTACCTGAATGCGGCACGGGTTACCGTAATAAAATCTTATCTACAAATTTCTACCTGAATGCGGCACGGGTTACCGTTCACCGAATTATCTGAAACTTTGACATAAATTATTCCTAGTATAATAGTATATTTTCGTGGGGTGAGACTTAAAAAATACGCAAAAAAAAATTCACCCCCTATAGAGATGGGCCACCCTACATATCATGTAGGCGCTGTTTATAATTAAAACTGATAGTAATTTGAGATAAGAACAAAAAAGACTCTTCTTGCTATTATGTTCCTAAAAACAAAATGAGACAAAACAAAAGCGGGAAAAAAGGAAAATGAGTAAATAATTATACTATTGGGAAAAAACTTTTTTTGCTGGTAACAAATATTAAAATGTATAAAGAGAATTGGGTGTGTAAAAAGCTACCAGAAGTTAAAGTCCACAGTACAGCGCCCTTTTTTTTAATGATTAGTAACGGGCTGAATTTTCGTGAGTTTTCGTTTTGACGAGACGCCCAACTTTTCTATCTGCGAAAATTCTCGGTAGTGGTAGCTAATAACTGCGCTTGGGTGTATATATGTCGTTTGTTTTGAATTAAAGGTACAAAATATGGTGTTTTGTACCGTAAATGATATCACAAAATTGAGAAATTTTATTCTTAAAAACAATTGAGAAATTGCAACGAGACCTAATCTTGTAATCCTGCTGTCTTGTTGTCGCCCGGTATATGCAGCAAGCGGCATGATGACTGACTTGGACATTTTTGTAAAATGTTCTTGTGTCAATTTGTCTAATACAATCGTTTTGTTAATATAGGGCAGGGATTCACATTAATCACATGAAGGTAGTGTTTTAATAACTTTGTCAAAATAAAAAGTAACTTTGGAGAATGGTTAGTTTCAATAACTTTGGTTATTTTGAGTAACTATAGTTACTAAAACTAACTTAAGTTATCAAAAGTAACTTTAGTTATAAAAACTTTTGGTTACTTCCAGAAAAAGTTGCTAAGTAACAGTTACAGTTACTCATATTACAAAAGTAACTAAGTTACAGTTACCGAAAAAGTAACTAAGTTAGTAACTTTGGTTAAAAGAAACTAGTTACTGCCCAGCTCTGAATATATCACACTCATTTGGAGTTTTATATGCGTGCCTAGCGCACTACTGTCGGGGGTCTGTAACCAAGGGCAACGTAATAATTATGTCATATCTGTACTTGCCATTGGAGGAATAGTTCCCGCGCGGCTATTTTACCCGCTCATTTTCTGGAACTTCTAGAAGGCTAACTCGTAAACAATTCCGTCCGACAGGGCCGGCGTTCTTTTTTAAATTTCGGCCTATAACTTATAACTTATTTGTCAAATACTTTAAGTACAGATATTGCTACATTGAATGTACTCGCAATATGCTTGTTTATATGGTCTGCAATAGAAGTTTAACCCATCTTAAAGTATTGTTTTATCTCCTTATTATCCTTATCCATTTTTCGTATTTCCGGCCTCAGAAAATCAGCTTACTGGCACTTTTGCTTAACACATTTCGTGATGATAATCTTGTAGACGTAATAAAGATACCTATAAGATATTCATGCGCACGCGCACATTTAAGAGTTGCTCTGTGCTGTCATAACATTTAGTGTGTCTAAGCCTTTATAGGCGACAGGTACTTTTTGTATGTGAGAGAAAGGAACGTAAAAATTAGAAAAACGTTAATAAAAGTAACAATCTTCTAAACGCTGTACTGGGTTTCTATTTGTCGTAGAGACTTTTACCAGCCACCATTTCAACGGGCGTAAGGTCAGCTTTTAATATAATAATGTCTATACCTAAATTCACTAAGGAAAAAGTTACAGGACGAAATTTGAAAAAAAAATAGTAAAAATTAGCAAAAAAAGTTAAAAGTTGCAAACTTTGAAACACTATCTCGGTCACTATTAATGGTAAAATTTTTTACAAAACCTCATTTTAAACACTATATCTCGGTCACTATTAATCGTAAAAATTTTTACAAAACCTCATTTTAACGGGTAAAACGCCAGCTTTTTTATGCAGCAATGTCTATGCCTAAATGTACCCGAAAAAAAGTTACAGGCTAAAATAAAAAAAATAATAAAAAATTGCATTTTTTCGTTTTTTTGTTTTGTTTTTTGGACGTATTTTTGTAAAAAAAAATTGACTTCTGAAAGTGCCATTTCGATTGGAAATTAAATTCTCTACAACTTTTCTATTGACGTGTTTATAGGAAAAATACATAGTTTTCGAGCAAAACTCAAAAATGTGAAAAGTGGACCTTTTTTACTTCGATCTCAAATACGCACCCCTTTAAATGCTAGCACTCCACGGTTTTCTCATATTTTGGGGTCAATTGAACATAAGAAACAATAAAAACCCTTTATTTAACGTTTTAGTTCTACAGTACATAGACAATAGACTAAATAGAAATTTACGAATACTAAAAAAGTTGGCCGTTACATTGTTGAATATCCCCTAAATACTTTATGGATGTCATGTTTTACATTACTTCTGGAAAAGAAATATTTTAACCCAATTTTTACAAAATTGTAGGTCATTATGATTTTTGCTACAACTTATCTAATCTCGATTATTTATTTAAAACATAATATCTCGGTTAATACCTCCGTGGATTTTTTGACAGACTTTGTTTACTTGATTTGTACCTCTAAAGGTATTATACAATCTAATTTATATCGTTACAGTTATATCAAGATATTTGTTATTTATATAAAGTGACCTAATATTATTAATAGTCCGATCGATAACGTCATATCTAATTATTGTTATATGAGCTTCCTGAATTTACATGATTGAATTGATAAATGATGTCAAGACATATTAGAATTATAACACTGTTCAGTTTACTAGAAATTAGACTATGTCGACACTATGTATGTGATATAGTCTAGCAAATTGCGATTAAGCAATTTTTGATAATATGATAGTTTCGTGGATTTGGTTTCAGAAAGAAATTGTTTGCTTGCCAATAGAATTTATCTCAGCGGTATCCTGAAAGAAGTTAAAAGTTCTCAAAACCTGCTTGATAGATTTGTGAAAAACTGGCAATGTACAATGTCCAAAAAGCGAACGCATAAAAAATGATTTGAAACGAAGAAAATGTGTTATCTGTGGTACTGGCAGCGATTGAGGATTCCCATATTAATCGGAGAGAAGTAAGCTCATTAGTAGGAATAAGTAGACCTTCTGTTGGTTGAATCTTAAAAAATGCATATTAGTGGAGTCAAATTAGGATTTTAATGTGAGTTGACGATTTGCACGAAAGAAAGTTTGGTAAAAAGTGTCTAGATTGGTATCACTGTAATTCACTGCACACGTTGACCAACTCGTCTAATTTCCAAACTTTGCAACAATTAACTGCCTATAATATAATAATCATAACATTGTTTTCATTATCTTTAATGTTAAACCTACTTCCACTGAATATAAATCATCTTTATTAGGTTGTTTCGTAGTCTACAATATTTAAAAAATGTCAAATTATGCAATTTGTCAATCACTGCTGCCAACTCTTCTAGTAAACTGAGAGTTGGAAACAGTGTTTGACAAATTGCATAATTCGACATTTTTTAAATATTGTGGACTACGAAACAACCTAATAAAGACTATTTATATTCAATGGAAGCAGGTTTAACATTAAAGGTAATGAAAACAATGTTACGATTATTATATTATAGGTATTTAATTGTTGCAAAGTTTGGAAATTAGACGAGTTGGTCAACATGTGCAGTGAATTGCAGTGAATTACAGTGATACCATTATACTGTGCGTCATGACTCTTTTTACTGAACTTTCTTTCGTGCAAATCGTCAATTGTCTGGTCAGGGCAATTTTTTGTTTTAACGTGTTCAGGGGGTTCACTTAAGTTCACAGCTCAGTTTTGCATTTTCTGCGAGGTCGGCGTATTGTTTATTTAAACAATTTAATTTTTTTGATCTGAAATTTTAAGTGGTGATTGTGCTTTGTAAGAGCTATATGTCTCCAAAATTTCATTAAATATTATCTACTATTTTTGAAATCAGTGATTTGTTTAGAAATGCATAATTTTGCAATATTCATTTTTTTTTTTAAATAATAACAATTGAAATGAATTATAGTTCATGTACTTTTATTGTACAGCTCATAACGAACATTTTCCTTCTTTTTGTTGTTTTCCATAGGACTTTCGAGATATTCAAAGAAAATCGATGGAAAGCAAGGTCTAAAAAATTTAATTGTTTAAATAAACAATACGCCGACCTCGCAGAAACTGCAAAACTGAACTGTGGACTTAAGATGATCCCCTGAATACGTTAAAACAAAAAAACTGCCCTGACCAGACAATTCACGTTGGGAATTTGGGATATCCTATATAGAGAATAAGCGCACTTGTTAAAATACAAGTGATTTTTTTTACGCTAACTTTCGATTTTTAAATGGAACACCCTGTATATTATTACATTTTTAAATTCTGCATAATTTTCTGAATCCAACGATAACAAAATAAGTGACATTCCAAACGTCGACGTTTGAAATGTCGCTTATTTGGTATCGTTAGATTCGGAAAATTATACAGAATTTAAAAATGTAATAATATACAGGGTGTTCCATTTAAAAATCGAAAGTTAGTGTCACTTCCGGCGAAACCGGGAGTGAAAAAAAATCACTTGTATGTCAAACAGTGCCGCTTATTGTGTATAAATTTCAATCAATTATGTTCAAAACTAGAGGAGAAAGAGGGTACCATGATCCTTTTACACCCGGTATGTACTTAAAACCATCATTTTCCTAAATTAAATCGCGATTGTTTCATCACTAGGTATTAATTTTAATTCGTAAGCAGCCTATTTATATTTCGAATAGGTCAGTGCACGTTTTGAGGATGTATTTTAGTAGAACAATAGGAAAGTCATGCTGGCAAACTAGTTGCCATATTCAAGGTAGTGATCACGATAATTTTTTCTGCGTTCGGGTAAACTGAGCGAATTGAAATCGAAAGCCCTAACCATGAAAATCAAGATAGCGTGTCGTTGCTTTGTTGACATAATAGCGGTCTCATTCTATACCCATTACATAATTTAAAAGTGACAGTAAATTATAAAAAAAATGTGTCTTGAATATAATTGGATGACTAACGCCGTGTTTTTCACTGCGTGACATAGTTTCGTATCGAGGTTTGTGTAGAATTTAGGTTATCAAATAAAATATTCGCCAGTTGCGTAATGATACATTATCATGTAATATACGATGTAGTATAAGTTTAAGGTGATGAAAAGTGTGGGATTGTGAAATTTGCGTGGATGTATAAACAGTCCAAGCATATTAATTAAATCCAAAGGGTATCTGCCTACATTATTTTTCAGAAAATATTGTCTAAATATTAGTTGTGGCATTCGCTTGATTTTTCCATTTTTCTTTCCGGGATTATGTGCCACTTAATGTACTCTCTTCTAAAAATATTGTCCATGGAATCTACAATTATCTAGTATTTTACTGGAAAATAATGCCTGTTCAGTGGAATGGAAATTCCATTTGCCAGCGAGGTTAGATACCTAGGAGTCATTTTTGACCAAAAGCTGACAAGGAATTCTCACATCCAAAGTCACGCAGAAAGCAACGATGGCCCTGGGAAGGTGTAGGCAGATGTGTGGAAAGAAACTGTGGGTTTAAGGCTTAAGGACCTAAGGTAAGACCCATGATAACCTGAGGATTGGTGGTATGGCGGACCAGGACACTCCAGGAATAAGGTTATTAAGTGGCGTACAATGGGAGGGCCAAAAAAACTTCTCCCACGGCTGCATTGGAGGTCCTCTTAGACCTGCCACCACTACACATATTTATTCAAGGGGAGGCTCGTTCAGTGGTGCGTAGGCTAATGCAAGGCACAACGCCCATAAGGCAACAACACGAAACAGCACCAAATGTTATACTCAGAGCTGAAGGCAGATCCCATTTTAGAAATACCCACGGATACTATGGCCCCAAAGTATAACTTTAACAAAAATGTTCAAACCAAAGTGCCGGACAAAGAGGTTTGGAAAAACGATCCTCAATATCAGCACAAATGGTCTGGTATACGGACGGCTCCAAGACAAAAAAGGGAGTCTATCCCAAAAACCCATAAAACGATATGATCTAGGATATGCCACATCGGTAGTGAGGCCAAAAGAATTTTGGGACCTTGGCTTCTCATACATAAACTAAATCTCAATTTTATGGATTCTTGCTTGCTATACCTACTGTTTACTACCTTTCACCCTTCAAAGGAATAAGATCAAAATATAATCTAGTTCCAAATTTCGTTATAAAACATACATAAGTGTATTATACCTTTCAAGTCAATATCATAAATCGTTCCAGAGTGAAGCGTGCGCACAAAAAGAAAGTTAGACAGACAGAATTTTTTTTACACAACAAAATCTTGACGTTTCTGACTTTCTAGGCTTATGAGGACAAAAATAAATTCAAAGTCTCTTTTTCCGTTACTAAATTCCACTCTAAGACGTGGATGTGACAGTACACTGATGTATTTTGGTGACGTTTTGGAAACCGAATCTGTTCCTCTTCTCAAAACTTTATTATTACAAAATCTTTTATATACTGTACTACTGTGTATATCTCGGTGTATATTAAATACCCAGCTTTATAAATGTGTTTATGTTATAGTCGGAGCAATGGATCTTTGAACTGACGTCACTAATGCAGGTAGCAATCAAGGAGTATCGTTTGTATATTGGCGTCTCCTTACAATAGATCTTCCTGGAATGGATATAAGGATGAGTCTTCCACAGTCTAAGACCTACACATGCTCGTCCTGCGTGTTAGATTTGAGAGTAATGGTAACGCGTACGTCTAAACTACATAGAAACGCATCGGTTTCGTGATTCAATCGCGTCAGTGGTGCACGAATTGTTTGTACTTCGTAACGCAATTAATTCATTATGCCTGAATTCGCAACCTAGAAATTTGTTTTTTGTTCTAATTGAGTCTACTACCAATGCCGTTCTAATTCTTTATGTCTAGTCTAGTTCAATTTATTATGATTGATAATATTATTAATTATTACTTTAATAGTCAGTTTGCTCCGCCTATGGTACCAAATCATTGCCATCCTTTAACAAATTAATTCAGGCAAAATATGATGATGACGTCAGTTCAAAGATCCGTTGATTCGACTATATATTCAACATCCATAGATTACTGTTACTACTCACAGAACTGTTGATATAACGCAGGTCTACAAAAAGAAAGGTCTTGCTCTAAGGTTCTCAGCTAACTTTTCTGAAATATTTTGACGAGCTGAAGCCAATTTTGAACAAAACGAAAATCAATTTTCATCTACCTTCCCCTAAAAAGGGTAAAAAAAGGTCTTTTTTTGTCCTAACATTGAGATCTAACCCTTCTGAAATATTTTGACGCGCTGAAACTAAATCTCTGACAAAAAAAAATTTTCTATCGTCTAAGTTTTTCTTTATTTTATTTTATTTTTTTTTATTATTTTGATGCGCTGAAGCCAATTTGACTGTTGGCAATATATATAAAAAACTACATGACTCAAAAAAATATTATTTTACTGTTAGTTGGTGCTTATTGCCAGGGAAGGAACCTGGTCTATTTAAGTGAAAAATATAAAGAGGGGACACCTAAAAAAAATAAGAAAAAAGTGTTAGAGAAAAAAATAATTGCCATGTAGTAAACATAATTGCCAAGGAAGAGACTTGCTCTAGTTCTGGTGAAAAAAATATAGGGAAAGGGAAGTTTTGTATAACTACTTTACAGAGTTTTTAATTGCATTTACAACATTAAAAACCCTTAAAAAATCCGGGGGCGAGGAAGGAATTAAACAAAAATGTGCTATTCCAAAAATACATTTTTTGATTATTTGCTTATTTTACACTGATCTCAAAGTTAACAATGTAAAATTGCTTGTTAACTTCTCCCACAATATGTCCTTCCACTAAAAACGTAAATTTCGAAGTAGATAGATATTCGTAAACCTCCATGAAAACTTGTTCTACGCGAATCTTCTTATTCACTTCTGGACAGACGCTTTGGGAGCCATATTTAATTTCATTTTATTGATTTAATATTAGATATTTTTATGTAAAATGCTAAAACCTAGATTTTGCCTTAAAATGTATAGACACCCGTTCAATGTCCCATGTGGAGGCCAGCTCACCCACTCCTTAACTTGTTCAGATAATATACGACTATCATAATAATAAATAAATAGACACACACACGTCAACATAACAAGATCGACTTCCAATTATAAAATTTCGTCAGTGATTTCGCCAACTTTATTACTATGTTTCGTTCATAACTATTTAATTAAAAAAACAAGTTATCGCAAAATATATGAATCATCTGAACACGCATTACATCTTGTGGTTTTATATTTTGATTAAAGTTTAATATTCCGTGACGATTAAATACACTAGAAATTAATGGTAAATAAAATAGGTGTACATTACATCCTTATATATAGGTTTTGGTATTACCTAGTACAAAATTCACTTCTTTGGTAGTCGAATTTAAAATTTATTTTTGTTATTTTAAATCCACGACTTTACAGAAAAATAGACTGAACAAATGCTTCTTAACCTCAAAAAATAGTATTGTAGGAAATATGTTTCGTGTTTCGTGTGGTTGCGGTTATATTTAAATAAATAAATTTTAAAAAAATGTCTTTTTTTAAACCAAATTGCACTGAAAAGTACAAAATAATTTCGACTTTGTAAATAGAAGCTCATAAAATATTACTTCGTCTAATCATTTTGATTTACGTTTACATTTTATGAGCGCCCAATGGTTTTCTATTTACAAAAATGAAATTATTTTCTACTTTTTAGTGCAATTTGATTTTAAAAGAAAACCATTGTTTTAAAAAGTTTTTTTTTAATTTATTTATTTTTAACTTGTTAGTCTTTGCCGCGTAGCTTATCGTATCTGATGGTCAAACCCTTTCATTTGATACCCATGTCAAGGGGGTTGTGAGGAAAAAGGTAATCCGCCATCTTAGACCGTCCGCCATATTGAGTTTGGAATGACGTTACGTAGCTCATCGTATTTTACTCATCAAACCCTTTCATACGCATGTCAAGGGGGTTATGAAGAAAAAGGTAAGCCGCCATCTTCTGGCGTCCGCCATATTAGATTTAGAACAATATTAGATATACTATATTGTATTGTCCTCAGAACCAAAGCTGGGTGCAAAATTTTAGCTCGATTGGATAACGAGAAGTGGGTGAACTTTCAATCACTAAATTAATAATAATAATAATAATAATAATAATAACGTTTATTCATCAATAAAGAGAACAATAGCCTATGACATTTTACTTTGACCCATATACAGGGTGAGTCATGAGGAACTGTACATACTTCTACTCTAAGTAGAAGCACCTAAGACGTATACCAAGTGACCATTAAAAAGTGTTTGTTCCCTTTCTTTACTATCATACAGAGTGATTTATGAATTTTGTCCAAAAATTGTTTTGGTCATAACATTTTAACGGTTAATCCGATTTGCCTCATTTTTTACAACAATGTACACTGTTGCCTAACAACCATCATACATATCCAAAATTTAAAAAATCCAGGGACGGTTTAAAAAAAAATTGTTGGATTGCTTTGTATATGATAGTTCACTCTGTATATGATTTATCTAAAATTTGATATGAAATTTGTATAGGACACAAATAGGTGGTAAAACCTGAATATTTGAAATTTTTGTCGCACTCTCAACAATTTTTTTTATTAACGATCAATTTTCAAGTCAAATGAAAAGTTTGGCAAAATGGAATATTTTAATATATACTAATATTTATTAATACAAAAATTTAGCTAAAAAAAAATATATATATCTACATAACTCGTGCCTAGGTTTAATAAGTACCATCATTTTAATCAATTTCCAGGCCAGGTCTTAAAAATGTGGCTGATGTGGTTCATCTAAAAAGTTGCCTCTGTATGTAATTTCTCCAATTAGTCAAATTGCTTCCAAAAAGGACAGAAATAAGTAGCCAAATTTGTGTTACCTAACTTTCCTCCATTTAAAGTGTCCAACCTAAATGTTCAGTTTAAGATCAATTTTAACGAAAATTGTAAATTTTTTGAAATATTTTTAAAAACCATCCTGTTCAATGCAAGCATTGAATTTAAAATAAATACAACATACGGATCTACGTCCTTTAATGCTTGTTATTATGTAGGTACTTCCATTTTTTTTAATTTTCAGACATTATGCATCCATTTTTGTTGAATTTATGGAGATCATAGACGTCTGTGACAATTTGATATTTTCATTGCTTGAAAATTAAATAAAATGGAAGTATCTACGTAATAACAAGCACTAAAGGACGTAGATCCGTATGTTGTATTTATTTTAAATTCAATGCTTGCATTTGAATATGATGGCTTTTAAAAATATTTCGAAAAATTTACAGTTATCGTTAAAATTGATCTTAAACTGAATATTTAGGTTGGACACTTTAAATGGGGGAAAGTTAGATAACACAAATTAGACTACTTATTTCTGTCCTTTTTGGAAGCAATTTGGAGAAATCACATACAGAGGCAACTTTTTAGATGAACCACATCAGCCACATTTTTAAGACCTGACCTGGAAATTTAATAAAATGATGGTACTTATTAAACCTAGGCACACGGTATGTAGATATCATTTTTTTTTAGCTAAATTTTTGTATTAATAAATATTAGTATACATTAAAATATTCCATTTTGCCAAACTTTTCATTTGACTTGAAAATTGACCGTTAATAAAAAATTTGTTGAGTGTGATAAAAATTTCAAATACTACCTATTTGTGTCCAATACAAATTTCATATAAAGTTTTAGATAAATCATATACAGGGTGAACTATCGTATACGAAGCAATCCAACAATTTTTTTTGAAACCGTCCCTGGATTATTTTAATTTGGGATATGTATGATGGTTGTTAGGCAACAGTGTACATTGTTGTAAAAAATGAGGCAAATCGGATTAACTTTTAAAATGTTATGACCAAAACAATTTTTGGACAAAATTCATAAATCACTCTGTATGATAGTAAAGAAAGGGAACAAACACTTTTTAATGGTCACTTGGTATTCGTCTTAGGTGCCTCTACTTACGGTAGAAGTACGTACAGTTCCTCATGACTCACCCTGTGTACTACATACTAAATACAGATTTCCGAATATAATAAAACCATTGAAAAGGCGTAGGAAAGTAATAAAAAAACATTGGCAAATGACGGTTTTACAACCCAAAGCCCAAATACTATTTGATATAAACCGAAAATATTATTAGTGTCAATTTTAATGATTGGCCTGCATTCATTTACTTTGTAGATATTTTAAAGCATCAAAGTATATTTATTGTTATTATTTATGTAATATTTAAGAGAATAAAAAAGTATGAGAAGAATAGAAAACAACTTACCTTCCTGCATCTCTGGGAAACTTAAAAATATGTGTCTCTGACATTATTTGGCTTTTAAACCCTTCATAGGCATAATATATGCCCCACCACTTTTATTCAATTTAAGCAGTACAATACTTTAAAGAAAATGATAAAAACAATCTTCAGAGAATTTCACTGTTACAGCTATACGCAAGCACGACCGAATATTTGTAATTTTCTAACAAACAAACCTAACCTGCCCCAAGGAGGATAAATCCTTCTTGAACCTTCCCTGCTAGACCTTTAAACGGGTTACTTGTTATACTCTTCGCAAAAACGAAGAGTATATTTTATTTGATCGGCACATTTCTAAAATCGTAAATATCGCTCGTAGAGAAAAAAATTTTCATATCGTTGTGTTAGTGAACGAATTCTAAACAACTTTCAAAATGTCCGTCTGTCCGTCCGTCCGTCCGTCCGTCACGTTTCTTGTAAGCACGATAATTCAAAAAAGAAAAATCCGATTGTACTGAAATTTGGACAGTAAGTTAGTGTTAGCTAGGGAAAAAACCCTATTGTTTTTGAACAAAATCGATCAGTAAATAAAAATGTTATTAATGATTTAAATTTGAGAATTTTTTTTTTTTTGATATTTATGTTTTTGTAAAAATTTACATTTTTTACATTTTTTTACGTGTTAGGTAGTTCTTACGCTTTTGACTCGGAATCCAAGGGTCCCAAGTTCGAAACCCACATGTGGTATGGTATAGTTTATTTAAATTTTTACTTTATTTTACACTGAATCTTTCACCAACTAAGTTCGTACATAAAATTAAAAATGTCTAAAACTAACATTATTTACAAAAAACTGCGCAGAGTATCCTATAGAATGTGTAACAGTTGTATAAAAAGTTTAGTAAACCGGCGAAGAGTACGTTTTTAGCTTGTTTTATCTCTGCTAAGAGATGGGGAAGGGGTGGGAAGAAATGGGGATGAGGTGGGGAAGAGGTGGGGAGGGGTGCGGAAGGGATGGGGGGGAAAGGTGTGGGAAGAGGAGGGAAAGGGGCGGGAAAAGGTGGGGAAGGGGTGGTAAGAGGTGGAAAATGAGAGAGATGGGAAGGGGGGGAGGTGGGAAGTAGTGTTAGAAGGAGAGGGAAGGGGTGAATGGCGGTGGCAAATGAAAGGGTTTTGTCTGTCTGTTTGTAAAATAAGTAGACTAAAAAGTAAACAATAAAATTGTACAAAAAAAATACTTTTAGGAAAAAGCTTTTATTTGAACAAACTGTACTAAAAAGTAAAAATAATTTTTTTAAAATTCATACACCTGGAAACCAAAAGCTTTGGGGGCGATCAATTGAGTAAAGTAACTATGCAGTAGCGCTATATGGCCGCCCCCAAAGATTTTGGTTTCCAGGTGTATGAATTTTAAAAAAATTAATTTCACTTTTTTCAAATAAAAGCTTTTTCTTAAAAATATTTTTTTATATAATTTTTTTGTACTTGCAATTATCTTAACACTCGGATAAAAAAATGGGTGGCGTGTAGACAATGTATTTTAATTCAGGTATGTGAAATATCATATCCAGTTAACTTGAAATGATCGGAGTTTTATAGAAAGCTAGATGTGCAGTATGCTATGTGGTATACTTTTTCATATTCTTCACTCCATATAAGTTTACGACATGCAATAAAACTTTTAATTTATTTTCATTCCATATCTAACAAGTTTGTTGTTCATGTTAACAACGAATATCATCATGCGCTCATCTCATACACCAGCGCATAATACTTTACCGCATCAGAAAATTGTTATTTATTTTCGAATGTTCAACAACTTTGTCTGGTCCTGCAGAATATAACAATTCAAGACCTTTGACGTAGGCATAATAAACGTTCTAAAACAACTGTCTTTGTAGAAAATATTTATATTAGTAAATTAATAGAATTCACAACAGCACATACAGGGAAGTCTTAAGCATTCTTAGGTCCTGGCCCATATGCAAATGTAGGCCCCCCTTTTATAATTTTGTTTGCAATCAAAAAATTAGCTTATATGGTATCACTAATATGTTATTAACTATAAACTAAAGAAATAACCTCTAAATGGTCATGTACGACGAGGCCCCTCGGAAGCCGAGGCCCCCGGCCATGGCCCAGTTTGGCCATGCCTTAAGACGTCCCTGACCACATATTTGTTCAAATCCGATTGTAAATAATTTCTAGGCACTTATTCCGAAAATATTTGAAATTGTTTCATAATAAATAAAAAAAGTGTGCAAGTTGTAATTTGCTTCATACCTAAATAATTAGAGAATAGTATTTAGGTATTAAGCAAATCACAACTTACACACTTTTTTATTTATTATGAAATTACCTACTTGCTGTATATTGTTGCCCTAATCTGGGCACACTAATATACTATTAATATAAAATTATCCACTTTGTGTATATTGATTCCTTAATCTGGTCACGCTAATATGCTATTTAGGAAAACACTTTAAAACAATCATCATTGGAGATCCAATCAAAACAACTACTCTTCTAGCTAATACTGATGAAGTATTGAATTACATGATAGTATTCTTAGCTCACTGTGTTCCTAGTAATGATGGTAATATCTTGCAGAAGGCACATCCTAATTGTAGAATTAGGAAACTAAGAGGAATTCGACAATATTGCACATTTTATCTACCATTATTAATGTCTACGACATTATAAGAAATTTGAAAAGATTATGTACGCCTTTAGAATAGTCGTCATAACAAAGAATTATTGGATTTATTGCTCTCTCAATATGTAACAGGGTGGGGACACTCGAATTTCTGTTTCTTATTGGGATACGGAAAAATTAAGAGATAACAAACTAACTAATTAACGAAAATTTTATCGTATGTAATATCACTAGTGCTTAAAATTTTATCGAAAATTTTTTCGAAAGCATGTTTCCTGGTAATATAAAGAGTGCAAATTGGCAGTTTATTATCTGATTAAATCCCGACCGCTTTAGCGGGAGGGATTTAATCTTTGATAATAAACTGCCAATTTGCACGAGTTATATTAACTAGGGGCAACTTTGCTTGAGAAAAAATTTTTAGATAAAATTTTCAGATAAAATTTAAAGCACGAGGTAGGTATTTGTGGAGAATATTTCACGAATAAATAATTCATTAAGTATATCTTCAATATTATGTTCAGTAATTAATTGCCTTCAGACGTTTCCTTGTTGCTTTTTAGAGATTACTCACCTTTAACTTCAATTTCATCATTTACGTCACATAAAAATGCATTTCCAAAGCGACTCATCTAATAAAAAACAAAGTAGGTTTAAATTATGACAATCAAGAAAAACAATATACGTTAAACCATAGGTACTGTAACTTATAAGACTAGTCATCACAACAAAGCACGCTTCGACCAATCACATTACCGGTAAAATCACACAAATTGCATATTACCAATCTATCCCTTTTACGTTCTAAGGCTGCCGGCTCAGATGGTATGGTACCGCCATCTAGTAACGCTAGCTTAACTTAGTTACTAGCCTATACAGTGAATTGAATTATTATATTAAAGTGTTTATTAATATATATTTATGTATTTAATCCTTGTTTCTAATTTGAGAAGTTTTATAGTTAAGTTAAGGTTTACTTGTTTAAGTAGAGAGACTTTAAGTACAACGAATTATAATGTATATAGTGATACTGCAGAGTTTTGATTTTCCAAATAAGTGTTAGCTGTTTTGTAATAATTGATGAATTACTATACGTAAGTAGGTACCTACATTTATGTATTTATCATGAAATAACTGATTTGTCTGCTTCGTAGATATTCATATTTAATTTTAGTTGTGAAAATTATTTCCTAATTATGTTAGGTATTAAGCCATTGAAAGCTGTGTACCTATAACTTGTCCCGAACCTATATAAGTTCCACACAGCATTGGCTTTTTAGGTTATTACGAGGGTTATTAATACAATACTACAATTTACAATTTACGTTAACAATTGGTAATAAGCTAGAGAAGATATTTATAGATAACATTTAAAAGCACGATTTGTCCTATTTGCCGAAAACATGTCACGACACAAAACGTCAAAAAATTTTCGCAATATTTGCCGCTGCGGCGACCTAAAAAATTAGAGCGATAAATTTTGCATGTTGGTACTGTCAAAAGCCGATCTAGCTTGAATTACCACTAATAATGACGTTTGATTGGTGCAATGTTGTGAAAAAACGGGCTCTCATTGGCTATAGCGTTAATGAGTGAAATAATCATCGAAAAACCACAAGACAGTCGAGAGGATCAGTTTATTCATTTTTTAGTGGAAAATTATATCGAAAGTGACTATATTTCCACCGACAATATGGGCTGCAAAAACAGCAAGTATTTTAAGGACCACAAATGCATGTGAATCATTTCATTCAAAGTTTAAAAGTGAACCGGACCTAACCTAATCAATATGGCGTATCCGATATGGCGGCTCCAACATGGTGCATCTAATATGGCGGACCCAACATGGTGGATGCAATTTGAACTCTGACTATCACCCATGTCTAACTCTGTGAGATAAACAACTACAAAAAGCGTTGTTTTACACATGAGAATAGATACCACAAGTCATAATAGACACTTACTATATGTTTTTGCTCGGTCTCCCTTTGCTTCATGGTACGTCTAACAGCATCACGTCTTTTATCGTGGTTGCTTGTTAAGCGTACGATCTCAGTAAAATGTAATATTTTTATGTTGTTATGACTGTCTAATGTTTACTTTTTTTTTTAAATATATCGAACCAATAAACAATAATTATACGAAGCGTTGTTTTACATATGAGATAAATTTGGAAAAATTGTGTTATCTTAACTAAAAATGAAAATTTACATGTCTTGAAAATGTGAAATCTATAACACTGAACCAAAGTAAGAAATAGTGAGCGCAGTTCGAGTCTCAAATTAGGAGTTCATTAGGGATGTGAGCGCAATTCAGTGGCACCGAACAGGGTATAGTTGTTTTCATTTTGTTTAAACTCTCGTTCAGGATATTTCACTAAAACATGGGTATTGTTAACCAACAATATGGTCTAACTTAATATTTAGTTCAATAAAAGTCCTCGTTGTCACTTAAAACTTTACTGACTACTAAATATATACATAAAAATCAAAGTTCTTTTTCATGTCGTCGCATGAGAGTTAAGCAGTGGACTATATAATGATACTGATAATACTGATATATTTTACAAGCAGAATACATCTTAAATAGTATAGGAAAATACACTGTTGCCACGTAGGGCAGAAAGAATTAAATATACCATAAAATATAAAATTAAAATAAAATGAAATCTGGTACTGCACAGATATGCCAAACAATATTTTGAAATTTGATAAAATGAATAATTATTATAAACAGCAAACAGAGTCTCTTGTTTTGTTCTCGACAAATATTTTCTTGTTATAAAAATATTATGTAAATACTACTAATTCTGGAGATACCCCGTGTGTTTTATTTACCTTGCTTTGTAAAAAGGAATGTCTTATCATTATTTATTGCTTATTTCAACAGGCATTGTCGTCGCTTTTCTCCATATTTATGAATAAGAGTTAAACAAACAGTTTTGTTGTTTTAAGTTTTATAACATTAAATAAATAAAAGCATAGATACACACACGGCACTGAGGAAACAAAATTAAATTGATCGCTGAAGGCGTTGGTTGATTTGTAAAGTGCGTTGTTTACCACAACAATAATTCTTTAGGCCTGGGAGACAAGCAGTTTTGCAAATACTGTGTGAATTTACAAAAATATCCAGGGAAAATTAAAAAAAAAAAGATTTCTAATGCAAACGCAATTATGGAGCAGTAAGAAACATTATTAGAGGCTTAAATGATAACGAAAAATGTCTTGCTGTATTTTTGGATTTAGCCAAAGCATTCGACACGGTTGATCAGGAAATATTAATTAATAAATAGATTAGAGAAAGTCGGTGTTAGTGGTTCTGCATTAGATATATTTAAAAATTACTTGACGAACAGGCAGCAAAAAGTAAGGATAAATGAAACATTGAGTGACCCGTTAATAATTACAGCTGGTGTTCCCCAGGGTACAGTATTAGGCCCTATGATATTTTTAATATATATATACAGAAATTATGGATCCAGAAGATAATATTGTAGCATATGCTGATGATACAGCCCTTGTATTTCAAGGCAAAACCTGGACTGAAGTATATACTAATGCAGAAGCCAGTTTACAAAGCATACATTCATAGTTAAATTATGCCTTCTGAGCCTCAACACCAGTAAAACAGAATTTTTAACATTTACCATATCGGCTGATGACCAACCGACAAAAGATATATTAACAAGTCATAATGACAAGTGCAAAAATGGGGAGATCTATGACTGTCCATACATAAACAAAGTTAATTTTAAATACCTTGGTCTAATGGTGGATCATCACCTGAGATGGAATGTACATGTGGAATATCTTGTAAAAAGGCTGAGAAGACTTATATACAAATTCTACCAACTCAGAGATATTCTTAACAGAAAAAATCTTGGAGGTATTAGACTGGCGGTACATGACCAGTCAGGTGCAACGTTTTTAAAATGCATGCCAATCATATATATGAATGAAATTGCCGTGAATATGCCAAAAACGCAAATTTTAGGTAGTCGTCGCGTGCAGAAGGCTGTGCAAATCGATTTTTTTTGTGTATTTTTTTTGTTTTTTTTTTTTAATTTAAAGTGGATGCCAATAGTGCCAAACGAAAAGCCGTGAAAAAGAATCCAGCGAAAATTCATTGGCATGCAGTTTACGCGCGCAAAACACACGTTGATGTGCACATTAAATCGTAAAATTTTTTGGTGTTTTTGATTTTGGATGATTCTGATTTTGGATTTTTTTTTAAGGCTTTTCGTTTGGCGCTCTTGGCATCCACTTTAAATTAAAAAAAATAAACAAAAAATATCGATTTGCACAGCCTTCTGCACGCGACGACTGCCTAAAATTTGCGTTTCTGGCATATTCACGGTAATTTCATTCATATATATGATTGGCATGCATTTTAAAAACGTTGCACCTGACTGGTCATGTACCGCCAGTCTATATGGTATTACATACAGTCTGGGGTGGACTCTTTAACAACTCACTAAAACATTTAGAAGTTGTCCAGAATTCCTTACTAAAAATAATATTTAATAAAGAAAACGATATCCCACAGATTTATTGTATAACGAAATAGGTATATTTACTGTAAGAAAACTGTATGCTTATTAGTGTCTAGTGTAAATGTTTAAATCACCACCAACTGTGATAAACCATAACTATAGAACCCGCTGGAATATAAACCTTTCAATACATGTACCAATATACCGGAAGATGCATAGTCAGCGATTTATTTTCTATTATGGACCCAAACTATATAATATGTTACCTGCAAAATTAAAAGGTATAAGAAACAAACTTGAATTAAAATAACCTTAAACTATTTTTAAATGAAAACTACAGACAAATAAAAGTAATTTTCCAGTAATATAATGTTTAATATCTATTATATTGTAATATGTTGCACCCCTTAAAATTTAAGGTTATGTTACTAAAAAGTAGGCAGACTTCAACAGATCGAATGTCTGAATGAATGTAGTGTATTTGCACCTACTCGAAAAAGAACCTACCAGAAGATTCCAAAGTGACATCTGGAATCCTCTAGAGAATGGTGGCGTCATCACAGAACAATCGAGATCTGTCATTTTTAGGTATAAAAGACCAACCGCATTCTCGGCAAGTAGTTCAGAAAGTTCAGAAAGTATAGAAAGTGAGGTTAAGAGTTCAAAGATAAACAAAGTAATAAACATTGTGATTTTAGTCAGTAAAGTGTATTTAAATTAATAATAGTATTGTGAAGTATCCAGTAAATATTTAATAAAGTGTGTTAGTGGACATCTCTTGTTATAATTTTTGGAACCCACGGAATTTGCAAGGGGTAGTTTCCTAAGGGTGGAAACACGTGACAAATTGGTGTCAGATGTGGGGTTTTATGACAAGAGGGACTCTGAAGTTGTGCTGGAGTGTTCGAGAAGTATTCTCGAGGTTTAGTGCTAACACAGTGGACTAATTTACTGGACATTGTTCGAGGGTTATTTTCGGACAGGAAAATAGTGTTAAGTGCATTTTTGAGACATTGTAGAACATTTTATTAGGACATTAGTGTGATCCTTTGAACTGAGAAGTGATAGAGACACTGAAAAAGACTCATTTAGTGCGTGAAAATTTCTAGAACTTTTCTATTTGGACATTAGTGGAGATTATTAAATTCTCTGAACTGGATAGTGACAAAAGACTCTGGATAAGACTTTTTCGTGCTATTTCGAGATTTGTCTGGAAAGTTCCATTACCGATATTGACGTGACAGTTAAATTTATTTTATTTTAATTTCATCGTATGCCCGTAACAACAAGAAGTATGGCATCCGATAAACAAATACAGGACTTGTTCGAACAATTCAAAAAAATGATGGCGCAGCAACGGCAGGAAGACAAAGAAGAACAGGAGAGAAAACGTCAAGAGGAGGAAAAACGACATCAGGAAGAAAAAGAACAGGAAGAAAGAAGACGTCAAGAGGAGGAAAAACGACGTCAGGAAGAAAAAGAACGGCAAGAAAGACGACGTCAAGAAGAGAAAGAGGAACAAGAAAGACGACGCCAAGAAGAAAAAACCGAACTGCGAAAAATTATAGAAGACCAAGAAAAGCGACGTCAGAAAGAAAAAGAGGATGAAGAAACAAGACGTCAGAAAGAAAAAGAGGATGAAGAAACAAGACGTCAGAAAGAAAAAGAGGATGAAGAAAGAAGACGTCAGAAAGAAAAAGAGGATGAAGAAAGAAGACGTCAAGAAGAGAAAGACGAATTGAGACAAATTATGGAAGACCTGAAGATACGACAGCAAGAGGAGAAAGAAGAACAAGAAAGACGACATCAAGAGGAAAAACAGGAGCAAGAAAGACGCCAGGAAGAATTAAGGAAAATTCTAAATGAACAAATCAAAATACAACAGGACGCTATAATTTCTGCCAATGAAGTACTAAAATGTGAAGTCAAAGAAGAGATAAACAAGGTCGAAGGTAAAGTAGGAGTAGTCGAGACAGAAGTCAGTCAAGTAAAAGGAGAAGTAACCGAAGTTAAAGAGAAAGTAAACAAGTTCGAAGAAGAAGTCAAAGGAGAAATAGACCGGCTTAAACGACAGTTGAGAGATAGAGGAAGCCAGCAGGTGGTATCATCGGGTCAGCGACTAAAACCTCCTTCTTTTGACGGCCAAAGTTCCTGGACGACGTACAAGAGGCAGTTTGAGGCAGCAGCATGTGCGAACAACTGGGATAACGAGGAAAAGGCCATGGCATTAGTTCTGGCATTAAGGGGCCAGGCCTCAGAGTTGCTTCAGACTATCCCAGTGGATAAACAAAGGGACTTCAAAGTCTTGGAAGCTGCATTGGACTTGAGATATGGCGACCAACATCTCGCCCAAGTATACCAAGCCCAGCTAAAATCACGAACACAAAAGGCTGGAGAGAGTTTACAGGAATTCGAAGCTGCGATAGAGAGACTGGCACACCTGGCATATCCGAGTGCACCTAGAGAATTTCAGGAACAATTAGCCGTAGGGGCCTTTTTAGATGGCATAAGGGACGAAGAGGTCAGGCGAGTTCTGAGGCTGACAAGACACCAAAGTAGTAGCGAAGCTTTGGTGCGTGCACTTGAAGTAGAAGCCGCCTACAGAGATACTCCAAGGTCGAGAGTGCGAGCTGTGACTCTCGAAGAATTGCAACCAGAAATGAATCAGAACCCTATGTTGACTGAGATGCAGAAAATGTTTACCAAACTATTCGATAAATTGGATGGCCTAGGAAAGCAGGATAAACAGCAAAATAAAGGAAAGCCGAGTGGTGGTATTAAATGTTATAACTGCGGCAAGGTGGGCCATATGAAACGAGACTGTCGACAGCAGAACTCGGAGAGTCGAGTAAATGCTGTAAATGTTGAAGGAAAGCAGGAAAACTAAAGATAGCCAGCACCAAGGGGGCTGTGTTGGCTAGGGAATGCGGTGCCCCCAGAGAAATAAAGATTTCCCAGCTTCAAAGAATTCCAAGCAGTCTGTTGTTGCAAGGATATGTGAATGGAAGAAAATGCGTGTTTACTATTGACACCGGTGCTACGTCATCAATAGTGCGGCCAGGGTTTATATCAGGCTTGCAGATTGACAAGAGGCAAAATGGAGTAATCATTCGGACAGCCACGGGGGACAGGGCTGCGGTCCATGGAGAAGTCGACTTGGAACTGCAGGTTGGACGGTTGAGGTTCAATTACAAGGTCATTGTGGCTGACATTATGGATGATTTCATTTTGGGTCTGGACTTCATGGGAGAGCAGGGATTTATTGTTGATGTAGGGGAGCGAGTCTTAAAAATTGGAAATGAGGAATTTATTCTGGCAACCGCAGACGACCAATTCCATAAAGCGAGATTGTTAACAACACAGACGATCAAGATTCCTGCTCATTCAGAACAAATGATCGATGCTGCTGTAGAAGGAAATCCTGGAGGGTACCGTGTTGGCCTAGTTGAAGATGACAAATCGATTAAGTCCCTACCCAATATTATTGTGGCGAGAACTTTAACCCGGACTCAAGACAAAATCCCAATTAGAGTTGTTAATTTAAATTCCCACTCGGTGACAATTAAGGAAGGCAAACCGATTGGCTCCTATGAACCGGTCACATGGGTAGCGAGGTGCGAGGAACAAACAGAGGGAAGTTCGTCTACGAAAATAGACCAGGAAGTTTTGACCTTGCTGAGTACCCAGTTGGAGCATTTATCTGAGGATGAACGAAGGGAGGCAATCAAGTTCCTGGAAAAGGAAAGTTCAGTATTTGCCAAGAATACAGAGGCCCTTACAAAAACAGACATAGTCCAGCATCGGATAAATACTGGCGACTCACCAGCTATTCGACAACCACCTAGGAGGCTTCCATTAGCGAAACAAGAGGATGCCTCGGCAATGATAAACAAGATGCTGCAAGATGGAGTCATTGAGGAGTCAACGAGTCCCTGGTCATCGCCAGTAGTTTTGGTTGCCAAGAAGGACGGAACATTAAGATTTTGTGTCGATTATCGAAAATTAAATGATGTCACGAAGAAAGACAGTTACCCATTACCACGAATTGACGACACGTTAAGCACGTTGGCAGGCTCACGATGGTTTTCTACGTTAGACCTTAGGAGTGGATACTGGCAAGTGGGGCTTCATCTTGATGATAAAGAAAAGACAGCGTTTTCAGCAGGCAGTGGTCTTTATCAATTTACCGTGATGCCTTTTGGACTTTGCAATGCGCCAGCTACCTTTGAAAGACTGATGGAGTTCGTGCTGCGAGGGCTAACCTGGAGGACGTGCCTGGTTTACCTTGACGACGTGCTTGTTATGGGACAGGACTTTACAGAACATTTGAAAAATCTTCAAGAAGTATTTGGGCGAGTCAGGAATGCCCATCTGAAGTTGAACCCGAAGAAGTGCCTGCTATTGCAGAAAGAAGTCAAATTTCTTGGTCACGTGGTGTCTTCGGATGGAATACAAACAGACCCCGACAAAATTTCTGCTGTACGAGATTGGCCAAGACCATCTAACGTTCATGAAGTACGGAGCTTCCTTGGCCTCTGCACTTATTATAGGCGCTTTGTGGAAGGGTTTGCAGAAATTGCGAAGCCATTACACCGGCTGACAGAAGAGAAAGTGCAGTACCAATGGACACCGGAATGTGAAACGGCATGGAGAAAATTGAAGGCAGCTCTATGCACTGGTCCTGTGCTAGCGTACCCACAACGGGAAGGACTTTTTATTTTAGACACGGATGCCAGCAATTCTTCGGTCGGTTGTGTACTGTCCCAAATCCAGAATGGGCAGGAAAGAGTGATCGAATATTTCAGCAAGGTGCTGTCCAAACCGGAAAGAAATTATTGTGTAACCCGGAAAGAGTTACTGGCCATCGTTAAATCAGTGGACCATTTTCATAAATATCTTTATGGAAGACATTTTAAGATTCGCACCGACCATGCTGCATTAAAATGGCTGTTGCAGTTGAAAACCCCTGAAGGTCAACTGGCTCGTTGCATAGAACGGCTGCAACAGTATGATTTCAAAATCGAACATCGACCTGGAAGATCTCATAAGAACGCAGACGCTTTATCTAGAAGACCATGCAAGGAAGATTGCAAGCACTGCCACCACGTTGAGAAATTTCAGGGTACGGTGGCCGTCAACACTATTAAAATAGAGGTTCCGGATGATTGGACAACTGAAGCCCTTAGACAAGAACAACTGAATGACACAGAGATTGGGGTTATATTGAGAGCAAAAGAGAAAGGAATTCGACCAGCGTGGAAGGATGTTTCGGACAAGGCAGTTGGATTGAAGGCTTTGTGGGCCCAATGGGATTCACTCAAAGTTATGAACGGGCTGCTAAAGAGAGCTTGGGAAAGCCCGGATGGCAAGGAAGTTGTTATGCGTCTAGTGATTCCCAGGTGTCGAGTACCGAAAGTACTTCAGGAAGTGCATAATGGAGCATCCGGTGGACACTTCGGCGTTAATAAGACCCTGAATAAAGTACGAGAACGATTTTATTGGGTAAATAGTCGTCAGGATGTGGAAGCTTGGTGTCGCAATTGCAAAATTTGTGCAGCAAGTAAGGGACCGCAGACTAGAAGTAGGGGTGCGATGAAACAATATAACGTCGGAGCTCCTTTCGAGAGGATTGCGATCGATATAGCCGGCCCATTCCCAGTAACCAAGGACGGTAACAAGTATATACTGGTTGCCATGGACTATTTTAGTAAGTGGCCAGAGGCCTATGCAATTCCAAACCAAGAAGCAGTCACTGTTGCCAAAGTCTTGGTAGATAATTTGATATGTCGGTTTGGTGTACCCCTGGAGCTGCACTCAGATCAAGGGAGGAACTTTGAGTCAGGGGTGTTTCAGCAAATCTGCAAGTTATTGGGGATACACAAAACACGGACAACAGCCCTCCACCCGCAATCAGATGGAATGGTGGAACGACATAACAAGACCATGAAAGAACATCTCTCTAAAGTGGTTCATAAGAATCAACGCGATTGGGATCTCCACATACCGTTCTTCCTCATGGCATACAGAGCTGCCATCCACGAGTCTACGAAACAAACACCAGCCCGTGTAGTATTTGGTCATGAGATCAGACTGCCGTGTGATTTGATTTTCGGAACACCAGGCGGAGAACAGCTTCCTGTGAACAGCTATGTGGATGAAATGAGTGAACGGCTAAGAAATGTTCATGAGCTGGTTAGAGACCAAATCACCATAGCCAGTGACCGAATGAAGGCTCGATACGACCGTAAGGGTAGTTCAGAAGGGTTCAAGGCAGGAGATCTGGTTTGGCTGTACAACCCACAGCGAAAGAAAGGGAAGTCACCGAAACTTCAACCTCCTTGGGAAGGACCTTATACTGTTATTACCCGAATTAATGATGTCGTCTATCGGATTCAACGAAACAAAAAGTCCAAGATGAAGATCGTACACTTGGATAGACTGGCGAAGTACGTGAAAGAGGCTGAACTGCCTGACCGGGACGTTCAGGCTTAAGGAGGGGGCAGTGTAATATGTTGCACCCCTTAAAATTTAAGGTTATGTTACTAAAAAGTAGGCAGACTTCAACAGATCGAATGTCTGAATGAATGTAGTGTATTTGCACCTACTCGAAAAAGAACCTACCAGAAGATTCCAAAGTGACATCTGGAATCCTCTAGAGAATGGTGGCGTCATCACAGAACAATCGAGATCTGTCATTTTTAGGTATAAAAGACCAACCGCATTCTCGGCAAGTAGTTCAGAAAGTATAGAAAGTGAGGTTAAGAGTTCAAAGATAAACAAAGTAATAAACATTGTGATTTTAGTCAGTAAAGTGTATTTAAATTAATAATAGTATTGTGAAGTATCCAGTAAATATTTAATAAAGTGTGTTAGTGGACATCTCTTGTTATAATTTTTGGAACCCACGGAATTTGCAAGGGGTAGTTTCCTAAGGGTGGAAACACGTGACAATATAATAATTACAACTATACTAATATTTATAAACTTACCCCACTTAGTAGTAAATTAAGAATATAGCATCCTCCTTCTCACACTACTATATGTAGTAATTAAAATAAATTTTAAATGTAGGTATTTATCTAATTCTTACGATGTATATAAAATGTTCCACATATACTATAATCCAGTTACGTTGCTGCTTTATATGTGAAAATCACGCACAAGCTCCTTAGAGAGCTTAGGTGATTTCATAAATGTGTAGCAACGGTTGCATCAAGATAATGTCATAGTATATAATGAATGTTTATCTATGTATTGTATTCTATATGTCATACAATTTTTATATCACTTATTATTTATTTACTTATATGTTATTTTATTTTTTAAACTTTGTCAACAAGAATTTGTATTTTTCTAAACAATAAACAATTATAGCACTACAAGCCATGATCGAAAATATCCGACTGAACGTTTGAATGGGGTACGTCCTTTAATTTTAAAACTGGCATTTATGAAAACCTGATGCAAACCTGTCACCTCTTTTGCTTCAGATTTCAACCAGGCCCGACCAAGCCTGTTAGTGTGAAAGGGGTCTTGCTCGTCTCTGAATGATTGATTACTTCTTGGTAATACTGTTTTGAGATCAATATTTAATTTCTCAACACCTGTAATAATCATAAACTAAAACTTTTTTTTTCTTTCAGGAAATGGTCCAAGCCAAGGACCCTCCTTCTTATTATTTAAACAAATTGCGTACATATTTGGACCCGAAGGCATCTCGAAGTCATAGGGTAAGTGTTTTGTGCTTTAATCAGGAATAAATACAATCATATAATACCACTCCCTTTCAAAGAATCAATTTTGCCATGTTTTACTAAAAGATCATTAAAAATTATAAGAATCTGTTATATTTTGTAAATAACTATGTCTACAGTATCGGAAAGCGTTTGATTTGGTGCGGCAATAAGAGCAAACGAGAGCGAAGATGTACATTAAGGGGCGTGTCTGCTTTGCCTCTTCTAGGGTTCTTAGGTCGGTTAAGTCGTTGAAACTATGCAATCCCAAAAGTAAAACTTTCCGATACTGTATATTTAGTAGAGGTTGAGAATTCGAAAAAGTCGTTTAGAAACGTGTCGCGTGGAACATTGAAAGGTAAAAATGTACTGATTACGCTATTATATAGTAAGTACTTGATATGTATGTTCACCCCCTAAATTCGTCTGGCGATATTGGTGTCCAAACAACCCCCAGGGGTGAAAAACCGAAAAAAACGGAAAATTAGATTTTTGCTTTATCTTTCTACCAGTTTTTTAATTTTTGATGAATTATCCATAATAATAAAGTTATGGCTATTTATATGCAAAGTTGTAAAGCAAATAATAATGCCGTAAATCGATTCAACTACATTTTTTAAAACAAATATTTCAGGATGCGCAATAGGGTATGTAGTTCAAATTTATACCAGAGAAAAAATAGGTTCGATTTTTTCTGTCTTACTGCCAGATATATTCGAAAATTAACTGTTCCTCTTCAAATTTAACCCCTATAAGACTCTTTTATAGGGACCCAAAGATGACGTCTACAAATAAAGTATCCAAAGTCCACAAATAGAGTATCGCGAATTCCCTGGTTGAGTGGTGGAGTAGCTATGTTAAACTCCGCCAGGACTTAAATATAAATAAAATTATTATTATTATTATTTTTGACGTACACTATACACTATGTTTTAATGTTTATGATATTGTTCAAACAATTATAATTTATTTAACAATTTTATTTTGCTATAAATTTAATGTATATCAAAATGTAATTGTTTAAACAATTTCAAATACTTAAAAAATGTTAAGAAAACCAACACTAGTTAATAATATAATATAATAGGTTGTACAAACAAATCACCAATAAACAAAAGTAAAAATCAAAAGTACGCGATACTCTATTTTTGCCCTTACGGTCATTTCTAGAACCCTATAAAAGGATCTTATGGAGGTTCATACATGGAAATAAAATAGATGGTCTCGGAGGCACGTTTTCAGCCGATTTTGCTGTAATTTACTTTCTTTTCACTACAAATTTGAATTGTCCGCCCCCTATTGCACATCCTGAAATCAAAGATTAGAGAAAATTCACTAATCTTTGCTGAAATGACATTTATTTAAAAAATATATTCGAATTATGGTATTTTTGTCTGGTTTACAATAATTCCGTAATTTATTCCCCCTGCTTCTGATTTCAGTCTCTCTAATATAATGTAATATGTTGCACCCCTTAAAATTTAAGGTTATGTTACTAAAAAGTAGGCAAACTTCAACAGATTGAATGTCTGAATGAATGTAGTGTATTTGCACCTACTCGAAAAAGAACCTACCAGAAGATTCCAAAGTGACATCTGGAATTATCGAGAGAATGGTGGCGTCATCACAGAACAATCGAGATCTGTCATTTTTAGGTATAAAAGACCGATCGCATTCTCGGCGAGTAGTTCAGAAGTTCAGAAAGTTCAGAAAATATAGAAAGTGAGGTTAAGAGTTTAATGATAAACAAAGTAATAAACATTGTGATTTTAGTCAGTAAAGTGTATTTAAATTAATAATAGTATTGTGAAGTACCCAGTAAATATTTAATAAAGTGTGTTAGTGGACATCTCTTGTTATAATCTTTGGAACCCACGGAATTTGCAAGGGGTAGTTTCCTAAGGGTGGAAACACGCGACAATAATAATATCCACCTTCCTATTATTTCAAAGAGAAATATTTTTTTTTGCTGTGCGTGTTTTATGCTACATTACCTTTGAGTTTTCAATGGCAAATATTTTGCACAGTCCACATTGTTTACTAAAATTAGTATTACTTCCACATCCAGTGGAAGTATAGTAACGGCAAAAAAATTTTTATTGTTCAAATAGGCTTAGAATGTCATGAAACGTCGAGATTTTAAGTTTGAGCGAAAAAAATTTGTCTGTCTGTCTGTCGGTCGGTCTGTCTTGTCTGTCGGTCTGTAACTTTTTTTTGTGCGCACGTTTACTCTGGAACCGTTTGAGATATTGACTTGAAATTTGGTACACATATGTACTTTAACGAGATCTAGAACTAGATTATATTTTCATCTTGTTCCATCGAAGGGTAGAGGGGTAAATTGGGGTAAATTTGGGGTAAATAGGTAAATCAAGCAGTAAGAGTCCATAAAATTGGTATTTTTTTATATACAAGAGAAGCTAAGATCTCAAAAAAAATTTTGGCATTAGCCACCCCCATTACCACCCCTACCCCATTATTAAAGGGGTTGTGATTTAGTGTGTGTACAAGAACCAGAAACCTTAAAATATTTTTTTACCTTATCCACCCCCACTACCACCCCCTATCACCACCCCTACCCCACTACCGATGTGGGGTATCGTTTTATGGGTTTTTGAGGTAGAGGATTTCAAATATTATATTATTAAACAGTTATTTCCACATACAACATTTTTTCGTTGTGAGTGACTTGGATAGAAAATCTGGATATGGAAGTAGTGATTCCTTGGGCAGCGGTTTTTTTAAACAGTTTTAGTCAGTAGTACTTTCACATAATTTACCAGTTTAGTTACAAATTATTAAATTATACAATTTGATTTACAAACATTTGTCGTTTAATCCATATTGCTAGATGAAGACTCCATATTTTACAATAATTGTATAAATATATAAGAGTACTTAATTGAAAAAACACTAAAAAAACGTAATTAACAATTTTCTACGTGCCAAGTATTATAAATATGCATTCGCGCGTGAGTATATAGAGCTCCGCGGGCCGCGTGACGAGCGAGCAGACATCTTTGAGTGTGACGGGAAATGATAGAAGCAGAGACAGATGCGACTGGGGTTGTGGTATAATTTTGACAACTAACTATTTAATTCATAACTCGCTTATTTATGATCGAAATTCAAAACTGTAATCAAAACTGTACTCAAAAAAGTAATCGAATCTTGATAGAATACGCTACAACTTTTATTCTTATTAAATTTTTAAAATTTTAGTTGCTCTGTCCACAATCACGAGTGGAATTTGTCAAAATAACAAAATAAATATTCGCATATTAAGAGAGCCACGCAAAGTTTTAGGAAATATTTTACGCTTTAAACAATATAGTTCTTTTGCATATAAATAGCCATAACTTTGTTATTATGGATAATTCATCAAACATTAAAAAACTGCTAGAATGATGAAGCAAATATCTAGTCGGGGAGCCCTCCTTAGGTGTACGTGCACCCCCCGCCCGATCCTTGGGGACAATGTTTTTCATAAAGATTAAAGCCTAAGGAACAATTTAAGACATGTCCTAAAAAAAAAAATTGGCTGTACTTTCAAAATGGCGGCCATATGTTAAAAAAAACTGTTGCCGATGTTGTTTTTGTCATTTAACACAAAAACTAAAAAAGATGAACAAAAACTTTTTTCACAAAAAATAACGTGCATAAAATTTTCTACAATTTTGTACCTATACAATATTTTGATAGGAGTTACCATTTTCCAGATAAATGAGTCCGAAATTAAGAAAACATGGAAATTCATATATCGGTAAATCACTTGGAGGAAATAACTGTGGCAATTATTGTTAGGCGTATAATATATTTTTATATTATTAACATAAAAATAAAATAAAATAAACTGAAAAAAATTAATAATAATAATAATAATATTGTAATTTGCAGACATTTATCTCGAAAACGGTAACAGTGGTATCTGGAAAACGGTAACTCCTATCCAAATATTCCATAGGAGCAAAATTGTCGAAAATTTTATGCACTTTGTTTTTTGTGCAGAAAGTTTTTCTCCATCTTTTTCAGTTTTTGTGTTAAATGACAAAAACCATATTTGCATTGTTTTTTAAACGGACGCCATTTTGAAAGTACAATCAGTTTTTTTTTTTTTTAGGACATGTCTTAAATTGTTCCTTAGGCTTTAATCTTTATGAAAAACATTGTCCCCAAGGATCGAGGGGGTGCACGGACAGTTAGGGTGGGCTTCCGTAGTGTTACATTTTATGTTGAATTTGATATTTTACTTTAAGAGATGAATCATTTATCTGGAAAATGGTAACTCCTATGCAAATATTGTATAGGAACAAAATTGTAGAAAATTGTATGCACTTTGTTTTTTGTGCAGAAAGTTTTTCTCCATCTTTTTTAGTTTTTGTGTTAAATGACAAAAACCATATTTGCAAATTTTCTTTTTTTAAACGGACGCCATTTTGAAAGTGCAGCCATTTTTTTTTTTTAGGACATGTCTTAAATTGTTCCTTAGGCTTTAATCTTTATGAAAAACATTGTCCTAAAGGATCCGGGGGGGGGGGGTGCACGGACACTCAGGGTGGGCTCCCGTAGTAATCTAATTTTCTGCTTTTCTCGGTTTTTCACCTCTGGGGGTTGTTTGGACACCGATATCGCCAGACGAATTTAGGGGGGTGTATATACACATCAAGTATTATATAATGACATATTCAGCACATTTTTACCTTTCATGTTCCATGGAAGTCAACAAACATCTTGATTTCAACTCTACTAATTATGCTATATGTCAAAAAGACAAAACTTGAAAGAACCTTTCAAATGTTAAGTCTTTTAAAAGCGATGAGGCTCACACTGTATAGTAAGGCTCATTAATCCATACTAACTGAAAAACGAAGTAGCAGAAAAGACCAGTTATGAAAAACTTTGTGGATGTTTGTGGGACGAGCGAAGCGAGAGTTACATAATCATCACCATGCATGCGAAAAATAAACAGGGTGTACCATTTGAAAAAATGGAAAAAATTCAATTCAAAAAGTTGTAAATTGAAAAATCTTCTTTGGCCACCCTGTATATTCTTAGGAAGTGAAAATGATTCAGAAAGATTAATTAGATGTCTCGTAACTAATATTCACATATATTTTTTTCGAAACCCATAATTGTGACCAGTAGCGCAGCCAGAAAATTCATCTGGGGGGGGGGGCAATAGAGCCGGCCTCTCCAGAGGATGAGGAAAAAGAAAATTATTGTAAACGGATGTGTATAGATTCCTCTACTAGATAATACTGCTATACTACTACTTTTAATACTGCTTTGTACTGATAGAGATTATGCGTCTTTATTTTTGCTGCGCCCCTGATTGTGACTGTACTGATTTTTTAAATATGCACTGCAGATGGCATTATTTCGACAAAAAAAAAAACATTACATCCAAGTGGTCGGGAGATAATAATATATGAGTGAAAGGAGGCTACAAAAAATGTACTCATCTACAACATAGCATGCCAAAAAAAAAAGACACTTATTCGTGTAGAATCGTCTTGCCACGCCCTGTACATTCGAAAATAATTTCTAGTTATAGACTTTTTTAACTAGTTTAGTTGTATTTTCTTTTAATTTCTAGCCATCATAGAACTCGAATTATCGAAGACCGACGCATTGTTGCCCCACATTGTATAAATTAATTTTGCCACTGTGGCCGGTTCGCCCACTAGCAACACGTCTAGTGCTGGCCTCCGCCAGACCATTTGGCAACTGATATATTTCTTCTGGCATAAAAGTGATAAAATTAGAAATTTAATTTGCCAATCCTCCCCAGGTTTTAAGTAATTTAACAATTGTTCACCTACTTTCTTCTAAAACTAATTTTTATCTAATAAAAATCTCATCAAAATTATCTCTGTGATAGTAGATAATTTTATAACGTGTTGACGTGTTCTAATCAAGTTTTAAGGCCGCTTTGAATATTACACTGCATTATAATAAACATTGTTTGCTTCGTACTGAAACATGAGAATGTGACCTTTATGTTAATATGGCGTGTAGCAAACCCACTATTATTATTTATTCAACCATAGTTTTAATGTTCATTTATGAAGTACATTATCTAATCTACAATTAACTGTTTTTTGTACTTCCGCTGCGGTGTTTTAAATTACTAGAAATCTATATTTTCTAAAAAAAAGCACATTGTATTATTAGACTAATGTGACCATATTTGAATTTTGCTAATGGGGGACATAATGGGAAAAAGATTCCAAGTTTAATAATAGATGAGCGAAGAGAGGTAGAATGGGGGGGAGATTGTGTCCCGGTCTCATAATTGATGGGGGGCGAGGGGTAGAAATGTGGGAAAAAAAATCTGCATGTTTCACAATTAATGAGCATGTAATTTTTTTACGGGCGGGGGAACGAAATGTATAGTTTTTGTTGTGCTAGTGAAACCACGGGAATGGGGGGACATTTTTAATGAATTCACGCGAATGGGGAACACTCACATTGGGGGACAGCTCCATCAAAAGGGGGACGAGGAACATTGCAAACCTCAGCCCTGTAAATATACGATACAAGCCGAGATGCATACGACGTTTTTCGCACTACTAGCAATATTACAATTTTTAGGAAAATTCATTCAAAATTATTATATTTCCAGATTTGTCGAACTCATTTATTAATTGGTTTATCCACGACCACTATATTAGGAAGGTATAATACGTCTATTTTCCGTGGATTAAAGGCCCTTTAATACACTAGTGGATTAGAATTATACCGAATACCACGCTTCGATTTTATAGAATTTTATTTAGAATTATTATTAATATTAACATTTATATCAAGAACGATCTTCTTGTCATTTTGACCGGTATTAACAAAGTCATGTCATAGAAACGATTCTATTTTTCTATTTTTTTGCTCAAAATCAAAATATTCTTAGTCAAAATAAACTTGTCAAATCTGACGTTTTTCAAAATCAGATTTTTTCACCTGCTCTCATACAGGTTTCACGCTCCTAATATGGCCGTGGTCGTGGATAAAACGTTGAATTACATTCGGGGATTAACAGCCTTTCAATCTACTCGAAAAAGTGTGACTCTCGGCTGCGCCTTCAGTGCACATTTTTTCTCACAGATTAAAGGCTTGTTAATCTTCTTATATAATTAATAACTATTACTCAATTGGAGTGTGTTTGCTTTCTGCTATGGTTACTGTCAATAAGTTATCAAATTGATAATTTCATAATAATTCCGCCATTCAAGTTATTTACGTGAGTTTTTGCAATAAAAATATGGATTATGATGAAAGTATCGACATTCAGGAGGCAGCCAAAAATGGATATGCTTCGTTGATGCCAGAATTTCATTGTTATTTAATTTCCATATTGCTTTACTTTTTTGCCCTAGGGCATAAACGTAAATTTTGTGCTTTTTTGCCCATGGGCTGTAAGTGACACGTTCATAACACTAACAGACGTCAAAAAATGACACTACAGAGCTAGTAGTACGAAAACATATTTAATGTCCTACAAGTCTGTTATTTTACAATAACCACCCTATTTTGAGATACATTAAATGAAAAATAACGCCCTAGGGCGTTATGAATATCTGTAACGCCCTAGGGCATTATAAAATTATAATACAACCCAAAACAAGCAAATTATGATAGCGTTATTGACAAACAAAATGCGTTGCTATGCAACAGCGGCGTTTACAAACAATTTTGATTTTTACCCTCTTTTAAATCAAATCGTTCTGAACATAATAGATGTCAAATTAATAAATTGTAAATGTCAAAAAAAAAATTCGAATTAAATAACAGACTTGCAGGACATTAAACGTTGAAGGCACCACGGGTGTTATAGGATAATGACGCCCTCGGTCGACGTACACTCCCTCGGGCCAGAGGCCCTCGGGATTGTACACTGCCGACCTCAGTGCGTTATTATCCTTATAACACCCTTGGTACCTTAATAACTATAATACACAATGCGATGTTTAATTTTTTTGTTTAAAAAATTGCTTAGCTAAAAAAATTCATTTGTCATTTGTAAGCAAATGATAATATAATTAACTATACCATCTTAAACTGAGAAAATTTATAATGAAAAAACTATCTTTTAGTTTCTTTTCCCATCGAACTTCAGTCGTTCTCAAGATCTTCCCATAATAATATACATACAGGGTGATTTTTTTTGGGCGTCTATTAGAAGTATATCGAAAAAGAAAAATGATATCGACGAGGATATCGATCTGAAAATTTGGCTGTAGATCTAACTGGGTAGGATCTATTTAACGAAAATACTTTCAAAATGGTGGCATTTCCGGTTAACCGGAAGTTGACCCCAACTTTGTTATTTTAAATGGAAAGCCCCTATTTTCAAATTTTTTTTTTTTTTTTTTAGAGTGCAGTTAATTTAAAGAACATTTCGTTAAAAGGTTTCGTATAGCTAAAATTAATATTTCCGGAGACATTAATTTTTTTCCTAAAATTTTGACAGAAAAGTTGTATAACATAAAAATTAATATCTCAGTAACAATAATTGATAACATGTTGATTTTTCTATGAGGGTAAGACAAAGTATTGGAGTTACTCATCATGTAAGAAAATTATCGAAATATCCACTAAAAAGTTTCTAAAATTATTGACATATGTCGACCACACAAAAACAGCAAAAACTCATTTTTTTAAATGGCACCATACCTAACTAAATGCACCATTCGATAGAGAAAAAAAAATGCGCATCTAACCATGTATCATGTTCCTATACCCAAAATGTATGGTTCTTTAGATATTTGCAATTTTCTAAGTTTATCAATGAAATGAAAGAATGAAAATTGTATAATTTATTAATAATAAAAATTTTATAACGAAACATTAATTATACTGTTCAATATGTTCTCCATTAACCTCTAAACATTTTAGAATCCTATTATTTACTGATTGTGTAGTAGCACTCCCAATTCATTTGGGTCCAAACCTTCAAATGCTCTTTGAACCCTATCCAACAGTTCCTCTTGGTTAGTTACCGGGGTTCGATAGACCTCACTCTTTATACGACCCCACCGGTAAAAATCCATTGGGTCAAGTCAGGAGACCTGGCAGGCCAAATCCATGGACCTTATCATCGAACATTTGATCCAATTCGTTACTAACTGGTCTGGAACAATGACTTGAAGCTCCATCGAGTTGGTACCAGCATGAAAAGTATTGATTAACAGGTAAATTGTCTAAAAAGTTCGTTGTAGATTGTAGATTGTTTAAGGGGTCGCTTGGCCCTGGGTTGGCCTTTCTTCACCTCGACCTAAAAGGTCTTTTGTGAGTTACCCTGCATCTAGTTGTTACCCAGGATTCCAAGACTTTTTGCAAAGCTTGCGATTTTCCTGGGGGCTAGTTTCCCTATGTCTTCAGGCGTTAATTCCGCCTGTTCTAGGTACTTTAGCCTAATGCGGATTAACACCTTGCATTCACAAAGTATATGTTCCGCAGTTTCAGTTGCAGCTTCACAGTATCTGCATTTGTCATCTTCTGCCATGCCCATGTTCTTGAGATGGTATCTCAAGGGGCAATGGCCAGTTAGAAGGCCTGTGATCAGCCTTAAATCGGACTTTTCCAGTTCGAGAAGCCTTGTGGCATTCTTTGTAGAATAGGTTATAAACCTTTTTGCTTGTCTTTGTCCTGGAGTGTTCCTCCAGTAGGACTCTTTTTGTTCCTTTTCCCATTTTAGGACCTCCTCCGTTATGTGTCCCCTGGATAGGCCACAGAACGGTTCGGGTCCAAAAAACGGGGCTTCAGCCCCTTTTCTTGCGAGGCTATCAGCTAATTCGTTGCCTTCTATCCCCTCATGCCCTGGCACCCACATCAAGGTAACCTTGTTGTTTTTTGCCAGTTGCTTCAGGGATTGTCTGCATTCCCAGGCAATTTTGAGAGCCTTTAATGCTGCCTGACTATCTGAAAGTATATAGATCTTTGCCCTTCGAGTGCCTCGATTTAGGCATTCCTGGGCGCATAGATCTATAGCATAAATTTCTGCTTGGAAGATGGTTGGGGTGTTACCAAGGGCTTTAGATAGCCTGCATTTAGGCCCTGCTACGCCCACGCCAACCCCTTCATCCATGTTGGATCCGTCTGTGTACCAGACATGTGACTCTTTCTCCAACCGCAATGCTCCGGCCCTGCCCGCCTGACGGCTTTCAATCAGCACATCAAACGGGCAGTCAAAGTCATATTTGATTGGCATTGAGTCAGTGGGTTTGGTCATGGATTCGAATTGGATTAACTCCAGAATCCTTAAGTGACCAACCAGGTCGCCTGGTCTGAATTTAAGTGCCTGATGCAGCCTTAAGGCACTAAGTGCTGCCTCCTTCCTCACATGCAAATGCAGAGGAAGTAAGTCCAGCATTGCCTCCATAGCTGCTGTGGGACACGAGCGCATTGCTCCTGTAGTCCCTAGACAGGCAAGGCGTTGCAATTTCTGCAACTTTCCTTGTGCTACTTTCTCTTCTGTTTTTGGCCACCATATGCATGATGCGTAGGTAACCATAGGTCTCACAACCGATAGGTATGACCAATGTATCATTTTCGGCTTTAGACCCCAAGTCTTACCAAACAGCCTACGGCACGTCCAAATAGCCGTTGTTGCTTTGGTAAGTGTCCTTTCTAAATGTGAGTTCCAGGTGAGTTTTTGGTCCAGAATTACTTCTAGATACTTGACTTCACTGGAAAAGGTCAGTACTGTTCCATTCAACATAGGGGCTCTCAAGTTGAGTTTTCTCCTTTTGGTGAATGGAACAATAACTGTTTTGCTCGGATTGACACTAAGACCCTCTGACGAGCACCATTTGGATATTATGTTTAGGGCAATTTGCATGTGGTTTGAGATCATAACCTCATGCCTGCCCCTGACAGTAACGACCAGGTCATCAGCGTAGCCCTGAACGTTGAAGCCATAATTGCTCAGCTTATGGAGGAGATCGTCAACCACCATTGACCACAGCAAGGGCGATAAGACTCCACCTTGTGGACAGCCCCTAACTGCAGTCACGGTGGCCGACTCACCCCCCATATCTGTGGTAATTATTCTGCTTCTTAGCATGGATTGTATCCATTTGATTGTTGGGGATTGTATACCCAAAAAAAGTTCGTTACGACAGTTCTTAAAATTTCTAAATATCTTGGGTCCATTCAAATTTTCGTCGTAAATGTGGTAACACAATTTATTGCCCATTAACAAACAAAACACATTAAAACTAAATTTATACTGAAAATTCCCCGGTCGCATAACATGAGGATTTTGATTGCCCCAAAAATGCGAATTTCTGCGATTGAAAATACCTTCTTTTGAAAATTTTGCCTCATCAGTCCAAATAATTTTTTCTAAAAATTGAGGGTCTTCTTGTGTTCAGATTAATATCATTTCGCAAAATTCTGTTCTTCGCTGTGGATCTTCAGGATAAAGTTCTTGCACAGTAGTAAATTTAAATTTATGGAATTTATGATTCACTAAAATCTTCCAAATGGAACTGTAGGAAATGTCCAAATTCGCTGCCGCTGAACGAATCGAATGATTGGGATTTGCATAGAAATAGGCCAAGACGTTAATTTCATTATTTTAATTTGATGTTATAGGTCTGGCTAGTGTTCTTTCTGCGTGTCGACTGCCAAATCTAACAAAATTGCTTTGCAATCTTCTAAACTCTTGTGGATTCATTAATGGTAAATCAGGATACGTTTCATTAAATTGTCTGCATGTTCTGTTAATTATTTTGTCACACTGTCCTTGAATGTTAAATAAATTCAAAATATCCGAGTGTAATTATTTGCCATTTTCCCCACAGTAAATAAGTACAACACAAACTACGTGTAATGAAATACAATAACATAAATTACCTATCTGTCACATTTTTTTTGTCAACACTCAAAGCCTACTCTTTAGAAGATGGCACTCTTCGAGATGCTCTTCAATTTTCATTAATAATACCGAAAATCGCAAATATCTAAAGAACCATACATTTTGGGTATAGGAACATGATACATGGTTAGATGCGCATTTTTTTTCTCTATCGAATGATGCATTTAGTTAGGTATGGTGCCATTTAAAAAAAATGAGTTTTTGCTGTTTTTGTGTGGTCGACATATGTCAATAATTTTAGAAACTTTTTAGAGGATATTTCGATAATTTTCTTACATGATGAGTAACTCCAATACCTTGTCTTACCCTCATAGAAAAATCAACATGTTATCAATTATTGTCACTGAGATATTAATTTTTACAACTTTTCTGTCAAAATTTTAGGAATAGTATATTACGTAATGAGAATTGTAAGAAGCATATTACGCACGAATGGAAAAGTTACGCACGATGCCGCGTAGCGGCGAGTGCGTATTTCCATGAGTGCGTAATTGCTTTACAACTCGAATTATGTACTATACTTTACCTACGATCATATTTATTTATTTATTTAGTAAAATCTGGATTTAGTTTACTAGTCAACAATGTCATTCAACAAATATTATGTCAGTTTTGACAGCGTTTGAAAATTACGTAGGCGCATTTGTTTTTTTAAACCCTGCGTCAGCGATATAAGCCACCTATAATTGGGTGTCCCGTGCGTTTGGTTTACCGTGCGATTTATTTACAGTGCGTTTTGTTTACAATACGTAAAATTCAACTTACATGAATGGCAGGTAGTGTGTTTTTTACTATTTACAGTAGTGATCGTAGGTAAAAAAATTAATATCTCCGGAAATATTAATTTTAGCTATAGAAAACCTTTAACGAAATGTTCTTTAAATTAACTGCAGAATCTAAAAACAAATTGAAAATAGGGGCATTCCATTTAAAATAACAAAGTTGGGGTCAACTTCCGGTATAACTGGAAATGCCACCATTTTGAAAATTTTTCGTTAAATAGATCCTACCCCGGTAAGCCTATAGCCAAATTTTCAGGTCGATATCATTTTTCTTTCTCGATGTACTTCTAATAGACGCCCCAAAAAAATCACCCTGTATGTCATATTTAGTGTAGTGCAACAACATATTTACGAAGCTCTTCGCCCCCTATTATTAAATTATATGCCTTTCAAAGTACACTTAAAGCGTGCGATATATTTACTAATAAAAATGACAATTCAAGCATAATATTGAACACGAAGGGAGTGTAGTCTATGCGGTAACATCTGCATGGAACATATGGAGTATCATCTCACCCAAACATAATGCATTTGTTTTGTATCCTTTCTTGGTTTCAATACGAAATATACTTTTCAATAGTTAACGGCAATAGTAGTTTGTGCAACAAGAGTGGATATGATATCGCACGATAAAGAAGAATCTTTCGAGTGCGATATGGATAATCCACTCGAGTTTTCTACAACCAGCTTAAGAAAAAACTACAAAATTTTAAAAAAATTACCAAACATTAATATACAAGGGCATCTGTATCATGTAAACAATATAACTTCAAATTTTAAGTTTTTCAAGTTTATTCTCATTTTTATTGTTTGTATTCGCATTTTTAGCTTGGAGCCAAGCAAATATTTTAAAATTTACGCAGATAATTTTTTAGTATTGTTGATTAATAAAAATAGACTGCTGATTATAGGTTAGATTTATAACCTTGGGACAAACTATTTAAAGCTTCATAAACATTACATTGAACTAGATTTTGGTTGAATGTACGGGAACCAGGCAGACATATTAATTATAGCTACGTAATACTTGTGAATCTTAAGAAATACATATTTTTGAGGCTAGCTGTGACGTCGCGTGCAGATGCCCTGACAAAAAATACACTGACAATTACTTTGACAGCTTGAATTTTTTTTAAAACGAATAGTTGCCTGTGCACTTAATGCACGAATTGTGATTGGTCGGTTTCATATCCATCCTAGATAATATATGAAATATATCCATTCAGTTAACTGGAATTGCCTATTTATCCATTCTACAGACTGTACAGAAAACAGCAAATTTACGTAAGGGAGTAGAAAAAATTAAAATCGTGAAGTTTGACAAATGTTGTCTAGTTTCCTGATGGACTGAAGATATGTAAAATAAAACAAGCTAAAAACGTACTCTTCGCCTGTTCACTAAACTTTTTATATAATTGTTACACATTCTATAGGATACAGTTCGCAGTTTTTTGTAAATAATTAGACATTTTTAATTTCATAGTACGAACTTGGTTGGTAAAAGATTCAGTTTAAAATAAAGTAAAAATAAAAAAACATACCAAACGCCGGGTTTCGAACCCGGGACCCTTGGACTCCAAGTCAAAAGCGTAAGAACTACTCCACCACCTTACACGTAAAAAAATGTATATTTTTACATTATAAGACACGAGCTAAAATGATATTTTCACGGTTGTATATTACATTATGAAATGGATATTTGCAAAATATATAAATATGTAGGCCGCTCCCTGACGGACCGGAATGATATCGGTACGGTATCGGTACGGCATCGGTGCAACATATGTTTTACCGCACTGGATTCCCTCACGGTCCTACAAATTTTGGTTTTGCAGTTAGTAATTGTGTAGCTCCAATATAAGGATGTCGTCATCTAACGATGAAGAAGACGTTGTGTTTTATATGTTCTTAAGGTTACGAAGAAAAATGAAACGACTTTGGCTCCATCCATACATTGAACGGAACTTGCACTGCAGATTATTTGTGGTGGCAGCTCAGGAATGATGAAAAATTTCAGTCAATGTATATAATGCGTAAGAGGACATTTGAGGAACTTGTTCTGCTTGTCAGCCCAGCTATTACTAAACAAAATACAACCATGAGAAAATAATCTGCTAACTTGAAATTATATAGGCAATCATGTTTTTCTACTTGAAGTACTAATTTAAGTTCGATAGACATAATGACCGAATAATAATAGCACTACTCTCGGTAAATACAGAGAGACGACTGACAAATTTGCCGATTGCCTGCATTCCGAAAACATGTGGAATCGGTACCTCGTGCGAACCGCGTCGTACCGACCCGTGTGATGAGAATTATTCAAATATATGGAGTCGACATCGGCTCTTCATACCAAAGATGTTTTAACTCCTAGATCGCTCAACCCCATCTCAATTTTGTATAAAACATATCCTACTTTTTCAAGCAAAGAACCGCCCATTATCTCTCCCACTTTGCTTCCACTCCGGGCCCAACTCCAAACACGCGTGTTGTCTATGCGCATGCCTCGCTTTTAGTTGGTATCCTGTCGCAAACCTTCGCGACGTTGTCAAAGATCAGAGACAAAAGCCGCTTAAAGCGGGGAATTTTGAAATGGTCTAACGCAATAACGTTGAGCGATCAGAAAATGTAGAGAAAATGGTGACAGTCTGGCAACAGCACTGGTTGCTCCGGTCAGTTCTTAGTGCCGGTTGAAATTTGATTGCGTTTGCGCTTTAAGAGTATAAAATCTTGTTGACAAACTCGAACTGACCCGACACTAGCAACGGTAAAGTTCGGCAGTTCCAGCATTGCTGTCTCGCTTTCTGATCCGTGTTAATATTGCCCTCTCCGATGAGATGTTTGCAGCTTTGTCACATACGAATTCCTTATGGGTTAAACCATCTAGTAGTTAAAGATCATAGATTAAAGAATATTATATATGATATAGATAGGCAACTCTCAGGGATTTTTTAAACAGCAAAACTTACGTCGTGGGTAGCGCTGTATTCCCGCCTTTTTGATACAGGCGGGATTGGCTTAGGCGGGAATTTTAAATGATTTTCAAATGCTTAGGCCATCATTAGACTACAAAAGTTCTTTGACAAAGATTTTTTATAAAAGATATTTTATGATATAAAATATCTATCAAATTACTCATAAAATATCTTTTATAAAAGATCTTTGTCAAAGAACTTTTCTAGTCTAACAGTGGCCTTAAAATTAAATAAGTCATTTCAAAACTAGAAATTGATCATTTATTAATTTAACGGAAAATCATTACAATAAATACAATAATATTTAAAAATACATTAAAAAAGTAACTAACGTAAGTAAAATTATTACAAAAGTATTAAGATGTTGAAACTGCGTTGAAATAAGTAAAATGTTAAAGTAACTAATGTACCAAAATACCTGTAATACAATTAAATAATAGCGGGTTTATACGTGCATGGATTTAGTGGCGCCAGTAGATATTGGCACGCCAGTAAAAAAAATTGCGCGTATAAACAGTTACTAGCGAGCATGCATCAATGCATGCAAGGTAAAAGCTTGCTCGCCAGTAACTGTTTATATGTGTAATATTTTTTTACTAGCGTGCCAATATCTACTGGCGCCACTAAATCCATGCACGTATAAACCCGCTATAATATACATTTTCACGTCTTTTACTAACATTAAGTGGTGTGAATCAGTCTTTTTGGAATTTAGATTTTTCATTATCATATAGGTTACAAAAAACTGACATTGAATGTGAAACGTCATAAGTAATGTATTTGAATAATGTTAATCCAGAAGAAAAACATACGTTTTTTTTTTACTTTTTTACACCATTCGATGGGAATGATTTCGATTTATAACAAATGTAAAAACTGACGTTGAAAAATTCACAGATACGATGCGACTGCACATAGCTGCGATTGTATTTATTATGTAAATAATGTAACCTAATATTTTGTACATGTCCGTCATTACAAAACTGAAAAACTTTTTCATCGGTAAACACAACATTGGTCCCAAACTCCAACGGGCGATAGACACAATTTAAACAAAACATAATGCGGGCTTGCTTCTGTTCTATTGTTAATATGGTCTTCTTGGCACTTGTACAGTTTTTTATTTTCGATTTTCCTATCCTTCGGCTAGCTGCTGACCTCGACACTAGAAAATGTGTCATGAACACAGCGTCTCCTGCTGTTTGAAACGGATTTTTCCTCAAATAGCCAAGGAGTGCTTCATCTTGAACGAGATTTGAACTTCTCGATAGGCCTGAACCGTCTTTTCTCTTTACGCTACCTTCCTCTTCCCACTTTTCTTCACACTCATAACAGTACTTTTATTCAATTGATAATGGTTAGCAACTGCTCTGATAGACCATCTCTCTTTAATTTTAGAGAGAATTAAAATTTTTTCATGTTCAGTTAATTTTGGCAATGCGAAAATATGACACTGACAAATAAATAATGATTTAATAAGGCGAAAAATAGGTGTACGGGATTTCATTGCACAGAAGTGTACAACCCGTCAGTCTTTCGTTTTTAGTCAATTTCTTGGGAGTCACGTTCTTTGCAAATCAATAATACCTATGCATGTTGGAATTTTTCGAAGTCGCAACACGACGTGAACACAACACTTATAACCCATTACAGTTTTTAATATTTAACAGAACATCGTCGTTTCTAGTCAGTTTCATTGGAAACTCACATTATTTACAAATAAGCAAATGGACTCCTGCTCTATGGATTTAATAATTATTAGTTGAATGTGCAAAACACAAAGCACAGACATGTAAACAATAATGGCGCGACAACTGACAGTACTGATAGTCGGGCGAGATCGCAGAGGCATATTTTTGCGATCTCGCGCCTTACCCCAATGCTTTAAGCGCCTTGAAGCGCTACGTCATCTTATATTTCTCCGCAAAAATGAATGTCTTTTTAGCTTTTTTTTAAAAGTTTAGTTCTAACCATCTCTAACGTTCTTATGTCATATCCCCACTATTTTCCGCTTACACATTTTCTAGCGCCCTAGTGAGACCGCGCGATACCACTTTAAGCGTGACGTCACAGCTTATTCGCTCGGATGGCTCCGCTTATCGCGGTTTGTAGCGTCTTATGCGCAAAAACATGCCTCAGATTTGCGCAGCCGCCGTGATTCAAGTACAAGTAGCGACAGATCGACGGAAGTTCAAACTAAACACGCTGTTTTGAAATATAGTGGGAGTGCGCAGGGCCTGTTAAAGATCTTTGCTTCATACTAAGCGCTTAACGTATCAATATCGTACCGATACCATTCCGCTCCGTCAGGGAGCGGCCTTGGGCCGCTCCCTGACGGACCGGAATGATATCGGTACGGCATCGGTGCAACATATGTTTTACCGCACTGGATTCCCTCACGGTCCTACAAATTTTGGTTTTGCAGTTAGTAATTGTGTAGCTTCGATATAAGGATGTCGTCATCTAGCGATGAAGAAGACGTTGTTTTATATGTACTTAAGGTTACGAAGAAAAAGGAAACGACTTTGGCTCCATCCATACATTGAACGGAACTTGCACTGCAGATTATTTGTGGCAGCTCAGGAATTGACTATAAATGATGAAAAATTTCAGTCAATGTATATAATGCGTAAGAGGACATTTGAGGAACTTGTTCTACTTGTCAGCCCAGCTATTACTAAACAAAATACAAACATGAGAAAATAATCTGCTAACTTGAAATTATATAGGCAATCATGTTTTTCTACTTCAAGCACTAATTTAAGTTCGATAGACATAATGACCGAAAAATAATAGCACTACTCTCGGTAAATACAGAGAGGCGACTGACAAATTTGCCGATTGCCTGCATTCCGAAAACATGTGGAATCGGTACCTCGTGCGAACCGCGTCGTACCGACCCGTGTGATGAGAACTATTCAAATACATGGAGTCGACATCGGCTCTTCATACCGAGCGCTTACCGTATCAATATCGTACCGATACCATTCCGGTCCGTCAGGGAGCGGCCTTAGAGATTTATATGAAATATCATTCCAGCAGATTTCTCTTCAATTACAAAAACAAAAATCAAAAAAAAATGTTTTCAAATTTAAATCATTAATAACATTTTTATTTATCGATCGATTTTGTTAAAAAACCAGTTATATGGAATCACTGGTATAATTTCATTTATTTTATTATGTTAAATAATGAGCCCGCGTACTTTTGAATGTAATTCTTTCGTATATGTCGTTTTCCCACCTAAAAACTAGACACGAAGTATGCGCCTATTTTTTCACTTGAACAGTCAATCAAGAAACCTGTAATCATTATCCGGCGTGTGTTCAATGATCTGTGAACAAATGATTAATTTTCTCTTATCCGGTGCACTTCATAAAACCGGACCGTTTGAGAGGTTAGTTTGCTTCGGGGAAAAGATCCAGCATCACCATCGTGTTCAGCATCCTCGAAAACGGGGGGTGACGCAGGTTTAGTCTGTATGAGACGGCGTATCCGCATTTCACCCCTTTCGAGGTTGTTTTTGGCCGTTTAGGGGGTGTAGTCAACTCGAAAAAAGTTTAAACCACCGCCATCGTGTTCAGCATCCTCGAAAACGGGGGGTGATGCAGGTTTTGTCGGTATGAGACGGCGTATACGTGTTAACCCCTTTCGGGGGTGGTTTTTGGCGGTGTGGGGGGTGGGATTAACTTGGAAAGAGTTTAAACCACCGCCATCGTATTCAGCATCCTCGAAAACGGGGGGAGACAGTCTGTTTAGGCTCTGAATTGGTGACACTTTTCGAGGTTTTTTCCGACTCACAGAAGCCACTACTTGGTCCACAGTGACTTGAGAAATAAATTGGAGGTGGACAAGGCAGCGAAGATGACATTTTTAATGAAATAATTGAATAGAAATTAATATTCCGAATATTTTTGTGGCATGTATTATCTACTATACTCACTCACGTTACGTTTATTATACTTACATGCTGTTCTGTCTAGTAGAAATTTATTTTGTTTTCGATATTTCCATATTCCTTATTACCATTTATAATGAAGTTATCATGACATTTATGGTTTATTAAAAAAATTTAATTAAAAAAAATTAAACCTGATTTAAATCACCTAAAAAACTCACGATTTTTTTAATTAAAAAAAAAATAATGATTTTTTTTTCCACCCTGCAGTTTAAACAAATATAAGTGTCGCTGCAACTACTACCGTTATCTTGCAGTAAAATTTTCATAAAATCAAATTCCAGATTAAAAGTCGATTCATTTAAGGATGATATATTTAGTCAACCAAAATAACACCCTGGCAATTTCCTCGAATACACGTTTAGAATCATACGGATGAGGGCGTATAAATGAAATGAGATTAATGAGGAACATATTAATGAAACATTCCATTATTATTCAAATGCCATGTTGGTTTAATAATAGAATAGTAATGAATAGCGGAGCAAAGCACGACAATTTATACAATAGTATTATCAAAACAAAATAGGTCTATTATTAATATAATAAATACAATTAAACAATATGTATGCAACAACAGTACGTTTACGACAATTGGACGATTGGCCTCTTCCGGGACACCTGTGGAGATTGGTCATGTGGACTTGAAAATTTGCAGACAAATGATTTGTGTAATATGGAATAGGCTCTTTGCATGTGCCAGATATTTTAAATTAATTTATACATATTAATATACCATTACTAAACATCAGCAATTATCAAATCTATTTTCATAATTTCTAACTGAAAAATACTTAAATCACCGACTTATATCCGGCAGAAGGGGCGTGTCTGAGAACACACTCGTATTGGACGTGACGTCACTTAACAGTATATCTCTGCGAGTGCAATGATTCGGACATATAATTCGTGCAGTTTGTGGTATTTCCTAAAACTATTTAGTTGTATTCGGTCTCTGAATTATAGTGTATATTTAAGTTTACCATATTTAAAAGGGTTTAAATTGTTTTAAACATGACCGAGACAGGTTATTTCAAAGGTCAATCGGATAATTTACAGCGTACGCCTGCCGGGTGTATGCTATATGCTACTGCGTCACAAAAATATTCATAAATAAAAAACTAAGTCCTAGATGAAAAATTTGTTTTTCAAAAACTTCTCCCGTATCTTGGCTTCAATTTCTTCGCTGCATGTATATGAAAATTTCCAAAAATAAAAAAGTTTATCGCTTAGTCAAAATATGAGTACATTCTTAGCGAAGTAATAAGTTCATTGTTATTTAAAGAAAATAATAAACAGTAATCGATATAAACAAAAAGACCATTGGAAACGCTTGTTTGTGTACTTGAATTAAAAAAAAAACCAGATCGATACTTCGATTAGATTTGTAAATGTTAAAAAACACGATTTTTATAATCAATCAATTTCTCAAGTTTTTTCGAAATAAAAAATATCTGTACCACAAAGAAATATCGTAAATAGCCATATTTTCTGTAGATTTGTTCACTTTATAAAAACTATAATGTCAGGTCTGGTTCTACGCTGATTTTCTTTTTAATGAAGAACGGAGAGAAGTCAGAATTGTCAGATTGGCTCGTTTTTCCACCCTAATCCAACCCCCCCCCCCCAAATGGTCTGTCCGGCGGACCATACCAGTGTATCCTTATATATTTGGACCCGCTGAAACCAAATCCGAAGTCAGAATTGTCAGATCGGTTCATTTTTCAGTATTGCAGACCAGTGTATCTTTACGAAATATATAAGGATACATTGGTATGGTCCACCGGACAGACCATTTTTTGGGGGGTATTACTTCCACATCCAGTGGAAGTATAGTAACGACAAAAAAATTAAAAAAAAGTTTTATTGTTCAAATAGGCTTAAAATGTCATGAAACGTCGAGATTTCAAGTTTGAGCGAAAAAAAAAATTTCTGTCTGTCTGTAACTTTTCTTGTGCGCACGTTTATTCTGGAACCGTTTAAGATATTGACTTGAAATTTGGTACACATATGTACTTCAATGAGTTCTGGAACTAGATTATATTTTCATCTTGTCCCGTCCAAGGGTTGGGAGGTAAATTGGGGTAAATTTGGGGTAAATAGGTAAATCAAGCAGGTAAGAGTTCATAAAATTGGTATTTAGTATATATAAGAGAAGCTAAGGTCTCAAAAAAAATTTTGGCATTAGCCACCCCCATTACCACCCCCACCCCATTATTAAAGCGGATGCAAAAAAATGTGATTTAGTGTATGTACAAGAACCAGAAACCTCAAAATACTTTTTTACTTCATCCACCCCCACTACCACCCTCTATTACCACCCCCACCCCACTACCCATGTGGGGTATCGTTTTATGGGTTTTTGTGATAGAGGATTTCAAGTATTATATTATTAAAGTTCCATAAACAATTATTTCCAAATACAAAGTTTTTTCGTTGTGAGTGACTTCGATAGAGAATCTGGATGTGGAAGTAGTGATTCCTTGGGCAGCGGTTTTTTTTTGGGTTTTGGGAGCCAATCTGACCATTTTGACTTTGGATTCGGTTTCAGCGGGTCCAAATACATAAGGATATACTGATCTGGTCCGCAGGCCAGACCTCTTTTTTTTGTGTGACTGTGTCATTAAACAAAAAAAAGTAAAATAATTGTAAAAAAAAATGTCTGCGATGAATAATTTTAAGTATAGTGGAAATTGGTTCTATATACATATTATACATCCAAGAATGTGTAAAAAAATTCCGAGTGACATCAACTTTGATTTAAATTTGGTTGTAGCACACCGTGAAGGTGGGCAACGTCCATAAATGAAATTAATTTAAAATTACGCTAAGGCTGTGGCGTCTTCTGTTACATGACGTCACGCGTTGTTTGCGCGCCTAACAGATTTATTAAAACTTTAATGTTGAATACCGTTTGTAAAAGAAAAAATACTATACTAAAATCATATTTTTTGCAAGGGTCCTATTGTTGGGATTCTAATAGTCAGGAATCTAACTTCTCGAAAGACGGTGTGCAATCGAATATATAGTTTTGAAAAAGTACGTGTGTACATTATGTCGAATGACCTTGCGAATCTAAATTTGGAGGGCGCCAATCTGGTCGCGATTGCAAAAAAGCGTAAAAAATGTTTTTCCGAATTTTTTATATTACCGAAAGTTTGTTAATTTTATGTTCCCACCTCATTTACAGGCTTGTTTTTTACTATTTCTTAATGATTTTCAAACCAATCGAAAGCTTATAATTTTGGACAATAAAAAATTATCGTATCAGTTTCCCTGTACCACCCCCTCTAGTCTCCTAGGGGTGACAGAGGAAATAGATAAAGGTTAAGAAACAATAATGTATATAACGCCGATGATTCAAGATTTCGACAAAAATATTCAACTTCAGCGGCCACTGACTTAGAATGGAAACATGTAGAAAATGTAGATAAATGGAAAATAAGCTCTTAGTTCATAACATCTTCAACTAGGTTGATTTTTCAGTAGGTCACACAGAGGGCTAGTGTTTGCAGATACTAAGGTGGGAACTTCAAACATCTGCAACCACTAGTCAACTGTCACCTACAAGGCTGAAAAATCAACCTAGTTAGAGTCCGGTAATGGAATATGATACAAATTAGATGATAATTTTAGGACAAGACCTTTTTCTTGTATACCTGTTATTATTATCGGAAGGGGTATCATGGGTTCCGTAACTTGTAGAATTAGGTCAAAAAGTTTTGGCCCAAAATAAGATGTTTTTACTCTTGCGATTTTTTTCGAAAAATGCGTTTTTTTTCGAGATATGGCTACTCGAAAATTCCTAAAAATGGGGGAGGGGAAATGTAAAAGTTGAAAATTTTTTTTAAAAAGTTCAGGTGAATGTATCATCGAAATACAAGACTTTTTTTATTTGCAACTTTTCTCTAAAGTGTGTTTTCACCGAGTTTTTCCGGAGAAACATGTAAAATTACCCCCATCTTTGACATTGTAGCGTTTTAAAAATTTGAAAGAATTCAGACGGGTGCATTGAGGCCTTCTAGAGATTTTTTGTCTCTTGGATTTTTTTGTAACTTGCTAATTTTCCGAGTTACAGGCAGTTTTTCACGATAAATATTGTACTACATTTTTTGCACATTAATACATGAAAATTCAAAAAATCAGCCTACGTGAGCCCAAATGAGCATTTTTAAAGGTTCAATATAATTTTTAAATTGAAAATGAGGTTTTCCTCAACGTAATACATTATTTATCGTGAAAAACTGCCGGTTACTCGGAAAATTGGCAAGTTCCAAAAAAATTCCAAGAGAAAAAAATGTTTGGATGGCCTCAATGCATGTCTGAATTTTTTAAAATTTTTAAATTACATATTTTTAAAGCGCTACAATTTCAAAGATGGGGGTAGTTTTTCATGTTTTTCCGGAAAACTCGGTGAAAACGCACGTTACAGAAAAGTTGCAAATAAAAAATGATTTGAATTTTTCAGATTTTTTTTCAACTTTTACTTCTCCCCTCCCCCATTTTTAGGAATGTTCGAGTGGCCATAACTCGAAAAATATGCATTTTTCGAAACAATTCACAAGAATAAAAACATTTCATTTTGGGCCAAAAAAGGTAAATACATTTTTTTTTCCATTTTTGACCTAACTCTACAAGTTACGGAATCCGTGATAAAAGGGGTGTTTTCTACCCCTTCCGATCATTTCCTACTCTAATCTTTTTTTTAACTTTTTTATTAACGTCAATACAAACACATTGCACAAGGTTTCATCAAAATCCATTCATTGGCACTCAAGTTAGAGGTGAAACCCCACGTTGACTGGACTAATATAGTTAGAGACTAGCACCTATCAATCAACAGCAACAAGTTTAAAATGGACGACAGTTGTCGAAATTAATTTGTTTTTAATACCCTTTTCACCCGGTAATTCCTTGTACGATTATCCTGCCATACACCCCACCAATTCTGTATCGCGTTAATGCCACAACAGTTTCACGTACGATTAAGCCGTCCGACAACCGGAAGGGTTGTTTATAATTTGAAAGGTGTTGAAACATCCCCCGATAATACGTAACCGTAATTGTAGACCGTACGCAACGTGAGTATGCATAGCCAAAGCTATTAGTAGTTCTCCCAGCATGATGTGGGGTGTTATGGGGTGTCACCAGCTGATCGCTGTACTTCAATAATAATACAAAGGACCCTCACTGTCTACTCTGTTTGATTTGTGTATGTTTGATTATATTGGGTTTTAAAAGCAAACATGAGGGTGCAACAAGAGAAATGCATTCTGTTTTGAGGTTTAGAACTTTGAATTCGTTGCAGATATCGACAATTTTACAGTATGAGTAGATAACTTTCAGGACTCACATGATACGGCTCGTTCTGGAAGCTTATGAATGCTGTAAAATGACTGATTATAATTGTAAAAAAGCCGCTGCCCAAGGAATCACTACTTCCACATCCAGATTTTTCTATCCAAGTCTCTCACAACGAAAAAAATTTGTATGTGGAAATAATTGTTTATGGAACTTTAATAATATAATATTTGAAATCCTCTACCCCAAAAATCCATAAAACGATATCTCACATCGGTAGCGGGGTGGGGGTGGTGGTAGGGGGTTGTTGGGGGTTGGATGAAGTAAAAAAATATTTTGAGGTTGTTTGTTTAATAATTCAAACGTGGTTGAGGAATGTAATTAATTATTAATTGTTTTACTTATTGTTTGTAGCATACATTGATATTACAAAATTATATTAATGTTAATAAATAATAGAAAATTTCTGACAATAATTATAAAACAACGAAAAAAGGCATTTTTTCGGATTTTTCGATTTTCCGGCAATTTTTTCCATTGCACTATATATATTTTTTTTATTTATTGAAAGTAGACATAAAAACCAAAAAAAAAATGAGCCCTGTCCGAACTCTATCGGACAAGTACTTTTATGAGGAATCGCGGTTGAAAACTTCACTTTAAAAAAAAAATTGAATTAACCAACAACCGTTAAATATTTTGCTTAAAAAAAAAAGTGCTTATGTGGGACACCAAAAGGTATACTTTCACAAAGTTTGAGCTAAATCGAATTATTTTTGTGGAAGAAAAAAAATAAAAAAACCGAAAAGGGGTTTTTTTGCGTGTATCTCGAAACATTTTGAGGTTAGGATAAATATGCTCTCCACGCAAGTTGTAGATCTCTTTATCACCTACAACTTTTATATTTAACTTTTTTCGATAGGATGCGCAGTTAAGCCAGGAATCGCAAAAACCGTTTTTCACCCCTAAAAGTCCACCCCAGATAATCGCAGTTGGTTCGGATTATTTTTCCTTCTTTAGTTGTGATGTGTTCTAAAATATTCTGCTATCAGTTTGCTGTAACGAATTATTTTGTTGTCCAACCCTTATCTAGCCTGGCCTAATCGTCTACTCCAACACCCATAAAACGATATACCACATCGGTAGTGATGGTGGGGGTGGTAGTGGGGTGGATAAAGTAAAAAAAAATTTGAGGTGTTTGGTTCTTGTACACACACTAAATGACAATTTAATTTTTTCACTTCTTTTAATAATGGAGTGGGAGTGGAAATGGGGGTGGCTAATGCCAAAAATTTTTTGACACCTCAACTTTTATATATACTAAATACCAATGCTATGGACTCTTACTTGCTTGATTTACCTATTTACCCCCATTTACTCCAATTTATCCGCCAACCCTTTAACGGAATGAAATCAGAATATAATCTAGGTAGTTCCAGATCTCGTTAAAATACAAACGTGTACCAAATTTCAAGCCAATATCTTAAACGGTTCCAAAGTAAACGTGCGCACAAAAAAAGCCAGACATACCGACCGACAGACCGAATTTTTTTTCTCAAACTTAAAATCTCGAAGTTTCATGACCTTTTAAGCCTATTTGAACAATAAAAATTTTCAACAATTTTTTTAGCATTACTGTACTTCTACTGGATGTGGAAGTAATAGTATTAGGTACCACCCAAGTAACAATTTAAATAATAATAATAAAATGTCTTTATTTAAAGAAAAAATTGCATCTTACATACAATTAATTCATTTAAATAGGCAGAGACTAGCACATAGCTACTCTGCTCAACCTTAATAGTTAAAATTAAAATGTAACGGTTTGTTGTCGGGTAGCTGGTTCGGAGATTAATCAGGGTCCAGATTAGTTAATAAGACAGCCCAATAAAAATATAAAATATTTATTTACTTCTTCAAACAGGCAGGGTTACATAACATACAGGTACAGGTTATATGTCCGTATCTGAGAGAGAGAGAGTGTGTAACGATTGCGATGCGACGTTTGTTGTTGCTACGGGAGTGGCATCGGGCGTCAGGTGAATATTGTCGACTCAAGAAGTTTCCCATCTCAACACGCTGTAGGAGGTCTCCAGGTCAGGCTCATTCGCTCTGGTTTTGGCGGCGAAACGGCGCCGGGAAATGACTAACGACTCGAGGGGTTCCAGCTCAGCACGCTGTAGGATTCCCAGGGTCAGATTGCATTCGTTCCGTCGTGTTTGCGTCGGGAGATGTACAAAACTGTAATATGTCCAGCTCAGCACGCTGTAGACAGATTGTCAGAGTTGTTCACACTCTGCATTATGTTGATTTGCGGCCGGGCTTTTATATCCGAGAATCCTCGCTTACTGGTGACGTAGAACTGCGTATAGTTTAGTGTCGTGTGTAAATCCATGCCTCTAGACGGGAGATGGGTAGGTTTGCGGGCCGTGTGCACATTGGTGTCGTGTGTAAATCCGGAATCTTAGTAATGGAGCAGGAATTTAAAGAATGCTTCATTACAAAAACTATAAAATTACGTCAAGTAAGTGATATACCTATGAAAATACAAAAATAGTGAAATATAATATATTTAAATAAGTACCCTCAGGGAAAAATAAAAATAGTACATAATATGGTATACCAGAAATTAATAAATTAATATTCATTGTAGACACTAGTTGTATAGTTGCAATGATTAAAAATATGATTTAGTTTATTTACGAAAGTTATTTGTCGGAAGAGATTTGAATTCCGCATTTAAATTATTGTATACAGTATCGGAAAGTGTTCGATTTGGTACGGCAATAAGAGCAAGCGAGAGCGAAGCAAGCAATGATGTACATTAAGTAAGGAGCGTGTCACACTTTGCCTCTGCCAGGGTGCTGGTAGACGGCTTTATTGTGGGCGGTCGGTTAAGTCGTTGAAACTATGCAATCCCAAAAGCAAAACTTTCCGATTCTGTATATTGGTTGCATTAGAAGTAAATGACTTTGTGAATAAAGTAGTGTGAAATTTTGGCAAAGATAGTAAATCCATATGTCTTCGGTTAACGTTATATATGTTATAACGAAATTTTAATTTATCACGTAGGTAGGGGGGGGTGTAGAGGTAAGAAGTAGATTGTGGACAAAGACAGATAAGTGATAATTGTATAAATTATCTATATGCAACCAACCAAGTTCGTTTATCTTGTGGGAAATATGATCGACCTTTTTTAATCTAGAAACAAATCGACAACTGTTTTTTACTTTTTGTAATCGAAGAGAAGTAGACTATATTGCAGTAGTTTATTATTGGTATGACAAGAGACTCACAAAGTTTTTTTGCGCAATTTAAAATTAATTATATTTATGTTGCGATAAAGAAATTTTAATACATAACATTTTTTATATTAGAGACGATACATGGTCGTAGAACCTTAAATTAGTATCAAACAAGAGACCTAAATTTTTGCTTTTTCTACAAGATTTAGGCGCTGACCATTAATTTTTAGATTCAAATTGTTTGATATAGATTGCCTCTTACTTTTAGAACAAATAAGTTTATTAATTAGTGGTATAATCTCTCGCACAATCCGCAATAAATAATTTAGGTCGTGACCATAACAAGGAATGCCATATGAGTTCCATTATTGACCCTTGTGGCATTCCTTTTTATTTCTCATTTGCCACTAGCTATCTTTTATGGACCTCGACAATAGTTTCTTTCTCCTTGTAATCAAAATTAAAATTGTTCGTATAAATGTTTCTACATAACTGGGTAGGTTAGAATTGTTTAAATAAATTTTTTCAACTTCAAAAAAAAAATTAAAAACTGCCACGGGTGATTTTTAATTTTTCTGGAATATTTTTTTTGAATGCCCTATATTTTAACGACAATGTTGGGGAATATTGTTATACTCTTCGCAAAAACGAAGAGTATATTGTATTTGATCGGCACATTTCTAAAATCGTAAATATCGCTCGTAGAGAAAAAATTTTCATATCATTGTATTAGTGAACGAATTCTGAACAACTTTCAAATTGTCCGTCTGTCCGTTCGTCACGTTTCTTGCAAGCACGATAACTTAAGAAAGAAAAGTCCGATTGTATTGAAATTTAGAAAGTAAGTTAGTGTTAGCTAGAGGAAGAACCCTATTGTTTTTGAAGAAAATCGATCGGTAAATAAAAAAGTTATTAATTATTTAATTTAAAAAAAATAAATAAAATTTTTTTCGCTTTTACTAAAATGGAAATCTTGCGAAATATTATTTCAATAATATATTTTTTTTTTGTTTATGAATTTTACTAATATATATTTCATAGAAGTACGAGTTGAAATATGTATGATTGTCGAAAGATATAGGTATATCACAGATAATCAATTTTCGTAGCAGTATGTGGTGGCGCAGCGGCTAAAGTTTTGCGTTGCAATCCAAAGGTCCCGTGTTCGAATCCCACACAGGTTGGGTTTTTTTCATATAATTTTTTTCACAACAAAGATTGTATCACAGAATTTATGATGTCTAAAAACTAACATTATTTACAAGAAAACTGCGAAGAGTATCCTATAGAATGTGTAACAATTATATATAAAAAGCTCAGTAAATTGGCGAAGAGTACGTTTTTAGCTTGTTTTATGATTCCTGACTTACTGTACTGGGTGGACCAAATTAGATTGGATGTGAGGTTTTCTCTAAAACTATGGCAGATAGATAAAAAAAACCAATATAGATGTCCTGAGCTCGATTTTCGAGAAACAAACAATGGTGCAAACCGCGTTCTATCATTTTCGACTACCGAGCTACAGAGCGTTGTTGGAAAATCTATATCTCAATTACCAAGTGTCGAATCGAAAATCAAGTAACACATTCAGGCACTTTTTTAAGTAGAATGCGTTGCTGATAGGAAGAGAATTATGCAAGCCTAAGTTTTTGAGATATAGACAAAACTTGTTTTTTTTTAAATGGAACACCCTGTAAATTATTTCATTATCGATCACAACTTAAATTAGATATCCAGCGATATATCATGTCATATGTATCTCTAGAGAATGTGGTTAATTTTCGAGAAATTTAATATATTTGTGAGGAGGCCATGGATGTTCGAATTGTCTTCCATTGACATCTTTGCATTTTTGACATCTTTTCCTTACAGCATTTGTTGCATTTCCAATCATGACAGGAGTCATTGTCCGAAACGCAGCTAATGTTTCATTTTCCAATTCTTCTATGTCATTGGAACGTTCTCTATATATAGAATTTTTTAATTTAAATTTAAATAACTTCGTGTTTCATTTGACGTATGACCTGGGGCGCAATCTGATCAGTGGCGTACTATTGGCTTAATACGCCAGGGGCTGAATTTCTTGGAGTTCAATGGAAATGCATAGTTTTTCTCAGGAAATAGTATCTATACACAAGAATGATGAATCGAAAACAGAACATAGGACCATAAAATCAAAGAAATGGGGGAACGAGTTAGGGGCAGTAAAGCGGCGGCAGGGGGGGCATACAGAAAAAATGATAACACATACACGAGAAGAGGTATACCACGGCAACAGTGGAGATAAACTGGAGGAAGAAGAGAAAGCAAAAAATGAATGAATCAAATTAATACAAGAAGACCCTTCAATAAGCCACCATCCATGGAATAAATGCTAGAAATTACGGTAGTGATAATAATTAAAATTAAACTCGAAATAATCAATGAGGTATTGATATACTGCGTCAGGGCTGAGTTCGCACATCATTTCAGCGGAGGTATGCCTAGTGAAGGTTTCTTTCAGAAAAATGGTGTTCTCTAAGAAAACACACACATACGTCGATAATCTCCTAATCGATGCAGAAGAAGAAGAAGAGTTGGACCAGCGGAGAGGAACACAAAATAGATGAATATTCCCTAATTATACCGAACAAATTGAAGTACCTAGGAACAGACCGGACGAACCAGCTGGAGCGGAGAGAAACAGTAAAGGAGAGAATCAAAACGGCACAAGGGTAACATACCGTTCATTGAGAAAAATAAACTATCATGGGACCTTACCAAATGTATGTACATAGCCGTCATACGAACAACGATGATATATGGAGTCAAAAACGCGGCAACAACAAAAGCCAACAGAAGAAGTTTTTGAGAAGAGCAGAAAGGGCATCGTCCAACTAAAACAACAAGACGAAAACAGCGACACAAAACATCAACATAATAGAAATATACGCAATGAAGTATTGGGGACATACCCAAGGAAGGGACCCAACACATTTACTGAAGAAAGCGCTAGCACCGCACAGCAACAGACTAAAAATGGGGAGACCGTGATACAGTGGAGAACGACAATTGAAAGGATCAGGATCAACAAATCAACACCACTAACAAATCGCAAGTACTCTATATACTCTACCACAATCGGAAACCGAGGAATCAGAAGACTCAGAAAAAAGAAGATTCGAAGAAGCAAAAACACTCCATATTACGACACAACACGGCAACATATTTCACAAGACGAGTCAGAATAGGCAGAAGTCCAGAACCAAACACACAAAAAAGGGAGCTTAAACGCTCCCTCACGACACAATGCGGTAACGCATCTCACAAATAGCTGCACCTCCCATCCCACATTCCTTTACCATGCGCCATGTGACTCTCGCTGCTGGCAACAAGCATGACCTTAGTCCAACCCAGCGTGGACGTAGCAGGCCCAGCTGTATACCTGGGAGTGGCAGCAATGCCTACCGCACGCTGGTAAATCAATCAATCAATCATTTGACGTATGACCTGGGGCGTCATCGTGTTGGTAAATTAATCTTTCAAATTATCTTATAGGCATATGGTCTACAAAGGGCTCTATTTCTTGTCGTAAAATGTTAATAAAATTTTCGGTTTTCAAATTACTGTGAAAAACATGATGACCTATTATTTGGTTTCCAATAAAATCACTTCATACACCAAATCCAAATCGTCCTGGACGATTAACTGTAGCGGTTACGTGCGGATTTTCATGAGCCCTATGGTGGTTATTATGCCGATTAAAATTTCCGGCACTGCTTATATGGGCCTCGTTTGTCCATATAATTGTCCCTTCAAATCCTGGCACTTCATTGCACTGATGCAAAAACCACTGGCAAAAATCGAGACGCCTTTGAAAGTCGTTTGGGTATAGATGATGACTAATCCTAATTTTGTAGGGTTTGAATTTTTTTTTTAAACAACGCAACGTAGTTGTCTTTGGGATTCCTAAATTTTCCTGTATTTCACGAGACGATATATTAGGATTTTCTCTTACAGTTTCTAAAACAATATTTTCTACGGCTTCTCTACCTGCTTTATTATACATTTTTGCTCGAGGTTTTACAAATGATCCAAACTCTTTTAAATTTTGTTGTAGCCTTTTGAATATATTTCACCATTATTAAATTGAACCATTTTTAACAATGCTCACTCACAATTAACTCACAAATTATTTTTTGATATTTAAGTACGATTATTTCGATTTTCTTTTTTTTATCATGGCCTTCTCAATAAATATTATAAATGCGATAAATACAGTGACGTAGCCAGGGGGGGGGGGGGGGGTCCTGGGGGTCCGGACCCCCCCCCCCCAGAAATTTATTGACATTTGTATAATTGATATACATGATATTTATATAAAATTATTATATTGATTTTATTTTCGGTTTTAGTCAAAAATTTTTTTTGGCCGATTACAAATCTTCATTCCATGCAACCAGTCCCGTCGCAAATCGTAATTTCTTGCAATTTATTGCCGCAATATTGACAGGGCGGAGCCTTAATTCGGTCAAATGTATAAAACCTTGTGGAATCATGAGTAAATTCGATTTATTTTTATTACTAGATAAGCGAAATCCACGTTACATTGCGCATAGTCGCCATCAGTTACTTGGAATATAAGTTGTTGAATGGTTCAACTAGAGGACCCCGCACAATTCTTATGCAAATTGGCGTACCTACAACAGTCAAATTGGCTGAATTTTTAATATGTTGTATATGTATGTGACTTATTTCCGATCAAAAACCCTCATGGACCCATCTCGATCTATATAGTCTAGTCTCGTCTAGTATTCGAGATACAACTATAAGTAAATTCTTGTAAAATTCTGTATATCTTGTCGAACTTTTAATTTATTGATGGAGTGTTTGTTGTTAGAGGTCAAAGAAGCAATTTCCGAAAGTTTTTCAATTAAAGTTTTTTGATCAGGCAGACACATACTTACTTTATGTAAAAAATGTTTTAGCCATATGATCAAATATTATTTTCACTTGTTATTTTTCTACAGATTTCCCGACGCCTTCGCCAACATTTTTCAAACTTTAATTTTTTCTACGCTATTTTTATTAAGTAAAACAACAAATGCTTTTAGTGCAAAATATTATAAAGAACGAATTAGAACGAATCACGCACCACAATATAAAATGTATGAAAAAAATCATGAATTCGAAATTATTTAAATTGTACAAAAGGTCATTCTTGTACATTCCTTGAGCAGTAGTATCTCGGAAACTAGACATAGGATCGAGTTGGGCCCATGAGAGTTTTTGATCAGAAAGTCGAAATCTACAACATATTAAAAATTCAAGCAATTTGACTGTACGTCAATTTACATAAGAATTGTGCGAAAGCTACATAACAATACCTACATAATATACTTACAAAAAAATTTTCGAATAAAAATCCTGGCTACGTCACACAATATGCATAGTTGTCAATGGAAGACAGTTCGAACACATTTATTGTAGTTTAGTTTTCCCTATTTTTGGCAAAATCATTTTATATTATAAGTGTTTTTGTTAATAGTGAAAACTTCAAATCCCATCTAATTTGGTCCACCCTGTACATCATCTCTTTGTTCGCATCATTCTTTGTATCAACCCTGAATCCTCCCTGTCAATTTCTACCAAAGAATACGTTCTGCTGAATTAGACATATGTTGTGACATGACACTGCAATTTATGGGGGTCATAGTGCTCGTATATCTCGCTGAATTTTGTATTTTTTACCGGATGAGATGTATTATGTTGGACGATATTTGGCATTGAAATTTAAATTCGTTATGCTTTATTGGTCTCCGCGGGTCGTTTGGCGTGTACCCAAAATACTACTCGTTCGATACGGACACCAGAGGATTATGATCTTTATCATAATTCGTCTGTTTTGATGGAAAATTGTTTTTCCCAACAGCGCCAGCGTTCATCAGATTAAGTATGGAAATAATATACTTGACATCGACGACAATATTTAAATATGTTTCATTAGACACTAGCTTTATGTAATAACGTTCAAAACTGCGTTAGAAGCAGATTTTTGCGTGAAATTATATTCTGATTTGAGTTTAAAATTTAGGTTAAATGTCACACAAGTAGATTTATTGGTACAATTAATTATTTTTTATGTATTTGCTTTCATTATGATTAGGGAATATTATTTAGGTACTAAGCAAACCACAACTTATAGTAGAACCGCATTAATAGAATTATCGACACAAAACGGCTATTCGTGAAAGGATATTGCCGTTTGGCACACTAACCGGTATTACCGTAAGGAACGTATTTCAAAGGAGCGCCATCTTCAGTTACCATTTGGATCCAAGATGGCCGCCATTTTCAAGAAATCAATTGAGGTAATTTCCTGACGAATCTATTAACTTCACAAAAAAAAAGTGTAATTAAAAAGTGTTGCTTATTTTATTGCCAACAAAAAAGTATTTTATGTATTTTGCGAAATTTTTGAAAATAAGGCCACTATTTACGAAAATTAAATATTGGGAGCTATGTCTGGAGTTGGAGCTTTTACTGCTTTTATTTGTAAGATCCCATCGAGGAGGTAATTATTCTCTCTATAAAGAATCTCTTAAAGCTCTCTTGCCTTGGTTCTTCATATTTGACCACCCAAATTACTCAAGATGGCTGTCAGTTTATCTTAAAGATTTAACGGAACTAAATGAAACTAATCCAGATATTCAGAAAGCTTTTGAAAACGGATGTTTTGTTGTAAATAAAACAACTCGCCGCTTCTCTAGAATTGGAATTGATCAAGCTCATGGGCAGCATGCCATTATTAAAGGCGATGGTGGATTTATAGGTTTAACCAACAATCCATCAGCCTTACGTAGATGGAAATCTCGAGAGTGCTAATGGAATTTACAAACTTAGATGAAGAAGTATCCATCGACAATAGACACCATGAGGAATCGGCAGCTTTTCAAATGAAATTTAAAGAAAATATACAACTTCTAAAAGATGCTTACACTGAATTTGGAAATTGGTTTCTTGAAACCAAAAGATACTTTTTCTGCATTGATACCAAAATAACAATGGATGACGAATGTCTAAATAATATTTTAGGTAGGTCTTCATACATGGTTATTTCCGCGACACATTATAATATATTTCTGTTGTTTTTAGATATAAAGGAACGTGGACCAGATCTATATAATAAGTTTGTTGATGAACGCTTAAGCAGCAGAGAGGTATCCATATATGATCCAATAAAAGCGAATAAAACTCGCTTATTTTGTAAACCTAAAAAGGTTGTAAAATCCGCAATGTTGATAAAGTCCCTGAAATTTGATGTGGATTTATTCTCTAGACTTTTCATAGTATGTTTAAATCGTGACATAGATTTGGATGATTTTTTTGCACATGAGAATCAACCATTCCCAACAGCTCTATCTTTAAAATGAGTCCAGAGATCATCAGATAAATCAATACTTGTTAAGATTCTGGAAAATGTGCTTAATGACGTACCTCTTATTTTAGAAGAAACGATGCTATGCCAAATTTACTTCAGACAGAAGAAACATCAGCATTTCAGTATGATTGTGTGGTCTATGATGGGCCTGCATTGGTACACCTTTTACTGCCTAAGGGTGTTTTAAATTTTGCTGAATACTCTGTCAAAGTGTTTCAATCGCACATCAAACATAACGCTGATAAATTTAATTTAAAACGCGTTGATATCATTTGGGACATATACAAGAACAATAGTTTGAAACATCACACTAGAGAAATTCGTGGAGGAGGAATGCGACGACAGGTTGGTGGTAATGTACTACTTCCTAAAAACTGGTCGGATTTTCTTAGGGACACAGACAATAAAACAGACCTGTTTCACTACCCAATGAATGTATAACATCATCCATTCTTTATCCTGTGGAAACACTATGCACAATTGACGATAGGATCATTTCAATCCGCAATTCCCAAAATTCACATCTGTCGCTCTGCAGTCACGAAGAAGCAGATACACGTATTATATTACACGTACAGGATTGCATCCGCCAAGGTTGGAAAAATATTTGCATAAGAACAGTAGACACTGATGTTGTAGTGTTAGCTACTGCTTTTTTTTCATCGGTTGTATGTGCAAGGATTGAAAACTCTGTATGTTCACTTTGGTGCCAATAAGCACTTTAGAATAATATGTGTTAATGGGATAGCTGCACATTTGGGTCAACAAAAATGTGAAGCTTTGTTAGGTTTTCATGTCTTCACGGGATGTGATACCGACTCATTTTTCTCAGGCAAGGGAAAGTCGACTGCTTGGAAGACCTGGAAAATTTTCCCTGAAGTAACGGAAGCTTTTTCTTTTATGTCTAAGCCACAAAGATTTATTTCTGACCATGTTTTCAATTTGTTGCAAAGATTTGTTGTCTTAATGTACTGTTCAACATCCGACTGCTTTGAAGTTAACGATGCCCGAAAGGAATTTTTCACGTCGAAGGGAAGAAATACTGCAAACCTTCCACCTTCTAAAACCGCTTTAGACCAACATACTCGAAGAGCCACATACCAAAGTGGCCATGTATGGGGACAATCATTGGAAACAAATCCTACTTTACCAGATACTGAATCTTGGGGTTGGTGTAAAAAAGATGGTATTTATTCACCATACTGGTCAACTTTACCTGAGGTGTCCACAGCCTTGAGGTAACTGATACGGTGGCTGCAAAAAGAACTGTAAACAAAATATATGTGCTCGTAAAAAAGTAGGTTTACATTGCACGTTGTTATGTACTTCGTGTAAGGGAAAGTGTGATTTAAATTAATATTTTGTTAAAAACATACATATAAATAAATGATTCTGTTAAAAAAAGAACAAATTTTGAATTTGATTAAATAACGGCTTTATTTCAATTCTAATCGCGAAATGTCCGAAATACTTTTTTGTTGGCTGTTCAAAGCTCAACAACTTTGTATGAGACTATTTTTTTATAAAGTCAATGGATTTACCAAAAAATCATATTTATTAGATTATTAGAAATCTGCCGCCATTTTGGATCCAAATGGTACCTGAAGGTGGCGCTCCTTCGAAAATGATTCTTTAGGGCACTTCTAATAAGTATACCAAGTGTCAACATTCTTTCACAAATAGCCGTTTTTTATTGGTTTGCTACTCTACTATTACACATTTTTTTATTTATTATGAAATTAACTACTTTCTGTATATTGTTGCCCTAATCTGGGCACGCTAATATTCTGGTTAGGTAAATACTTTAAAACACTCATTATTGGAGAACCAATCAAAATAACTACTCTTCTAGCCAGTGGCGTAACAGAAACTGAGTAGCCCTCCCGCGAACGTTTTTAGCCCCCCCTCTCTGTAACGAGTGGAAAATGATAATTCTTATCTTCATTACTATTAGGTTCAGGTTTATGAATTTTTGTGTTTGTGCGCCAATAACCGACAATATGTTTTGTTAATTCTTATCAGCACGCCGAAATTCTTTTACGTTGTTGTGTCTACTACCTATAGGTTCTTAAGTTTTTATTAATCAAAATGTAATAATTCAATAATTATAAAAATAACATTATTTATGAATTTAATTCATTGAATTATAAGATGAAATACATATCTGTGAAAAGCAAAGCTGGCCGCAGAGTTTTGAATGGGGGTCGGCCATCCGTCAACGTGGGCCCCTCCAGCTGACCAGGCCCCCCCGCGATGCGGTTTCTGCGGGGGTGTTTGTTACGCCACTGCTTCTAGCTAATACTGACAAAGTATTGAATTCCATGACAGGATTCTTAGAATTTTAAAGCAAAAAAATATATTAAAAATACTTATATCATTTATTTCAATGCAGTCATTCACATTTTATTTAATATGAAATTATCTACTTTCTGTATATTGGTACGTTAATCTGGTCACGCTAATATACTACACTTTAAAACACTCATCATTGGAGAACCTCTTCTAGCTAATACTGACGAAGTATTGAATTACATGATCGGATTCCTATATATTGATAATAATTAAATCATTCAGTCATTCACAATTATTGAACCTTCCATTCTATTTCAACTCTAGAAAAGTTGTACAAGTTTTTTCGATATACAGAAAGTAGATAATTATTAAATTTATTGTATTAAATAAAAAAGTGTGAATGACTGAATGGAAATAAATGATTTAAGTAATGTAAATATATATTTAAATGCTAAGAATCCTATCATGTAGAGTGGCGGATTGGGGGTGGCTATAGGGGCTATAGTGGCTATAGTCCAGGGGCGGAAAATTTTTCGAAAAATACCAAAGGCTCTTAAAAACCAAAAATTATTATTATTAGTATGTACTATCATCAGCCTAATAATTGATGGGCGCGGGGGGGGGGGGGGGGGGGAGAAATATTTTTTGTATCTGGTGGGCCCCCAATACCAACTATACTACTGATATTGAACCCATACGAAAACTACCCCCGACGCGGGGGGGGGGGGCGGCGTTCAATATCACTAGTTTAGTCAATATGCATTATAATATAAGTGTCTTTCTATATTCCATTCCTTCATTGGGGTGGTTTTCTATTGCGCATAGTGCAGTGGGGTTCAGTATATTCCAAATGCTTATTTTCCAGTGTTTTTAGTATAATTGACTTTCAACCCCCTAATCAGGGGTGGTTTTCTATTGCGCATAGTTCAGTGGGGTTCACGTTCGCTCCTCAATTATTATTAAAATCAGAGTTTAATAATTGTTTTATTTTTTAAATATTTATTGTTTAAATAGAGGCGATTTTTGCGTTTTTTCGTAAATCGAAAATGTACGCTCTCCTTAAAATTTCCTGAAGATTAATTTGATGTCAATTGGATTTTGCACCTTTCCTTCTGTAGCAATATACTACGCAGAAGGTGGCGAATTTTGCGGTCACCTTTTGGTGCTGGCCGTTGTTTGTACCCGCAACGCTGACTGATTTTAGAACATGAAATTACATCCTTTTTTGCCTTGTTATTAATTTAATTCAATTTCCATTCATTGAGGTCAAACACATGCAAAATAATAACTATCTTTATCTGACCATGTCGCCCATGAATATGTTTATTTCTCACATAACACTGCGCCGCAAAAAACACCGCCTTAAATCGTTCAATAACATAATAATTGAATTAAATTGGTCGTAATTATTTGTTCCAGAAAAGAAAAATGGTCGTGGATTCGACGTCAACGCAGGTTCTTAGGGATCTGGAAATTTCATTACGTACAAATCACATAGAGTAAGTATATATTATCTTTATAATTTCCTTTCAATAAGTATACCACAAAAAGGGGCAATATTTAATAATAGTAATAAATTGTCTATATTTATAAATAAGAGCACTATAAATAACAAAATAAAGCATGGATGGTAGGCTGTATTCGATCTCTAGTCGCTCGTCCATACTATATCAACAGAGAGAAAATGTAACAGCAAACGGTAAATTACAATAATAATAAAAGTAGTCTAGCAATATGTTGAAATCTACGAGATCGGGTTTTATTTAGGAGAAACTGGAGATTTGATTAAAATAATTAGTAATTGTTGACAGATATTTATTCTATTTAGCTAGACAAATCAATATAGTGGAGTCAAATTAGGATTTTAATGTGAATTGTATGGTCAGGGCAGTTTTTCTGTTTTAACGTGTTCACCAGAGCCATATTAGCCATTAGGCACAGTTAGGCACGTGCCTAACGGCTTCAATGCTAAAGGGGGCCCGTTGATATTCGTTGTCACGATTTATAGTAGAGTAAAATCTGGAAGTAAAGTCGCTTAGTTTTCGAGAAAATAAAAGCCGGCGTAGAACCAAACCAGACTTAGTGGGATTCTTTAGTAAGATAATCGTGTACACGAAATCATTTTTTACGACATTTTTTGGTGGTCGAGAACTTTTTTATTTCGGAAAAACTTAAAAAAATAGACCTTTAATGAAATATGTTTATTAACGTCTCCACCGCTATATCTCTGAAAATATTTGTGCTATCAAGCTATTTTTTTTTTTTGGATTAAAGTAGACACAATAGCGCTTCGAACAACGTCCCACGTGAACCCGATTTATTTTTTTTTAAGTTGGTAAAATAATAGGAAACTCAAACTTGTTATTTTCAGTAGCGTAATTTTAGGCAATCGAGAAAAAAATTTATTTATGAAAATTTGTATATACATGCTGCGTACAAATTGAAGCCAATAGTTGAAAAAAGTTTTTAGGACAAAAATTTTTCAAGTCCCGTTGATAGTATTGAGTCAGCGATTTTTTTTTCAACGGGCCAAAGTCATATTCTTGCGCGCTCGGCTGTAGCAAGCCTGCCGACTGCAACGATCTGACGGTTCCGGTCGGGGTGTATGTAGTAGTTTAACTTATATCAATAGGTACAAAACCAGTAGTGATCAAAAGATCTAGGGGATCAATATTATTGTTCAATATTATTTCATATATTGTACAGTAGTATTGACCATATGTTGTTAATATTAAGAAATTGTACAAAAAATATTAAATAGTCTCCTTTTATTAATAAAAAGACGTAGGTAGATATAAATACCTAATCTATAAATATCAATCAGTGTTACTAACTACCCATCTAATTAGTAAGTTTATTAGACATTTTTAAATGAATGAAAGTAAAAACGTACGCATAAAATGAGTTTTATTGTTGAAATAAATTTTCTATTTGGATAGATAAATATGTAGTATGTAGTTTATGTAGGCCCTACATTAATAGCATTCTAATTCGTTCATATCTGCCTCGAAATCTTTAATAATGTTGTTACAGGAACGACATTTGCACTCGTTGCAACATTTTAGGCCTTCCTTAAAACAAGCACATTTTCGATTGTCACAATTTTTATCCGAACAATGAATACTTAATGATTTTCGACAACCGCCACTTCTACGCGACTAATCTGACCAACCCTGCATACTACAGTACCTAGAGGTAAAAAATATGCAAAACTTCGGAAAAATGTCATATTGAACGGATTTCGTTCATTTTTGACAGCATAATAGTAAATGCTTCACAGAAAAGTTTCTATATTGTGCGGAGGCTTGCTAATTTATAGGGGGTGGATGCCACCCCCTCAGGGTATGGCATTTAAAAAATATATATATTTATTGGAGCTGAAGTAGAATCAAATTTTAAGAAGAAAAGGTTCTATGCAATTTTTCACATAAATTGATAGTTTTTAAGTTATAACGACTTCAAAATTGCGATTTCAGCTAAAAAAAAAGATAAAAAGAATTTCGGAGATATTTAAGTTTACATTTGGCATCCAAGTGTTCATTATTTAGAGTGAAAGTTAAATATCGCAGAAACTGTGACACCTACGTCAAGGGTGCTAATAGGTAGAATAATATGTTTTTAATTAAGCTTTCAACTGTTTTTTAATTCGTTTCTGTAGTATAAAAAACAGAGAAGTTATGACCGAAGCAATGTGCGTCTACACATTTTTTTAATAACAACGTCGTCATTTTGTTACTGTATTTAGCCAGTAATTAAAAAAAGGAATTTCAAACACTGTTCCTCATTAATTTATAGCATGACGTAGATGCTCAAATTTTTTGGTTTGTATACAGCACTTGCTTTAGAAAAAAAAATACAGTTTAAACTATAAAGGTATTTTCGAGACACGTATTTTTTTTCCTTTTCCAAATATCTCAATAAATATTAGTTTTATTGAAAAATGAGTAGATACCAAAAATAAAGCTCATAAACTGATAATGAATTTCGGTTGTTAATTTATTTAAGTACATAGATTTAATAGTTTCGGAGATATGAAAGTTTACAAATGGCGTCCGAAATTGTGACACCTACGTCACGCATGCTAAGAAATGAAATTAAAGACAATTAATTGCGATTTCAAATTATTTTTTACTCGTTCCTGTAGCATAAGAAATAAAGAAGTTATGTCGGAAAAATGTGCGTATTTATACTTTTTTTATATAAAAAGGTCGCCATTTTGTTAATCTAATCAGCCAGTAATTTATAGTAATTTTAAAGCACTTGCTTTAGAAAAAAGTGCATTTTAAACTTTAAATTTAATTTCGGAACACTACCAAATGTAAACTTAAATATCTCCGAAATTATTAATCCTACATCAATAAACAAAAAATATAATTAATTCCCAGTTTGTACTTTCTCATTTTTTCGATAAAGTAATACTTTTCGAGAAACTTGACGAAAGCCGTTTGGAAATACCTTTTTTTAAGCTAAAATCGCAATTTTGAAGTCGTTATAACTTGAAAACTATCAATTTATGTGAAAAATTGCATAGAACCTTTTCTTCTAAAAATTTGATTCTATTTCAGCTTCAATAAACATATATATTTTTTAAGTGCCCCCCCCCTGAGAGGGGGTGGGTCCATCCCCTATAAATTAGCAAGCCCCCGCACAATATAGAAACTTTTCTGTGGAGAATTTACTATTATACTGCCAAAAATGAACGAAATCCGTTCAATATGACATTATTCCGAAGTTAAAACCTCTAGTTACTGTAATAGCATGCGAGGTGTATTAATTGCGTCCCAATTTCGCATTTAGCGCTGATAAAAAAAATCGCTGTTGCCAAACGGTACACTTTAGGAAAAAATATATTGTTTCAAAAACTTTTGTGATTATTAGGCTTTATTTTCTTCGCTGCATGTATGTAAATATTTTCAAAAATAAAAAAGTTTACCGATTGGTGAAGATTTCAATACATAAAATATATATTTTTAGTTTATCTGATTTTTAGAGAAATGAAAGTGCGAATTTTACCCAAACCGTTTATATTGGTAAAAGCGCTACAGTGTGACCTTTAATTTGATACAAAACAAATTTCGGTACCTTTAATAGTTTTAAAGATATGGCGGTGGAAACAAAAAAAAAACAATTTTCTTTAAAAATACATTTTTTTCACTTTTTATTGATTTAAAAAGTTCGAGACCACAAAAAAATGTCGTAAAATATGATTTCATATGCCCGGTGACATACTCAAAGGAACCTTACATGTTTGACCTGGTTCTACGCCAAAAAAAAAAAAAACGACACGATAGACTTACGAAATCGCTGCTCTATTAGGTATAAACTATACTATAACTGTTTACCTTCTTGCAAGGCGTGTGCTCTGAACATGATAAACTTTTTTACTTTTTGTAGAAATCGACCATCGGTATATAGGCACTTTAGAAAAATTTGATATACTGTTCCACGTAAAGATGTAAATGTTACATAATTGAAAGAAAAGAGGCTAACAATCAGCAAAGCATTCTGCCATGACATCGAAAATGAAATAATAGAAGAGCTAGTTTCATCTTCAGTGTCACTCAAAAAGTTTAAACGTGGATAGTAATAGGGTTGCAATTCCAAAAAATCCAAAGACATTATTAAAATGGTTCAAGGAGAAGGCTCAAATTGTAGCATTCTATAAGTACTTTGATCACGGAGAAAAACTTTTTTTTTTTTCAAAATTTAAATCCGTTTTATTGCAGTTGTTTATGATTTTCGAAAATGGTAGTTTTCTCACACTGGGCGACGCGATCATAATTTCTAGCAAAATTTTTTGAGGGCGGGTTTTTAAAATTTTTTTTTTAATTCCTATAGAATAGAATTTTAAAATATGATATGAACATGTGCGTAACATTGCAAAAAAAATGAATATACGAGGTCGTTTTTTGCGTCGGTTCTTGACAGAATTGAGACATTAGTGAACCAATGAAAAAATGGGACCGATTCGCAAACGAAAACAATATAATTTCTAATGATGGCAAAAAATTTTTTTCGAAATTCTAATTTTGGAAAAGAGTGTAATCCCAAACGATCGCACAAAATTTTTTTTAGTCTCAGTTTTTCGATTATACTTGGTATAGAAGACATAGAGTAACAAATCATGTGAAAACGTAGTTAGGGTGATATGAGAAATTTTAAATATTTGTTTACATTTAATATGAGTTATCTGTATTACTTCCACATCCAGTGGTCGACAAAAAATTTTTTGAAAATTTTTATTGTCCAAATAGGCTTAGAATGTCATGAAACGTCGAGATTTTAAGTTTGAGCAAAAAAAAAATTTTCTGTCTGTGTCTAACTTTTTTTGTGCGCACGATTACTCTGGAACCGTTTAAGATATTGACTTGAAATTTGGTACACGTATGCACTTTAACGGGATCTGGAAATAGATTATATTTTCATCTTATTCCGTCGAAGGGTTGGGGAGTAAATAGGTAAATCAAGCAGGTAAGAGTCCATAAAATTGGTATTTAGTATATACAAGAGAAGCTAAGTCTCAAAAAATTTTTTGGCATTAGCCATCCTCATTACCACTCTTACCCCATTAATTAAGGGGATGAAAAAAAAATGTGATTTAGTGTGTGTACAAGAACCAAAAACCTCAAAATATTTTTTTACTTCACCACCCCCACTACCACCCCCCCTATCACCCCCCCCCCCCTATCACCACCCCCACCCCTCTACCGATGTGGGATATCGTTTTATGGGTTTTTGGGGTAGACGATTTCAAATATTATATTAATAATGTCCCATAAACAATTATTTCCACATATAAAATTTTTTCGTTGTGAGAGACTGATATAATATCTGGATGTGGAAGTAGTGATTCCTTGGGCAGCGGTTTTTTTAGAAAAATTCATTCGAAGTACCCCTACTATGACAGATTTATTTTCCATAAATATCTGGAGTGTGGGTAAAATACTAACATTTTAGAAAAGTAATTCAATTGAAAAGTAATTAATTCGTAAATCAGGTAATAAAATTAATCATTTGGTAAAATAGGACTAGCGGATAACTTGCAAAAAAAGTCCTTATTGACCACACCGCATACACGACGTTTATGATGTCTATTCTTAGCAATATTTCTTCGAACTACTTTTGCGAAACATCAAATCAACTGTGACGGAAATCGAGGTGGGTTTTCCAAGCTTATTTCGTAAATGGACAATAAATATAAATTATATAGACACTGATAAGATATAAATCATTTTACTAAAGGTATTAACAAGAAACATTGTTTCAAATCACTTACCCAATTGAATTTCCTTATAAATACACATTTGAGTGGCATTCAGTAATAAATTTATCACAAACATTTATAACTCAGAGTAAATAAATCAAAAGGTTTTTTTCACATGAAACCGTAGATGTATGGATATAAATTTGCTGCGTCCTGTCCCATTGTGAACAAAGAGGATTAGATAGAGTGAAAGGTCCCATTTCAGAGCTGGCAGATTGAAAAATTGATTTCTCTCAAAATCTAACAGAAAATATCCCAAATTCCGCTACTTCAAAAAAGCAAGACATTCGGCGGGAATTTTAAAATAAAACGATTGTTACCAAAACAAAGAAATTGGCGCTCAGTTGAATTTTCTGAAATTTGAATATGTTGTAGCTTTTGCTTTTCTGAGAAAAAGTTCTCGTGGGCATAAGTCTCGGCTATGATTGCTTTTCAAGTTATGAGGCCAGTCCTCCATATTTTTTTTCTTTCTTTTACGTCGTATAAATTCTTTTCAGTGGAAAAATAGCGTTATACATATTTTCAAGAAAACAAAACAAAATCCGATATACAGTGTGACCCATCTCAAGTGGAAACACCTTCATAACTCAGTTATTCGTCATCTAATTTCAACCAAATTTGGATTGGTATCAAAGATCTTTAATATTTCTTTTTTGAGTAAAACAAAACTTATTTCAGTCAGTGGCGTGCATTTTTGTTAAGAAAAAAAAGGGTCGATTTTTCAAGAAATCATATTAGGCATTTTTTTTTGTTGAAAAATTAATGCAATATTATTGATCAGCATGCTGTAATTAAAATTACCTATTTTAAACATTAAATAGTCAATAAATTGGTAACGAAATTTTTTTTTTCTCTTTGAATTCACTTCTACTATACCATATCATCGAAATTTTCAAATTTCGAAAGCCAAGAATTTTCATTGAAAAATTTTGTGTCATCAGACCTGTAAATTATTCGGCAATTAAGGATTACCGAATTTGAAAGTATCGATGATATAGGGTGGTAGAAAAATGAATTCAAAGAGAAAATAAAGAATGACTTTTTTTTCGAAAAAATATTCGTTACCAATTTATTGATTACTTAATGTTTAAAATAGGCAATTTTAAGTGGGCCGTAATACGAAAACCAAAAATCAAAATGTTGTCAAATTCTGAATATAGCGGTTCTACAGCATGCTGATCAATAATATTGAAGTAGTTTTTCAACAAAAAAATGCCTAATATGATTTCTCGAAAAATCGACTCTCTTTTTCTTAATAAAAATGCACGCCACTGACTGAAATAAGTTTTGTTTTACTCAAAAAAGAAATATTAAAGATCTCTGATACCGATCCAAATTTGGTTGAAATTGGATGACCAATAACTGAGTTACGAAGGTGGGCCGTAATACGAAAACCAAAAATCATAATGTTGTCAAATTCTGAATATAGCGATTATACAGCATGCTGATCAATAATATTGCAGTAGTTTTTCAACAAAAAAATGCCTAATATGATTTCGCGAAAAATAGACCCTTCTTTTCTTAATAAAAATGCACGCCACTACTAAAATAAGTTTTGTTTTATTCAAAAAAGAAATATTAAAGATCTCTGATACCGATGCAAATTTGGTTGAAATTGGATCACCAATAACTGAGTTACAAAGGTGGGCCGTAATACGAAAACCAAAAATCAAAATGTTGTCAAATTCTGAATATAGCGATTATACAGCATGCTGATCAATAATATTGCAGTAGTTTTTCAACAAAAAAATGCCTAATATGATTTCTCGAAAAATCGACCCTTCTTTTCTTAATAAAAATGCACGCCACTGACTGAAATAAGTTTTGTTTTACTCAAAAAAGAAATATTAAAGATCTCTGATACCGTTGCAAATTTGGTTGAAATTGGATGACCAATAACTGAGTTACATAGGTGGGCCGTAATACGAAAACCAAAAATCAAAATGTTGTCAAATTCTGAATATAGCGATTATACAGCATGCTGATCAATAATATTGCAGTAGTTTTTCAACAAAAAATGCCTAATATGATTTCTCGAAAAATCGACCCTTCTTTTCTTAATAAAAATGCACGCCACTGACTGAAATAAGTTTTGTTTTATTCAGAAAAGAAATATTAAAGATCTCTGATACCGATGCAAATTTGGTTGAAATTGGATGACCAATAACTGAGTTACAAAGGTGGGCCGTAATACGAAAACCAAAAATCAAAATGTTGTCAAATTCTGAATATAGCGATTATACAGCATGCTGATCAATAATATTGCAGTAGTTTTTAAACAAAAAAATGCCTAATATGATTTCGCGAAAAATCGACCCTTCTTTTCTTAATAAAAATGCACGCCACTGACTGAAATAAGTTTTGTTTTATTCAAAAAAGAAATATTAAAGATCTCTGATACCGATGCAAATTTGGTTGAAATTGGATGACCAATAACTGAGTTACAAAGGTGTTTCCACTTGAAATGGGTCACACTGTAGATAGGGGCTGACGGGGTAGCAATCCACAAAAAGTAAAATATTCTTTTTGTAACTTTTTTTACGAATTAACCATTTTTGGTGGAATAATAGCTATATACATATATTTCAAGAAAACGCAACAAAATCCGATATAGGTAGGGGCTGACGGGGCAGCAATCCACAAAAATTAAAACATTCTTTTTGTAACTTTTTTAATATCAGTTGTGCATTAACCATTTTCGGTGAAATAATGGCTATAGATATACTTCAAGAAAACAGAACAAAATCCGATATAGGTAGGGGCTGACTGGGTAGCAATCCACAAAAAGTCAAATATAATTTTACAACTTTTCTAATATCGTTTGTGCATTAACCAGTTTTGGTGGAAAATTAACTACTTATGTACCTACACAAGAAAACACAACAAAATTCGATATAGGTAGGAGATGACGGGGTAGCAATTTACAAAAACTAAAATATTCTTTTTGTAACTTTTTTATGTACCTGAAGTTTCGAACGTTCACATGAACGAATTTCATATGAAAAAGAAAAATTAATAAAAGCCACACTTCGATTTTGGTGTAAAAACTTAAGTGTTGGGGATATTATTGTCAGCAAATGTGGCAATGAAGTGTTTACGCCTAAATCGATGTGTGGTTTTTATTACATAACTCTTTTTCATCTAAAATTCGTTCTAGTGAACGTTCGAAACTTCAGGTACATCTTTTATTAGTGGGGTTGCTAAGCACAACAACTATTCACTTTGTGATACTAACATGAAATTTGGCACAGAGGTAAAGTTTTTCTGAGCGAACAAAATATGATATAGTGCCAAGCGGAAAAAATTGTTTTTCGGCCATCTTGAAAAAAATAAGTTTGCGGACAGTTTTTTGGGATTATCTTGAACACCGTGTGCTTATGACAGAAAAGTTCCTAAGCAAAAATTAAGAACACAAAATTCACTACAAAATAACATTTATACTTTTTTGTTATAGTTACCAACAGTATTATTGTTATGAGTAATATCATACATAAGAATAATACATTAGTAACAATAATAATAATATTAATAATAATAATAATCATCATCAAGATCCTGATTCTTGAGGGTGGAATTTACCACCCTCTTTGGACCACATCTCCAGAAGCTACTTCAGCTTGTCAGGAGCTGGTTTCTTGTAAATGTTGAGTTATATGTAGTAAAAAATGTTCATGCGTTCGTGCAGAGTTAAAATGTACGGTACTGTGTTTATTGATGGAAATTGCTGTGAAGCCGACACTGACTGAAAATTTTAACTTTTAGGCATTCGTTTCTTTGTGATTTTATAAAAAATCACTAGAGTAGAAATATTTAGTTAAAATAAAGCTTACAAAAAAATTTATTTAGGTACTTTTTATTAAAAATATTATAGCTATACTTAAATTAATAATTTCCCCGCCAATGAGAAAACTAATGGAGTCACAAAAAACTCATTACAAGTTTTTTGTATAAGATTTAGTTTACTTTAATTTGTGTAATTACAAAAATATTGTTACAATTCGCCGTTCTCGCGACAATGTCGAAGTATTGATTTTTCTGACGATTTGAGGTTAGTATCACAATCTTAATGATTCTTAAGAAAATTCGAATTAAGCAACTCCACTATATTAAATTAAATTAAAACCAAAAAGTCATTTCTACCCTCTCCAGCTTTGCTGTCAATAGTGTCAATCCCAAGTCTGTTGGGGGGGGGGGGGGCAGTGATATGGTTGTACCGCGTTAGTCATTGGTGGCGCATTTCTACAAAAAAGAAGGTAATTTTTTGGTCATATTTTTTTAATTTTTAATTTTTTTAACTCCTGATAAATTTTTCGCATGCCATGGTAGGTCACCCTGTATAGAAGGTAGAAATTGTTTCAGTCCAAACAATTTCTGTTGTTTTTTGAAGGTTTCATTCTTTTTTTTTTTCCAAAAAATTGTTTCATCTTTTTTCATATATTTAGCTAATTGCACTATTTCAAATTCAATTTTATGCCAAATGCAACTTATTTCAATGATATTAATAATCAAAACTTTTTATAAATCTAATTAGTCGGTTAAAAAAGACAAATCTTAGTTTAAGTCCTATTATTACCTAAATAAATGACCTCGGTTAGACTAAAGTTAGACGATTAACGTAAAACCATCAATAATGTAGGTATTTCCAAGTAATCATCTGTTTTGTTGTTTATCAAGATAATAGGATGTTTTAATTACTTATTATGTTTAATAAATAGTAAATTAGTCGTCGTTCTAAATCCATTGCCATTTTTTATTATTTTACACCTCACAAATGCTTTGTGTGTACTTAGAATCGTTATTACGCCTCAAAAAAAAACGAGATTTAGGAAAATAACAACTCAGGAATAGGTATTTTTTTGCAATCATTTTGTTCATAAGGACCAAACTGTAAGCACTTAAGTTAACAATACACACAAATCAATTATTTATGAAACCCCCCTTATGAAACGAGAGGGTTGAAAATCAATAATTACGAAAAACAGTGAAAAAGAAAGCATATTATAAGGGTCCCTTTATGGTCCAAATGCTTATTTTTCACCGTTTTTCGTTATTAATGACTGTCACTCCTCGTTGGGGGTTGTTTTCTATATAGTGCACTGGTGTTACTTTGTTATTAATTTTTTTTTTAAATATTTATTAATAATAATAATAATAATAATTTATTTTCCATAATGACAACATTACAATTGTATAGGAATAGTCAAATTTACAAGCATATACCTTAAACTAGGTAAAAAAATCACATACGGAATAAAAACATTTTGACAATAAAAACAAAAACTTCTAGCTAATTTACATTCTGTGGGTAAATAGGACCCATGTAATTTGTTATATTTAATCTTGCATATGGTATTCGAAAATCTTCCTTGCTACGCGTATTTACGTTATGAATATTTTCATTTACAATGAATACATTCTTATTTTGATAAACATAAACACACATTTCAAAAATGTATAAGCATGGCAAGGTTAAAATATTGTACTCTCTAAATACCTCTTTACAAGAATGGGTACTAGAAATATTAGCTATACAACGCTATATACGTTTTTGAGCAATAAAAACGTTCCGTGATAGAGTGGAGTTCCCCCAGAAACAGACACCATACCTCAATCTAGAATATACTTGGGCATAGTATAAATTAACTAATTGTTGCTTAGTAAGCACTGTTTTCTTGGTGCTGGTGCTTTCGCGGGGCTGGTGATCTGGCTGCTGGTTTCCGGGTCTTCTTCCGCGTAGACTTGGTTGAGTGCTTGACGTTTCGACCATCTTGTCGTGGTCTTCTTCTTCGCTTCAGAAGAAGACCACGACAAGATGGTCGAAACGTCAAGCACTCAACCAAGTCTACGCGGAAGAAGACCCGGAAATCAGCAGCCAAAACACTGTTTTAATATTATGAAACAAAAATGAAATTGATGCTAGTTTGGAAATCAGATATTCACAATGCGATTTCCAGCTTAAACATTCATCAATATGTAAACCCAAAAACTTTATACTTTCATGCGTACCTGTTATAAATGAATCATCGACCTTTAATGAAATAGATTGGCAGTTTTTCTGTCTGTTATGGAACTCAGTTATTTGAGTTTTTTCTGCATTGAAATACAATTGGTGTTGATTGAAAAATGTAGATGCTTTTTCTACAACATTATTACACTTACTTTCTAACACGTTATGCATCGAATCTGAAAGAATCATAGAAAGATCATCAGCATACATTGAAAAGAATTCATTATATAGAATAAAATCAAGCTCATTAATATACAATATAAATAAAACAGGGCCCAAGATTGAACCCTGTGGAACTCCCATACTTAAAAACGAACGTTCAGAATTGGCTCTGTATACGTTATTTTCACTGGCGTTGTATACTCACATACTGTTGACGATTAGTCAAGAATGAATTGATCCAGTTTAATGGTTGTCCTCTAATCCCATAGTTATATAATATAGTCAACAATTTTCTATGATTGACGCAGTCAAACGCCCTGCTGAAATCTTATACTGTGTGTGTAATTTAAGATCGCAACACCCCGTTATTTTGGAACGCGTTGACCGATTTTAAATTTTGTTGCGGTCTTAAATAGCACACACTGTATATGGGCATTATTTAAAAATATCTAATTTCAAAAATACGTTTTGCACCGATTTCAAATTGACATCAGGCTCCTTGCTACTTTCCACTAATGGACAGATATTAGTAATACTGAATGAAATTTTATTTCTTACTTTTAAAGATTTTTTGAAGGCGGTTCGATTTTTTAAAACAATTTTTTTTTTTTTTTGGTAAGTAGCTTCTATTAATTACACAGGTCTGCAAAAAAATATTTGTTTTCAGCTGCATGGGATGTTTTTGGTAAATATTATGTTTTCTAGTCTGTTGCATCCAAAAATGATCTCCATTTCCCTCCATCACGTACAGTTTTTTTGCAAAATACAAGGTGTTTTGATAAAAAAGCCTAACACTAATGAAAAAAAAAACACCATTTTATTACAATGAACTAAACAATATGTCTTATAATTAAACAAACAATTTCTTCATGAAATGTACTTAACATTCCATGTTCATTTTTTTGCCTATGAAACCTTTTCTTCTTCTCTTTGATACTTCTCCAAACACGCATCCGCTTTCCATTTTCTGTTTCCCGCTTGAGCATCCAACAGTAGTCAGCTTCCTTGGTAATATTTCTCGATATCACGGACATCCTGGTGAAATCTCTCACCCTGCTCTTCACTGAAGGCTCCCAAATTTTCGAAAAAATAATCGACATGGGAGTGTAAGAAATGAACTTTTAAGCTCATGTTGCATCCTCGAGCTTTATACTTTATACATGCATTGTACAATGGTTTTATAGTGAAATGGTCTTTAGTATTACCCAAAAACTTGTGCACTACTTCTTTGAAAGGGTCTCACGCTTCTTTTTCTTTTTCTCCCATTGTTTCTGAAAAGAGGGGATCGGATAACAGTTTTCGTATGTCGGGGCCAGTAAAAACTCTTTCAACTTGGCTTCAGACAGTTTTGGGAACTTGGAACACAGATAATATCTGAAACATTCCCCATCTTTTGGCAGTGTTTAGCAATCAAGAATAGGATACCAGATTTCGAGTTAAACGGGCGTTTCACTCTAAATGAAACTACAAACACGAGTTTTGCAAGAAAACCTAACGTAATGGAATTTTTCGAGTATTTTTCCCGGTTTTAGTGAGTAAAAATTTATAAGAAACAGTATTAAAATTATATGCAGCTTTTTTGTTGCAGACCTGTGTTATTTAATTTCTACATAGTGAAAGAAAGTATTGTAGAAATCTCTTTATGTTGGGCATAGGGTTTGGGAAGTCTCAATATTCTCAAATCCCGGGACACGAGACATCGCAGGATCAAAGTCCCGGGACGTCCCGGTACTTCCAGACTTTTCAAAATAAAATTAGAATCGGCGGGATGTATCAATAAAATCGCCATTTTAGTAAAAATCAACATTTATTGAACATGAAATCAAATTATAACATTTCTAACGTTAATTAAAGTTTAAACAATTCGTATGTTTAATTCTCATACACAGATTCATTTTTTGGTAATAAAATCTTATAATTATAAAACATAAAACAGACTTAGTAAAGTAATCATACTGTAATGTGTTACAACCTCTAGAATGATGTATTTGCACCTACTCGAAAAAGAACCTACCAGAAGATTCCAAAGTGACATCTGGAATTATCGAGAGAATGGTGGCGTCATCACAGAACAATCGAGATCTGTCATTTTTAGGTATAAAAGACCGATCGCATTCTCGGCGAGTAGTTCAGAAAGTATAGAAAGTGAGGTTAAGACTTCCAAGATAAACAAAGTGATAAACATTGTGATTTTAGTCAGTAAAGTGTATTTAAATTAATAATAGTATTGTGAAGTATCCAGTAAATATTTAATAAAGTGTGTTAGTGGACATCTCTTGTTATAATTTTTGGAACCCACGGATTTGCAAGGGGTAGTTTCCTAAGGGTGGAAACACGTCACAATACTAATCATCAATAATCATGATTTAGTCTCTAGCCATTAGTCATATAAATAAACGTAAAAATTAATACTCGAATATTGAAATGAACAACGGCATAAAACATTAAATAAGTCGAGAATAGCTCATTTTACCGTACTCCAAGACCGACGTAAAACATTTTGAGGGTGAACGGCGACATCAAAAAAATCCCTTAAAAAAAAGGCAATTCCAGGATGGCCACCCAAAAAAATGCTTTCTATTACTTACTCTTTTATTTCTGCCTAAAATTACCATAAGTCGAGGAAACTTTCCACATTTGATAAAAGTCTGTGAAAGTCATGAAAATAATATAATTGTATGCACTTATTTGGCATCACAATGAAGCTTGCATCATCACAAATCAGATTTCACCATAAAACAGCCTATCAATATACCCAATGAAAAGTTAGAAGGAAAACTTCCTGGAAACTTTCCGTTTTGAAAACTCCGAAAGTTTTCCTTCTAACTTTCCATTGGGTATATTGATAGCCTATTTTATGGTGAAACCTGATTCGTGATGATGCAAGCTTCATTTTGATACCAAAGAAGTGCATACAATTGTATTATTTACATGGCTTTTTACCAAACTTTCATCAAATATGGAAAATTTCCTCGGCCCATCTCTGCCATTTGGTATTTATTATTTCAAACCGTTTAGAAGTAATCACCAAAAAGTGACTTGTCACTGTTTTTTATGTATCATTTTGATTGAGTTTTAGTATAATAAATGTTTTCAAACATAATTAGATTCTGAATTTTAAATGTTTTAATGTGTAAAAACAACTTATTCTGACTTTAGCCAGTCCACAAAAGACCGGTTAATACCAGAGATAGGTAAAGGAAACTTTTCAATAAACGTTTCCAGGAAATTTTCGGGAGTTTCCGAAACGAAGTTTTGATAAAAATCAGAGACGGGTAAAGAAAAGTTTCCAAAATGAAATTTTGATAGATATGAAAGTTTTCACTTATAATATCACAAGAGCTTAAATTATTTCCGAAAATTTTCTTAAAATATTCGTGCCCGAAAGAAAATTTCCCGGAATAATTTAAGCTTGCGTGGTATTCGGTAAGAAAATTTCACACCACTTAACACCATAATTTGGAAAAAAATTATTAACCCAACCTGACATTTTAAATTAATTTCACTGCTTGTCAAGTTGGCCAGGGTATTGTTGTTTTTGACATATTATGTTGATTTGTCATTTTTGTTTAACCGGTTCTGTCACAAAGCTTAATAATTACTAGTTTAAAAGGTCTGTGGTCTGTCGTTGAGTTTAATAAGTGTATAGCGAAATGTCGCGATTTGGTAAAGAAAATCAACAAGTAATTAGACAAGAAATTCAAAATATAACACCAGATAACACCCGAAAATCAAAATCAAGTGTATGGAAACAGTTTGTTGAATTTTGTGACGAAAAGTTGTATAATATTCATGAGTGTAGTACAGGTGGCTACTATACTGGAGGACTACGCGTTTAATATGAAAAAGAAAAATTTTGAAGATTATAAGGAAAGTGTGGTCAAAGTGATGTGGAACTCTACTGCTAAGCAGTTACAAGAAATTTATTACGAAAAATATAAAATAAAATTTAATCCGTTTTCTGATATGGCATTTGCGACCGCCAGAGCTGCACGCGATGCTAAGCGCAAAAAATTACAGAGAGACCCATTAAAAAGAAAAGTGAGTCCTTCAGCCTTAACCAGCGACGAATACAAAAAAATTATTGAAATGTGGGATGAAAATACTCCAGATGGATTGCAGCGTAAATTTTTTCACATAGTTTCACATGAGCTGGCATGGAGAGGAGGGGAAGGATATTCTGCGTGTATCCAATACTTCAAAGAAGAAACTGATAATTGCGGAAACCCAAAAGGTCGGATAGAATATAATCCAATATTCTCCAAAACCACACAAGGTGGTTCTAAAAAACTGTCGGATAGTAAATGGTTGATTACAAATTTCGATAATCCACAAATGTGTCCGGTTCGTTTGTTTAAGAAGTTGATGGAAAAAAGGGGAAATCTTATTCAGACCGACAGATTATTCTTAACACCAAACCCATACTGGAGTCAACCCAATTCGAAAGGATGGTACAAGAATAGCCCAGTTGGTAAGAACATTGTATCTTCATGGTTTAAATCAGCAGCCTCTGATATAGGAATTGACACTAAAAAAGTAAGCATAACTAATCATTCTGCAAGAGCAACAGCTGTTTCGAAATTGGCCAAGGAAGGAGTTGGTAAACAACAGCTCATTAAAATTACTAGACACAGTAATAGTCAGTCAATCAAACCTTACTTACAATTGGACGTTGAACATCATCATCAGATAATTGAATCCATGAGGAGAATTTCATCAAGTACTAGCAAGTTTAATCATGATCAGAGCACAATGCAAAATAAAACAGAAAGTACCCGGATTCAACCCACCAATTCAAGCCAGCCCACAAACATTTATAATAATTGTGTTTTTAATATTAATAAAACCTATAATAATTAAATTTATTTCGTTATTATTTTGCTTATTAGTCGATATCATTAGAGATTTGCCAATGAAGATATTAGTTCAACATGAAATAAATTCTAAAAAAATCATATAGGTATATCCACCATATTTCGTTAAATAAAAAAAAATTGCCAACTTTAGTTACACCAAATGCTAAAACTCAGATGGGTATTAGATCAGTCTATCGCCCTTTCATAATTTTAGGTTACTAAAGGTGGTAGAAATGTATTTTTTGTTAAAGTAATCCATAACACTTCTAATTTAAAAAATATAATATTAACATGGTTTGTTGCAGTAGGTGGCCGCGTGATATAGACGGCCATGCTTCTGACAGATGAGGTTTATATTGGTAAATTACATTAAGTTACTGTATAGTAAACCAGCAAACAAAGATATTTTTATGTAAAACATTTCTTGTAAGCATTTGCGTTAAACAATTTGAGAAAAATGGAATGCTTTGAAAAGTACAATTTATGTAAATACTGCAAAGAGTTGAGTCAAGCGCAAATATGTCATCCAAGATTAATATATTTAACGAATTTAATGAAAGATTGCGATCAGAAAGCGTTAGAGTCGAATGGTTTGTTTACGAAAATCCAAGAAAGTCTGCTGCAGATGTCAAGTAAATATGGCCTTTTGCGTAAAAGAGATTTGAACAAAATTGTTTCAAAATATTACATATATGTCTTAAAACACAGACATCTAATTAATTCGTCACCTTCCTATTCACCATTAAGAAGAGAGGATGGGTTAGAATTCAAGCAACATTTAAATCTTACTATGTTTGTACATCCTACGTTTTTTGAATTATAAATTGTTAATGCATAATAATTTAACAAATTTGTGTTTTCTGTTTAATGAAACTTTATAGCGAATAATAAATAATAATGTTAATTCAGAAATTTTGCATTATTCACAGGTATATCTACATTATTTAATGGTTGTAGATCATATGTTTACCTTTTCAACTGTCAAAAAATTTTCACTTATAATATCCCTAGAGCTTAAATTATTTCCGGAAATTTTTTCGAGGTCATGAATTTTCTTAAAATATTCATGAACGAGGAAAAATTTCCGGATATTAATTTAAGCTCGTGGGATATTCAGTAAGAAAATTTCACACCATTATTTTATAAATATTATGCCAAAATTGAACATTTTTATTACGAATGACACAAATTCATTCATTATAGTGAGCCATGGAATAACAACTGGTGGTTAATAAAATACGAAATTTCTTAGTGAAATAACATACCATTCTCCAAGTTTAGTTACATGAACTTTTTATAAATAACTTAAAAACATATTATATTTCTGTTTTTTATTAACTTTGATCTACTAAAATTGGTGGAACATCATTTATTTCTGATATTACTTAAATGCGAGCACAGGGAATGTATTCATTCTTGTCGCAGAGACAATAATTAACAACTTCTAGGCGGCCATGGGATAATGAAAGGTAACAAAGATAGTAATGGCTGCTGCACTTACAGACGTCAATTAGATTAATTTTTACATTCTAATCATAACAAAATTTGATTATCAGCCATAAGAATAAAGTGCATGAGCATATAGCACAAAAATGGCTCCAGGTTCTAAAACACATTAATTTGTGTACTTATAATATCCTCGTGAATATCCTCTTTTGCGTCGCCAAATAAATTTAATTCTAAAAGCACTCCAACTCCCGCGTCTTTACTTTGACATTTTAATTGACAGAAAAATTTCCACTTATTAATTTGACAGAATGTAAAAAATTTCCGGAAATTTTTTGGGTTGCCATGGTAACTTAACAAAAAACAAGCCTATGATTGGTTAAAAAATGTGGTGTGAAATTTTCACTTAAATATCGTGGCGCCTCGAAAAAATTTCCGGAATTTTTTTTAATTGCCATGGTAACTAGTCAAAATTAAGGTATCTTATTGGTTAAAAAGTAGAGGTGTGAAATTTTTTAGTAAAATATTTGAATCTTCCGAAAGTTCCCTAAGGCAACTTTCCCGGAATTTTGTAAACTCTGGTTAAAACCACCTTGTTTTTGCCAATGTAGTTTTTTCCAGCCAACCCCACTACAGTTTCAGGGTGTGCACTTTATGGAAAACGGGGAAAACCTGGAAAAGTTAGAATTTGATTTTGGTCAGGGAAAAGTCGAGGAATTCATAAATTTATGAAAAAAAAAGTCAGAAAATTTATTAAAACTACTTATCTCCAAAGCTCGTCAAAAAAATGTTTTCCATGTTACCGCCCCGCGCCCCGCGCCCCCCCCCCCCCCGCTCATCAATTTTCATTCTCGAGCAGAAAAATTTTCCGAAATTTTTATTGAGGAAAACCTGGAAAAGTCAGGAAATTTCAAAATTGAGAATTGGTATACACTCTGCAATTTATAGTATAGTCACTCCATGACTCCATAAAAATGTGCTACTTTCTTTACCTACTTATGTATTTATTTCTTTTTCAGATGGGTTAGGGAATTTTTAAACGAAGAAAATCTCGGTTTGGACGTACTTATAGACTATTTAAGTTTCCGGCTGGGTATGATGCGCCACGAACAAAGGATAGCCGAATCTCGAACCGCCTCGGAAGAAAAACTGAGTCCGAATGCACATAGTACAATTAACACTACAAATATTACTTTAGACAAAAGCAATGGCTATATCAGGATGCCCTTAGATATACCCGATAGTCCGAGCCTGAAGAGAAGGTCGAAACATGTCGCCAAGCTGAACATGGGGGACTCCAAAGATGACATTCATGTTTGCATAATGTGCATGAGGGCGATTATGAATAATAAGGTAAGTACGGGCGCAAAGTTGCGAATTAAACAATTAGAGTATTAAAAATAACTAAAATATACCTCGGACAAAATTAATATCTAACTGAAATTTTCAGGATATATATGCACTTAAAACTGGTGAATTTACAGAATTCTTTATTGCACCTATTCATAAATACCCACACAGCACAGAAATATTCTAAGAAGGTGCACAGAATGTTCGCTCGGAACGTTTCAATATTCTCAGAATATTCTCACAACATGAAAATCATTACCATAGAATGTGCCATGCACATTACAAAGTGGAGTCTTTTAAATGTTCCTAGAACATTTCAGGTATGTTTTCCCAGGTAGCAAAGGCACGGGAAAATGATGTGACTAGTTAGGAGTCTACTTGATAAAAATGAAGTAATTAATGCATAAAGTATTGTCCTATGAATTTGTTTGTTAACCATCCGTATATTTTATTTACATTAACATATCTAATTAATTATCTAATATTGTTTACCATCACTGCAATTTTTTTCTCACAAGGGTATTAAATTATTAAATTCATTTTATTTTACTTACCTTTACCAATTGCCGTCGGCAGGGGTCGAACCGCTGCGCATCCAACCTTCTGATTTGGAAGTCAACAAAAAAATCAAATCAAACAATACTTTATTTAAATTAAATTATAAATGTGTCTCCCCGGAAACTGTCCCGGAGCCAGCCAGACATACACGGCGCTCAGCGCCGTGGTGAGTGTAAGGCTGGGCGGCGCAGGTCCGGTTTGACTAAACAATAGTTAGTGAGGGGGTTAGAGCTCCTGTTTAAAAGGTATAAACTTAAAACTAACAATAACTTTTAAAAAACATGATATATGAAAATATCTAAAAATAACTAAAATAGCACAATAAAATTATCGATTTCGCGCACAACACGAGCGCGAACACTTTGAAATTTTGGTTGCTGGCACGGGAAAACAAAACTCAACGAAAAAAACCCGTTCGAAGGAATTCCACCCTGATGGTCTTCCTGCCAGGAAAATGTGGTGAAATTAAAGTTAAGGATTAAAAGAGTTAGGATTTTTATAAATTTATCGGCCTAAATGGAATTTGGAGACAAAAATGGACAAAAGAACAGAAAGGGATGAACGAGAACAAAATAAACAAACAGAGAGGGAATAGAAAAATATTAAAGATGTAAGTAGAGAAAGGACAAAGTTTAGGATAGTGATAAGTTGTAGTAGTGGAAAGTTTGGCTAAGGGAGTTGCCGGAAAATAGGCAACGTCTGGTATGGTATGGTAGGGGGTGGAAGTCAACGATTTAACTCACTCGGCCACTAAAGTTACACATGCTAGTACCTACTTAAATACTATAATTATAGTTGAAATCCGAAACAAAATTTTTTCTGATCTCAAATTTGATGAGCGATGGGGGGAAGTCAGGAGTCAACTGTTTTAAGATTTTATAGTTGAGGTACTTATACAAACCTAGGAAACGTGTTGGAGAAAAAACGGTAAAGATATAATATCGTCATCTACAATATTTATTGGTCTAAACAGACCTAAAATTGGAAGAATATATTCGTATATCGGTTTTATAAGCAATTATTACCCTTAAAAAAACAAAATTTTTTGTCGCAATTATTTTAACAAAAAAAAAATGGGCTGAGCAGGGGTCGAACTGCCGACCTCGTGACTTGTAGGACAACACAAACAAACAAACAAAACAAATTTATTATAGTAGAGTAAAATCTGGAAGTAAAGTCGCTTAGTTTTCGAGAAAAAAAAAACCGGCGTAGAACCAAACCAGACTTAGTGGGATTCTTTAGTAAGATAATCGTGTACACGAAATCGTTTTTTACGACATTTTTCGGTGGTCGAGAACTTTTTTATTTCGGAAAAACTCAAAAAAATAGATTTTTAATGAAATATGTTTTTTAACGTATCCACCGCTATATCTCTGAAAATATTTGTGCTATCAAGCTATTTTTTTTTTTAGATTAAAGTAGACACAATAGCGCTTCGAACAACGTCCCACGTGAACCCGATTTATTTTTTTTTAAGTTGGTAAAATAATAGGAAACTCAAACTTGTTATTTTCAGTAACGTAATTTTAGGCAATCGAGAAAAAAGTTTATTTATGAAAATTTGTATATACATGCTGCGTACAAATTGAAGCCAATAGTTGAAAAAAGTTTTTAGGATAAAAATTTTTCATGTCCCATTCATAGTATTCAGTCAGCGATTTTTTTTAAAGGGCCAAAGTCATATTCTTGCGCGCTCGGCTGTAGCAAGCCTGCCGACTGCAACGATCTGACGATCCCGGTCGGGGTGTATATAATAGTCTAACTTGTATCAATAGGTACAAAACCAGTAGTGATCAAAAGCATCTAGGGGATCAATATTATTGTTCAATATTTCATATATTGTACAGTAGTATTGATCATATGTTGTTAATATTAAGAAATTGTATAATAAATATTAAATAGTCTCCTTTTAATAATAAAAAGACAGGTGGTAGTAGTACAGTACCTAGAGGTAAAAAAAACTTCGAAGTAATGTCATATTGAACGGATTTCGTTCATTTTTGGCAGTATAATAGTAAATGTTTCACAGAAAAGTTTCTATATTGAGCGGGGGCTTGTTAATTTATAGGGGGTGGATGCCACCCCCTTTGAGGGGGGCGGCACTTAAAAAATATATGAAGTACAATCATATTTTAAGAAGAAAAGGTTCTATGCAATTTTTCACATAAATTGAAGTTTTTAAGTTATAACGACTTCAAAATTGCGATTTTAGCTTAAAAAAAGGTATTTCTAAACGGCTTTCGTCAAGTATCTCAAAAAGTATTACTTTATCGACGTTATAGACCAATTACAGAAAGTACAAACTGGGAATTAATTATATTTTTTGTTTATTGATGTAGGATTAATAATTTCGGAAATATTTAAGTTTACATTTGGCATCCAAGTGTTCGTAAGATAACTATTTAGAGTGAGAGTTATATATCTCAGAAACTGTGACACCTACGCCAAGGATACTAATAGATACAATAATAGGTTATTAATTAAGCTCTTAACTATTTTTTTATTTGTTTATGTAGCATAAAAAACAAAGAAGTTATGACCGAAGCAATGTCCGTCTACACATTATTTTAATAACAACGTCGCCATTTTGTTACTGTAATTAGCCAGTAATTAAAAAAAAAATTAATTTCAAACACGGTTTCTCATTAATATACAGCATGACGTAGATACTCAAATTTTTTTGGTTCGTATACAGCACTTGCTTTAGAAAAAATTCAGTTTAAACTATAAAGGTATTTTCGATAAAACGTATTTTTTTTCCTATTCCAAATATCTCAATAAATATTAGTTTTGTTCAAAAATGTGTAGAGACCAAAAATAAAGCTCATAAACTAATAATAATGAATTTCGCTTGTTTATTTATTTACATAGATTTAATAGTTTCGGAGATATGAGTTTACAAATGGCATCCGAACGTTCATAAGACGAAAAATGCAGTTTAAATGTTAAATACCTCAGAAATTGTGACGCATGCTAAGAAAGGAAATTAAAGACAATTAATTGCGCTTTCAAATTATTTTTTACTCGTTTTGTTACTCTAATTAGCCAATAATCTAAGAAAATTATCTCAAATACAGTTTTTCGTTAAAATGTAGCATTACCTAAATGTTCAAATTCTTTTTTGCTCATTTAAAGCACTTGCTTTAGAAAAAAATGCATTTTAAACTTCAAAGGTAATTTCGAAACCCTTGGATACCAAATATAAACTTAAATATTTCCGAAATTATTAATCCTACATCAATAAACAAAAAATATAATTAATTCCCAGTTTGTAGGGTGCTTTCTGTAATTGGTCTATAACATTTTTTCGATAAAGTAATACTTTTCGAGATACTTGACGAAAGCCGTTTGAAAATACCTTTTTTAAAAGCTTTTATTTTAAGCTAAAATCGCAATTTTGAAGTCGTTATAACTTAAAAACTATCAATTTATGTGAAAAATTGCATGGAACCTTTTCTTCTTAAAATTTGATTCAGCTCCAATAAATATATATATTTTTTAAGTGCCACCCCTGAGAGGGGTTGGCACATTTTTTCTGAATGATATCTAATTTTTTAGATGACAGTAAGCAACTCCACCCCAACCTAGAATGCCATATATTAATCTAGATTCAACTAACGCTTCTTCTACGCGACTAATCTGACCAACCTGCATGCGAGGTGTATTAATTGCGTCCCAATGTCGCGTTTAGCGCTGATAAAAAAAAATCGCTGTTGCCAAACGGTACACTTTAGGCAAAAACATATTTTTTCAAAAACTTTTGTGATTATTAGGCTTTATTTTCTTCGCTGCATGTATGCAAATATTTTCAAAAATAAAAAAGTTTATCGATTGGTGAAGATTTCAATACACAAAATATGTATTTTTAGTTTATTTGATTTTTAGAGAAATGAAAGTGCGAATTGTGCCCAAACCGTTTATATTGGTAAAAGCGCTACAGTGTGTGCTTTAATTTGACACAAAACAAATTTCGGTACCTTTAATAGTTTTAAAGATATGGCGGTGGAAACAAAAAAAAACAATTTTCTTTAAAAATACATTTTCTTCACTTTTTATTGATTTAAAAAGTTCGAGACCACAAAAAAATGTCGTAAAATATGATTTCATATGCCCGGTGACATACTCAAAGGAACCTAATATGTTTGAACTGGTTCTACGCCAAAAAAAAAAAACGACACGATAGACTTAAGAAATCGCTGCTCTATTAGGACAACGCCTTAACTCATTCGACCACTAACTTCTTGAGAATATTTATTTAAAGACTTTATAGTTGGAACACGCAACGGCTATATTTTGCTTTTTAATACATTTTAATTTGATTTTATTATTAAAAGAGCTCGATATCTGCACAAATAAATTGTCGAATCTTTGCAAACTCTTTTGAATATAAATTATTTTGGATATAATTGGTAGTGTATTAGTCATTATTCTTTTCGTAGTTGTTCATGATCCTCTTAGTCGTAGAAGTTTTTTATTACAAAAAAAGATATATAAATTAAGGTATCATTATTTCTGGGAATCAAATAGGTACTTAAATAAATATTTGTATTTAGTGTACCAAAATAATTATAATAATAGTTAAAAATAATAACCACGGTTATAAAGGTATCGCATCAAAATTTTTTGTGGAACGTACCTCGAACGTTCTTTTAAAATATTATAGAAATATTTGATCAAAAATGTTTCATGAATATTCCAAACTAAAATATTTATGGAGGTTCTAGGAATATTTCAGGTAAATATTCTGTTTACAGAATATTGTCACTTAATTAGAATATTCTGAAAATATTCTGTGCTGTGTGGGTAGTGCAATTTCCAAACTATTCAAAAGGTCTTGTTACTGGTTTTATGACGACACAAATTAACAACTACCATCTCTGATGCTGGCATTCGTTCGAGAAGATTCACAGGATTGAATTTGCTCACTTACATCGATTTCCTGTCGCTTGCTCTGGAAAATGGATTTCAGGTTCACGCTATCTATACAGACTTTGCAAAGGCCTTTGATAAAGTCAACCGTCAGTCTTTGTTGGACAACTTGAATTTGGTGAGAATAAATGGTTCTCTTTTGAAATGGATTGAAAGCTATTTACTTGATCAGACAGATTGTTCGAATTAACAATTTCAGCTCTAAAGAAATTCAAATTAACTCAGATATTCCACAGGGCTCTCATTTGGGACCCTCGCTCTTTAATATATTCATCAATGACATTCATAAGTGTTTTACTAATGGTAGTTTCCTCTTTTTCCTCGACGATCTTAAAATGTTTTCTTAAATAACCACCACTGGAAATTCCAACAAATTACAAACAAATCTGAACAGTCTTATTATATGGTGTCACTGTAATGGTATGGAACTTAATGCAAGTAAATGTCATTCTATGTCCTTCAATCGTAACAGAGATTGTCTTCAGTCTGTTTACTACATTAATAACGCGTCCCTTGATAATGTTTCTGTTATTAAAGACCTGGATGTAATTCTAGACCCATTATTATCTATTACGTCTCACAATTCTCAAACTGTTATTAAATCACTAAAAAAATGCTGGGTTTTATTAAACTAACTTCATGTGTTTTTCCTAATATTACTTCCATTAAGATAGTCTACTGTTCATTTGTAAGGCTACACTTAGAATATGCTTCTAACATACACATCCAGAAACTGGAACAAGTTCATCGTAAATTTTTGTGCTATATCTCTTTTAAATCAAACAAAAATCTTGATTATGCAAGTCTCAAAAATGATCTTCATAAAAATTCTCTTGATGTTCGCTGAAAACATAGAGGTCTTAAATTATTACATAACATAATTAATTCTAATCTTTCCTGCCTATATTTCCTGGAAAGATTTGGTATTACGTTTCATCAAGAACTACCCACTCAGCTAATACATTTTACAAAGCAGCTTGTAGAACTAGCTACGGGTTCAATTTGTTTGTTGCTGTGTCCTCCAGGCTAGCTAATGACTACACGACCACAGTAAATATCTTGTTTTTTTTTCACTGAATCAACAACCTTCTCCTTGCAGTTAACAAACTGTCCTTTCAATAATTAATGTTAAACTTTCCATATTCTCATGTTATACATTTTTTTTGTTTCTTGAAACCTATACATTAGGGTGGGCCTTGGCTATACTTGACGATATTTTTTTCTTACAATTTTTTCAGCCTCACTCCCTAAAGTGCTTATTATTTAAAAATGAAGTACACAAAATTTGAATTTAATCGGATGATGCTAACCTGTGCCCCAAGGCAATTAAAATTCACCATCAGACGCAATTTTCATCTATTTTCAATAATATATAATTAGCACCTGCTTTTCCACATACCTAAGTGATGTCATGTATAGACCTTTTTCTGTATATTCTTATATTAATATCTACCCTTAATAGGCTAGTACAAAACTACATTGTGTTTTTATAACTTGTATCTGTTCGTTTTATGCTTTATGTTTTTAAATGTTTATTGTACGTTAAATTGTTATACTGCTATATACCTAAATGTATAATTGTATCGCAACCTGTAAGTGGATTTTGTCTGTTGGCTGTCAGTGATAAATAAATAAATAAATAATATCACCAGAACATTCATGTTCTCGTTAAATGCTAGAATACACGTTTTGTGTCCCATGAATTAATCGAATTAGCTTCCCTTTATTGTAAGGGATGTCTTATAGCAACACGGTATCTGTCATGGTTGTCTGCTAGGCGTACGACCCCAACAAATTCTTTTTCATTGGTCGTTTTTAGCAACGATTCCCTGCAATATTGCCATCTGCTGCAGCTGAGCCTCGAACTCAGTAAAAATAACAGCGACTAACCACATTGTTTCACTCAATCGTCTAGCCCATTGCTACAGTTTCGTTAGCTCGCTAAAAACGGCACTAAAACATCCATACTCTAGCCAGGAACCATCGAACCAGGAAACCCATGGTCTCAATGCTAACACGTGTTGAAAGTACAGATAAAAAAGAAGAGAACTTTTGAGAAAAATTAGATAAACTCTCATTTTTTAGTCACGTCAACCAAAGAGTGGACAATATAAAACAGTTGATATTTCAGGAAAATTAGATAGCAAAAAGCGAAGAGACCGATCTGCTGAACGTTGTGCTGATATCAGCAAGGACCTGATGGGAAAAGCTATGGTTGTGCAGCACTGACAGTGCTAGTGCTGGTGGGTTTGGGTGTATCTCTGAGGACAGCCATGGTTTTGTCTAGTTATATGTGGTGTGCGTGTTACTTCAGAGTTAGATTTGATGTAGATAACTGAAAACAGTTTTTTTTATTTCAAGCAATACAGCTTTGAGATCAGTTTGAGGTCGTTTGGAAACGATGTAGAAAATGAACAAATAATGTTTAAAGCCAAAATTACACTATGAAAATTTAAGAGCCCATTTTATATAGCCAGTAGGATACAAAATTTCGATTGTAAGGTATTATCGAGAAGCCAAGTCGAATAATTCATGGGATTTAAAACATCTGCTAAAACGACAATAGCGAGAATATGAATGTTCTAGTACCTGTTTACGCCATTATTTCGAAAACTATTAATTGTACGAGAAAAATACTAATAAATGAAGTTTTAGAAAATGAAATTTTCATTCGATTAAAAATGTAGAAAATTTCGATATGATCAACCGGTAATGAAATGCTTTTGAAAATAGATGAAAAATGCGTATTTGGGTGACTTTTAATAGCCTTGGGGAAAGGGTTAGCATTATCCGATCAAGTTGAACTTTTGTATGGTTCATTTTTTAAACAATCGGAACCATTTTTGGTGGTGAGAGTGAAAAAAATCTAATGCCACAAAATAAAGGACCACCCTACTATAAGTCTACCTTAATTTTTATATTTTTGTATGTACTATTTTAAATTGTATTTTGGAAATGGTCTTAAACTTATGAATAAAAAAATATGAATTTTGTCCGAGAGATATCATAATTTGACTGTTATAGTTGTAGTTGTTCATGCTTTTTTTTCTTGCAGTATGGATTTAACATGGTGATCCAACATAGGGAAGCAATAAACTGTATATCGTTAAGCTTGATCCATAAAAGTTTACGTACAAAGGCTCTAGTCTTGGAACTTCTAGCCGCCATATGTTTAGTGAAAGGAGGACATGAAATAATACTCTCGGCGTTTGACAATTTCAAAGAAGTGTGCCATGAGGCGCATAGGTTTCAAACTTTGATGGACTATTTTCTTAATTTCGAAGTATTTCATATAGAATTTATGGTAAGTACTAATATATTTTTTATTAATATAAGCCTGAAGTATTTACATTAATCCGCTGAATTTACTTGGAGGGAAAAGTCACTGGGCAATTTTTTGTTTAAACATTTAATAATAAAAAAAGAACATTTTTTTGTAGAAGATACGGTACCAATTCGATATGTTCGAATGTTTTTCATAAAGATTAAAGCCTAAGGAACAATTTTAGACATGTCCCAAAAAAAAAAAAAATTGGCTGCACATTCAAAATGGCGTCCGTTTAAAAAAAAATTTAACACAAAAACTAAAAAAGATGGAGAAAAACTTTCTGCACAAAAAACAAAGTGCATACAATTTTCTACAATTTCGTTCCTATACAATATTTGGATAGGAGTTACCATTTTCCAGATAAATGATTCAGCTCTTAAAATAAAATATAAAATTCGATATAAAACGTAATACTACGGGAGCCCACCCTAACTGTCCGTGCACGATCCTTGGAGACAATGTTTTTCATAAAGGTTAATGTTAATGTTTTTCATAAAGGTTAAAGCCTAAGGAACAATTTAAGACATGTCCCCCAAAAAAAAACTGGCTATACTTTCAAAATGGCGTCCGTTTTAAAAAAAATGCAAATATTGTTTTTGTCATTTAACACAAAAACTAAAAAAGATGGAGAAAAACTTTCTGCACAAAAAACAAAGTGCACGTACAGCTAGGGAGGGCTCCCGACTGTATGGTCTACTGGGGGTCAAACGAATAATAAATTTGCAAATCATTGGCATATTAATAGAGAGTGGCATTTTTGATAACTTTAGATATATCTAAAACAGAGTGATAACAGTAGCGGCCTCAGTATCGACCCTTGTGGCACACTTGCCGTTAAAGTTTTTATTTTTGTTTAAATTTACCTACATTTTTATTCATAACAACACATTGACCGCGTTTTTTAAAACAGTTTGACATTAACTTCAGTGAAATATTTTAAAATTCGAAATAATATAACGTTGATATTCTAGCGGAATGTAAAAATCTTGCATAAACAAAATCGATAGCAGCAAGGTTAACATCAAATATTTGACCAACCGTAACTTGTCTTTGAAATAAATCAAATGTCTGTTTCAATTTTAATTGCTTTAAAGTTTTAAATTATTAGAAATTTGGAATATACCTAGTACTGCTCGATAAATGTGTTAAGGCAAGTTGAATCCAATTTTGTCATACCAGTGCAAATCAAATCAAATCAAATCATTTATTTAGTTCATCACAAAGCTAAGACTTCTGAACTCGTCAAGTTACACAATACATTACAATACAGAAGATAATAAAAGTATTAAGCATTAAAAAAAATACAGATTAAAATATCAAAAGAATAAAGCACATCAATTTGTATGACAATACTGCAGTTTAAAATACACACACAATATAAATATACACATATAAATAATTAAGTAATGTTATTAGATATTTATGTTCCGTGTTTGAGACATATATTCAAAAAAATCATCAGTGTTATAGAAGGGGTTTTCGGTAAGTGTTGTTTTTATGTAGTTTTTGAATTTATTGAGATTTAACGAACGTACATTGATAGGTAAAACATTATAAAGTTTAATGTCCATTCTTGTTTGTGGTACTAATAAATTAGTTTTGTTTCTTGTGTCATGCATGTGAATGTCAGTCAATACGGGATACTTATCGATGTTTTGTTTGATATTTGACAATTTCATAAATATTTTTAATGAAAAGAGAGTCATGATTTTTAGTTTTTTAAATATTTAAATAAAAAAATAAATAAATAAATTAAATATCAAATGTTTAGTGCAATAACTAAAATAGAATAATAATGAACAAAACTGACCTAACACAAGTCTACTACTCTGCACGCAACTATTACAACAAATGAAATATGACGTGACTAATGTATGCCATAATATAGAGTGAGCAATACTATCGAAATTTGGATTAAACTATAGTCGTCCAACTAAGTAGCGTTCATTAACGCCATAAATTTAATAATTTTTTTCTCATGTTTTGTTAGATTTTTAATTGTAACTTTATTGGTGCTCTCAACTTCAATTTTAAGGGTGCATCTCCTTAAAGCTTTTCTTATAAGATCTACATCTCTCTGTATGCAGAATGACCATAAAGTCATCTAAACTAAAGCAAACCAGCTTAAATGTAGTCCTCCCAATAGAAGTTAATTGTTAATTCGCAATGTTTGGAAGGAAGAATTAGCAAAAAAGAAATTTAAAAACAAAAAGTTCTAACGTCGTTCTTTTCCACTATGAATAAATTTGAATTCTCATCAAGAATTTGAATACTATAATTTTCGATGATTCAAATCCTTGTTTCAACAACATAAATTCTTTTTTGTGGCTCGGGTGCTTTTTGCACAGGCATTCTGTGTTGTTGTTAATACGGGCGAATGGAACTAAGATCTTTCCCAATGTGACATGCTGACATCCATACATGAGACATTTATTATACTCTTCGCAAAAACGAAGAGTATATTTCATTTGATCGGCACATTTCTAAAACCGGAAGTATTGCTCGTAGAGAAAAAATTTTCATATCATTGTGTTAGTGAACGAATTTTGAACAACGTTCAAAATGTCCGTCCGTCCGTCTGTACGTCCGTCACGTTTTTTCTAAGCATGATAACTTAAAAAAGAAAAGTCCGATTGTTTTGAAATTTGGAAAGTAAGTTAGTGTTAGCTAGAGGAAGAACTCTATTGTTTCTTGAAAAAAATCAATCATTACATAAGAAAGTTATTAATCATTTAATTAAAAAAAAAAAAAAAATCCTTAATTTTTGTCGCCTTGTACTTAGATAGAAATCTTGCAAAATGTTATCTCTATAATATATATATTTTTTTTTGTTTATATATTTTACTAACATATATTTCTAATGCGTTGAAATATGATTCTGGAAAGATATACAGGGTGCGCCACTTAAAACTCCCCAGGCTTGTACTTTCTTATTTTTTTAAGTGGCCCATGCTGGGCGCATCAAATTATAGACATTTTTAAAGCCTTTAAACATGCATACAGAGTGATTTAAAAAAAAATTTTTGAAAAAATTGTTAAGAAAGGAAACTTAATTTCTTTGAATATTTTTTTACCTCACCTTGTACATGAAATGTGTTAATGTTTTCTTATAAAGGTTTTAATTAGCTTCAATTTATGTTATTACGTCATATTCGAGATTCTTTTTGGTTTTAGAGAAAGAAATTAAAATAACTCCTCCCGATTCCAAACTGATTTTTTTAAAATAACTGAAAAAATGTAAATAATAGTTTTATGCTTTATTTCTAAAAGACATATCACAAACAATACTCAACGTAACAAAGCAGCAACAAGAAACAAAAGAAATAAATATTTTTAAAAACAAATTTATATTAATGTATTAAATGAAGACCTAAGTGGATAAAGGTGTTATGTCACACTTTTAAAGTTTTGAGTAAATTAAACAAAACGGTTTTGAGTTGGAACTTATCTATTTTGTCTTCGATTCAAATAAATAATACCTCATAAAACAAATAATTTTGGGTTATGTTCTTTTGTTTACACTAATATTAAAGAACAATATCAAGCTGTTATGAAACTAGATTTTTCTGTCAAAAACTGTGTACATCCACTAAAATTACTGGTTGTATGTATGACATGGCGCCTTTATAATTAAAAAGTTTCTTTAAAATATTACAAATTTAGAATTCACCGTTTATTGGGTGTTAAATCTATATCAGGGGTGTTCAAAAATTGCATAAAGTAATTTTTTTAAAAAATGCGACATAACACCTTTATCCACTTAGGTCTTCAAATAATAGGAAATTGCAAATTTTGTATTTTTTAAAATTTTTTATTTTAATAACATAAACCTTTAAGAAAATATTAACACATTTCATAAAGGTGAAGTAAAAAAATATTCAAAGAAATTAAGTTTCCTTTCTTAACAATTTTTCAAAAAATTTTTTTTTAATCACTGTGCTGTGCATGTTTAAAGACTTTAAAAATGTTTACAATTTGATGTGCTCAACATGGTCATCGCTTCAAAAATAAAAAAGTTACAAGCCTGGGGAGTTTTAAGTGGCGCACCCTGTATATTACAGACATTCAATTTTTGTAGTAATGTGTAATGGTCCAATGGCTAAAGTTTTGCCTTGTTTGATTTGATTTTTTGTTTTGTTTTGCCTTTCAATCCAAGGATCGTGTGTTCGAATCCCAGACAGGTTGGATGTTTTTTTTTTCAATTTTCTTTCATATATTTTTCTTTCACAACAAAGCTTGTAGCACAAAATTTAGGATGCCCAAAAACTAGCATTATTTACAAGAAAACTGCGAAGAGTATCCTATAGAATGTGTGACAATTATATAAAAAGCTCAGTAAATTAGCGAAGAGTACGTTTTTAGCTTGTTTTAAGACCTACTGTGTATTTAGTGTCGGTTGCCGTAATTAAGTTTACCAGAGGCATACAAGGAAAATCCATCAAGTCCATTTTTAGACAATTTTTGATAATTGCAGTCACTTATCTTCCATATGAAAAACAAACCATATCAGGTGTCCGTTCAATATTATAGAAGTGACCATTTAGTGTAAGTCCAGTTTACACTGAACATGGACAGCTAAAATCAACTAAGGGTGTGTTCTTACTCAACTTACTCAACAGAACGTGCTAGAAAATATTGCGTAATTATCCACTAAGTCCTGAAATAGTAAGGTTATGTTCGTGTTTAGTGTTAGTTGATACGAGTAATTCTAACAAAATAGTGTATAGTGCACACATAGAGCTGGGCAAATATGTACTTACAAATACCTCATAAGTATTTAAATACTAGAAAGTATTTAAATACTTCTTGCAACAAGTATTTGTATTTATACTTGCAAATACTTTATCTAAAATATTTACTACTTAGTATTTGTGAAAATGATCCTAAAGTATTTATAAATACTTAAACTATTTAAATAACTGAGAAGTATTTAAATACTTTAAAAAAGTATTTAAATCCTTTTCTGACAGTATTTAAATACTTTCAGAAGTATTTGAATCTCAAAAGTATTTAAATAAATACAACAAATATAATCAAATACACCAGGGAGACAGGCAGATACTCCTCAAGAATGTATCATACTATGTAGTTAATAAACACATTGCATCATTCAGTCTTCAGTCATTCACGTCTTAATTCCCAGAAAGTTGGTTGAGAGCAGACATAGATGGTAAGTGTTAACTGTTAAGGTTAAGCTTTTGCAGAGTGAGAGGGAAATATGCGTTTATTTTCGATTTATTATAAATAATTAAATAACTTAACCAAATATACCATAATCTTTAAAACTCTTTTAAATAATTGCTATTGTTCTAACGAATACAACTATATAATTTTTTTTATTGTAAATTTCTGTTGTACTTGAATATCATAGTTTGTCAATGAAAATAGTTCCTAATTTCATTATTAAAGTATGGCATTTAACTATATACAAAGTTTATGATAGAAACTGTATATGGTTGTATTCCTTAGGGCAATGGGGAGTATGTGAAACTATTTTAGGGATTATACCATTTATGATTTTTTAAATATTTATAATAAACCGAAAATAAACGCATGTTTCCCTCTCACTCTGCACGTATATGTTTTGTGATTGTGACAGAGAACAGTTGAACTAGTGCCATAGTCTCTGTGCTTTATTTGGGTGTTTGCAGAAGACGCAAAGGTCTAGATCTACGGATAAGTAAAAGTCCAATACCCAACTAGAACTGATTAAGTATAGAGGTATTAAAATAGTGTTGTAGAAGTTCATGAAAGTCATGAAACCTAACATTTTGACACCTCAAATAGTGAAATAGTATTTAATATAATAATAATAATGATAATGATAATATTAAGTCTTTATTGATTTCTACAAAAATAGAAAATACAATTTGGCAACGTTTAGCCATTAAAGGCTATTTTTATTACACTTAACTATGCTTCAAAATATTTCAGTGTTATCAAAGTATTTAAATATTCAGAAAGTATTTAAATACTAAGTTTAAACTATTTAATTACTTTTGTTAATTATTATTTAAATGCTTTTATCTTTTGAAAATACTTAATATTTAAATACTTTCAAATTTCTGAAAGTATTTAGTATTTAATATTTAAATACCTTTTCAAAGTATTTGCCCAGCTCTGTGCACACGTATTATATGATTTTGATGAACCCTTATCTGACTTAATCCCTTTATCTAAAATATTGCAAGCATCTTCGAAGTTGTAACAAGAAGAACACACTAAGTCCAGGTGTTTTTTTTTTTTTTTGAAAAATAAAAATAAAATAATGTGTTAGGTTAATTATTTTAATGTTTTTGCAAATAACTACTAAATCAAAATAAATACATTTGAAATATTTAGTTAACTCATTTGATTTTACACTTTCTAATAAATATTACTATCCATTTTTCTCGAAACTACATATTTTGGACTTAGTTGCTTTTCCTTGTACGCCCACGATATATAAGGATCCAAATAAGATATCCATGATTTGAATCATTTTTGATGATTCAAACCCGTTAATCGAGTCCCAGTTCTACTATGTAGAATAATTCGCCGTACCACTATTTCCAATATTTCATGTTTTAGGTGGCATGTATGCAATTCGTCAACATCATAGTACACTCAGTGGAGGACATGAATTTCAGGGTACACTTGCAATATGAATTCACCGCTCTTGGCCTCGACAATTACCTGGAAAAATTGCGATTCACAGAAAGCGAGGAATTGCAGGTTCAAATCTCCGCCTATCTGGATAACGTTTTCGATGTGGCTGCTCTAATGGAAGACAGTGAAACAAAGACGGCGGCCCTTGAGAAAGTCGGGGAACTAGAAGACGAAGTGGCACAGGTACATATCTATCTTATCTATTATATAACAGTTTACCACAGAATTTAAGTCATTCAAAATATAAAAAAATTTAAAAAGTGTATTAAGATTTTTTTACTTAATATACACGGTAACGGGAATAGTTAAAATTATTTTCTAAATTAAAAAGCGGTGCTCAAATAACGATCCATTATTAATATTTCATTCAATAGAGTTTTTTCTTTTACATTTCTGATTTGGGCACGAAATATATTGACTGCCCTCTTTTTTATGAGCAAAAATGTCTCTTAACAGCGGAGATGAGTAAAGGAAACTTTTCCATATTGTGAATGATAATGGCAAGTCTAGAAAGTTTTATGCTAGTTCTGACGTTCAATGGGGGAGTAACCTAGGCCCACTATTGTTCCTAACGATATCACTAATGTAACAAACTGTGTGAGGCTCCTCTATGCTGATGACATAAAAATGTTGAGGGTTATCAAAAGTATACAGAATTGTGAATACCAAAGTAATATTAAGAATATTTATAGCTGGTCAGAACAAAACAAATTACCTTCTAATATTGATAAATGCTGTACATAAGTCTCACAAAAGAAATACTCGCACTAATTTTGACTACAACATGAACAATATAGCTCTTACCTGAGTACTTGGAATTAAAGACCTTGAAATAATAACACAGGCCCACAAAAAAAAGTTATTTGAACTGGACCTCTGAATATATTTTTCTTTAGTATTTTTCCGCTGATTATGAATCTGAAGTCAGAATTGGGGGTATATTACAGAGAAACACCCGAAAAGCTGTCAAAAAATGCGTTTTTTATGATTTTTTGGGTGGTAAAATATGCGTGAGGCGTGTTCGGCTAGGCTGCATGTATCTTTCTTATGTTTCTTTGCCGTACTGACCTCGAATCTATTGTTAGAATTCAGGGCTAATTGTAAAAATGTTGAGGAAAATAAAAAAACTGTATAAAATCGCGTTTTTCTCGGATACTATGTTTTTTTATCGATATCACGCTTTTTTCATGAATACATAGCGTGTTACGATGGCCTGCGTAGACCTTTTTTTTGAGTAATTTTTCCAGCTGATCACAAATGTTGAGTCAAATTTGAAGGTCGGTGATGAAAATATTGAGAAAAATTTAAAAAACTCAAAAATCGGGTTTTTCATGGATGTCGCATTTTTTCATGAACGCATAGCGTGTAATGGTCTGAATGTACCTTTATCGAGTAATTTTTTTCTGCTGATCACGAATCTGGAGTCAAATTTTGGGGTCAGTGATGAAAACACTGAGAAAAATCAAGAAAACTGTCAAAAATCTGTTTTTTTCAGGATACCCAATCACTGTGCGTGATTATAGTATTTCAATTTTATATGGGTTTTCGTTTTCGAACAGGCCTATCTTCAATCGATATGTATAAGAGGTTTCTTCGTCGTTTCGTTCCTTTTGGTTTCACTTCTCTTTGTAGCATCCAGCAGTAAACTGCTAACATGTTGACATTCCATTTACCCTGAAATCGACGTTCAAAGTCTTTTAAATCTTGGTGGAATCTTTCTCCCTGCTCATAAAAAATGTCGGTGTCTTTGTGATATTACTGATATATAAAATAAATTCTACTTACATTAAAATGATCCTCGCAACAGTGTACATGTGTTTCATCCCCTAAAAGGTCAGACTTTCGCATAGCACGTTGCCATAACCTCTTTACATCTTTATCTCCTCGAGGTAAACTAATAAATATTTTATTTGGTGTTGTCACGCTTGTACTTTTACATCTAGGAACTACACAATACTTGCATTTTTTTTCCATGTTAGCACAAAATCACTTAATATTATTATATAAACAAAATAGCCGACTACTCTAATGAATAATAAAGTCATCGCACAGAACGATTTAGCCACTTGCATTCTCAGCCGTGTTCACTGGCCAGTTCAGCTATCTGACGTCACAACTCAACTACATGGTTATCCTGAGCGTTTTTAAGCGCGCCGACTTTAATAATTTTTTTATACATGAAGGCGGCGTCAGTAAATTGTAAATTTTGGCATACTTACTATACTCACCAAGCTCTTTCAGAATATGTAATAATAAAAAATTGTTAAATGAGCCTATTACTTGCAGAACTCTCTTCTATCAGAATATGTGTTCTGTATAACAAGTATAGCGCCTCGAGTTCTAATCTGGACATTAATGTAATGACTTTAGGAAGCTATAAGAAAAATATAAATAATAAATGATGTCTCATCTAAAAATGATTTGTAATGGATGTATTTCTCTATTTCCTCTTTGTTCGAATATTTTATTTTATGATTAGACAGCCTCCAGTGTGTGTAATGGGGTGTGTGTGGGTCTGTATATGTGTTTATTTAATTTATCTGTTCTGTGTCACTGTCTGTTACGTAAGTTCTCTTGTTTTTTGTATATTTTCCTCTTCTGGAATGTGTTGGGGGGTAGTTAGGAGGTAAACATACTAAAAGTCCCCGCCCCTAGCCTCGCCGCTTCAGGGGGGAGGGGGTGAAAACTTTTATTTTTTCAATTCTTCGCTTATAACTCGGAAACGATGCGTTGTATGGAAAAAGGTAACCTATGCATAATTAAATTTCTTACAAGAATGTCATTTTCTTCCTATGTGATATAGTTTACGAGATATTCTCCAGCCAAAGTAGATAATTACTAAATAAATTAATTAGGTACCTTGAATATTTCTATCAAAGCGGGTCTGCTAATAAATCACAGTCACAAAACAATCTTTATTCTACAACACTCGATGTATTTACTAAGGTAATATTTTGTCAAAATCTATACATTTCCTTAAATATACAGTGTGACTCACTTAAAATGAAGACACCCCTAAATTTTTTATTTTGTTTCCGATTTGAATCAAATTTTACTCAAGTACGGAACAAATTAGGATCTACTTACAACCAGAAAAACATTCGCCTGCTACAAAGATAAAGCCACCTGCGGTACCATAATATGCGGAAAAAATAAAAACATTTTGTATGTTAAAAATTCTAAAAAATGCATCGGATCGGCATCACAAACGTACAAACACCAAAATTTGATTTGGTTATAGATGGGGGATTTCTCATACATAAGCTCATCTGGCAAAGGAAATCCTCAGTTTCCGCAATTTGTGGTGGATACGTGAAATTCGTTAAGGCCCACTAATATGATTTTTAATTTTTTTCTGCATTTTGGTACCGCAGGTGGCTTTGCCTTTGTAGCAGGCGAACGTTTTTCTGGTCGTAAGTAGATCCTAATTTGTTCTATACTTGAGTAAAATTTGATTCAAGACGGAAACAAAGAAAAAGTTATGAGGGTGTCTTCATTTTAAGAAATGTATGAATTTGGACAAAATATTACGTTAGTAAATACGTCAAATGTTGTAAAATAAAGATTGTTTTGTGACTGTGATTTATTAACAGACCACAGTAAACCGCTTTGATAGAAATATCTAAGGTACCTAATTAATTTGTTTATTAATTATCTATTTTGGCTGGCGAATATCTCGTAAACCATTATACATAGGAAGAAAATGAATATAGACGTTCTTGTAAGAAATTTAATTATGTTTAATTTTGCATAAATCACCTTTTTCCGTACGACGCATCTTTTCCGAGTTATAAGCGAACAATCAAAAAAGGAACTTTCCACCCCCCTCTCCCCTGAAGCGGCGGGGCTAGGGGCACGAACTTTTAGTATGTTTACCTCTTAACTAGCTCCAACACATTCCTGAAGAGAAAAATTCTTCTCTCCTACATAATCTGTACAACTCTGTCGTTGACTGGATTAATTAGGAATATTTTCAGTAAAGATTATAACTATATAGTTTAGGTTTATAGACATACCCTGTTATAGGTCTTATTTAGGTTTGTTGTAGTAGTCCAAATAAATAAATAAATAAATAAATAAATCAGTACTTGCACTTTTATGTCTGTCGTGAGTACAATGTTTTACTGCATTCGATTTGCGGGTGTAAGATATTGTCGTATTACATAATGAACAACGTAGAGTAGTAGAAGCATAGCATTATCTGGGATATAAGGATGTGCAATTGCAATAAAATGTTCTCGGTCGAGAAGCTGTGTAATGCAGCGAAATTAAAACTGCCAACTCTGGTATTTACATAGATTACACACAGCTCCCTGGCGGCGAAAGAATGTGAAGATATTTCTGATTCAAAATAGGTTTATATCACTAAAATTATTCATCGCTGGCAAACACAAACTACTTCCAAGCCAATTTTGTACTGTCGCAGCTCGTGGCACTGATCGAGACATATTTACCTTTTTGATATTTACCTAGAACCGAAGTAATTAGTACAAATTCAAGTCATGAACAGCCCGACAGCAAAGGAACTAGGCAGCAAGGTCAAAGAATTAAAAAGGAAATATGTGGTCGAGTGTAATTCGTTGTAGACAAAAACACAGTTTATTAGAAAACACTATAGTATTAAAAAAAGTTATAGAAATACATATAGTAGATACAAAGATACAAGTTATTTTCAGTTTTTTTACATTTATATAATTCCGTATTTCAGTAAATGACATATTAGAATGATTATAAATAAAATGTCAAAGGGTAACGCCAATTATTATTTCTCTCTTCAAAAAATACACTGACTTAATGAAATTTGCTCTGGCAACATGTAACAGATTGGACATTTTGATGGTTCAATGAGAATTTTTTTATGGAACTTTTCATAGATTGACAGGTTTTATTTAAAATTTTGTAGTAAACAACCTGTTTTTATCAATAATCACGTTTATTTATCGATGTATTATATTTATAAGGCGGAAACTTCATGGCAGTCTTACTATTCCCATTACCGTGATATAACCCATATTTGTCGGACTAATTATGGAGATATCATTTTATTATTAGTTATTATGTCGTGATTTCATGTTTTGTTCTACTTTTTATTGTAAATATAAGTTGTAAAGCATTCCTTAAAATAAAAAATTATTATTATTTTTATTATTATTATTATCTTGTGTATTTCTATTATCTGATGTAAATGATTATTTTCAGTTGCACGAGAGGTTGCAAGATATAGAGCACAGAGCACTGGAGAAGATAGCTCATATAGAAACGGAATTGATTCAAGTTAGGCAAGAACGTGACGAATTGGTAGAGGTTAAAAAGAAGGCCGATGAGGAAGTGTCGACATTAAGGAGGGTGGTGCAACATCACGAGCAGGAGTCTAGGAATCGACAGTCCATGTTTGAATCAAAAATTGCCGAATTGGAGCATGTTAGCAGCTTGCCAAGAGGAACGTCAAGTAAGATGAATAACTTAAATTATGCTTTACGTATTGTAGCCAGTAGTGATTACACTTAAATTGACAAAAAACTTACTATGTAAACGGTCTGTCATCTTTAAATTTTACTTCCCTAGCTTACTGAAGACATGTCCGAAGTATTGTAATAATGAAAAAGTACTCTCCGAGATTTTTTTGATTTTTACGTTTGAGACTATGTAGATTGGGAAAATTAAGATTTTTCAATTCCATCGGTCTAACTGACTGTTATATCTACAAAATTATTTAACACAGGAAAGTAACATTTGTAGATAGTTCATGTTATTGCCAACGAAACAATAAGATATATTTTTAGTGAAAAATAGAGATCGTGGACATCATAAAGTGCACCATTTTTGGTTCTAGTCCCCAGTTCTTGCCTACCATTCCTCTGACCCATAAGGCCCGCATTGCTTTGGTAGTCATGCTGTCTGGATGTGTTTTGAAGTTTAATGTGGTGTCTAGAATCAGTCCCATATATTTGACTTTGTTGCTCACCTGCAATTTATTTCCCCAGAGATATAATTTTCCTTGAGTTTCCTCTTTTTTATGAAGGTGATCTTCCTGGGTTTACGGAAAGACCTTCCTGGGTGCATCATCTGTCTACCATGACGAGGGCTCTCTACAGCTTTTCTGATGCAGCGCCCTCGTATTTTCCTATTACTAGAATTGCGATATCGTCTATAAAACCTTGCGTATATATTCCCTGCTGTTCCAGTTGAGATAAGAGCTCGTCGACCAGGCACCATAGGAGAGGTGATAAGACACCTTTAGTTTTCCAAAAGTTACAACATTTGACTCAAATATATTAAGAACGGTTGGAATTTCGAAACTTTTTCATATATAGAAATTTGATTCAAAATTAAAGCTCTTTCACATGCACTATCTCATGGTATCTCAGTCAAGCATATTATGCTTGTCACATTCTATAGTCACTGGGTTCGAGACCCAGCCCCGGCACTGACAATGTCAGTGGATATAGATGTATGTTTGTGTTTTTCCGAACATGTAACACTCTTCTGCACAACCAAACATAATATTTGGCGCCCAACGTGGGGCCATTTATTGTCTACTATATGTTATGTGTTTATGTTTGTTCCTACATCTCAAAGTTCCTGTCATCGAAACATTTATCTGTAGAGCAGCGCCATCTACATCTCAACATATTAAAAAACTATTTGTATTCAAAATCGAAGCCATTTTATTTTATACATTCCAGTAATTTGCTTTTACAGAATTAAAACATCTCCATTAATTTCCAAAATATATTGCATGGAAATTTTTATTGTTACACCCTGTGTTTGTTCTTTATATACCTATGTATAATTTTATAATTATGATACTTATCCTATAAATGGAACTTATTCTGTATAAACCAGGGTGTATTAAAAAGGTGATGTGATGACAACCCTCACAGTGGCTTCATAAGTGCTTACTTCGTACATAATGTAATAGATGGCAGGATCAATAAGTTCTCTCATTACTTACGCATAGATAGATAATTTTACAGGTTCTGTGCATACAGTGTAGCATACATTCCCGGACTTTTGTTTTTGTTTAGTGAAACTAGAGTCCAATGACATTTGACATTAAGTAGCTAAATTAAAACATTGAAAGAATATATGCAACACTACATGCAGCATTGCACGTGTCACCACAGTTAACCTCAAAAATATATGTTTCTTAAGATTTACAGGTATTACGTAGCTATTATTAAAATTTCTGCCTAGTTCCTATACTTTCAACCAAAGTCAAGTTCAACGTAATGTGTATGAAGTTTTAAATAGTTTGTCACAATAAAATAAGACACTTTTTGCAGGTTAAGAATCTAACCTATAATGAATTTTTAAATATTTGCTTGGAGCCAGTATGGCTCCAAGCTAAAAATGCCTATACAAACATTAAAAATGAGAATAAACAAAAAACCTTAAAATTTGAGGTTATGTTAGTTATACAATGCGCATGCCCAGGTTATTGTAGGACCTTATTGCTCGCGCCATCTACTAAAGTAAATAGAAACCATGCACTTATGAAGCCATTATTATAATAGGAAAGTGCCGTACGTCAGACCACCTATTTAATACACCGTGGTATAAACTAAGTAAATAAAATAAATCATTATTTTCAGTGTCTGGTATCTCAGATCTTCCTCCATCAGTCCCAGATGCCACTTCAACACCCAGTAAGATAGATATTGCCGCACCTCCACCTGCACCTTGTCCCCCTCCGGCACCTGCGGCTCCGCCTCCACCACCCTGCCCTCCTCCCCCGCCCTTAAAAACGTCCTCAGTCCCCGTACCCCCACCTCCGGCAGGGTTCATGCAAGCTCCCGATGGTGCCATGACGATAAAGAGGAAGGTCCAGACAAAGTACAAACTACCTACTATTAATTGGATTGCCCTCAAGCCCAATCAAGTGAGGGGCACGATTTTCAATGAACTGGATGACGATAAGTTACATGGGCATATAGATTTCAATGATTTTGAGGAGAGGTTTAAGATCGGTAGTGCCAACATGTTGTCTAATGGTGTTAGCGAGGCTGATGGTTTATCGACGTTCCCCAGCAAGAGATTTAAGAAACCAGAAAACGTGACATTGTTGGAACATACTAGGCTGAGGAATATTGGTAAGTTTCATAGTTTATTTATGACAATATTCTTTAATATATTAACCAACTAGCACTATTAGTTGCTGGAGCCAATCGATTATTGTAGGCACCCAATTTAAAACATTAGTCTTTTTCAATTTCACTTTTATAATTCTAAAAAATTGTCTCCAATATTGTAGAAAGTTTTCATTTTCAGGTATTCTTTGATGTTTTGTTTACATTTGTTAAAATCCAGAGATGGATAAAAACCGGGTTTTTATTTTTTGGGGTTTTTACCCGGGAAAAAATCGTTTTTTTTCCCTGGAAAAATATTTTTTTTATCAAAATTTAAAAAACCGTCATTTTGATACCAAATATGTTAGGTATATTTGATTGTATTCATAACATTTAAGGGCTTTAATACTATTTTTCTAGTGTTGGGCGATATATCGATAACCGTTTTCTATCACGGTTATCGGAGAATAACTGGAGCTACCGGTGATCGGAGTAAAAGCGAACCAGTTATTCAGCGACTCGGAAGAGCCTGTGTACAGTCATCGCGGCACGGATAACGCTATCAAATAGCCACTGATTTTGCGATTCGATATTTTATTCTTTGTATTGAATTTAGCGTTTTGACAAATCACCGGTTTGTTTTATCAGTCAGTAGCTGATGCCGTAAACATTGTTTACAGTTAAATTCACAAATGCCGCGTAGACTGCGTAGGAGCGAGTTTATTTGTGTACCGCGTGCCATGTCCTATATGTTAATTTTCGATTTATGCTGTAGTACTTAAAATAAATTTTATATAAATTCTAAACTGTGAATATGCCAAGAAAACAAAAAAAACCAGTGAAATATGGAATTTCTTTACATCAATTGAGGTGAGGGAAAATCATTACGCAACATGTAATATAGCAGTTACTGTTTTCTGTTTTATTATTTTTATATTAAAAAAATACAAGTGAATACTTATTTCTTATTTCAGTAATTATTATTATATACTAATATTTATGACAGCACATAGGTTGAGACTGCTGATGAGAGTAAAATGTAACATTCTTATTCTGTGGGAATCATCATTAACTAAATAACTAATTGGTTTACGGTTTATCAGAGACCAACCAAACGCAAAAATATTAATACCGCACAACGATACCGACTCATAAATAAACATCGTCTTCATGAAAGTGATTTGATTTTCAATAACTGGTTATTGAAATAACTGTTAAAAATAACGGTTATTTCACAATAACTGTATCCGTTTTACCGGTTACTCGAAAATCACTGTGCTTCCCAACACTATATTTTTCTTTGATTTAGTTCTAACCTAACTTTTAGTCTAATAGTTAGGTTAAAATTGGCGGCAAATTCAAAAATGAGAAAAAACGTTTTTTTTTTTTCGTTTTAACCCTCGCCACAAAAGACCCTGGCCTTCTGGCCTTCCCGCCAATTTTGAATTTTTATGCGCATATGTCATATGTCGGTGGTATTATTGTCAACCTATAATTCCGCAGGTTTCGAAATTCACCGATGGAGCGCACCGATAAGCAATAACATTATATGATTTTATATTTTGAAAAACATAGCCAATCAGCTTCGAATGTTATCTACCGGTGTGCCCAGTGGTGAATTTAGAAAAGTGCGGAATTATAGGTTGACAATAATACAACCGACAAGATGGCCGAAGGTCACCCCAATTTACCAATGAAACATCAAACGTTCCGCCTCCAGTGACGCTTCTGGTATAGGTCTTCTGTGCCCCCGCAGGAAAAAAAACATTTCTAACCTAACCCAACTTTTAGTCTAAAAGTTGGGTTAAAATTGGCGGTAAGTTCAAAAATGGAAAAGAAACCTGTTTTTTTTTTATTTTAACCCTCCCAGGAAAAAACCCATTTTTGAGAAAATTCCCGATGAGGGAAAAAGCCATTGCCATCTCTGTTAAAATCTAAGGATTTTACTCTATCAGGCAATTATAAAAATTAATACAATAGTCAGTGCCCGGATCTGGATTTCATAAGCCTAGGTTAGGTTAGGTTGAAATGTGTGTGGGCTAGTAATAGTAACCTCTAGTAACCTCTACCGCGACCATCTGGTCTATTGTGCTCACTCCTAATTATATTTCACCCAATAGGTTCAGCTTTTTGATAAAGAATGTGCGCTACCGTTTCATCCTTCTCCAAACACAGTCGGCATTCAGTGTTGTCCGCTATTCCGAGTCTGTGTAGGTGGTGATTTAGTCTGCAGTGCCCAGTGTATAGACCAACTAGAGTAGTTAAGTAAGGAGAGAATGAGCCCACTTCAAGGTCAAGCTGGAGCTGTGACGTCAGCACGCCCGCAGCCCCGCGGGTGGCGCGCAGGTGATAGATGATAGATCCTATGATCTAGGTTCTAGTGTGAGGTGAGATAATGCTAGATGATAGATCCTATTATCTAGGTTGTAGTGTGAGGTGGGATCTTCTTAGATGATAGGTGATAGGACCTAATGGGAGGGGGGAGATCCAATCCCCGAGCTTAGATATTAGATTATAGCTAAAGATAAGAGATTATATCTAAGAGGGGGTGGCTAAGAGTATATAGGATGTATCTAGTAATAAAAGAAGTATACAGGGTGTATTTAGTAATACAAATAAGTATATAAGGTGTACTAGTGATATGGTGTATCTAGTAATAAAAATAAGATGGCTGCCGTTTATTGTTTATAGTTATTGGCGAATAGTATTGCATGTTTACGTTAGAGGGCGTTAGAGGTTAAGAAAATGGCTACAGACATCCATCATTGAGTTTAAATAGACAAGTCTTATATATGGAATAAATATTCATCTACTTCAATACGTAAATTTTATATTTGAATGTTAAAACTGTGACCAAATGCAGAGACGTTATCGGATTCCAGGAAATTGTTAATGTAAATAAATGCGACTGTCTACGGCTATATGTATATTTAAAACGTGATTAATTGTCTTTAGATAACAGCATCCGGCGGTTATAATACAATGACTAATAAGTCACGTGATCTATTATAAGGAGCGTCTCAGGGTTTGGAGAGAAATAATGTAAACAATGAAATCATCATATTTTTTCCCATATTTTTTCTGCTTACTTGATACGAAAAGTGGGGGTGGAATACAGCATAAAAGTAAAGACCTGAGATCGCTGCATTCATTCACAATCTTAAAGTCGATATATACAAGCAGCAGCAGCAGCAATGTCTTTCACAAAAATTAACGTTGAAGCTCATGTCACGCCGTTCATGAAAATCTATGAGCTGGAAGTCGATAGAAAATATAAAGTGCTAGATATATATAAAGCACTTTCACCGTATGGTATCCAGGTCCAAGTAATCCTCGAAAATTGTAAAGTGAGTCTACCAGCCAGATACTCACGCATTATTTCTGATGATGATATGGTAACGCTACAACAAACCATTATACTAAAAGAAGTGTACTTGGTATATAGAGGGCTAGCAGGCACGACTACTAACATTGAATTCATCGAGTCCTAAAGATGGATCCCGAAACATATAAGAAGAGGTTACAGTACTTTATAAACAATTTAAAATTACTCGGAGAAGACGTTAAGTACGTTGAAGTTTTACGTACATTTCAACATGTCAGTATCCAGCCGAAGAAGTCCAAGAACAGTTCAGTTCAGCGAGGACGTTAAAATTCATCACATTTACCATTGGAGCTATGCCCATAGAACTGCTAGATGTGGTAACTGGATGCAAGACGCCCGCGATCGAGATCGTTTTCAAATTAAAATATTACGATACGCTCAAATAATTAATCCAGTACTTGAACATAAATATTCTGTTATTATATCACAAAACATGTAACCTCTTTCTTATATGTATTAATAAATTAATTTAAAAAATGGTTGACTATTATTACCCATTTCCTAATTAAATGAAGAATTCAGATTTTTTTTTTTTCAAGTTTATTGTAACGAAAATGTTCATGCTACATTTTATGTCTTTTTTAATGTCGAATTTAAATATGCAATCAAAAAAATTAAATCTTAAAAAATAAAGCCAGCCCAGGCAAAAAATGAAAAAATTCATATTTTTCAAGTTTATTGTAACGAAAATGTTCATGCTACATTTTATGTGTTTTTTAATGCTGAATTCAAATATGCAATCAAAAAAATTAAATCTTAAAAAATAAAGCCACCCCAGACGAAAAATAAAAAAATAATTTAATTTTTATAATATATTTTATTTATCTGAACGCATAATACAGTAATAAAGCTTATATATGTACATGGAATACATAACCTATAAAAATAATAGCAATAATAATAATAATAATAATAATAATAATAATAATAATTAATATAAGTGCATAAAAATTAAACAATGCTACTTTTTTCAATCCAACTGTTATGGGAACTGTCAAATCCAAGCCATTTAACGAAAACCTTATTTCCTTTCTTCCTTAAAACTTTCTCAACGAGATACATGTCTGAATGTTTAACCTTCTGCAGTTCTTCAGTATAGAAGCATCCTTCTATTGGCTGTTTCTGTGCATCGGTCAGTAAGTATGTTATGGGGCTGGTATAATTAATTTTTGAAATAGTAAATATTTCATTAGACCAATTAGGAGTATAACCTTTATCGAACACGCCTCTGTACTTGCTTATTCTCACATGATCGTTAATTTTAAATTTAGGTAATTGCGTGTATGTAATTGTAGGATAATTGTAAACGGATTTCAAGAGTATTTTTTCATTCTTTTTATTTACATCTACAGGTTTCATGCCGATGGTACTATGCCTAGTATTATTATATTTCTTAATAATATCAGCAAGTAAATTATACCACCGAAAAGAACCATTTATACTAAATTCTTTATACATCATAGATTTTATAGTCCTATTTACGCGTTCGACTACTGAACATTTTTTAGTGCTATACGAAGAATAATGATTAATTTTATATTTTTTCATTAATTTTTGAAAATTAATATTATAAAATTCGGTTCCATTATCAGTCTGTAAATTGACGGGGATTCGTTTATCTGCGACTAATATTTTTTCCATAGCTCGAGTAACATTTACGCCAGATTTAGATTTAACTGGTTCAGCCCATACGTACTTTGAAAAAACATCAATTACAATGAGAATATATTTATAATTTTTATTGTAATTAGCATATGGAATCATTTCGACTAAGTCAGCCTGAAGCAATTCATTTAAACCTCTAACTACGACTTTTCGTCTCTTAAAGTTAATTCTAGCCGGCTTATGTATTTCATTAACAATATCTCTTTTTACAGCAGACATGTTTACAGTTCAACAATAATTTACGTACTGTTAAATTAATCCAGCGGTTCGATTATTTTACTTTCTAATAGTTCCTCTAAAATTCTATTTATTTCATTCGTATGACTTGAATTGCCTGCCTCCTGTGAAGCTATCAAAAGCCTAAGACGATCGACGAGTTCATTAGGATCGTCCCAATATACGTAATCAATAGCATTATCGGTGACTTGCATCATTAATTCACCGCCTTTTACTTTACCAGGAGCACGTTGCCGAGGTTCGCGAGCGTAAAGCATCGGTTTAATAATATGCAGGTACTTCCAGCTCTTACTACCAGACTTTTGCTTTTCAGAATCATAATTTCTCTTATGTGCGCTAGTCCTTTTTACAATATCAATGTACTGTTTCTTATCATCATAGTTATAGTGATGCGAACGTTTTTTAAATAGTAATTCATAAAGACCGCGAGTGCCCTGATACTCTTTATTATTTATTATTAAATTGTCACCGTCAAACTGAATGGCAGAATTTCCAATATAATATTTATCTTCTTCGGGATTATATCGTACACCATATCGAAAATCATGTGTATTTTCAGTATCATGCATCATCTCAGATATATATGTTTTAGGCAGATCGCTAAATTTCTCAAGATACTTCTCATCTGACTGGTCGTCTTCTTCAGAGTCGACAATCGACGGTGACGGTGTAATATTAATATTTTTTTCATCCTCTGAGGGTTCAGACTTTTTCTTAATGTTTAAATTCTCGTCCGTCTCAAGCTTGATATGTTTAGCTATTGAATGTAACGGTGCGGTGATTGGGGCAAAAGACTTTTCGATTTGCAGATCGTGCATTTTGAGTGCCTCTAATTTGCGCTTTACGGCTTTCCGAGCTTCGATAATTTTATTAGTAATGTCCATGTCGACAGGTGCGTCAGATAACATGTGTAATTATCAACTGATTGAGATAGTAAAATCACAGGTATATATACTCGTCAAACCCCTTTCTGTATCGGCCATGTTTAATATCGCTATCTTTATCTATCACTAGGAATCCGTATTTATCTTTCCAGCATAACGAGCACATATGTTTGAAATCCTCAAAGCTCATATCGGTATTAACGTGATCGGAATATACATGTCTAAGATTCATGTCATCCTGCTTGAATAATATCAGTAAATTTGCATTGTCTCTTATCAGATGTTTTGGAATGCGGGTATAGGTCTGACAGAGATAGAAGCTGTCTATCTGTTTATGCCGTCCCATGCTAAAGTAGTCACGCATCACACTTTGATTGTCGCAAGCTACGTCATCAAATATAAAAATGGAATTAATTTTAGCTTGCGCAGGCGTCATTATTACATCGCTATCCTTGAATTCATGATATCCCACGATCGAGCCGAGTACTTTTCTAAGATATTCATATTTAGGCTGGTAGAGAGATTTCGAGTAGACGTAAACATTCTTGAAACGCAAGCCGTGTGGATGAGTCAGCAGGCTTATCACGATGTTTGTTTTCCCACAATTTGAAGGTCCGCAAATGATACACCTGATGCTGTCGGGTAACAGAGGACCATGTCTACTATCTTTTTTCACATGACTATCGAAATCGAGATTATCGATTTTCAGACTGTTACCTGTCTTGATGAAACGCATGATTGACACTGAGGTATTTCCACCAGGAGTTTAAGTATAAATAGCTTTCGATCACCTGTAACACCTCAGTCTACTATTACATGTGATAGAGGTAACATGGCTGTAAACGCTCTCATAAATAAATTACCTTTCGAAGCCCATATCCCTGGCTATCGTTTCTGCGGCCCGGGTACTAAATTAGAAAAAAGACTGGCGCGAGGAGATCGCGGAATTAATGGTCTAGATGAGGCGTGTCGTGACCACGACATACAATATTCTAAAGTCAATGATGTGAAAGGACGGCATATTGCCGATAAAGAATTGGCAAAACGTGCTCTGAAGCGTGTATTTGCTAGGGATTCGTCCATCGGAGAAAGAGCGGCAGCAGCCGGTGTAGCAGGCATCATGAGTGCTAAAGTTAAATTAGGCTTGGGATGTAAAAAAAGAAAATGTGGCGGTACGATGACGTTTAAAAAAATATCCAATAAAATTCGTAAACTAGTACGTGGAGCTCCCTCTGTCGGAGATGCTATTAAAAAGGCCTCTCGTGCAGTACAGCGTATTAAAAAAGATAAAAAAATATCACCGATGGCTGCTCGCGTTATTCCTATACCGAAGACGGGTGGCGTTCTACCGCTAATACCAATATTTGCCGGACTTAGTGCTCTGGGAGCGCTAGCCGGCGGATCTGCAGGTATAGCGAAAGCTGTAAGAGATTCTCAGGCGGCATCCTCCCAGCTTAAAGAATCTAAACGTCACAATCAGGCTATGGAGAGTATCGCCCTCGGTAAGGGACTCTATCTTCGTCCCTATCGAACGGGACTTGGACTATACATGAATAAAAACACCAACAGCAAGTGACTAGTAAAATTACCAAATCGAGCGCTCACCGACGTGGATCTGAAAAAATATGTTAAGATGTTAAATATACCTAATTTTCGAGGAATATTTATGCGAGACCGACTACCTAAACGCGTACATAAAATTGAGACGGGCATTGTGAACTTGGATAGTGATAGCGGTAATGGTACTCATTGGACTGCATACTTTAAGAACGGTTCGAAAGCCGTTTATTATGATAGTTTTGGTAATTTACAGCCTCCTCTCGAATTAATAAAATATTTAAATTGTTCTATTGAATACAATCACAAGCAGTATCAGTCTTATGACACAGTAAATTGTGGACATCTGTGTTTACAATTTCTATATAATGCGTCATGCTTTTAAGTCACGTTCATTCTCAGAGCTAACCTTGAAGCCGCAACATGTCTTGTACGTTTACATTATCCGGCAAATCATCTAATTTAACCGCGCACTTTTCCCCACCCATAGACCTTGAAGACGGCGCTGAATATTCGCTTGCTTTAATAAATTTCGAGGCGTATAACTCCATACCGAACATAGACGCTACAAATAATCATATATATTATGATACAGACGATAAGTTTATAAAAATTCCGGAGGGCTCGTATGAAATAGAAGATATAAATAATTACGTAAGAAAGCATTTTATTCTGAATCATGGTAACGATGGTCATATTTCTATAGTATCCAATAAAAATACGTTAAAAGTGGAAATAAAATCCACGAAGATGATAAATTTTGAAAAGCTCCTCTGGTAGTTATCGACTGGTCGTGTCAGAATGAGGTTGTAAAGTCGAGTGCAGTGGACATTAGGTTGGAATTTAGCACTAATAAAAATATTCCGAAAGACACTGCTGCATATTGTCTTATAATTCATGATAGATTGATTTTTTACAATCCTTTAACCAGTATAGTTCGTCCATACTAATATGTATATAATAGACGTGCAGGGCTTCCAGCATAAAAAGGAGTTAGCTTTTACATGTAAAGAAATTTCAATTTTTAATATTACCGATGTCTCGTGTGTACATCGGATAATTAAACCGACTGTTAGTTACGGGCTTCTTACACGCAATATTAAGAAGCAAATTAATTGGATAACTGATCATGTGCACGGCCTCCAATGGTCCACGCCTTATGATAATCTCCGGTACGGTGACCTGCAGGACTTCATCGACAGCCACGTACTTGAGAGAGAAGCAAAAGTTTATGTCAAGGGGCTGGAAAAGAAGCGATGGCTTCAGCATTATCTGTCTAATAATAATAATATTATAGACTTATATAATTGTAATAATATGAATAGTTTAATGTTAAATAATTTAGAATATCATTGTCATAAACATATTAATAATCATTTACGCTGCTCTAGGCAGAATGTCTACTCGATATATCAGTGGTATATTGTAAATAAAGATAAGGATTTTGAATAAACAAATTTATGCTAACCATACTGGCTTTTATTTCTGTATACATGTGTGCGTGTATGAATGACTAGTGGGGTGGGGGGCAGAGAGAGAAGTGGGGGGAGAGCTCTCGCCTCGAGCCAGAGCGCGGTGATCAGTTAGACGCTGCAAAGATGCACCATCAAACGGGGCTTAGAGAGCTGATAGCGGGCAATATTTGCCAATGTTCAATGTGTCAAGTCCCACCGGAGGGCTGGAGGTACCTGGGGCTGCCTCAGCCCCAGGACCCCGTAACGCAACCACCACCGCCACCACAGGAGATGCCCCGGCCGATACTCTTAGCCGACATCATGAAAGGTATTTAAAATATTTTTTCCGTTTCGTATAACTCAATACTTATAGATATTTTTTTAAATTGTTACAGACTCCATTGAACTCAGAATTTCTTCGGAGATTTGGAGAAGTCGATCTGCCAGCCAGCGAGACCAATAAATTTCTTTTTTTAATTAACCTACGATCTGTCCTCCTGCCGGATAGTCAGACCAGTGATTTTATTATTTTATTAATTCTACACAATTTTAATTATAATTTTTTTATATTAATAAAAAATGTTATTAATAATCTTTTTTTTATTTCAATGAGTTGATAGCATCTCATACTTATTAAGTGTCTGAACAGCTCGAACAGCTCCAACAGCTCCAACAGCTCCAACAGGTGTAACAGGTACCGTACCTGTTACACCTGTTGGAGCTGTTGGAGCTGTTGGAGCTGTTCGAGCTGTTGGAACTGACCATATATAATACACGTATATGTATATGTATATGGGCTGCTTGAACAGCTCCAACAGCTCCAACAGCTCCAACAGGTGTAACAGGTACCGTACCTGTTACACCTGTTCGAGCTGTTGGAGCTGTTGGAGCTGTTCGAGCTGTTGAAACTGACCCTATATAATACATGTATATGTATATGTATATGGGCTGTTTGAACAGCTCCAACAGCTCCAACAGCTCCAACAGCTCCAACAGGTGTAACAGGTACGGTACCTGTTACACCTGTTGGAGCTGTTGGAGCTGTTGGAGCTGTTCGAGCTGTTGAAACTGACCCTATATATTACATGTATATGTATATGTATATGGGCTGCTTGAACAGCTCCAACAGCTCCAACAGCTCCAACAGGTGTAACAGGTACCGTACCTGTTACACCTGTTCGAGCTGTTGGAGCTGTTCGAGCTGTTGAAACTAACCATATATAATACACGTATATGTATATGTATATGGGCTGCTTGAACAGCTCCAACAGCTCCAACAGCTCGAACAGCTCCAACAGGTGTAACAGGTACGGTACCTGTTACACCTGTTGGAGCTGTTCGAGCTGTTGGAGCTGTTCAAGCTGTCTCACCTGCCTCTCTCATGATCATCATGTCAGGATAGGTATTAGGAAATAAAAACACACATTTTATAAATAATTTAATTTATTAAATGTAAAATATTTATATTACAATACTTTAATACTAATTACAAAAAATGTAGACGAACTATGTCAAGCGTCTTAACATAATCTTCTAAGGTAGTCGATGGCCAGTGCCCGCTGTCTGGACCAGAGCTCCAACCAGTCGGCTGCCCAGAGCGACCTTTGGATATATTATCCTCCAGCCATTTTATTAACTGCTTATGCTCTTCATTGAAATTAATATCTAATTTGAAATGTATATTATTCCTACCAATTACTCGAAACAAAATTTCAAGAAATTCGTATTGTGTAAAGTAAGCTGCCTCGCAAAATGCTTTATTAATCGACCAATCAATACTTTTATAATTATCAGAAATATTTTTAGCCGGGTACGATTTCGAATAAAAATCAATTGACATATAATCATCATTACACGTTAATAATTCTTCTAAAAAAATTCTAAAATAACTATTATTCGCGGCGGGATAATGTCTGTTAATTACTTCTCGTAATCGATACACGGTAAGGTGAGTAATACATTCTCTTTGGAAAATATATTCCAACTGTTGAATAAAAATATCGTTTTGAAGTTTTTTCGTAAATATTTTTTTCATTAAATCGAAATTAGAACTATCTCTTAAAGCCATCCAGTATAAAGCTTTGTCCGGTATAACAATCTTTTCTAAAATTTTATGAACTAATTGATATTACCCCGATTCAATGCATTTTGAATGTACCTCTCATATATGTCGCGAGTGATAAGTACAAGCTTGTACTGCAATTCTTTTTCTAACCCATCCATCGCGATCAAAGTCTCTAAAGTAAATGAATCCGAACGGCTACTGCCAAGCGCTTCACTGCGTCGATGACGTCATCTGACGAGCCGAGACTTGTTGGAAATTATATCCCCAAGGTTTCGTATCGGTATTTATATAATTTATAATTCTTTTATCATCATACGGACTGAGTGCCACCTTATTCTGTTTGATGGTATATATTTCATGTTTCTTTGATCGAATTAATCGCTGCTCTTTGGTCAAAATTTCTTTATTAAATAGACAATTCGTAAAGTCTTCAAATGTAATTTTTCTGATTACCGAACGCGAGAGACCCTTGATTTTTTTATTTACCGACACACCCTCCACTTTATAACTATACATTTTTGCACGGAGTCCTACGAATTCTGTCATTACGCGCCCTTGACATTCGTCTTTCATTACGCCTAGTACCTTCTTATTTGCATGAGGTATTCCGTAGACATTGTCTACAGGATAATCCGATGTGTCGAACTGATGGATGTCTTTTTTAATGTACTTGTATATATCAACGTCGCTAAATTCGTAAATTAAACTGTCTGTGTCCGTGTAAAGTAGTTTGGCTTGCTCACCGAATTCTTTTTTAATATAATCATAATGAAAATCGTAAAGAATAATTTTTGAAAGATCTAAAATGGCGAACCCCACATATATTGGCTTATCGAATTTAATTTTTAGTCGATTCATTTCAATAATAATCATATCCTCGCCGAAGACAGTCGAACTGTGAAAGTTCGGTTTCGCGAGCAGAGACTTGGCGCCCCATCTCCCCTCCCATTTAGTTACCAATTTAACATCTTTGTGCTTGCGGACATTCTCCATTGTCTTTCCGAACACCGCATTGTTCATTAGCTTATAGAAATTTTTCTGAAACTCGTTACTTGCCTGTTTTCGTAAATCCGTATTTAAATCAATGTATTTCTTTAGCCATCGCGACTGTTTAAATTTTAAAATTCTATGTACCGTCTTGAGTTTTAATCCGCGTTCTAAACATTTTTTTAAAGTCCTATAATGCATTACATATCGCGTTTTATCTAACAGAGTGGTCATTAATTTTGAATGTTTTGAACCGGGCGGCACCATATGTTCTGGACACATCGGGAGATCCTTATGTAGCTCATGTAATTCAAGTGGATACTCGATATCTACTTCCAAAATATAACCGATGTCTGACTCGTCCGATAAATTTGGAATATCTAAGGCATAAAATTGTTCGACGGGTACCCACTCGAAAGCACCTGTAGGTAGCGGAACAGACATCCCGGCTCCATACATGTTATTGATGTCAAAGTACATGATGTGAGTCTCTCTTTCATCGGGATTAAACGCATCCCCCATGTACTTGTTGTTAGCTTTCGAATATCTGTTAGATACCTGCGCTACACCGCCTCTCACGCCTTTTTCAATCATCAGTATCATATCAATGTCTGTGAGAAGCTCTAAATTTTCTTTAGTTATTTTTAACATCGCGTCGAATGCCAGCCCCGGAGCAGTATAATAATTTAAAGCGTCAAGTCCGTACGTCTGTATGCATGTCTCGCGGAAATTTTCAAATATATCAGCTAGCAGTAATACATCTGTTTTTAAATATATATCGGAATATTCCCCTAATGTCTTAATATCGAATTTATTCCAGATATTCATAGCATGGTTATAATCGTCCTCTGTTATGTTTTCGTCAGTCAGTTTACTGTAAAATTCTTCTTTAGCCGGTAGAGATGTCTCGTCTAATTTTTCCCAAGAATTTAAATAATCATAAGGAAAAACACCTTTCCGCGTTAATAATTGAAATTGTTCGTCATTATTACAGTACGATTTAGTGATTCGTTTCTGGTCATCGTCGAGATAGGAAGCTAGTTTTTCGATTTTGTCTGCCATAAACCTAAACGAATCAATAAATCTTAGTTTAATTTTCGTATCTTTAACTCGTTTAGTGAAAGAAATGTATTTTTCCTTATTAATCGGTAATAATGAAATTTGTCCGTCAAATGCCGTTGCTAGCTGTTTGATTATCAGGTGGCCATCGTAACCCGATAAACAATGAAATATAACCGGAATCACGTGACTATCTTGATAATTAATGTTACATCTCATATGCGCCGGTCCCCTATAGTACCCAGTTAAATGATTGTGATCGGCTACTTTAATGTCCGTCTCTTTGAAGGGCCCCTCACAGATATGACAGACCTGCGCGAGATCGAATTCATTTTTTTGTGTCTCGTTTAACGACTCCATAGGTTTTATGTCGGACATGATTACATTAACTCGGTCTGAAATTTTTTCAAGTTCTTTAACAAACCAGTACTGACAGTCGGCGCCTCGGTACATTTTAAATTGTGATAGACTGTCATCATAGGAACATTTTAAGTAATACGCGACGCTAAAAGCTGTATGTTTCTGGTAATTTTGCGTATTTTGATTCGTGTTAGCATCACAGTCCTCTAAGATACATTCGAAATCAGCATAAATAGCGAACGGTACCCTTTCTTTATATCGGTAATTTTTAAATTTTAAAAACTTTTCATCCTCGTCGGGTAATTCAATTTTGCAAGTATTAGTTTTCGAATTGCAATCATTTGAATGTCGGTCTAGAAGTTCTTGAGTAGAGAAATGATTAAGACATCGGTTGCAAATAAATAGTTTACCATTATGTGAAGATAACTGATTAGATAATAATCGAGACATATTCTTTATCCAAACAAAATGATATTGCGTAGCATCAGTAAAATTATCGGCAGAATTCGTAGGAATCATTAATAAATTTACGACGCGTTCAAAACTGTATTTAGTTAAACATATCGGTAAAACTTCCCTTTTAATTACGGTGTATACGTTTATCGAAATATCATTTAAGCGTTCGAATTTTTTAATATTTCTTAATTCCATCGGAAACTCGATGCCGTCATATTTTAAAACGTCTTCAAAATGAGGATATGAAGTCACTCTCTCCCCATGCTTTTTAGCGGGGTATAATGCCGAAACTACTGACCATAAGAAGCAATATTCATCATTATTTTTAACGTTAATAACACACATTTTATTTTTTATAAAGCTTGGCATTTCAGCGTATGTTGATAATCCCACTGTTATAGGACAATATTTATTAACATTTACTCTTAGCCCGATAATTTCCGATAAGGCCCAGCCTGAATCTTTTCCTTGAAAGTCTTCTAGATGTTTCAATAACCGTTCGGATACATTTTCTCTATACCATTCCTTTAAATCCGTATTTAAGTCTATCACAGCGTTCCTTGTAGCAAATGTTTTTAATTCCACTGTGCCATTAGTAGGCTGTACGAAGTTACATTCAAAAATAACATTTACTTTAATTAGTCCATCTTTCAAACATTTTTTAATTTGAATAGAGAAGCTCCTAAACGCTTTTTTAAAAAATAATACCGGTTCTTTAATTTGTACGTTAGTTATTATACCGGACTTAACACGATTTTTAAAACAAGATTCTACCTCTTGATATACTAAATATTTTCGTGCTGCCGGCTTTAAGGAACCGCCTAATATTTTATTTTTTAATTTTAATTTTTTCAATTGCTCTCGGTAGTATTTTAAAAGCGCTAAATTATTTTCCAATTTAAATATATTTTCACCTTTATTATCGATATGAATTTTGATTTTAATTGCCTTGGCTACTAGTTTAATATTGCTATTAATTATCGAAATATGTTGGTCGATTTCATCATCGGTCTTTAAGAGCAGCAATGATTTTTTAGTTAAATTAATTATATCAGTACTGAGTTTAGATACGGTCTCGGTAGACGACATACTGTTTCAATTAGACAACCGTTCACCGCGAGAGATAAACAGCTAATGATCGAGGTGGGGAGATGACGCTGCTTTTATACTCGGCGGTCGAGGGTCACGTGACTTTGCAGTGAACGATTTCTAAAAGGCCCCCGAATTTTCATAATCTGTTCGTCTTTTACATATAAAACAATGTTAAATTGCTATATCGCTGCGGGGTGGCTACATATTCCCATAAGAAACCATGTATTGTAAGACACAAAATTCTTCGCATGCATCTTTACCGTATACCTATCTTATGTTAGTAGGCTATCAGAAATGATTTCATTTGTTTACATTAACAATTTCTCGGAATCCGATAACAGCTCTGCATTATATTCTTATTAAATTGAAATCTAAACGTAGAGAAGCGAATGAATATTTATCTTATATAAAACTCAGGCTAACAAGTCTAGACTTGTCTGAAAAGCGTTTATATTGGGTCTCGATATTTCCTTTGATCTAGCCGCTGTAGTTATCTAAAGGTAATTAATCGCGTTTTAAATATACATATAGCCGTAGACAGTCGCATTTATTTACATTAACAATTTCCTGGAATCCGATAACGTCTCTGCATTTGACCGCAGTTTTACATTCAAATCTTAACATATAGAAGTAAATGAATATTTATCTCATAATTATAAGACTTGTCTATTTAATCTCAATGATGGACGTCAGCAGCCATTTTCTTAACGCCCACTAACGTAAACATACAATACTATTAGTCAATAAACGGCAGCCATCTTATTTTTAGACACACCCTGTATACTCTCAGCCACGTCCTTTTAGATATAATCTCTTATCTAAGCTCAGGGATTGGATCTCCCCCCTCCCATTAGGTCCTATCACCTATCATCTAAGAAGATCCCACCTCACACTACAACCTAGATAATAGGATCTATCATCTAGCATTATCTCACCTCACACTAGAACCTAGATCATAGGATCTATCATCTATCACCTGCGCGCCACCCGCGGGGCTGCGGGCGTGCTGACGTCACAGCTCCAGCTTGACCTTGAAGTGGGCTCATTCTCTCCTTACTTAACTACTAACTAGAGTTCTTAGATATAACCAATTTAACTCTAATAGTTTTTCAGTTCTTGATTTCAGTGGGTATGTAATAAACTCCTTTGGATGAACTAATCCTGGTAGTTCTTGCCAGTAGTGGAGGATTTTCTTCTCGGTCCAGGCCAAGAAGGTTGTTTTCGCAGTGTTTGCCGATATGCCAAACACTGGTTCTGGTCCGATAAATTTTGATACCGCACCTTCTCTGGCTAAGGAGTCGGCTATTTCGTTGCCCTCCATGCCAGAGTGGCCCGGTATCCAGACTAGAGTTAATTTGTTGTATCTGGGTTAGAGCCTTTTGGCAGTTCCAGACCAATTTAAAATTGCAGTGAAGAAAGTCGAGAGCTTTGAGAGCTGCTTGGCTGTCTGAAAAGATTCGTATTGATCTGTGTCTAGGAGATGCACGGCTCCTTGTACACAGTTCAATGGCATGAACTTCTGCCTAAGAGACAGTCGCATAATTACCCAGGCTCGAAGTAATTCTTACCTTTGGGTTGCGACTGTATGCTCCAGCTCCAACATCCTCAGGGTTTTGGAGCCGTCTTTCGTAAGCCTAAGAAAATTTTGTTTTATGTTGCGTGCGAATCTTGTAACATGTGGATGCATCTTGCCCTGTTCATCAAATGTCTGTAAATTACGAAGATCCTCTAGTATATGGCGACAATCGTCTCTAAAGTTTAGAGCAACGAGGAGCTTGATACATTTTCTTTGAAGAAGAGATTTTGGCACTGAGAGATGAATGCTCCCAATTTGAGATAGTGCAGGTTATGTTAAATTTGCCATAGTAAACCGAAATAAAAACTTGCATTGAGCAGGTATGCACGAGATTTCTCAGTAAGATTTTTTTTTGACAGTGATGTGGATAAATTTACTATATGGCCTTCCGGACTTAGCTTAGGGTTAATGTACACACCAAGAAATTCCACCACGGTTCCATAATTGATATTATTGTCACGGCGGAGAGTAAATGTCTGGGAGTGAGCCTTATCCTGAATCAAATCAACTTGTTTCCAAGAAACCATTGCTTTATGTTATATTGTGTACAACATCCTCTGATAGTTGATTAATATCCGTATCAAAAACAAAAAACTGTAGTGTCATCAGCGAATAATATAAAGTACTGGTATCATCATTTGCAAGATCATCTGTATAGATGATAAATGGAATGGGGCCAAGTACCAAGGCCTGTGGTACCCCATCATTGTTTGCCGTGACTCATTGCTGTTATACAATGTGTCCATGGCAAAGCAGTATTATAGGTGTAAATAACAATTTTTTTTGGATTAGAAACACAGTTTTTTGTATTCTGCTCTTGCTTCACCCAAAAACTATTTTTAGTATCTTGGACTTTAAAAAATGTATAACAGCTTAAAAATAAAAATCGCATCAGGTAAAGTGCCTTTTCTGAGCGAAATATTGAAAAATTTTTTTAGAATAACTTGCTCATAATTAAAAAATATGACATACCAAATTACAGAACTAAGAAAATTTTTTTTTACTTTATAAAATTTTAATTTTTTTTAATATTATAAATGTAATGATAATTTAAATTCATTTATTTTACCCATGTACCTCCATTTTCAGCACATATCTCAACTCTGTTCTTAAATTCTTTGTAGCTATTTTGAATGGCTTGGAGGTCAATTGGATTTATAGCATTTATAGGTTTCAATATTACATCCGTTGTTAAATCATAGGAATAAACAATTTGCTTCAGATGACCCCATAAATAAAAATCGCAAATAGTCAAATCAGGTGATCTGGGTGGATACGGAAAGGATCCAAATCATCCAATCCATTGATGGTTACTCATTCGAGGTTCCTATATCAGTTATTGTTACTTTGGTGCTAGTTGGGAAGCCACCAAATTTTTTCTGAACATTTTTTTGTTTGATTTTGTAGTTACCTGTTTAATCTCTTTCAGCGATATCGAGGAGAAAACTAGAAATGACTCCTGAGAAAGTAATAAATGCAATAAATATGTTAGACCTGAAGCAGTTGTCTTTGGAAAACGTGGAGTTACTCCAGAGGATGGTCCCCACGGAACAAGAAGGCAAAGCATATAGGGAGTACATAATTGAAAAGAAAAATGTCAATTTGTTAACTGAAGAAGATAAATTCCTATTGCAGCTGACGAAAGTGGAAAGGATATCGGCGAAACTGTCGATCATGAGTTATATTGGAAACTTCTTTGACAATCTACACCTTGTCACACCTGTAAGTAATATTAAGGTCAATTATAAAAAAGGTGCTTTTGTGGGTTATTGAAATTGTTGTGCATAAAATACATCATTATAAATAGGGCAGGTACGTCATCTGACAAAAGTAACTTCAAATTTGAACTTTTTGTAAGTTTATTCTTATTTTTATTGTTTTTATTGACATTTTTAGATTGGAACTGATATAACATTTAAAAATGATAGCGGTTTAAATTTGTTGTTTATTAAAAAGAGACTGGTAATTATAGGTTAGAAGTCTAACCTATAATATCTTTTTTTTTTTTTAATAGAAAAACTGATCTATCTTTTTACTCATTAACAGTGCTGAAAAATGCATTTGTAAGAGCCTGTAAGACGTAGAGCACTGGCTCTAGGGGTTTTCATACAAAATAGAAATGAGCCCAACTCCGAATATTTGAAGTTATGTGCATCACTAACCCAATCGTAATAAGATACATCAAACTATTTTTTTTATTTCAGCAAGTGCACGCAATAATATCTGGTTCGAATTCAGTGAAGAACTCTCGAAAGTTGAGATCTGTGCTGGAGATAATTCTTGCCTTTGGAAATTACTTAAATAGCAGTAAACGTGGCCCAGCCTATGGTTTCAAACTGCAATCTCTAGATACTTTGCTTGACACAAAGTCGACTGATAAGCGATCGTGCCTGTTGCATTACATCGTGGCGACAATCAGACAAAAATTCCCAGACTTGCTCAATTTCGATTCCGAGCTTCATTACATAGAGAAAGCTGCCGTTGGTAAGTAGGAAAAACTATTATTGAATTTCCCACGACCATCAGTCTAGTCTGGTCTGGTGTTTTCGTTTGAGTATTTTGTAGCACAGAATCCGAATCTGCAATAAAAAATGAGGGTCTCCATTTAAGATTTCAAAGTTGCTCTCTACCCCCAGGGGGTATCATTGGATAGCTTTTTTAAAAAATATTCAACACATATTTTTTTGTTTTTCAATCCGATGTATATTTCTCGAGATATTTGACTGTTCCAGGACTTTTTATTCACCCGGTATATGAATGCTAAATAAAAATAAAAAATATTTGGGACACGCAAACATACGGGAGATGTGGGAGAGTTGGAACAATTTCCAAAAATTAATTTTTAAAATTTTTATTTTTGAAAATTTAAAAAAATTAAAAACACAGTAATATATACCTTCACATATTGGACCACTTCTTGTATTAGTTAAATTTACATGGTAAATAGCGGCACGGAAACATATTTTCTAGTGTCATGTATTTCTCCCAAATCTCCCTCTTACGAGGGAGAGTTGGGACTCGCGATGGGGAGAATTGGGACAGGTAATTAAATCTTCACATAGATATACAAAAATATTTTATTATTGCAAAAAATAACAAATAACGAGAAAGAATAAAATTAATTAAAAAATCTGACAAATGCTCGGAAGAAAAACAAAAATATATTGCAAAACATAAACAAATTTTTGCTAACGCAAATCGCTAATATTGCAAAAATATTTATGTGAAAATTTGACCATATTTTTTGGATTGTTTTTTTTCTTGTAGCGTAACAGCATACCTAGAAACGATCCAAATAATATAAGAAAATTAATTCATACATGGAACGGGGGAGACATAGGATGGGCCAACTCCCCCTTAAAATAATGTCCCAACTCTACCTCGCTCTTCGGTGTTATTAAAAGTGACCAGATTTATTTTTAGGTGGAAGTGATTCATGAAATGACCCCAACATTTAATAGCTAAAACGTCGGTCGTTACATGTAAAATAACTCTCCGGCAATACTTGCACCCACAAAGCAATGAATTGGATAATTTGAACAAAAAAAAAAGTTACTTTTCAGTACACTGTAAAAAATGTTGTGAATTTACCATTGTTGCATGTAAAATTCCTATGTAATTTTACCCGCAAAGAGACAGGAAAATTTCCATTTACCGTGGAGGATTGCCCCAAAATATAAGGTAAATAAAAATTTTCCACTCTCTTTGCGGGTAAAATTCCATCACTATTGGGGGTAAATTTACTATGGAAAAAAAATCTTGTCTGGATAAGGGGCAATTTTATTACATGTAATAAAATTGCCCCTTAGCCAGACAGGATTTTTTTCCATATAGCCCGGTCAAGTTAGCCCTAAGAATAACTTCCCAAGAAGCTGAAAATTTACATGAACGTTAGGGATACCATTATAATGAAGTTGTGAAAAGTCCCCATTGATCCCGTGTGTGCAAAAAATTTTATGCGAGGTCAAAGTTCGCAAAAATGGGTTTTTTGGATTTTTTAGCGAAACAGTTAGTTTTATGATAAAAATAGCTTAGACAAAAATTGTAGATCTTTCAATTCTCTACAAAAATGATCCTTACACTTTTTTTTCCTAAAATTCACCTTTTTTGAGAAAATGCCAGTCTAAAGTTATATTCTCCATAATGTGCACACGTTTCCACGCCACCTATGAGGTAGTGTACTTGGCGCGTTTTTTTAATGTGGTTTCCCCGGTAGGCCTACTCCACGGTCTTTTTATTGAAGTTCTTCTTCTTCTTCTTCTTCATCTTCATCTTCCTGAGTTGACGTAAATTGTTCAAACAGCGATACATCAGTTGTTTCGCCGTTGATGCAAGGATCATCTTCTGTTGGAGATTCAGTATTTGAACACGACTGGCCTTGACAGCTGGTGCACGCTGGTGAACAAATTAAGCCTACTTTTTTGCAGCCGCATTTCGAATTACACCCCTTTTTGCAGTTGCAAAAAATAGTATTAAGTAGCTTTTCTGGTTCCGGTGAAAGTAGAATGTGGATGGGTTCCAATACATTATTAATTAGCTTCCAACCCCATTCTTCTGGGTCCAGTTGATTACCAAGCCACACTTGAACCTGGTAATATACTCGATAAAAATGTTGATGAGCAGAAGCCGAGGTTGGAAGAAGACAAGCCTTTTTTTATTACGTGTATGTTTTGCAAAAGATTCGTAACGTAACTTATCTTGAATCGCTCTTCTTTGTCAATACATTTTTTTTTTTCACCCCAAGCTTGATTCAAGATATAATGATTATCAATGAAACATATAAATGTCAATTGTCCCGGTTTTTCAGTGATTATAACTTTATCACCATAATTTAATTTCAATTGTAGTTTGATAGTTCTGTTATCTACATTTAAATTTTTACATACATTTTTCAATTCTTCCAACGTAAATTGACAGTTATCACTATTTTCGATGTATGTAAAAATTTCTTTCGTAGCGAGATTTAATGCTTCATCTCGAGGACGGCCGGCTTTACTTCCAAAGGAAACTTGATGATATGATACCTGGCCTCAGCAGCAACTAAATCATGCTCGAACCCGATGCGAAAAACAATAGTTTTTGCTGTGTCATCAGAACGAGACTGAGCTACTTGAAGAACTGATTTTTTTAATGAAAGTGTAGTAACCTTACAAATTCTACGCCGAAATGTCAGTGCTCGCTTTTTTTCATAATCTTCATTCAGTTCATCGCCGCAAAAGAAAACAATTTTTAAGACATAAAGCTGATTCACGTACACGTGCTCTAGTATGAGGAGGACTTACTTTAGAAGTACTGGCCTGTTCCTCTTCATGTTGTCTCTTCACTGCAGCAATAGTACTCTTCCAAGTGTAGTTTTTACGACACTGCACATGAATTTTCACTGATTTTTGGTCTTTTAGGTAGTCAGTAAATTCATCACCTCTTTCAACACTTGCGTCAATCAACATCTTCATGCCACGATCAACAGTAACAAATTCACTTGCATGCAGAGGTTGATTACAAACGAAGCAAATTTGCGACATTTTTTAAAAACTGAATACAGCACAAACTTTAGTTAAGAATATTTGCAATAACCGTGTGTTTTCACTACGAGGGAACGTTTAAGACTAACGGTATTTCGTTGGGACCTTAGAAAAAAGAGCAGGTAGACGGACACTGCCATGTTCACAATTGAACAGCAGACAGATGTTGCTCAAGGCCACGTGGTCACATAAAATTAGGGACTGGGTTTCTTTTCATCTCATATTCTTAGAATTATCATTCAATATTAATGTATTAGGGCCGTTACTTTCTGTCAACGTTAAACTTTAACCGTCTGTCAAATCATTGAAAGTACAATTGTTTCCATGGTAATGGAGACTAATAGTTTTACTTATATTATACGTCCATAATGTACATATGCAGCGTAGTCATGCATATTATGGAGAATATAACTTTAGAATGGCATTTTCTCAAAAAATGTGAATTTTAGGAAAAAAAGTGTAAGGACCATTTTAGTAGAGAATTGAAAGATCTACAATTTTTGTCTAAGCTATTTTTATCATAAAACTAACCGTTTCGCTAAAATGTCCAAAAAACCCAGTTTTGCGAACTTTGACCTCACATAAAATTTTTTGCACACACGGGATCAATAGGGACTTTTCACAACTTCATTATAATGGTATCCTTAACGTTCATGTAAATTTTCAGCTTCTTGGGAATGTATGCAAGGGTTAATGTCTATTTTGACCGGAGTAATAGTTAATTTACCCCCAATAATAATGGAATTTTACCCGCAAAGAGAGTGGAAAATTTTTATTTACCTTATATTTTAGGGTAATCTTCCATGGTGAATGGAAATTTTCCTGTCTCTTTGCGGGTAAAATTACATGGGAATTTTACACGCAACGATGGTACATTTACATCATTTTTTACAGTGTACATAAAACGATTAAAATTACCTGAGATTTGAAGTACGGCAATTTATTTACTTTTCTCGCAAATATACTTAACCCTTTTTTACAATTAATTATTTTTTATTTATTTGCTTTTATCATGATTAGAGAATATTATTTAGGTATTATGCAAATCACAACTTACACACTTTTTTATTTGTTATGAATATACCTACTTTCTGTATATTGTTGCCCTAATCTGGGCACGCTAATATACTAGTTATGTAAATACTTTAAAACACTTATTATTGGAGAACCAATCAAAACAACTACTCTCCTAGCTAATACTGACGAAGTATTGAATTACATGATAGGATTCTTAGCATTTTAAAGAAAAAAATATTGAAAATACTTAAATCATTTATTTACATTTAGTCATTCACACTTTTTTTTTTATTTATTTAATATGAAATTATCTACTTTCTGTATATTATGTAGAACTATTGCCTATTTCTTAAATAAAGTATTTTTATTTAATTTTAATTTTCAGTTTCTCTGGAGAACATCAACACCGATGTCAGCGAACTAGAGAAGGGAATGGAAGCAGTTCGAAAAGAAGCCGAAATCAGGGGGCGAGGTAGTCATAGTCTAGTCGTGAGAGATTTTCTTGCCAATGCCGAGGATAAACTGAGGAGGCTGAAGAGCGATGCGAAAATGGCTCAGGAGGCGTTCAGGGAATGCGTGGAATTCTTCGCAGAATCGCCAAGGACCACTGATGCTAATGCCTTCTTCTCTCTACTCGTACGATTTGTTAAAGCATTCAAGGTAATTTGATCTTTACATTCATATTTTGTTCCTCATATAAAACATCAAGCTAACAGCATGTTGATTTATCTCGTTTCATTAATTTGCTCTTAGTTTCAACAGAATCAGTTAATAATTGTGGGATTCCACAAGGAAGTACCTTGGGTCCTTTACTATTTTTTCTAAGTGCAAATGACAAAATTGTAACATGTACTTGTTTGTTGATGATGCTTTGATCTTCTGCAACTACAAGTGTGTTTCTGTAATTTTTAGACAGCAGATCAGGAGAATGAACAAAGGAGAAGGTTGGAGTTAGCTGCGCAAAACGCCAACAACAAAACGAACGAAGACGTAGCGAAAAAGAATAAAATTAATCAAAAGAAACAGCAGGTATGTATGCCAAAAGAAGCAGTTATTTGTGAACTTAGTTCTGCACTTCAAAGTAGACGCACGCTTAGAAAAACCGGTTCAGTGAAATGGTGATTGTAGTAGTTTCCCATAGATAGGCTTTTGTCCCGTGTACATAACGGTACTTTTCTAGTCACTTGCCTTTACTAACCATTTGGAGTTTTGTTTGTATACACAGAATTTAAAAATAGAATACATTTACAATAAAATTAACAATCATAATAAAACTTAAACTTATAACTTAATCAATTATCGTTGAGCGGCTTATTGTTAAATGTTATTATATTTTTAAAAAGTCACTAATTTTTTACTTATTTATTTTATTTGCTGTGCTGTTGATATTATTTTGTACTTATACACTTAATTTTATTGAACGATTGTATATTTGTAGGTAATAGACATTTGTAAATTTTATTCTGCTTAATAAACGCTTTCAACCTTCATCTACTATTTATGCGAAGTTTCATAGTTGGTTTTTTATAGAAAAGAGAAACTGGCACACGAACATCACGGAAAATATGTCATTATTAGATCGAGGATCTTGTTCATAGTCCAATAATAATTACTGAATTATCTTCTCAATTTCTAAAGTATAACAATAATGAAGGACCACCTATTTGAGCTAACAGGAAAGCATGTGTGACCTACTTTATAATCCCTTACTTTTTGCATGAGTGTCCCGGACGCCAAGGGTTCTGTCGGCGGAAAATTGTTCACAAGGTCGAGGAGCTCTAGAGCTGTGTTCTCGCTAATTGGCCGGATAATTGTCCCACACCATAGATTTAGTTATAGGGAACTAAATCTGGATCGATTGACTTAAGCTTGCTGAACTAGCAGTACACACTGTTGACTACATGACCACACATCATGAGTTTTCAAGACGAACTGAGCTTAGATTTAGAGTCTCTGTAGGACGCTGGGTTTTGGCGGCAAGGCATTCCATTGGTCGATGCACTGTTATGCTCAATAAAGTGGCACATTTTCCTTTTTAAATATCTATTTCGCGAACACGAAACAATTACGGAGTGATTGAAAAAATTTGGTAATCTTCAAAATTGAAAACTGATGACCATAATAATGGCCTAAAGTTCCAGTTCGATCATTGCAAGCATATAAAAAAAATTGAAAAACTAGATATGCCGTGCCGCTTTGATCACTGCTGACTTGGCGAAATTATAGAAGATAGACACATACTGCCTTGGACTGTTTTTTAGAAAATTTTATCTTCTGCAACTTTTGTCCCATCAAATTTTTAAACATCTATGGTTATCTCAGAGTTTTGGGCGAAATGTCGTAGCACACGTTTCTTTATGTTTTTAACTCTCATGTTTCTTTCTTTATTTGTATCAGCAGTACATGTAAATTTGTTCTAGGAACAGTTAAATAAAACAAGCTATTATTTCTTGCTATTATTGAAGTACTTATATTGTGTGTCATCAGTGCCATTTATAGTTTGAAAAATCTTAAAGTCATCATCATAGATCTATCCCCGTGTTGCACTTAAGTCACATCCTATACTATTACTGCTGGAAATAGTAAAGGGCCTAGATTAGATCCCTGAGGCACTCCCACGTTGGTGTGTATCGAAAAGATCTACAACCTTTAATTTCAACATACTGCTCTCTATTTTGTAGGTAGTACATTATCAACTTTTTTCAATCTCTTAGCGATGTAGCATTTTCCAAACTGTTTCTTCCTCATTATAAAGTATAACATGATATTGCATCAATGGTGCTCTTTTTGAATCTAAATCTACCTTGTGAAGTGACAGACAGATTGTTAGTTTGAAAATAGTTTGTGATTTTGGATTTCAGGACTCTCAAATATTTTTGGAAGAATATAATATAAATCTGAACTTGCTGCTGGTTTCTGGGTCTTCGGCATTGGACTTTGTTGAGTGCTTGACATTTCGGTCGTCTTGTCGTGGTCTTCTTCTGAAGCAAAGTGAGCTCTGCTGGACTGAGCTCCCTTATTTATACAGATTATCAGGGGGCGTATTATGGTCCATTGCTTATGACGAATTTTCAAAAATGGTGAGTGGAGGTGTTAATTTAGTTATATGTTTAATTTGAAAGAAAGATTCTAAGCGCAACATATTTAAAAAAATTATTAAAGTTCGACTATTTGAATGTGCCACGAAAATGGAAGTGACATCATAACGGCAGTTAGATGTGAAGTTATATGCAGAACAGAAGAAGAGGAACAAGTTGACATTGTTGGCAATAAAGAAAATAACCTCAAATGTCCAAATTGAATTTGTCATTTAATTAGGCATTTTTAGCGTTTGGTGTTTATTTTCTTTCAAAATGACTGAGGCAGGATTTATAAAAGCCAATTCTGATTTACCTTCTATAGATATATTTATGGTCAGCGAATTTTCAAAAAGAGATGATTGTTTTAGCATTGCAGAGGTTAGAAGTGCAAAAGCCGCGAGGTACGTTACAGCACAGCTGTAGTTTTGATTATAAATATTAGAAAAACATTTAACCATTAATTTTTACGTTCACCATTCATTACTGGAACACTAAAGAAAAGTTCTTTCGGTGAATTGGTGGTATTATTTACACAGTACGGCACAAAACACCACTTAAACTTAGATTTATCCATAACTTTATGCTGCTAAAGTAAACTGAAATATAACCTAGAAATGTCAATTGAATTTGACATTTGGTTTGTTCACACATTCTGAACTACTGCACCAGTGTAGATAATAGAAGAACAGTTTATAACTTCGTATCGTTTCTTCGTCGTTTAATAACTAACTTCTCTGCAGCAGCGCTGCAACGAATCATTTGAAAAAAGATACTTTACTTTTTATCAAATGATTTAAATCAAAAATACTTTTGTCTAGAAGTATTTAAATTATAAATCTTTTATAATATTAAATTATTTTGCAAACGATCTAAATATTTTTTACTATTTTTGCTGTTTTAAATCAATGAGGCATGATTTAAATGATTTGAGAAAATGTGTTTCAAAATTGGTTAGCGGGGGGGGAGATATCTAAAAGTTTAAAACCAATAGAAAAATTGGTGGCACGGCAAATCACAACTCAACACAAACCCTCTGCCCTCATCCAGAAATAGTCATTTACATTACTAGATGCGAAAGTTTACTTTGAGGTGCTTTTTGAATGGTCAAGGCGAAGCCGAGACCTAACAGGGCTTTTGCATCGTGTAATGTATTATCTTTTTTTTTCCTACCAAAAGATATGAAATTTAATAATTAAAAACTAATTATTCCATGAATTTATTTGACATTTTGAATAAATTTTATAGTTTAAAAGGCTGTCTGTGAAAATTGTTTCCATTCCAGCGAACCAATTACTATCTGTCATCGAGGATACGTTAAACATTTTAATTTCTGGTGGTTTCAAACTAAAATAAATAAATATGTTTGGTGGCGGTGAAAATGGGATACAAGAAGCAGCCAATATTGCTTGAGCCTCGCTTTACCCCAAGAAATCCAAAGCAAGGTATATGCAAACTTATGAAGCGTTAAAATTTGTTTTTTTTATTTTTCTGTCCTGGCCACGAAAGTTCTACTTTCGTAGCTAGCAACGCCTTAGCAACCAAGTAACTCGAATGTTTACTTTCATTATCGCACGTGTTGCTAGGGCTGCAAAGGTCATTTATATAGTAGAAAAAGATTTAAACTACTTCCTGCGTGATTTAAATAACTTTTGTAGTATTTAAATATTAAAAAAAATATATTTAATTATTTTTGAAAATATTTAAATTTTATTCTTATTAAAGAAAATCGAAGATACTTTCTAAAAAGATTTAAATCTTAAATCAAAAATCATTACTAAAGAAAATATTTAAAGTCAAAAGATTTAAATCGAAAAAAATGATTTAAATCAAAAAATCGATTTAAATCTCCCGTTATGTTGCAGCTCTGCTCTGCAGACTTCCGTAATGTTGTCACCTCCGTTTTAAATGCATGTATTTTTAAAATTGATATTGTAATATTATAAGACTTTATTTTCAACTTTTACTTTGTTTCCAATGATTTATGAAGAAATGTATCTGTTAAACACAGATTCTATTAAAATTTTAACTTACTGCAACAACCCAATTGGGTTGATAAGTTGAAAAAGCACTGGTGCATATAGTGTGGGGTTTTTGAACAAACTTATTAAATATAGTGTCAAATTCAATTGACGTTATTCTCTTTTTTTCTCCGTCATTATCAACAGTTTATAACTTCGTATCCTTCCTTCGTCGTTTAATAACTAACTTCTCTGCAGACTGCTGTTATGTTGTCACCTCCGTTTTAAATACAGTGCTCTTCAACTTATGTATAGTCTCACTCTCTCTTCTTGTATTATCTACACAGATGCAGCAGTTCAGACTGTGTGAACAAACCTAATGCCAAATTTAATTCACGTTTCTAGGTTATATTTCGGTTTATTTTAGCGGCATAAAGTTATGGATAAATCTAAGTTTAAGTGGTGTTTTGTGCCGTACTATGTAAATAATACCACCAATTCACCGAAAAAACTTTTCTTCAGTGTTCCAGTAATGAATGGTGAACATAAAAATGAATGGTTGACTGTTTTTCTAATATTTATAATCAAAACTATAGCTGTAACGTACCTCGCGGCTTTTGCAACTCTAACCTGTGCAATGCTAAAATGATCATCTCTTTTTAAAAATTCGCTGACCAAAAATATATCTATAGAAGGTAAAATATCAGAATTTTCTTTTATAAATCCTGCCTCAGTCATTTTGAAAGAAAATAAATACCAAACGCTAAAAACTTTTTAATTAAATGTTAATATTTTCTATCTTGGCAACAATATCAACTTGTTCCTCTTCTGTTCTGCATATAACTTCACATCTAACTGCCGTTATGATGTCACTTCCGTTTTCGTGGCACATTCAAATAGTCGAACTTTAATAATTTTTTTTAATATGTTGCGCTTAGAATTTTTCTTTCAAATTAAACATATAACTCAATTAACGCCTCCACTACTATATTTCACCATTTTTGAAAATTCGTCAACAACCCAATTGTAATCCGGTGTCACAATTATAGTTATTCAAATGTTTATTTCTTCTTCTCTATATCTTCTTGGCCAATCATTCTTGATGTTGGTTAATTTCTTCGTCTTATCAAAATTTATCAAATGGTCGGTTTCTTCTGAGTGTTCAGCAACTGCTGATTTTGTAGAATTTTCCGTCTTGTAACGGTTTCTTGTCGGGTAGCTGGTTCGGAGATTAATCAGGGTCCAAATTAGTTAATAAGACAGCCCAATAAAAATATAAACAATTTATTTATTTTTCCAAACAGGTAATGTGTGGCAGTGTTACATAACATACAAGTACAGGTTATATGTCCGTATCTTTTACGGTTCTTAAGACAAAATTTTCTATTATCTGAGAGAGAGAGAGAGAGAGAGTGTAATGGTTGCGATGCGACGTCTCTGGCTTTGGCGGCGAAACGGCGCCGGGGAATGACTAACGACTCCAGTTCAACACGTTGTAGGATTCCCAGGGTCAGATTGCATTCGTTCCGTCGTGTTTGCGTCGGGAGATGCACAAAACTGCAATATGTCCAGCTCAGCACGCTGTAGACAGATTGGCAGGATTATCCATTCTGAATTATGTTGATTTGCGGCCGGGCTTTTATATCCGAGAATCCTCGCTTACTGGTGACGTAGAACTGCGTATAGTTTAGTGTCGTGTGCAAATCCATGCCTCTAGACGGGAGATGGGCAGGTTTGCGGGCCGTGTGCACATTGGTGTCGTGTGTAAATCCGGAATCTTAGTAATGGAGCAGGAATTTAAAGAATGCTTCATTACAGTCAGTAATATGTAGAGTTGGCGATTTTCCCAAAAATGGGTTTTTTCCCGGGAGTGTTAAAACCCATTTTTGAATTTGCCGCCAATTCTAGTTTCAGTCCTCAAAATTTCGTTATTTCATCATTTGGCGTGGGTGTGAATTTTCTCCAAATTTAGGCCCTATTAGGATAGGGCTAACAAAGCTAATTCTAATGAATAGTAATTAAAAAATACTGAAAGGAATTGTTGTTAGTTTGGTTAGAATTGGCGGCAAAAAAGGAAGGAAAAAACCCATTTTTGGGAAAATTGACAACTCTACTAATGTGTTATCTGAGTCTAGTGTTTATATATCGTTTGGTCTTTCCGATGTAAACTTGTCTGCAGGAACATAGGATGCTATATACTCCTGGTGTTTCTAGTTTTTCTGGACCTTGGTAGTTGAAAAAATGTTGTGCTACCTTCTGTTTCACATTATATATCACTTTGACGTTCTTTTTTCTCCAAAACTCTTCATATCCTATCTGTACATCCTTGTATACATACAAATTTTTGATTTTTATGACTTTAACATTATGTAATATAGTTTGTAAATCACTAAATGTTGACACGTTCTATACCCTAATAGGGTGGTATGTTGGAACAAATAAATCTTATCTACCTATCTATCTATATGGTAGGTAAGTTGTTGCGGTGTATTTCTTTCCTTATTCTGTTCTGGTTGTAACTTCCCTCTTTATTGTTGTCCTTTGATTCGTATCAATTTTTCTGTAGTGACGTTTTTAAAGTCCGATATTCTTCTTAGAGATGTTCTGTCTCGCAAATTTGCTTTGCTCTGTGTACTAGTGTGTTAACGATGGCCTGTTTTTGTGCTGGGTAATGGTGAGAGTTAGCGTGTAGGTATCTGTCGGTGTGCGTCGGTTTCCTAACCCTCCATTGTGCTTCTTAAACATGGGGACTTCCAGAAATGAGAGTTTACTGTCTGTTTCTACTTTCATGGTGAATTTGATCCTCACACAAAAATATGTGTTTTTAATATTTGAATAAGTTCCGTTTGTTCCATAACTCGAATGTAATGTCAATGTAAATGTGGAAGACATATTTTTTATATAAAATACCATCTATGTTGTAAAATATATACAATTAACCCATCCTAGTTTTCTTCCCATCCCTCTACCCAAATAAAATTAACAGCATTTTCTACTAACCGTATACATGGTAAAAACTAGCTATTAATAATATTCAAAGTAATTTTTGATGTACTGTGACTAAAGTGTTGTTTTATTGGCATGAGAATATTTTCCATTTATATATATGTCGAAGTGAATTGTTATTTCGTATTTTCAGCCTCCAAAATTGCCAAACTTTTTGGCTAAAATTCTCGAAGATTAAAATTCTCATATGAAAGTTCAGTAGGTACTTAAACTGTAAAAAATACAGGCAAAAGCAAAGAACTTATCACAGTATGATAAATTGAATCAAAATTAACCCCTTAGAAAATCATTCATTGCTCATTTCGCTTTTCTAGCAAAAAAACTAATTCTGTTAGCCGCTACATTTTATGCACAAAAACTCAATTTTTTTTTTCTATTGAAAATTTTATAAACAAAATACAATATTAACAGGAAGCTGTGATAAATGAACTTAAAACTAAAACGAGACTGGTTCAAGAGAAGAAGTTGCTTCAGCAAGATGAAGTGTACAACGGTGCTTTAGAAGATATATTGTTAGGACTTAAAAGTGAACCATATCGTCGTGCAGACGCAGTTAGAAGGAGCCAGAGACGACGGATCGATAACAATAGATTATCAAAGACTTTGGAGGAGATGGAAGTGTAATGCGTCAAACGCACGATTTTATATGGAGAACGTGAGAGACAATCAAAATATTAAACTCCTTTGCTTGAGAAAACTTTTTCTGTGTTTTCTCCCTTTACATATATTTTTTGTTTTTTATTCATATTAGTCCTGTTTACCTTTAAGTTACAGTGATTAATTTATTTTTGAATGTTAAAGTGGCCTCAGTTTAGCACCTCGAGGCATACACGGTATAATTAATGTATATTCTTTTAAATGAGATCAGTGGCGGCTTCTACCAGGGGCACAAGAGGTTTTGCCTTTCAACTTCCTGATAGTGATTATACAGGGTGACTTAGTAGTGCATGTACAGTCAGTATCTCTTCAACCGTTTGAAATTTGAAGAAATGCCTGGGATATAAATGTGTAGATCTTAAAACAATTTTAGAATATGTCACTCTTGGCCTCCCACAATTTTTAACTAAGAAATTTTTTCCAGATTCCAAACAGTCGAGGAGACATTGACTGTCCACACATTATTGACTTACATATATTAGTAAATCTTCACTCAAAAAGCGTTTGTCAAAATTACACCTTTGAAATTTGCATTCACTTCTTTGCTTGCAATCTTTCATGACAACCTTCTTTTGCTTTAAATTACGCAAATTTGGGTGACGTAAATGCTGTACTGGAGAGATAATTACCGATTTTCCAAACTATTAAATATCGTAGCATACAATACAAATATACTTAAAAGTCCCCGGGCTTGTAACTTTCTTATTTTTTAAGCGACGACCATGTTGGGCACGTCAAATTGTAGATATTTTTAAGACATTTAAACATGTGTACCGAGTGATTTAAAAAAATTTGAAAAAATTGTTTAGAAAGAAAACTTAATTTCCTTGAATATTTTTTTACCTCATCCTGTACATGAACCGCGTTAATGTTTTCTTATAAAGGTTTTAATTAGCTTCAATTTATGTTATCACATCATATTCGAAATTCTTTTTGGTTTTAGAGAAAGAAATTAAAAACACTTCCGATTCCAAACTGATTTTTTTTTTAAATAACTGAAAAAATGTAAAAAATAATTTTATGCTTTATTTGTAAAAGACATATCACAAAGAATCCTCAACGTAAGAAAATAAATAAATATTTTTAAAAACAAATTTTATTAAAATGTACTAAATAATAGGAAATTGCAAAATTATTATTAATTTTTTTTTTTTTATAACATAAATTGAAGCTAATTAAAATCTTTATAAGAAAACATTAACACATTTCATGTACAAGGTGAGGTAAAGAAATATTCAAAGAAATTAAATTTCCTTTCTCAACAATTTTTTCAAAACATTTTTTTTAAAATCACTCTGTATGCATGTTTAAAGGCTTTAAAAATGTTTACAATTTGATGTGCCCAACATGGTTATCGCTTCAAAAATAAAAAAGTTACAAGCCTGGGGACTTTTAAGTGGCGGATCCTGTATATGAAAAGTTTCTGAACCGCTATTTTTTTGTATTTTTTTATATAATTGGACGACAAAAAAGTATGCCTTATTTTGCAGAAACAAACTCATTGGTAAACAGGAAAGAAAGCCTTGAAAACGGTATGTTTTTTTACTTTTCGCACTGTAACTTGAAAATTATCCAATATATCAAGGCAAGTAAGTGTATAATACTGTTTTCTTCTTTACTTTTTTATGACAAAAATGAGCCCTGTCTGACTTCTTTGCGATAAATACTTATTTTGGAGATATTACAGTTTGAAATCATGATCAAAAATAGTGGAAATCGTCCCAAAAATGACTCATTTTTACATTTTGATTCGTCTGTGACTGATCCGGACATCAAAAATTGATGTAGTATTCATGAGACTACTTATAAAGAAAAATGGGACTATGTAGAAGCTACAGAATGAATAGAACCAGAGATATGAAGTTGTGAATTGGGTATATTTAGGGATAATTTTTTTTTGAATCTCAAAGAACGCCTCCCCACTAGAAATTAAGACTACCAGTGATATAATATATTAAAAAAATTAAGTAATATTTTTTAAAAGTAAGTAATAGCAATTTCACATGTGAAACGGTTATCAACGGGGAAAAAATAGGTACTTTAGAGTATTTTTAAGCATAATTTGATTTTATTCTTCAAATTTGGTCAATAATTGATTTTTCTTAAGTTAGATAATGATTTGATGACCTGTACAATTGAAAAAGGTTACTTGGTACAATAATAGAAAATAAATGAGATAAGTTTTAAAAAATAAGTGAATAAATCAAAAAGAATCAAATTATGCTTGAAAATACTCGGAGATGGGTCGAGGAAATTTTCCATATTTGATAAAAGTCTGTAAAAGTCATGTAAATAATATAATTGTATGCACTTATCTGGTATCAAAATGAAGCTTGCATCATCATGAATCAGATTTCACCATAAAATGGGCTATCAACCCAATCAAGGCCGTGCCCAGGATTTTGTTTCAGGTGGGGGGGGTTCGACTAACAAAAAATGTTTGTAAATGTAAATATACACTTTTCTCTTAATAATTTCCACCAAAGGTTAGCTTTTGGATATGAAAAGTATATATTTTCCCTCTGACCTCCCCCCTCCCTGGGTACGGCCTTGTACCCAATGGAAAGTTAGAAGATAACTTCCTGGAAACTTTCAGAGTTTTCAAAACGGAAAGTTTCCAGGAAGTTTTCCTTCTAACTTTTCATTGGGTATATTGACAGTCTATTTTATGGTGAAATCTGATTCGTGATGATGCAAGTTTCATTGTGATACCGAATAAGTGCATACAATTACTTTATTTACATGACTTTTGCAGACTTTTTCAAATGTAGAATGTTTCCTTGACCCTCTCTGCAAATACTTTGATGTATTGTTTTTTCTCATTGACAACTGTCTCTTGTGAAGTTGCTACTTAAAATAGAAAAATATCATTTAGTTTATTTAAAAAACATTTTTTTAACTATATTATATCATATTAAAGTCTTAATTTCTAATAGGGTGACTTCTTTGTGATATAAGTAGAAAAATCCTTGAAAAAACTTCATGACTTCGTATCTCCGGTTCTATTCATTGCTGCGACCCATTTCAGGTCCCATTTTCTTCGTTATATAATGTAGATTCATGGATGCTATATTAATTTTTGATATCAGGGTTATGTGAAATTTGACAGGACAAGATGTGAAAATGAAGCATTTCTGGGCGATTATCGTTATTTTTTACACTGCAATATCTGCCTTACATGTCAGAGGGTTTGTCAAAACTGATTCTAGCAGTACACCTGTCCCTTGGACTCGCAATACATTTTTATTGTCTTCCTTTACGGAACCTTTATGAAAAGCGGTGCCTTTTTCGGCTTAAATTATTTTAATAGTAGAAAGATAATTACTCAATCGTTATTCCAATCCATTAAAGAATATAATAAATCAGATTAAGTATATTTAAGCCAGAGATAATACTAATAGGAATTTAAAAATTTACAAAACCAAACACGATTATTAAAAAAACAACCCTCTCTATACAAAGATTCGAAGAGGCAAAATTTGAAGCTCGTAGTTTGCGCTACTTAGATGAACTTAATAGTTTATAATAACAGTATAAAATAAAAATACATCATTTTGAAGCGTATGTATTTGGTGTGTTAAAAATAAACAAAAACAAACTTCTTTAAAAAACAAGCATGCAGTTGATAAATCCATTTTGTAATCAAATTAATCCTATTCTTTCTTAATATTGGAGGCATCTCTGCTATATCACTTATTTAAATATGTTTTTATATGGCCATCTGCTTTCGGCTTTCCCTAGGTCATTGAAATTCGTATAATTTTTAGTTTTTAAAACCCAGTTTCACATGAAACATCAGTCGACGAATACGCTGAGTATAATTTTGCTATTTTACATAAACACAGCAGTCTAATAGAAAAATACATGTCCCATTTACACTTTTACCGTGTCAAATTATTTAAAATCATTGGTGTAACACTTTTTTACTCAGTAAGGTAAGGATCAAGCAGTGACACTTTCTGCTTTTCCATCTGTTTCCTCTGTATCTGTTACTTACAAATGAAAATTAGAGATAAATGAAAGTAACTGCTATATATAATTGTTGTTTGTCTTTTTTATAATAATAAATTTGCGAATAAAAAAATATAATTAAAATTTTTAAGTTCGAAACTCATGTTTTGAGATATCCTGATGCTAAAAAAATTATCTGGTGATGGTATCAGTTTGTCTGTCCACAATCAAGTGATTTAAACTGTCAATGTGGCTTTTCATATCTGCGCCCCAGGCATTGCTTTTAACTGTAATTTATCACCATTAGTCACATTTACATGTAGATTTTTTAGGTATTTTGCAAATATTTTAAAAATTATGCTGTTCTAGACGAAATATGAAGATTGAGAACTGTTCAAAATGTTTTTTTTTTCTGAAAATGCTATAAAAAGTAAATCTACCCTCCTTGGTAAGTAATAAAGGGCCGCCACTGATTGAAATTTGAATTAAAAATGTGACAAGATGTAAAGACGAGAAGCATATATGAAGAAAGGGACAAAAATTAGGTGACGTTAATTAGTTTTCTTTGTTTTAATGTTTTGTTTGCCTCAAAAATAGAATGTTTATTTTTTATTATTGTTTTTTAAAAATAATAGGACTATTTAGCACCCTGTAAATTTGACAAATACTCCCGAAATATTGTATTATATAACCAAAAATTGTGATTTATATACATTTTTATTTAAATTTTTTGTAAATATAACTTTAAGTTAGGTTAAATATAATTTAATATGTATCAAAGTATGAGATAATTTTCTAATAGCGTATTACCGAAAGCAGTCATAAATCGTTCTGAATATGCATAATAATGTTTAAACACATTCCGGAAAATCTAAATGGGAGAAATTACCGCACAAAGTTTATAATGTGATCTCGAATTCCTTCTGACAATAGAAAATTTTGCAATATTTTTGGTATCTTTTCATATTTAAAAAATAGATTTTGTATCGACAGAAAAATACATTTTTGTAAAATATTGTTATTAATAAAATAAAATGTATTACAATAAATATTGTTTTATTTTTCTTTGCATGCCACAGTTTCAGCTGTTTAAGGAGCAAAAATCCAGGTTACAGATCAAAGGAATAGACAGAGATGGCTGAGGGAGTAGTTTCGAATTAACGGGTAAGTGAGAACATTCAAGAAGGGGAGGGGTTCATCAAAGCATCCCAAAAAAATGTTGACTTCATATTTGTGTCTGGAGGGCTAAAGTACAAATATGATTTCAGTTGGATTGCGATCAGATCATTTTTTGAGATTCCAGTACAGTATACGTACAAAGAAGTAAAAAACCCTTGCAATTATTTCTAACTCAAACCTATTTTTTTATTTAAACTTAATTAGAAATAGGCAATATTTTCAGTTAATACAATACTACTATAAACAGAAGACGGAAGAGACAAGGATATTTCGCTCACTTGTGTCAATCAATAACATGCGTTTTACAGTGTTGCAACACTGTCATTTAAAAATAATAAAACATTTTTACTTTTACCTTGTTTAATCAAATTTGAAATGAAAATACTAACTGACATTTAATATTAATTTACTCATTGCCATCTTAGCAATTTTTTACAAATTACAATTATTTCATATAGTCCAATCAATGAATGCCCAAAAGGGGATTGTAGAGGGCATGGAGGGGGGGATTTCCCTCTTCAGGAATGTGTCCCCGCCCTGCCGCTCCAGGGGGGTGGAAGGATCCCAGCTAACAATTTAGGTGTCGACGACTTCAGCTAAAGGAAATTCGACCAAAATAGGTCGAAATTAGGTAATTTTAAAGTTTAATTGGTTAAGTCGCTATTAATGACTTAATAGATTATGAAAAATATTTTAGTAACTATTTTCACCTAATAGGGAGTAGGTGAAAAGTGATCTATTTGAAACAATTTTGTAATGTAAATAAGGGAATATTTGTGACTTAATAAGTAATATTTTCGTTAATAACTTATTAAGTAATTTTGTTGACTTTATCAATATACCCTGATAGGAGATATTAGTGAAGTGTATTGAAATGACTAAATAGGTGATGGTATGTCTTGAAGAAAGCTTCTTAGATACCTAATAAGGACCCTAAAAATACTTATATTTCCACCAAAAAGTCGAAATGACTTTATTATTCAACCAATAAGTTATTTGCACCTATTGGTCAAAATTATTAATTACTTATTTTGTCGAATTTTACCAACATAAGTGACGCGCAGAAAATTGCTTATAGTATTAAGAACTTGCCGTCATTATTCATGTTTCTGTGGTCCAGTGTGATTGTGTTGCATTTCCTTCATTTCACTTTCTCCGTAATAACTTTAAAACACTATGAGTAAAAGAAAAGTGACATACACGACCGATTTTTATTGCCAAGTTAAGAAAATAAGAAGTAAAAATGAAATACAGTGGAAAACTGTGCAGCAATAATTATTCTGTTAACGTCTTTTGTACACAAGCCGTGAAAGCTATCCGTGAAACCGTGATAGGACAAACTGCAGAAAATCTACATGCTTCATCATCTCGTTCAGATATCGAAGATCCATCTACATCTACGTTTTTGTGCCGCCGCGCCGACATAATTGAGGTATTGGGCGGCACAAACTCGTTCACTAGTCGCCTACTGTACCTATTATTTTATGCTCTAAAAAAGACATCCATTTTGCAAATCAGAGTTCAGATAAATAAGCAAACTAGTTAAAATTAGAAAAAAAATAACTCTGAGCAAGTAATAATTTTGGTTTCAAGTTGATTCATTGTTTAATTTTTTGGCACCTCCGGCAGCCCCTGTATTAAGGCCCCTGGGGCGGTTGACCCGCTCGCCCTGCCTTAGAACCTGCACTCCAATTTGTATGAACACTATACAGAAAGTCCTTCGTTTGGCATTGCGCTATTAACCGACCGCCCAATAGAGACGTCTACCAGTACTCTAGCAGAGGTACAGAGTGGACACACCCATCAAGAGAGGCTTTTACACGATTGCTCTCGCTTGCTCTTTTGGCATCCCAATATGTACACTTTCCGATACTGTATACATTATGTTACACGCATGACCATGTTATGGTTTATAAAATAAATATAACGTGTACATAGTACACGTAAAAATAAGTACACTAAGGGAATTAGTCTGAGCACAAATAAACACTAACAATCGAATAAAGTAACCTGTTGGTTCATGTAAGATCTAATAGGTGAAATCACCTATTATATATGAAATTGCCACCAAAACGAGACCTGTTAGGTTGTAGAATAACCCCCAATAGGTGAATTTAGTGATTTACGTAGAATTAACGACATATTAAGTGTTAAGTAGATACACTAAAACGGGACCAATTGGTGTAACATAACGTAATTAGGTGAAGTAATTACAATTATGTGAACAAATATTGGTAATATTAGACACTTATTACCTAATAGATGGCAAAAATAGCTTGTTTTTCACTAATCTCTAAAGATGAAGTCAAAAATATTGGTGGAAATTAAGTTCTGACACCTAGACCTAGACCTAGATATATTCTTTAAGAACTTAACGATTGCCCTTAATCACGTGGTAAATAAATACGATTTTGTACTTCTCTGTGGTGATCTCAATATAAATCTACTTGACAAATCTCTGACAACCAGGATACTAATGTGATTTGTTTGACTCGTTTCAACTAAACATAACTACTGATGAGCCTACTCGCATATTCACAAATATCCATGGACATACGAGCGTTACCGCAATTGATTATGCTGTAACTAATTTATCTCCTCTAAACTTTAATGCAATGATCCACTATTAGCTGATCACCTGTCTCATATAATCACGCTTAATCTAATGTCATGAAAATTAACACAAAAAATGATTCCTACATATCGAAAATAATAATATAATAATAAATGATGATAATTTAAATGAACTAAATGTGAGAATTACAGAAATAAATTGGAATTATTTAAGTGAATTAGATATACGCATGGCATTTACCTTGTTTGTAGAAGACCTACTATGGTGCTTTAATATTTCCTGTCCAGTAGCTCAAAAGTAAAATTAAATATTCTAATAATAATAATAATAAAGGTTGGATAACTAAAGAAATCACTCAACAAGGCCAAGAACTCCGTAGAATGTTCAGGGAAATAAAATCTAATTCTGTTAATATTAATTTATATGAGTATAGATATAAAAAAAATGAACATAAAAAGAATATCAAAATAAGTAAGCAAAACTATTATAGCAATAAAATAAACCATGCCACAAATAAATCTAAGGAAACCTGGAATATTGTAAATTCCAGACTTGGAAAATGTAAAGCCTCTAAGGAACTAATCAGATTGAATATAAATAATGAAATCATATGTGATGATACACTAATATCCAACGCTTTTGCCTCACATTTTGCTCAAATTGCGAACAATAACGCGGATAGTTATTTTGGCTATAACTTATCATTACCATGTACTCTGTCTAAGTATCAAGTTAGCTCAATATATTTATATGAAGTATCTAAATCTGAACTTCTTGGAGTTATTACTGAACTAAAAAATAAAAAGTCATTTGGTATTAATGGCTTAACAGCCCAAGTTATCAAGAGCATTTCATTAAATATCATAGACACTACTAAGTTTAATTAACAGAATTATTGAAGAGGGATATTTCCCTGTGGAGCTTAAAAATTCCGTTGTTATCCCGGTCTATAAAAAAGGCATGGAAAATGATATTGATAACTATAGGCAAATTTCGTTACTCAGTGTTATTTCTAAAATCATAGAAAAAATTATCAGTAACAGAATAGGAGATTACTTAGAAAAAAATAATATTTTAACTGACAGCCAACATGGATTTAGAGGTGGGAGGTCGGTTGAAACTGCCTCAATTAATTTATTTGAGTATATTTACAGAGAAGTCGATAGGGGGAAATATACTGTAGCAATCCTCTTTGATCTATCTAAAGCATTCGACTCAGTAAATAAGCAGGTGTTATTCAGCAAGTTAGAAAATATTGGTATAAGAGGCATTACTCTTGAACTCATTAAATCATTTATGGATAATCGAACACTAACAGTTAAAGTCAATGAATCATATTCTATTTTACACAAGCGGTTACATTGGGAGTTCCTCAAGAATCTATTCTTGGACCGCTGTTGTTCTCCATCTACATTAATGATTTACCGAGTCATATTACCAAAGGACTTACAATTATGTATGCTGATGACACCACCATCTGTATTTCTGCCTCGAGTATTGAGGAGCTCAGCTCACATATAAATACAACGCTGGACGAAATGCGAAGTTGGTGTGATCGTAACAAATTGATGTTAAATGGGAACAAGACGGTATTTATAGATTTTAAAATGAGGAGAAATATTGCGCTCAAAGATATCCCCTTAAGCGAAAGCTCAAAATTTCTGGGTACATTCATTGACAGTACATTGTCGTGGGTTCCACATATCGACTACATGTGCAATAAATTAAACAAAGCATATTATGCAATCTACCAATTGATGAACATATTAAATGAGGAAGGCTTACTAAATGTCTATTATGCTCTATCCTATTCTCATATTGCCCTAAATATTTCTCTTTGGGGAAAATCTAGTGAAGGATCAAGAGTTTTTATACTTCAAAAACGGCTGATTAGACTTATTTTCAAATTAAAGTATAGAGAAAGTTGTAGAGATACCTTTATCTCCAAGAGAATACTGACAGTTCCGTGTATATACATATACAAGTGTTTAATACATCTAAAATCCCATCTACATAAGTTTCAAATACAAGCTGAAAACTATGACTATAACACGAGACATGGAAATTTACTAACTATTCCCTTTCACAGAACCTCTACTTTCAAAGAATCTGTTTACTATAATGCGATAATGCTACACAATAGCCTTCCTGAAAATATTAAAAGTCTAAATCTCTTGAGATACAAAAAAAAAAAGGTTAAGGACTTACTACTTGACAATGGCTACTACAGCGTTAATGAATTTTTACATAGAACTACAGGGACATAATTCATTGTCTCTTTCTATTTTGTCTTATTTTTAATTTGTTACTGTTGGTTTGGTAGATTAAGTTGTTTTTATTTTATTTATTTTTTTTTTACACATTATTACTGTTGTTGTAATTTAGATATATATTCATAGTTTATATTTTTACTGACTTACCATATATACATATACTGTATCTATTTAAAATGGTGAATAAAGATTATTATTATTATTATTATTATTATTAAGCATTGCAAGGAAGTAGCCATATTTATTCGAAAATACGGAACACCGAAAACTCGCCATGAAAATTTAAACTTTTGTTTTTGGAAATAATTTAATTCATAAGTATTCATTGAACATATTGAGAATTATTGAATTATTATAAGCTTGAAAAAATAAAATACCAAGTCAAAAATTGAAAATAAAAATTTTATATAGTTAAAAGTTTTTTTTTTCCTTTATAATAGTAGGTATTTTTAAAGGGCTTAGTAATATTTCAAGGTACAATGCCTAATTTCAACAGAAAAAAATCATTCCCTAGTAAATTCTTGCGTATACAGTGCAAACTAAACAATAGTCAAGGATAAAAATATGTCTCATAAGTAGTTAATAAGTAGGTACTTAGTTATTATTATCAACCATTATATAAGTATATAGTTTTACCTTTTTGACGAAGCAGTTTTAAAGCAAGTATAAAAGGTAGCAAATAAGTAATCCGCTACGTAGATTTAATGTATTTTCGACAAAAAAAGGTGTCTGACAACCTAATAGATCCAATAACATCAATTCAGCTTGTTTTCCACATCGAATCGACGTGTCAAAAAACACCATTTAGGTTGATTCGATGTCGAATTTATGTCTTATTTCACGTATCGAAATTGGTGGCGTCACCTGTTCGACATCGAATCGACGTCGAATAACACCTAAATTGTTAGCTGGGATCCCTCGTTTCGATTCTTGGCTTATAACTCGGAAACGATGTGTCGTACAGAAAAAGATAAGATAAGATAATTTATTGGCATTTAATATACGAGAGTATTTACATAAGTCAAAAAATTAAAAGGCTACAACACATATAATTTCGATTATAAACAGTTCAAAGGACACTAAAATTGAATAGAATTGTTTAAAAGTATGTACACATAAGGACATATATAGACATATACACACATACATAAATTTTACTGATTTTTATTAGTTCATTTACATAATGACGTAACCATAACACAATCACAATATTGATATCTATTCGCCGAGAAACGGCAGTGCGAATAAAGAAATACACGTGAGAAATGCAAGTTCGGATGGGGTAAATATATAAAGGTGTGTATATAGCCATTGAACTAAGTAAAGTGACGAACAGGAACGATAACTGCAGACTTAGCGTTCCAGTTTGTCATTTAGTTCAAAGTTCAATGAATATAGTTGGAAAAATTACGTATTATCTATTATGGTATAAGTATAGAGGGGCGGACAAATTACTTTGCTTAGGGGCGCCAGTAGGTCTCACAACGCCACTGATTTTCTTCCTATGTATTATAGTTTCTGAGATATTCGCCAGCAAAAACTGATGATTAATAAATAACATTAATTAGGTATCTGACATTTCTCTATCAAAACGGTTTACCTTGGTCTGCTAATAAAGCACAGTCACAAAATAATCTTTATTTTACAACACTCAATGTATTTACTAACGCAATATTTTGTCGAAATCTATACATTTCCTGAAATATACAGTGTGACTCATTTAAAATGAAGACACCCTTATAACTTGTTTATTTTGTTTCCGATTTGAATCAAATTTTACTCAAGTATAGAACAAATTAGGACCTACTTATGACCAGAAAAACATTTGCCTGCTACAAAGGCAAAGCCACCTGAGGTACCAAAATATGCGGTAGAAAGTAAAATTATGTTCATGACAATAAATACATTGTGGTTTTTCTCGACTTCAAACATGCATGGGACACTGTTGCTAAATAAGTTCAAGTATTATAGTATAGTAGAGACAGTATAAAGATGGGTAAGTGGCTATTTAACAAATAGGAAACAAAAATATAAAATTAATAATTTTTGCAGTTGACACGTACTAGCTCATAGTGATGATAATCTTACTATTTAAAAAATTTATTGGGTTTTATCAAGTGTTTTGGAGTAATGAATATCAATAAATTGAAATGATTGTTTCTAAAACTAAGGAAATGCTGCAACTAGTTATAAATTAAAACAAATTGATAAAAATTCAATAAACATGAAAATGGAAGAGACGGTACAAATAGTAAATGAAATGAAATGTTTAGGTTTTATACTGGATAGCACAATTTGTTTAAATAATCACTTTGGGGATATCAAAAAGAAAATTACAAAAACACTATTTTTCTTTTCTAGAGCTGCCACTAATTTGCCTATTCCAATTAGAATATTTGTCTATAATGCAATAATTCAACTTCACTTCGATTATTGCTCATCCTTATTTTTTTTTATTTGGTTTAAATAAAATAAATGCATTATAAAAATGACACAATAGAGGCATGTGTATACCATTGCTTTGTAACAGGTACGCCTATTAGTCCAGTCAAAGGAGCGATAAAATGACCAAAATCTCTAATTTGAGTGCTAATGAATGGATTTTGATGAAACCTTGTGCAATGTGTTTGTAATGACGTTAATAAAAAAGATGAAAAAACGATTAGAGTAGGAAGGGGGTAGAAAACACCCATTTTATCACGGGTTCCGTAACTTGTAGAAAAAAAAGAAAAAAAAAAGAACAATCCTTTTTTGGCCCAAAATAAGATGTTTTTACTCTTGTGAATTTTTTCGAAAAAATGCACATTTACGGAACACGTAATAAAAGGTTTTCTACCACTTCCGATCATTTCCTACTCTAATCTTTTTGTTCAACTTTTTTATTAACTAATTTTTAAATCTAAATTAACAAAACAGAAAAACAAAATAATCTCAGAAATTAATTGTCTAAATGTTTACAAAATTTATAATCATAGTGCTTATCATAGGAATTGTTATGCATTTCTATATAATTACTAATCTTAATTATTTAATTACTGCATTTTTACTGCATATGTGTTTCTATAACGGTAGTAGCTATCTGTGTTAATGTAATTTTATTAGTTTTAATTTCTCATTTGATTGTTTACGTTTATTCTTACACAGTTATTGTTATATAATTGTGTTAAAGGAAATAAAACTACATACATACATATCTATTTAACTAATAACATTTTTGTAATAATTTTATTTTTAATCTCTATACCTGCAAGATCATAACTCTAATTCGCATAATATTTATTATTCACAAACTATAATTAAATACTTCTATTAATTTCTGTGAATACTTATCTTTTATTGCTCCTAATAGAATTATTTCCAATAGTTTTATTTATAACTTATTTTATTTATTGCTTGATGCTGGAAATCTATTACATATGCTTTAAGGTAACCTAATAATGTGATAAAATCCATCTTGTGCTGTATATGTATATTTAAGAAGCATCTTTGCAGTATGTTTAAGGTAAATCAACCTGATTAGTAATGCATATTTGTTTTGATTTCATAAGGGCATTAATAGTGTGGTGGCTTACAGTAAATACTAGGCAGAATCGTGACCTGCTGGATTAACGCGCCAAATTTTGCAAAGTTCTTATCTACCCTTAGCACTATCAATTAAGGGGGGGTGTCCGATTTCAGTGTCCGCCACCTTGAAATACGATCTTTGTTTTCTTTGTACTATAACTGTAAATTTTTGACTTTTATTTCGTTTTTACTAAATATCTCCCCAACTTCTGGGTTTGTAGCAAAAAGGATTTAATTTAAACTAAATGTGCTACAATTTGAGACCAGAGCCGCTTTTGTAACTTTAATATTTTGCGAGATATAAGCTTCCAAAGTTTTGCACTTTTTTCAGGTTATTACGAAAATCAGTTGGGTTTACAGCAACACTATTCCAATCAATTTTAATATAGACTAAATTTGCTACAACTTTAGATTATTTAGTGATATGGTCTTCTTACCATGGATCAAGAGACAACTTCAGGATTGCCTAAGAATCGGTGTTGTATGGGACATATACAAGCCAGACAGTCTGTCAGTCTGAAGGAAACTATACATGTGTGAAGAGAGGGAAGGGAGAGAGGAGAGAAGTCACAAGGGAAACCACATTCCCCAAAAACTTTGTTACATTCCTGAAGAATTCAGAGAACAAGACAGAACTGTTTACTCTACTATAAGTGATGCAGTCACAGCTTATGATGTACAAGAAGGTAGAGAAATATACATCATCTATGATAAATCTGTTATTTCAAAAACTGACCACGAAGAAGCTGATACCAGAATGTGTCTTCATATATTGGATGCATTATAAAAGGGTAACAATCTTCATAAGTACAGTTGACACAGATGTTATTGTGGTACTAGTAGGCATCTTTTTCGAGCTACAAACTTACAAACCTAATATTCAACCTTGGATTGTATTTGGTAAGGATAAACACTTCCGGTATTATCATATCTGCCAAGAGCTCGCAGAAAATATGTCGCAAGCATTGCCCTTTTTCCGTGCTTTCACGGGTTCATACACTACATCACAAATTTTTTTTGGTAAGGGGAAAAAGTCAGCACGGAAGACATGGAAAACATTCCCTTCAGGCACTGAAGGATTTATCTTCTCTGCAAAACATCGATTTCAGCCAGTAGATGCTAAAACAAAGGCATTTGAACTTATTCACATGCATGGCACAACAAAACTTGACAGCATCAACAAGCTCAGAGAGGATCTCTTCACAAAAGGAAAAAAGTAAAGATGATGCGAAGTCTACCGCCCATACAGGATGCCCTTATTCAACACACTAATCGCTGGTTAACCAGTTTGAAATCACTTCAAAATGCACCTACTCCGGCTAACTTTGGATGGAAAAGAAACGAAGAGACATGGCAACCAATTTGGATGTCTATACCGGAAGCAAGCGTTTGTAACAAGGTTGAACTTGGCTGCACAGCTCTTTGTCATTGCAAAAGCCATTGTGAACAGTAAACAACAACATTATAAATATAATAATAACAGCATTATAAATATAATTTTTATGATTATTTTCTTAATAGTTATTCTGTAATTTTTTTTTTTTTTATTGAAACGTTTGTAACATGGTCAAATACATTATCTCAGCAAATTGTGATTGTATCGATGTCTTTTTTTACTCACATTGTAGCCTATTTATTCTTCTTAAACATTAATAAAATAATATTCGCTGTAAAACTGACAGTATTGGAGATATTTAGAAGAACCGACAAAAATATAGATTTTCGTAATAACCTGAAAAAAGTCCAAAACTTTGGAAGCTTTTGTATCTCACAAAATATCAAAGTTACAAAAGCAGCTCTGGTCTCAAATTGTAGCAAATATTTTACATTAAATCCTTTTTGCTACAAACCCAAAAGTTGGGAGATATTTAGTAAAAACCAAATAAAAGTCGAAAATTTACAGGTACAGTCCAAGGAAAACAAAGGTGGCGTCGTATTAGAAAATGTCGGGCACTGAAATCGGGCACCTCCCCCTGAATTGATAGTATTCAGGATATATAAGAAGTGTGCAAAATTTGAAGCTTTAATCCAGCAGGTCACGATCTTTTCGCTAAGCCAAAAAAAGTGTTATAATTAATTAACATCCAGTAAAGTCAGCTAAAGCTCAGGTCATACTTACTTTTGCTGCACAGTTTTAGGGTTGCAGCTGCAAAAGTTTCATATCGTGTTCATGTAGAAGACCCTTACACATAGCGTCTGAAGGAACGTGATATGGGCGCCACGCGCGTCCCTCCTTGATTGTGTGTGGTTGTTTCCACTCCCATTTGAGTTCTATAGGTTTAAGAAATGTTTTATAGACGAGAAAGGTAAAAGCTGCAGTTATGTTAGATTTACTAACTACCTTCTCTCTCAATATGGCTTCTCTGGCGATGCACTTTAGCTTATTTATCTATCACTGTAATGGATCTTGTGCTTAGAGATCTCTGATTCACTTTTATAGAAAATCCCTCTCGAGCTTTCGTGAACCGATCGGTGTATTGAGTTACAGACTTGAGGGGTTATGAGACGCCCGATACAGCGATACTCGACTCTGACCTAACATACAAAAGCTCTCGAGGGAAAAGACTTAAAGATAATCATTCAATCAATAAAATGCAATCGTTCAAATAATACCATTTATTGATTAAAAATCAAAAATAAATACAATAATGTTTTAGCAATAGCCTATCTAAGAGAATATATTTCAATAAATCGCCTCCCCAAGCAGGGCAAGGACGAGTGAGGACTTTTATTTCACAACTACCATTTAATGGAGAGTGCACAATAGCAATCGATTAGGTAAAAAGATTCACACAACTTCCTCAGAAGTTTATGCAGGCACTTTGGTTTTAGGACTGACTGAAAATAATGTAAAAATATTTTACTTTTTAAAAATTTTGTGATAGTAGTGATTAGCTTTAAGGTTCCTTTTAGTGATTATATAATTCACAAGTTCAACTATATATGAGTTTATTGTGCTTTCCTGCCTCCTTTACGGCGACGTACTGGCCTCATATAGGTTCGAATTAAGGTATGTGACATGACCTCGCTTTCGGGTGACTTTTTTTTCAAATTAGCTTTTTATCTGACTTTTTCATAAGGCGGTTTTCTCTATAACTTTGCCATCTTTACAGACCTACATTTGGTTTTGCTACCACAGCTTTCTGCTGATTCTCCAACGCTCTCATCCAACTGATAAGTCGCTGGATAAACCCAAATTTGTTTTATTCAAGAAGAACAATAAAACATCTTTATTAAGGCAAAGTGTAGTCGTCGGCTACTCTTTTATCTAATATAGAGAATCATACACTTGCCTCAGATTGTTTTAAATTGTAACTATATACATATGTTTCATGTAGTTGCATAAAATAGTTATCATATGTATAAGTTATGCACAAGATCGTTCATAAAAATATGAAAAAGAAGCGGTCCTAAAACGGAACCCTGGGGAACTCCGAATGTACTGATATTTATAATGATTTAAAAACACGGCATTCAGTGTATTGTGTTGTGTGGTTGAGATTTGACTTAAACAAGTCGATAGTTGCATAGAAAGCCCAGGATGCTCAGATTTATGCAAGACTATGGCGTGGTCAATTTCATCAGACTTTGGAGTTTGTGCTTAAAGTTTATACATACTTTTTATTATTTAAAAATAATTTCTCCTTAGCATTCTATGTGATTGTTTAAAAAATGTATGTTTTCATACATAAGCTACTTTCATGAATGGTATTAAAAATGGCTTTCTATTTGAAAACAATTTTTTGAAGGTTAGTGATCAAATAAAAATAAGGAGAGAAATCTGAAACTGTGGACATGGCCATTTTCAAATATTGCACAACTTTTGCCAAGGTAATTTTTCCATAAAAAAATAGTATTTATTACAGATTATCATCAAAAATGTTTAAGTTGGATTAAGACCTTCCAAAGGGCATAATTCTCAGAATTTGCTCAAAATTGAGGACTGGCTTCCTTATAGCACTTAAGAATGTAAGGGGGATACTTAGAACCTTCATCACAAGGGGCTGTTTTTTGTACCTGACTGCTTTTAAATTGAAAACTAGAAGGAAAATATTTAGTATTTATAGGGCTCACCTGCAGTCAGTATTGCTTTATATTAGTGAACTGCTGATAATATAGTGATGATGTTTGCAGAGTGTTATAAATAAGTGTAATCTTGGAAATCAGAGGTAGGTAATGCTTCAAAATTCTTTATTCTCAAAGACAAACATTTGTATAAGAATCGTCAACATATAATATGCTCATATTTTATATTGTTTTAATTGTGATATTTTATACAGGGTGAATTTTAAATGCATAGATATACTGTCCTCCTTAGTAAAAGAGTCCTACCTGACATTCAAGGATAATGCAATTGGGACACTATTACCAGTTGTAAATATACTGTTATGTGCACTTAGAACGAACAAAATAATACCTGTCTATAATTAATAACCTCTGTTTACTATATACCAGAAATATTAACTAAAAAAAAAGTGTAGAACATGTGTATATAGGACAAAAAATGTGAAAATATAAAATTATCAATTTTTGTAGATAGGACGCCAGTATACATACGGTTGGGCGAAAGTAATATAGAATCGGAAAGCGTTTGTTTTGGTATTGCACTAGTTTCAATGATTTAACCGACCGCCCACAATAAAGACGTCTACCAGTATTCTAGTAGAGGTAAACAGTGACACGCCCATCAAGAGAAGCATGTACACGATTACATGCTTCGCTCTCGCTTGCTCTTATTGCTATGCCAAAACCAACACTTTTCGATATTGTATATAATCAGCCAATTTAATTTTCATTCTAGTGTGCGGTGACCTATCAAAAACTGTTCTAATATTCATAGATAATTAAAGAAAAATACATACTTAATTTTGTTGTTGTTAATTTGTGTCACAGACAGGAATTGATAAAATTTTTCGAAATTAATCGAAAGTTTCAAATGAAAGTATATCACTTACATACTACAGCTGTAATTTTACAATACTGAACTAACGATGTGTCACAGCACGTCCTGATGGTGGATCAATTTTTGGTTGGTCACGGGCGGGACAATAAATTGAAAATTAAAATTCACTGAAAAATTTCAGACTGGCGCAGAGTCATGAAATTAGTACAGTCATATGCAGATACAAAAATATACAGGGCGTTTTATTTAAAAATCAAAAGTAGTGAAACCGGGAGTCGTAAGAACTTGACAGATGACCAAAAAATGTTGTTTTGAAAACAAGTGACTTATGCCTAGTTTCATCTCGATCCATTAAAAAATAAAGAAATGGTGGCCGGCAAGTGATCTCGTCACCCAGTATATAGTCCGTACTTTTGTGGATAGTCAAGGTGGCAATACCTTTCTAAGTCATTCACCTGCTAGTATAGAGATACGTTATACAGAGATTTTCAAGTGATAGCAGCTTTAAAATATTTTTCTTTTTATTTTTTGAAAACCAAAATTAAATGTTATATGTGAAAATTAAAAAAAAAAGATGTCTCATGGTTTTCTTCAAACGTCAAGAATAATTACTTAAAAAATAACTGGTTTTAAGCTACATACCCATTTTTCCTAATTATTCATGTCCACCGTTCTCAGAAACACAAGTTTAAAGAATGTTACATTGTTTAATTATTTATTATAACTAATGAAAAAAAATCCTTTTAGTACAGTAAGCGAAGCAGTAAAAATTGTAAAATTCCCGGCCTGAAAACGGTGAAAGGAATTTCCTTTATTTTTTTTGCAATATGCTTTTTAAAATACGCACATCAAAATCTATATTGTATTACCTGCTTTTTATTTTTAAGGGTGGAAACCACTCTAAAACTAAAAAATCAATAACTCTTCTAATTTTACGAATAAATTAAGAAAATCCATATACTTGTTTTTGAGGTCGCTGAATATAGCTGTGAGGTCAAAACTTATGAGACAAAATACAACAACAACAAACAACAACAACAAACAACAACAACAACAAACGACAATAACAACAACAACCAACAACAAGAACAAAGAACAACAATAACAATAATAATAATAATCATCGGCGCCCCACTCACACACAACATAATCAAAACTGAGCAAGAGAAGTGCAGAAAATGCGCTAATTTGGCTATTGAAATTAAACGCTTATGGGAACTAAGCGAAGTGCGATTGTGCCTCGTAATGTCTGCAGAGGAAGTTTGTACAACCAATCTCTTGCCAAAGTTAGCCCAATTGGAACTACCAAAAATCCTTCGCTACCTTATGCAGAAGGCCGCTATCTTGCAGACATGTCATCAGGTCTGCAAATTTCTGTCAATATAAACAGGATGAAGTGAATTCTTCCTCCTCATAGGCCCGGGCCTAGGGGCGTCACTCTGCGGGGGTGGGGGGCGTCCTTGCCTTTCATCTTAGTAGTTGGTGCCTATAAACTGATAGCATAGAGATTATAATACAAGACATATAACTTGTTCCTATTCCAGGGGGGTGCAGAATTGACCTGGACCTAGGGGCAATTTTTGTCTAAAACCGGCACTGGGTACAGAATGAAAAATAATTGTTTTAAAAATTCTAAAAAATTTGAGCATGTTAGTAATAATATGCATTAACAATATCTAGGAGTTTAAAAAAAATTTAATTAATAAGAAATTAGAGCAATAAGACTAAAAAAAAAATGGCGCCTGAATTTTTAAATGCGCTACTTTTTTGTTTGTAACTTTTTTAGTTTTCATTATAAAAGGTCATAATACGTCTCAATCGAAAGAAAATTTTAATACCTTTAATTTTTACAATAAGAAATTTTCTCATAGTTGTTGATTTTGAGTAATTTTAGATTTTAACGTCGTATATTTTTTCTGAACGTTTCGGCGCCATTTTGAAAATGCCATATTTCCAAAACTAAACATCGGAGGAAAAAAGAAAAACCCACTCGTTTTGTTTTCGTAAAAGCTTTAATTTTGTACACCTGCATTTTTCTATTAAAGTCCACATTTTTCGAGTATTTAAAAAAAACCGTCTAGGAATACTAATTTTAGGGGGTGAAAATTGCAATTTTCAGTTCGCAATATTTCGAAAAATATGTATAAGGCCTTTCTTTCTTATATCTTGATTCTCTATCAGATTGTGTGTTTTTGTTTTTTCTTTTGCGACAACCTCTACCACCCCTTCTTAGGTGGTACCCACCCCTAATCAAAAAGCAGTAAAAATGACAATATAAATTCTTATGTACATACTTTATGAAGCATATCGAAGAAAGAAATTTGGAAATTCATTACATCGTTTTCGGGCTGGGATTTTAAAAGCTTCACTTCTGTACTTGTACTATTTGTGTATTTTAATAATTTGTTGTCGAACTGACTTGGTAAATTCATTTTTCATAAGAAAATAAATATTTGATGTATAAAACGTAATTGCCTCAAATAGTATTCATAATATATTTTTAATCAAGGAAAAAAGAAAAAATTTTGAAGTTTGTTTACATTTTGGAAAGAAATTCGAATTAGTAGAATTTAATCGAACCCTGACATCTATGAAATAAGATGTTGATTATGACAGGTATCTTTACAGTTTTCTATCAAGTGAATATTATCTGAACAGTTCCCTATATTTGCATTGTAGTACTTTTCATTCGATTCAACTTATATTTAATAGAGGGCAAAACTTGCTAAACATGTTTAAAGAGTCAAAGTACGCCCATTTGAATACAGATGGCGCTTCACCTTTTTTTTCTAGAAAAATAATTTTCAGCCGTAATGCCTTTGGTTTAGCTAAACTATGTTATTCAAATGATTTACTTTTTTTACAGAGAGTGATGGAACATGGCTTAAATAATAGTTTCTAATTTGTTTCGCCGTTTATTAACGTTTCCTGTACTGCTAATAAATGACTAAATATTTATTTTAGAAAAGGTTTTTGAGAGAAAGAGGTTTGAAAATTCCTAATAGTTTTAATCATACTGTAACAATTGGTAATTATAATTTTGCGGAGTGTCCTGTTAATTATGATATTTGGAATTTAACTTCATTTGAATGTGCTGTATAAAATAGGTGGTGGGGATGATGACGCATGCCAGAAAGAAAACAAATTACGATGAAAATGGCGTCCTGTTGTCAGGATCGGTCTCGATAACTATCAAAATCTTAAATTTTTTCATGACCTATGCTACATCAAATAATTTATATTAATAAAAAGCATTCTATATAGTCAATATTGATTAGTCAACTAAGTATTTTTGAGAAAAATTGAGCCACAAACCTGCAAACAGAAGTAAAAGGGGGTATTAGAAATGGCCCGAGAATTTGTTTTGAAGTAAGTGTCGTGAGGTGCGTTAGTGAACGCGAAAGTGCAGACTTACAGTTTTTTATTATTGGGTAAGTGTTTTTACCGTTTCCTAGTATTTTTAATATCGATGTGCTACATTTTCGCTTAGTAACCAAATTTTGACCCACCCAAAACATCACCACAAAATCGCCATTATCATTTTCATTTGTTCAAGGTCACGGACGTCAAATTAACACAACTCATGAAAAATCTAAATTCGCAAACATTTAATTTCCTGTGGTCAAAATAACAAATCGCAATATTCTTAGTTTTGCTTATAAATATAAAGTGCAAAGTGGCTATCTGGTGATGGTTCCTCAATCATGCATGCCAACCTAATGTCAACATAACCAAATAAAATCTCTGTTCAATCAAATTTTGAGTATGTGGACTTTTCCTAGGACTCTACTGCCTTCAGGCAAACCAGCACTATATACTATGTGCTGGGTTGTAAATATTATTTCATAAAATGGAAAAGAGTCGACATGGGAAACATACTAAGGATAAATCTAAGAAATCTAAAAAACGTAGAAATAGAGATGATAACGGCTCACCAAGTAATTCCATAGGTCCTTCTAAACCATTAGTTGAATATTCTGATGTAAGTTCTGAAGACTTATCAGGCCCCGAAGCTGGAGAGATACAGAGTGGTGAGGAAGGCAGTTTACCCAGTTTAAGCGATGATGGTGAACTAGACACGATGCACAGAAACAGCCACCACAGTAGATACTCCCGCCTAGAGGAGGAAATTTATCTGGCAAGACAGATGTTACATTCTCCAGGTTAGTTCATATGTCTCTTGTTAAATCAATACAATCAATAACAAGATTATTAGGTCAATGGTATCTAGGTTGTTTAATGGGGTTCTAACAATCATTTCAAATATTTTGTATTTTTTTTTTTTAATTATTTTCTTGTAGGTAGGAGGCATAGGTTAGACCCTTCAATGATCCCAAGATCCCCAACACCTCCACCAATCCTTATCAGAGAAAGACAGCTATCAGTGTCATCAAGATCATCGAGGTCTAGTGAGGTGAGACATAGAAGAAAGGTGGAGGTGGAGGATTCCCCAGATTATCGCGCAACGATTGCATCACCAACATACGCCGAAGATTTTGATTCGGCCGATAGGAAAAAGCGAAAAAAGAAAGAAAAGAAACATAAGAAAGAGAAGAAAATTAAAAAGAAAAAGAAAAAATCAAAACATCGTTCGAGAAGTACAAGTTTAGAGAGTGTTGGTAGTGAGTCTGGTGAATCGCTGGCTAGTTCTAGCAAGAGAACCCCGCCGAGGCCAGAAATTGAACCTCTATCAGATTGGGAGCCAGCCGAGCCTTCTGCCGGTAAAGTGCCCATTGACTCAAAAATAGACACAAGTGCTTGTTCTCCTGTATCAAACGACAGCCATATAGCTTCTCCTGAACCCCAATACGAGGAAAAATCACCTACCCCTCCATCAGAAACACCACCCCTGAAGGCATTTAGAGAATATTCCAGAGAGTATCCTAGGGAGTCTCCACATACTCCTCCTTTACATTCTAGTAAATACAATCATTACATTTCGGATGAACCGATTCGAATAAGGGATATCGATTCACCCATTCTCATTGACGATCGTCGTAGCCTTTCACCAGTAAAGTCTCCTTATAGGAACCCCAGCCCAGAACTGATGATGCACAGTCATAAACACGGAAGGTCGATAACTCCCGGTAGGAGAAGACGGACTGATCGAGAAATGCACAGGAAACATAGAAGGGATAAGGGTAGGATGAGGGATAAACGAAACTACTCACGAAGCAGGAGTCCAGTGAGTAGGAGAAGGTCGAGGTCTTCGAGTTACGGTAGGAGTAGGCATTATAGCCCCTCCCCATCCCGAAGCAGACTGAAAAGACACAAATCTAGGAGTCCCAGGAGAGACAGGGAGAAAAGTCCAAGGTAGGATTTATTTATTTTTGTTAGACTATATTAATATTCTAAAGTATTTGAAATTAATTTTTACTGTATTGAGCAAGTAAATATAAAACAGAAAGCACCTAATTCAAAATAAAGCGATACAAAATATATCCTTCATTTTTTTTTAAATCGATTTATTTTGGTGTTTTAAAGAAAATATTAAAAATCGGCAACGAGATCACTACAGCATAAAAAATATTCAAGGTCAAAGTTCACAAAAAACGGTTTTTTCCGAATATAGCGCTTTCTATGGCTCGGAGGCCAATTGAGGTTATTATGAAAATGAAAGATAATGAAATTCCAAATAAAAATGATCTCTTCCATTTTTTATGTACAACGAACGGTTTAGCCATTGTACGTAAAAAATAAATAAAATATTTTTCGTTAAAAATTTGATTATCATTCATTTTCATAATAACCTTAGTTAATATAATATATACAAGAAAAAAATCCAATAAAAATTACTATGTACTACTGTACAATAAAAATTTGTATAATGTGCTTACACAAATTTTGAACGAAAAATATTTTATTCATTTTTTACGTAGAATGCCTAAACCGTTCATTGTACATAAAAAATGGAAGAGATTATTTTTGTACGGAATTTCAGTATCTTTCATTTTCATAATAACCCTAATTGGCCTCCGAGCCATAGAAAGTGCGATATTAGCAAAAAAAAAGTTTTTGTGAACTTTGACCTTGAATAATTTTTTTATGCCGTAGTGATCTCGTTGCCAATTTTTAATATTTTCTTTAAAACACCAAAATAAATCGATTTAAAAAAAAATGAAGGATACATTTTGTTATATAGATCAGAAAAGTCTAATTTCACTGGAGTAATAAACAAATTAATATTATTGATGTTAATGTTGCTATACTAAATTTATTTGAATTAACCATTGCTTCTTTTTTAATTGGGTTTAATTTGAGTTTCGTTGACTTCAGAATAAGTTTCAAATTTGGATAATTCGGTATTTGTTTGATTAACAGTAGTATCAAGATCGTAATCACAGGCAGCTAATAAAATATCATCTGCAGACAAATTAAAAAAATCACAATTAAACTGGTAATTGTCATTGTAATGTCATTGATTTAAATTATCATTAAAGGGGGTCCTAAAATGCTTCCTTGTGGAACTCCAAGATTAACATCAAGACTTGGAGAAAATATGTTGTTAACTTTGGTAATTTGTCTTCTGTTAGTCAAATAATTTTTTAACCAATTCAAAATGTTATCTTTTATATCATAATATGATAATCCAACAATATTTTTCAATCGATAGTTTCAAAAGCTCTTTTAAATCTATGGATACAGCTATGGCATATTTTCCTCGATCGATCATAAGAATCCAACTAGTAAGTGTCAGTTGAAGTGCAGATTCATATGCGTGTTTAGCTCGAAAACATGATTGGTGAATAAGTTATTTGAATTAAATTAGCCAATCAATTTGTTATAAACTGATTTTTCTAACAATTTTTCTACAGAAGGCATTAGTCTAAAATTAACTGCATCTTTAGTATTCTTAATTTTAGGAATTGGTGTGTCATGCGCAAAAAAAAGGGACAAGTCTTATAATATATTTTTGCTAAAATCTAGTTGTGTACCTACATCTAATTTTAATTTTTGTGACATTGTCAGTTATTTGTCAAAATTCAATGCAAGTGTGCAAAAACTAATATGCCCCATACCTATAAGTGATTTAGTTAAAGCTGGAGTTATTGCTAAAGCAGAAGATGGATGGTCAATGAGACAAATTGTATTGGGTTATAATATTAACAAAAATTGTGTAACATTTTAAAAAAGTGGAGAATAAACGGTACAATTAGTGGAAATCCTGGGTCAGGGCGATGAAAGATATCAACTCAACAACAAGATTTGCAAATGGTAATTACATTAGTAGAAAATCCATTTTAATCCGTTATTCAGGCTGCTAAAGAAACGAATTTTCCTGGGTCGAGTAGTACTGGTTGCCGGCGAGTAAGAAAATCGAAGCTACGCTGTCATCCAGCAGCACAGAAATACTTACTTAAAGCTGAGCATAAAGAAGCTTACTAGGATTTGCACTTGAATTTTTAGTGCATGGTGTAAATTTTTGGAACTATGTAGTTTTTACAGATGAAAAAACTTTCCAGTCAACACATAGCGGTCATATTCGTGTTTACCGACCTCTGATTACTCGATTCGATGAGAAATATATGTCTAACAATGACAAAAGTGTTAGGATTTTCCGTTAATATGTGGGCTTGGATGTCTGCACGTGGTCCTAGTGTTTTGTGGCATATCGAGGAACGATTTAATAGTGAAATGTATATTAGGATTTTAGACAATATTAATAATAATAATAATTTATTAATTCTGTAGATTGTGGTTACACAATATAGAATAGGTCAGTCAATCAATACAAAAATAAAATAAAATAGGATAAAAATACAATACAAAAAATAAAGTAAAATTGTAAAAGAATACAATACAAATATTAAAGACAATATATAAACAGTACATAAAAAATTTTTCAAAAAACTACGATATGGTAGGTGGTCATAATCTATCCTCTAAATACTCATTAAAGGAGTAATAACATTTATCTTGTAGGAACTTTTTTACCCCTTTCTTAAATTGTAATTCATTAAGAGGTTTATATTGGTCAGGCAATTTATTGAAGACCTTAATTGCAAGGTATTTAGGACATCGTTCATATAGAGAGGTTCTGTGGTAAGGTACATGTAATGTGCTATTATTACGTGTATTATAAGGATTATTTTGATTTAGTAGAGGAAAATTTTGTTTCTTAGCATATAGCAGCAAATTTAAGATAAAGATAGATGGCAGTGTTAAAATTCCCAATTTTCTAAAATGAACACGACAACTCGTTCGTGCACTTACTCCAACCATATATCGGATATTATCCTCCCTTCTCTGTCACAATTATTTCCTAATAACGAATTCATATTTCGACAAGATAATTGTTCCGTTTATATTAGTCATACCGTAACTAACTAGTTTCAAGATAACAACATTAATGTTCTTAACTGGCCCAGTTATAGTCCAGATCTTAACCTTATGGAAGACATATGGGGACTACTCGAAAGAAGTATCCAAAAACTAAATGTGAGATCAGGGAATGCCCAAGAATTACTGGAGTAATAAATAATGCCTGGGAAAATATTACTGATGATTATTGTATAAGGTTATTTAATTCTATGCCAAACAGACTTATAGAAGTTATAAATAGAAATGGTGCAATAACGAAATATTAATTAAATGTTAAGTTGGATATCCTTTGTCCCCTGATCCAGGATTTATACTTATTGTGCCGTTTATTCTCCACTTTTTTAAAATGTTAAACACCAAATTTTACTTCCACATCCAGTGGAAGTATAGTAACGACAAAAAAAATTTAAAAAATTTTTATTGTTCAAATAGGCTTAGAATGTCATAAAACGTCGAGGTTTTAAGCTTGAATGAAAAAAAAATTTCTGTCTGTAACTTTTTTTGTGCCTACGTTTACTCTGGAACCGTTTAAGATATTGACTTGAAATTTGGTACACGTATGTACTTTAACGAAATCTGGAACTAGATTATATTTTCATCTTGTTCCGTCGAAGGGTTGGGGGGGTAAATTGGGGTAAATTTGGGGTAAATAGGTAAATCAAGCAGGTAAGAGTCCATAAAATGGGTATTTAGTATATACAAGAGAAGCTAAGGTCTCAAAAAAGTTTTTGGCATTAGCCACCCCCATTACCACCCCCACCCCATTATTAAAGGGGATGAAAGAAAATTGTGATTTAGTGTGTGTACAAGAACCAGAAACCTCAAAATATTTTTTTACTTCATCCACCCCCTATCACCACCCCCACATCTCTACCTCTACCGATGTGGGGTATAGTTTTATGGGTTTTTGTGGTAGAAGATTTCAAATATTAAATTATTAATAAAAAATCAGTATACTAAAAAAAGAGTCTTTTCAAAAACTAAGCTTCAACAATATCGAACTGAATTACAATCAGTAAGTTGGGATAAAGTTTTAAATACAAATGATGCTAATATAGCTTATGACATTTTTCTAAATGAAATACAAGGTCTTATGAACAGGGTATTTATTAAAAAAACACGTCAAACTTTAGGTAATTGTCGAAAGTCTTGGATGACCACGGGCTTAAGAGTATCAGCTAAAAAAAACGAGACTTATATGAACAAAAAATAATTGGGCAGATAAGCAATGAAAACTGTAAAAACCATGTGAACATTTTTAAAAAAGTCGTAAAAGCAGCAAAAAAACTTGAAAATACCAGGTATATATTGAAAGCCGAAAATAAAACTAAAGCTACATGGTCACTTATTAAAGATATCACAGGAAATAAATCAAATAAAAATGGTTTATTAGACAATTTTAAAACACCCCATTCTAACTCGGTTGTAATTCTAGACGAGATAAACAATTATTTCATAAATGCTTGTCCTAATACAAATTCAAATGATCAAGTTGACTTAGTAAAGTTCAACAAGTATCAAATAGTGTTTTTTTAAACTGGGTAAGTGCTGAAGAAGTATTGGAGTGTATAAAAAAACTAAAAAACAAAAAATCAATAGGAGAGGATGAAATACCCATATGTTTACTCAAAGAAGTGGCTGATATAATAGCGCATCCTCTTGCATATATTATTAATGTTGTCTTTTGCACAGGAGTATTCCCAGATCAGTTAAAAATAGCACATATTAAGGCGATTCACAAAAAAGACAAAAAAGATTATATAAAAAATTACAGACCGGTATCTTTGTTAGCTAATCTAAGCAAAATCTTTGCAAAGCTGTTGTATACTAGAATCATAACCACGTTCTGTCCGACTGTCAAAATGGCTTTAGAAAACAGAGATCCACAATATAAGTCAGATACCTTGTATTAACAAAAATATTAGATTCCATGAACAACAGTAAAAACACTTTAGCAATGTGTTTGGACCTATCTAAAGCTTTTGACAGTGTGGACCATGGAATTTTGATTAAAAAGCTTGAACGCTATGGAATTAGAGGCATTTCATTAAGGCTAATAGAATCATACTTGACAAATAGAAAGCAATGTGTGGTCGACTATGATGAAAATGGGCAAATAGTTAAATCAGGATAAAAAAAGGAGTCCCTCAAGGGTCTATTTTAGGACCACTGCTTTACATTTTATATACCAATGACTTGCCAAGCTTTGTAAATCAGGACATGATTCTATATGCCGATGACACATCCTTAATATTTAGCGAAAACAGTGAACAGGTCTATCAAGAAAAAGTTAGTGAATCAATCACCAAACTCAATAAATGGTTTGGGGCAAATAATCTGGTCCTTAACGTCAACAAAACACAGATAATTAATTTTAATACTCGATTAAATGACCCCTTAACAATCAATATAAATAATACAAACCTCAAGTCGACAGATAGCGTGCTATTTCTCGGTGTACATGTAGATCAGAGGCTGGATTGGAAAGTTCATATTGAAAAGTTGTCCGAAAACATAGGGCGATACTGTTATGCTTTAAAAACAATAAATAAAAGTGTCGGATTGAATGCAGCACTGACTGCTTATCATGCTTATGTACATTCGAAAATGAAGTATGGAATTATCTTTTGGGGAAACTCAGTGGAAGTTCAGAGAATTTTGGTATTACAAAAACGTTGTTTGAGAAACATTTTTAATATGAAACAAACAAAAAGTTGTAAAAGTATATTTAGGGAAAATAACATTTTAACTGTAGTTAGTATGTACATTTATGAAGCAGTTCTTTTTATTTATCAAAATAGAGATCTTTTTAACAACAATGAGACTAGCCACAGTTATAACACAAGAAATAAAAAAAAACCTTGTACCTGAACAAACCAAATATACTTTTATAAATAGAAATGTTCAAAATAATATTATGAGAATCTGGAACAAAATTAACTTATCAGTAAGAAATCTTCCCATAAACCAACTAAAAAAAACAATTTAAACAAATCTCATAAATAAAGCAATCTATACTATTGAAGAATTCTTCAATGATCATTGTGATATTTTGTATATGTGAGTATATATTTTATGTATATATGTTTGTGTATACTGTAGTGTATATTATTTTTAATACGTACTTTAATGTGTTTATGTAGTAGTGTTCTAGTTCTTTAGCATCGCTATAAGTTTTTTATTACTGTGTACTGTGTTATGTTAATTCTAATTTTTAATCTTTATGACTGCAATTTTTATATATTTTGTAAATTACTAAATGTTGACACGTTCTATACCCTAATAGGGTGGTATGTTGGAACAAATAAATCTTATCTTTCTATCTATCTATCTATCTATTAAAGTTCCATAAACAGTTATTTCCGCATACAAAATTTTTTTTGTTGTGGGTGACTTGGATAGAAAATCTGGATATAGAAGTATTGATTCCTTGGGCAGCGGTTTTTGTTAATGTTGTAACGCAGTGCAACTTGTCTCATTGACCATCCATCATTTGCTATAGCAATAGCTTCAGCATTGCAATAAAAAATAAAATAAAAGTGCTAACTGTTTTATTTCGGCTACTCATTACACTCATTCAAATAGAGACAGATTTACATTAGAAAAAAATTGTTCTTATTTTTTTTTTTTTTTTGCTCACGACTACAACTACATTTTAATTGATCCAGCACAACACATTTTTCAAGGGACATGATTTATTTTAATAAAATAAAACTTACATCGATAATGGATTTTAAGACTTCACTGTTCAGATCCCACATATATATCCCACAAATTACATTAATTATCAAGCCTAACCAAAATAAATTTGACTCTGAATTTCTTCAACTTTTGACAACCTATTTCCAACAAAATCATTGTATAGTTCATAACATATACAGAGTGTCCCAATAGTCATGGATAAAACAAAGGGCGATGAGATAGGTGAAGTAATTTCCAACCAAAATAACCACATATTATGTGGTTTTCCAATTTTTGAAAAACTGGTAAGTTTTTCTGCTGTTTTTTTTTCCCTTAAATAGGTATGCCACTGAAGGTTGTATCTTTCTGATGGAAGCATTTTTAAGAAAAAAAAAAGAGCAAAAAGTCTTACAGTTTTTTTGTACCACTTTATTACTAAACGTACTCGGCGATTTGGAACAAAAATACCAAAGTGGAAATAACTTTTGAACCATCAAAATTTAGATAACTACATATGTGGTTATTTTGGTTGGAAATTATCTTTGGCTTTTGGGACACTTGGTATAGAGTGCACATAAAAAACTAACAACTCTTGTCAGTCTGTAATAGCTTCTACTTTGATATTTTATAGGCAATATTTGCAGCCTTTTTTACTTGCACTATAATATTATGAACTATGACAAAATCTTTATACTGAGTAAATAAAGTGTACAAGAATTATGCACAAACTGTACAAAACTATATAACTTTTGCAATAAAATATTACAATTGTTTAAAAAAAAATATGCAATAATGTCTTACATAATTTTCAGCTAAATAATAAATAACTGTGTCCAATAGGCAACTTGCATATATATTTTTTTTACTTCATTAGAGTGTTTATATGAGAACCGCTGCCCAAGGAATCAATTTTGTATTTCGAAATAATTGTTGATACTCCAGTCGGTAAAGTAAGAAATACACCAGAAGCTTGCAAAAAATGTTATCTGAGATTTTCCTTCAGTAACTGTTAGTGGAGGGGTTATACATCATAAAACCACAAAAATCCGCTCTGGGGGTGCCGCGCAAACATCCCAAACAACCACCGCCCCTTTGGTGAAAAAAGCCTTATTTTACTGATAACTTCATAAAAAAGAAAGCTTGACTAATTTCTTAAAAAGAAGTCCTATTGTAATTTTGTTGTATATGCCATGGTTTTCGAGAAAATCGATATTGAAAAAAATCCCAAAATTTGTATTTTTAATGTGCGCGAATTTTCGTTTATTTGAAATTTTTTGCGCGCGGCCTATCCTCCTGAGACCCGAGGAAAACAGGAATGTGCAAATTTATTGAAACTTATTTTTTTCGAGATTTGAGGTCCATAACGCATAATAATAGAGTTTTTAAAAAAATTCTAACTACTTTTTCTACAAAAAAAATTAAGTCCATTTGATTGGACATTAGTACTTACTCCTGTCAAAATTAAAGCATCAATAAGAACGCAAAACGTTAATAATACTGTATTTAAATATAAGTTATCCAAGTTATCAATCTTTAATAACTCCAGTAATCGATCATTATTCTTTCCTGGATGTAGATATTTATCTTTGCCGAAAATAACTACAATAGAAAAAGAGGTTAGAAAAAAAACGTATTGAGGAAGTCCTCAGTGGGCATTGAAATGGACGTAATTTGTTTTTAAACTGTATTTGAACAAATGTTCAGATGAGAAGGTAATTTATATAAAATCGTGTATTTTGATGATATAGTCTGTGGCTCCAAACACGTAGTTGTTAAAAAATGTACTAAAACTACAAAAAAACACCCTTTACTTACTGTCAATCGTAACACATCTAAACGAGTCCATGTTAACAGCTAATTTGTTTTGAAAGGTCCAAATGTTTACAACTTTTTACATAGGTGGCGCTCTAATAATCATTCATTATAGTGGACAGTAGGTTCTTAAAGCAATAATTTTGCAGAGTAGGAAATTATATGCTAAAAACTTAATGTCCAATTTAATGGACGCCCGGTCCCAGGAGGCTATAGAAAAAATTTAATTGCTCGAAAACCTTCAAGCTAGGAATATAAATCAAAGTGGGTTTTAAAGGGGATATAAAATACTCTTTTGTGTTGCTATTTTTGATGGCTATTGATATTTATTAGTATATAAAAATAGGCCCATAAAAAATAACTGACTGTAATATAAATTATAAATGCAATTATTTTTTAGTTCAAGGTAGTACTTCAATGCAGAAAAAGTTACTAATAAAAATATTCACATTTACAAATTTTCCAGCATGTTGAAGCTAACCAAATTTTTGTCAATTTTTTATTTTTCATTTTGATTTTGCCAATATAACCATTTTCATATAGGTAATCCAAAGTTTGGCCGTTTTTCCTCTCTTTTCAATTTCCTCCATTTTATTGAATAATTTTTTGAGCTAAATTTTTTTTTATTTTTAGGAAGCAATAAAAAATTAGCCAAAATTTGGCTGACTTCAACATGCTCGTAAATTTGTAAATGTGAATATTTTTATTCCTAACTTTTTCTGCATTGAAGTACTACCTTGAACTAAAAGATAATGCATTTATAACTTATATTAAAGTCAGTTATTTTTTATGGGCCTATTTTTATGTACTAATAAATATCAATAGCCATCAAAAATAGCAACACAAGAGAGTATTTTATATCCCCGTTAAAACCCATTTTGATTTATATTCCGGTATGGTTTTCGAGCAATTCAATTTTTTCTATAGGCCGCGCGCAAAAAATTTCAAATAAACGAAAATTCGCACGCATTAAAAATACAAATTTTGGAATTTTTTTCAATATCGATTTTTTCGAAAACCATGGCATATACAACAAAATTACAATAGGACTTTTTTTAGGAAATTAGTCAAGCTTTCTTTTTTATGATGAGCAATTTTTTTATATCTTCAACGGTTAACGAGTTATCAGTAAAATAAGGCTTATTTCACCGAAGGGGTGGTTTTTTTTGGGGGGGGGGGGGTTGCGGCACCCCCCCCAAAACGGATTTTTGTGGTTTTGTGATGGTTATACATATAACCCCTTTACTAACAGTTACTGAAGGAAAATCTCAGATAACATTTTTTGTGATGGAAATTTTTATAATTATTGGACTATTATGGAACTTTAATAATATAATATTTGAAATCGTCTACCCCAAAAACTCATAAAACGATATCCCACATCGGTAGTGGGGTGGGGAGGGTGGTAGTGAGGTAGGATGAAGTAAAAAAATATTTTGAGATTTTTGGTACTTGTACACTCACTAAGGGCCGGTTTATCAGTGCGCGGTTAAGCACTTTATCCTACAGCTAAATTAACTAGAAGTTTAGAATGTGCTTCTATTAAACATTTCAATATTGCAACTTCACATTCTAAACTTCTAGTTAATTTAGCTGTAGGATAAAGTGCTTAACCGCGCACTGATAAACTGGCCCTAAATCACATTTTTTTTATCCCTCTTAATAATGGGGTGGTAAAATTTTTTTTTCGAGACCTTAGCTTCTCTTGTATATACTAAATATCAATTTTATGGACTCTTACCTGTTTGATTTACCTATTTACTCCCCATTTACCCTAACGATAGAATAAGATGAAAATATAATCTAGTTCCAGATCCCGTTAAAGTACATACGTGTACCAAATTTCAAGTCAATATCTTAAATGGTTCCAGAGTAATCATGCGCATAAAAAAAAGTTAGACAGAATTTTTTTTTTCGCTCAAACTTAGAATCTCGACGTTTCATGACATTCTAAGCCTAAGTATTTGAACAATAAAAATTTTCAAAAATTTTTTTGTCATTACAATACTTCCACTGGATGTGGAAGTAAAATAAGGCTATGCTAAATATCAGCCCTTAAATCATAAAATTTAATTTGTTGTAATCGCTATCTATTAATTTTAAACAAGGCAATAGGCACGGAAATGGCTATGACTGTGTTTGCGGCTGTGATGCCATATGTGCATTGCACATTGTTTGATGTTACAGTCAGTGTCGGCAGACAACAAGAATAGTTTAAATTATCCAGACATTAGCTTATATTTAATATAAGGAATTGAAAAATGATTTTTTGTTTGTGAGTATTATTTTGCAAATTTAATTTTTATGCAAGTTGCTAAGAAATTTCGGAACCCAATTTCAGTTCCTCACTATGCGGTGCTTCATTTAGCCGGTTTTATATAGTTTAACTAGAAGTTTCAACTGGAGCTTTATTGGGGGTTTAAACTAGATTTTAGTGTTTTATAAAATACCGTTTTATAGGTGTTTGTCAAAATCATCAGTGTCATAGCCATTTTATTGGTTGGTAATGGTAAATACAGTTTGGTAGCATGGTGACAGATTGGCGACTGATGCCATCTTCCTAACTGTTACTTTGACTTTTCCCGGTGAATGATAAAAGATCTACAAATTTCAACGACAGTGAAATAAAATTTTTAATTGAATTAATGAAAAAGCATCAAGACATAATCGAGTGCAAGAAAAGTGCTTCTGTTATATTGAATACACCTTCTTCGTAGCTTGATAAAATGTCCTCAAAAATTTCAAATTTTTACAACTTTTACTTTACACAGAATATAGGTTCTGTTGAACCGAGTTGAAGTTTGCGATGAGTTGAGTGCAGCACCCTTTGAAATATTAGGTTTATTCAAAATCCCTGCACTATCTGCACCAGTGCAGATAATATAAGCAGATAGAGTGAAAGTATACATAAGTTGAAGAGAGCATTTGCACTGGTGCAGATAGTGCAAGGCTTTTGAACAAACCTATTGCTAATTGAACGTGCCTGTGCATAAACCTAAGTTTGTAGTTTAAGCGGTACCACGTCCACCGTTTGAAGTTTAAACTTAAGATTGGCAGTTACTGATGGGTAATAAAACGTAATTTTCGACAAAACTATCAGATCTAAGATGAACGGAACCTATAAAACTGGCCCTAAGAGTGGTATATGGATGAAAAAAAAAAATTGTTTCACTTTTTTTATGTTCTGCATCCGAGCGGAATGTAAATTTTTCAGAATATTATTCTATACACTTTCACGAAGTCATTAAAAAAAATATTGATTTTGCAAGTTTTTGGACATTTCACTATAAAATTTTCTCTGCCGCCTGGGCTATAATGCTGCGTTTACTTTGATTGATTAGAAATCATCTTCATTAGTTTGTTTTGTATTTAAAAAAAATCAAATTATACAGTTTATCACTTTATCAGAGTTGTCAGTGTAGAAGTTAGGTATTTCATTTTACAAAGGTTGGAAATTAGATAAGTCAACATGTGCAGTGACTTTTTACTACTTTTATTGATCCCAATCTAGTTCTCGCCATGACACTTTTGACCAAACTTTCTAACATGAAATATGTTAATTAAAGGGCATAGCAGGATAAGCATGTGTTAGCTGCCCCCGCACCAATCAGGTCGAGATTTTGAGCACAATTTGAGAGTAGTGTTAGATGAAATTCCCCAAAATATTATTTTTGAAAACTCATTTTTACGGGAGTTATGGGGGTGAAAAGAAAAATGGAAATTTTTTTTCTCAAGAATGCATAAAAAATGTAAATATATTGTTTTTTGCCCAAAATAAGATGTTTTTACTCTTGTGAATTTTTTCAAAAAATGCATATTTTTCGAGATATGGCCATTCGAAAATTCATGAAAGTGGGGGTGGGGAAATGTAAGAGTTGCAGAGTAATTTTTATCAAAAAAGTTCGTGAGGGATCGTTTAGAAATTAAAAAAAATATATATTTGTATTGGTCAACTTTGATAGGCTCTAGGCGTTTTTGAGACTACTAACTACGAAAAACCCCAATGTACGCCAGCAGTACGCCAGTGATTATCAATTTTGAATACGTTGTACCCTTCCGATCGCTTTGAAAATTGAATGTTTTATAGGGGCATATAAGCATTTATTTGTAAGGAAATGAAAATTATTTTTATTTTGAAAAAATTTTTTCACAACTTCGTTCCGACAAATGGACTCAATAATTTTTTTCATGAAAATCGGTTTATGCATTCTTGAGAAAAAAAAAATTTCCGTTTTTCTTTTCACCCCCATAACTCCCGTAAAAATGATTTTCCAAAAATAATATTTTGGGAAATTTCATCTAACACTACTGCCAAATTGTGCTCAAAATCTCGACCTGTTTGGTGCGAGGGCAGCTAACACATGCTTATCCTGCTATGCTGTTTCTTTAAATATTTTCTTTGCGGCATTTATGGTAATTACGGATTTCGTTACCATTGCAGGCATAGACACAGAAGTCCGTCACCCCACTCAATTAGATCATCACAACTCAAAAATAAAATAACTGACACTAGTTTATTTGCCGAATTAGTCAAAGACCGGCATAAGCGCGAATTAGAACTAAGGAAGCTAGAACAGAACTTCTTGGATAATAAGACGAATGAATCACTGGCGGATAATGAAACCGAGACAAGTCATAAGGCAGCGGACAGCGATGAGAACGATAGTAAGTCTGGATATGACAACAAAGAAAACAACAGCAACATGACTCCCTTGCCGATGGACATTGACGATATACCCATCCCAGAAACCGAACCTTCCAAACTCAATGACATTGAATTGCCAAATAGCAACAGTGAGGCCAGTACAGAGAAACCAACTTCGCCCCCCACACCACCGTTACCCAGTAACGGACCGCCTAAACCGGCTCCAATTCCTAAGGAAGATAATTCTCCAGTGAAAAAGAACCCTCCTGAGGCGAAGAATTCTGATGCCAACAAAGCTAAACCAAAGAGCGTTACGACGTTGCCCATGCCACCAGGAATAGATCAGACTGAGTTGGAGGCCATTGAGTCTCCCCCAAGCCGGTCTCCCAGCCCCATGCCTCTACCATCTAGGGCTAAGACGCCTCCTAGAAAGAGCATCAAAGACTTACCCATGCCACCAGGTAAGACACAAAATAGAAAGGTTTGGCGATCATCGTTAATATTATCTTTTATTTTAGTCATTCCTGGAACTGAGGAATTAAGTGGTGATGAAGATGTTCCTGGTACACCACCTAGGAATAATGTCAAAGTGGTAGAAAAGATCAAGGTGCCCCCCAAGCCGAAGTTAAAGAGGCCGACGATTCTCAAAAGGAAGGGGTCTAGAAATTTTCAGACCAGTGGGAAGGACTGGGGCGAAAGATGTGTCGACATGTTTGAGGTTATAGCACAAATTGGAGAGGGTAAGATAATTATCTTTTTTCTTAAGCTAGATTAGTATGAACATGAACAGTAAAATCATTTTATCTATATTTTTTATGTCGTACCATTGTCATTATCCTATTTCATGGCTAGCATAGGGTCATCGGCAAACGATATATTAAAAAAATTATTTGATTTTATAAAGTCATTGATGCAATTTAGAAACGAAAGTGGCCTGAGGACACTACCTTGCAGAACTCCATGTTTTATTTATTTATTTATTCATATATATGGGCGAACCCATTGGTACAAACAATACTTTATAAAGATAAAAGAGTGATAACAATAACATGACAGATATATCGAAATCAGAGAATTTCTCACAAACTCAAAGAGATAAAATGGCTTAATATGTATAACAGAAGGTTGCATCACACAGTCTGTCTGTTTCATGAAATTATATTAAATAAGACTCCCATATACCTCTATCAAAAAATTAAATTTCGCACTGATGTACATACATTGAATATTAGATTTAAGGGTCTTCTAACTCCACCACAGCATCGTACTGAATTGTTCAAGAGATCATTTAGTTATCAAATTGGTAAAACGTATAATGGTTTGACTAATCAGCTAAAAGAGAACAGAATCACTAGGTTTAAAAAGATATATAACACACTTGTTCGAACGTCAATGTACAGGATTGTTATAGCCCTTTGTATGGAAAATTAATAAAAAAATATGTATATAATGGAAATATGTAAATCACTCGTTCATTCAGCATTATCTATTTTTTTTGTTTGCAATTATGTTTAAATTACTGTAAATTATTTTGTGGTTAAGTGTAAGAAAAGCGTGCATGATTTCTTGTGGATTGTGACCGCTTAACTTCGCCATTTATTTTTCATGTTTTATTTTATTATGAATTGTATAATTAATTGTCATGTTATATGAAAAATAATAAAGACGTGTTATTATTATTATTATTATTATTATTATAGATATAGACCTACACAGGTTTTTCTTAACACAGAAATATATCACTACGTGATCATTTTAGGTACATACGGGCAAGTTTACAAGGCCAAAGATGTTCACGCCAGCGAGTTGGTGGCTCTTAAAAAAGTAAGACTGGAAAACGAAAAGGAAGGCTTTCCTATTACGGCTGTTAGGGAAATTAAGATTTTAAGGCAGCTTAACCACAAAAACATCGTAAACTTGCGAGAAATCGTGACCGATAAGCAAGACGCCGTTGACTTTCGAAAGGTACAGTACAAATATTAAATTTGAAATTGTTCATACAAAGTAATAATGTATTTTTTTTTTGTAGGAGAAAGGTTCCTTTTACTTGGTGTTTGAGTACATGGATCACGACTTGATGGGTCTGTTAGAGTCTGGCATGGTCGATTTTAACGAACTTAATAATGCTTGTATCATGAAACAGCTGTTGGATGGGTTGAATTATTGTCATAAGAAAAATTTTCTACACAGGGACATTAAGTGCAGTAACATTTTAATGAATAACAGGTAAAATTTTTGTTATTACATATAGTATTAAATATATACTGTTACTTATTTACATCCCTTAGTAAATACCCTGTACTGTGGGTTCGGAAATTATAACACCAGGGTAACACTAAATACTCATTAATTAACTTACGTACTAATAGTACACGCAAATTAGATTATAAAACAGTGAATAGAAGAGATAATTTATAAAGTAATAATATTTGAGATCCGTACTCTAGATAGGGTTAGAAATAGCCCCCCCCCCCATCTTCATTTAGGCAAAACCACCTCTAACGGAGACTTAAAGCTGGTTTTTCATTTTTATCTTGTAAACCGTTCATCGGAAGAGAAAAAAGTATGGGAAACAAAAAATTTGTCTTTAAATTCTGCATAGAAAATGTCCTATTAACTTTGTAGCTTATCCTCATCTATTTCGCGCTAATAGCCTCTGAACAGAAGGGTAGTTTGAAGCGCACAGGTAAAAATCGATCCTATTCGAAGTTTCACAGTGAATATCTTAAAACCGATTACTTAGACGAGAAAAATGCTCAGGGCTGAATTTATAGAAGGGAGTTCTCTCTATAAGATGCAAGTGATTTTTGTTTATTTCCCCTTTTTTTCCACAAAGCTGTATTTTTTAATTTGAGCTCGTTTCCACACCACCCTTGAGGCAGAGCTATCGGTGTGTTTTTTTTTTAAGTGGTTTCCCCTGTAGGCCTATTCCACTAAAATTCTGTCCAATTTTACTCATTAAGGGGTTCTTCATCGATGAACTCTTCTTCAAAGGGGGAGGGTCAATAAGGCCGGTTTTCGCACCCCCTCAAATTTGGCAAAAAGAAAAAAGAAAATGTTTTTTAACAGTCTAGGGTCAATTTAGAGTCGATTCGACCACAAACGGAACCAACCCCACCCCCCTCTTAGGGTAATTTCAAGGTCAAATTATGAAAAAGCCGTGAAATAAACTCGCCTTTTCGGAATGAGTAGGCTTATTCTGGGACTTCGATTTAATATATATATAGGTTTTTTGGGTCGCTGATTCCGGATCCGAGGGCAGTTTGTCTACAGTGTGTCCCAGGATAGATGTAACGAGGTGGACCAAAAATTTTGGAATTTAGGAATGGTATTTGGGATTGAGTCCTGCTTGTTGTAAAACTAAAGTATACCAAAAATGACTTGATTTGGTGTTCTACAGGGTGTTTATAAGCAAAGTTGTAAAAATCGTCACTAATAAAGTTTTATTTTTCAAAATATGAAAAAATTCCTAAGAAAAGTTATTTAGAATGCAATTTTATTCCTCTATACCTTTCAGGAATATAAAATTATTTTTTTGAAACTCCCCATTTTTTCAATAAAGTATTTTATTTTAAACGATTCAATTAAAACTGCATAGAAATTATTTTTTGCGAATTAATATTTTCACAAAATTTTACAGAGGGGCATATGAAGTGATCCTGAACAACTTTCATTAACAAAATTTTTGTCTATCTCTAAGCCTACGGCATTTATGTGTTGAATAAAGTCACTTTATGGAGTTGTATGGCTGATAAAAATTTGAAATTAATTCGGCCACAAATAAAAAAGATACAGGGGTGTCTTCACGAGAAGTGAAACAAAAATTTTTTTTTTGAAAATATTCCGATGTTCACAAAATTTTACAGAGGGGCATATGAAGTGATCCTGAACAACTTTCATTAACAAAATTTTTGTCTACCTCTAAGCCTACTATGATTTATCGAAAATTGACATTTTCTTTTTATCGCAGTAGGCCGGCGTTTTAGATTTAGATGGCACTTATGTGTTGAATAAAGTCGTCTTATGGACTTGTATGGCTGATAAAAATTTGAAATTAATTCGGCCACAAATGAAAAAGATACACGAGAAGTGGAACACACTTGTATATTAAATCGAAGTCCCAGAATAAGCCTACTCTATCCGAAAAGGCGAGTTTATTTCACGGCTTTTTCATAATTTGACCTTGAAATGACCCTAAGAGGGGGGTGGGGTTGGTTCCGTTTGTGGTCGAATCGACTCTAAATTGACCCTAGACTGTTAAAAAACATTTTCTTTTTTCTTTTTGCCAAATTTGAGGGGGGCCGAAAACCCGCCTTATTGACCCTCCCCCTTCGGAATTTAAACATGACTCCAAAAATTATGAATACCTGACTGTTTCCTATACTTTTTATCTTCCGACGAACGGTTTACAAGATAAAAATGAAAAACCAGCAGTCTCCGTTAGGGGTGTTTTTTTGCAAAAAAGGGACGTTCCATTCTCAAATGGGAGGGGGGAACTTTTCGGGTATCTATTTCTAACCCTATCTGGAGTACGCGCCTCAAATATTATTACTTTATAAATTATTTCTTCTAAAATATTTAATTTGCGTGGACTTATAATTACAACAAATAATTAGTAATATACCACTAAATACTATAATTCGATATTTCAGTCACTTTATCACTTTGCTTACTTCTTCTTAATCTGAACTCACTATCTGAACTGAGCTGTTCTCACTCAGCTTATATGCCTGAAGATGAGGGCTCTAGAATGGTCCCAAAAATTATTTAATTTTCTAGTAGGCTAAGAACAGAGCTCCATCTCTCGGATTATTGACGAACTACCAACTTATTCACTTATTTGAGCAGATTTCTGCTGAAAGAGGGTATATTACAGGTCTCTGTAAAAGGGGGTAGAAATATGTAACAATATGTAAATGGCTGGTTTTGGTTAAGGTTAGGTTAGCTATAATTGAACTAGTATAAGAGTCCAAATTTTGTGCGTTATGGTACACCACACTCTATAAACTCTGCCACTGATTAACCTGTTTGTTTAGGAAATTATTATTAGCTAAAAGGTAAAAAATAACAGCCCCTAAGTTTGCTTTTCAATACATATATGTCGTGTGCTTATTGTTGATCCGTTAAATAATAGGGGCGAGGTGAAGCTTGCTGATTTTGGTTTGGCCCGACTGTACAACGCCGAGGACAGGCAGAGACCGTACACGAACAAAGTGATCACGCTGTGGTATCGGCCTCCAGAGCTGCTCCTTGGCGAGGAGAGGTACGGCCCGGCCATAGACATCTGGAGCTGCGGGTGCATATTGGGGGAGCTGTTCCTCAAGAAGCCTCTGTTCCAGGTGAGTAATTTTCTTTCATGTAGTTTCACAGCACACGTCATTTATTCACGTTGATAGTGAACATTTTTATACTAGTAGTACTAGAGGCAAAATAGATGAAAATTCACCTCAACAAGGATTAGCAAGGGTAGCCGAATTTTTTGTGTGGAAATGGCTATAAAAATATTTACCTTTGAAGAAAAAGATGAGTCCCTAGCTGCACGTTGTGCGGAACATATACTTAAAAAAATGTTTAATAAAATAACTGTTTATTCTAGATTTAAGGGCTTTTCCAACGATTTTTCCTGTAATAGGACGAAATGATGCTTCCAACTTTCGTCCAATATCCATAATCCCCATTATAGGAAAGATTCTTGATCTAGGGGTTGCATAATAATTCACTCAAACTAATAAACTCCTATCTTATGAACAGGAAGCAACAAGTAATTGTTAATAATGTCAACTCTAATATGGAAAATATATTGCATGGCGTTCCACGGGGATCAGTGCTGGGACCTATCTTATTCTTAATATATATCAATGATTTTAAAACGTGTACCCAACACTGATCTCATACTATTTACGGATGACACTACTGCCGCAGATTTCCATATTACTTGATAATAATATCCAAGCAAACTGGTTTGCTGCTAATGAACTAAGTCTAAATAGTAGTAAAACTGAGTTGGTAATCTTTACATTGCGAGAATAGAATAGAATACAGCTTTATTCATCACATGAAATTTTATACAGAGACCTAGGATTGGACTAATCCTTAGTCGGCACACTTTTTGGGTGTGCACTTGGACATTAAACTTACTTGGGAGACACGTTAATCAGTTATCAAAAAGTGTGTTAACTAATATCTTCGTCAAAAGAAACTTAATAGGACTTGTTGCCAAACCAGTACCAGATTCAATCAAAATTAAATTGCCATATAGGCCTGGGGTCATGCATCTTCGGCTAACAGAATTTTAAGACTGTAATGTAAAGTTGTGTGTTTAATTGATGGATTAATATACACGGTGTTTCGAAAAGATTGGGACAACGCATAGCTGTAGATACTTGACATCAAAACAAGTCGATTTAACTCAAAAAGTAGTGGTCTAACTCTTTTCGTTTTCAAGATACAGGGTGGAAAAGTAAAAAAAAATTGTATTCATAATTTGTCTCTATCTTGGAGACTATTGTACGTATCTACTTCAAAGTTGGCAACGACATGTTTTTCAGGTCGCTAATTACAATGGTGATATTGCCGATGCCATATTTTATAGATGGCGCTAGTTACAGGACTTTTACGTGACACTTTAAGCCTTAACTTTTTTGGGGTTAGGTTTTTGGACATCGTCTTCTACTATAATTGAAACGCAATTTAGTTTCCTAAAGAAAAGGGGTACTTGTTTAAACATGACAAAATGCACCGTTTTAGAGAAATACGCGATTTACAACTTTGTCACACACCAGTTTGAAGAAATTCAACACCCCGGGTGTTTTAAAAAGATTGGGACAACACTTTGCGTAGACTCTTGACATCAAAACAAGTTGATTTAGCCCAAAAAGTAGCGGTTTAACTCTTTTCGTTTTCAAGATACAGAGTGGTATAGTAAAAAAATTGTTTTTATATTTTGTCTTTATCTTGGAGAATATATGTATCCACAACAAACAGTATTGATGACTTCAAGACATCATACTTGACGTACACCTGCTAGATAAGAAAACCTCTTTTAGGTATAACTGAATTTCCTCGAACTGGTGTGTGATAAAGTTGTAAATCGCGTATTTCTCTGAGAGGGTGCATTTTATCGCGTTTAAACAAGTACACCTTTTTCTTTAGGAAACAAAATTGCGTTTCGATTATAGTAGAAGACGATGTCCAAAACCTAACCTCAAAAAAGTTATGGCTTAAAGTGTCACGTAAAAGTCCTGTAACTAGCGCCATCTATAAAATATGGCATCGGCAATATCACCATTGTAATTAGTGACCTGAAAAACATGTCATTACCAACTTTGAAGTAGATACGTATAATAGTCTCCAAGATAGAGACAAATTACGAATACAATTTTTTTACTTTGCCACTTGTTTTGATGTCAAGTATCTACGGCCAAGCGTTGTCCCAATCTTTTCGAAACACCCTGTATAGGGGACGAGTGTAAGAAGAGCTTCATTTAGGCATTCTGAATTTTCCCTGTCTATTTATACTAGAATGTCTAACATATGTAAAAAATAATAATAGTGCGCAATATGAAACGCATAACAATGTCCATAACTATAAAACTAGAAACGACACCAATATTTATTTAGAATCCCATAAAATATATAGAATATACATATTAGTAATAGGGGGTGATTTCAATATAAACTTTGCAACCAAGAACAAAAATGCCGAAGAAGTCAGACATATTCTACTCTTTTGATATGAACAGATGTGTTATAGAATTTACAAGAATAAAAATTGTATGCATAGTCAATGTCTTCACCAATTTTGAAAAAACAATGCCATTGTTACTGATCTTCTAATTTCAGATCATAAAATGCAAACAATCACATTCAATTCTTACCTAAAATAGACAAAACCTAGCCATAAAGTTGTACTGAATAAGAGTACTGCAAAATAAAAATAAATAAATTTTATCTCCTTACTGAGGATTGGCTCGACTTGTATGCAGAATCAGACCCAGATAAATAGAAATTTTTTATAATATTATAAATTATTATCATGAGATATCTTTTCTCAAAATTTCGATGAAAACAAATTGACAAAAATTATTTCATATATCAAAATCCAGAACTAGGTTCACTAAAAGAAGAATTAGTATGTCTAAATAATATGAGAGTAAACACACCAAACAATGAGCTGTTAATAAAACTAAAAAAACAACAAGTAAATAAAGAAATAATAGAGTCACAAAATAAACAAAAAAATATGTGGCAAATTATACATCGAAATGTAGGAAACAACAAAAACAAAAGAATGAGATCTCTATATCCCCTAATGCTTTCGATGAATTTTTTGTGCAAGTTGCCAAAAATATTTTGGAAACAATACCAATGCCTAATCTGACTCATTCAGAATACTTAAACAAAATTTCATCAAAAAATAACATCTCAATAGACTTATATCCCGCCTCCGAAATGGAGGTAGGAAACGTCAAAAAATCTCTAAAAAAATCAAAGGGCAGAGAACTATCCAATCAGTCTATATAAAATGTTTGAGGAAAATCTGAGCTTACTAATGGCCCCTGTAACACATTTAGTAAACGTTATTCTAAAGGCAGGTAAATTTACAGATAAATTGCGGTACCTATTTTTAAATCAGACGATATTGATAACACTACAAATTATAGGCCCACAGCCCCACTACCCATTTTGGCCAAAATAATAGATAAAATTACTGCCATATGAATTACAAAATTTTTTGAAGAAAATAAATTATTCAACAGCTCCCAGTTTGGTTTTAGAAAGGGAAAAAGCACAACTGACGCCATTCTACAACTTGTCAATTATATAGGTGATGGTTTCGAAATGAAATCATCAACTCTAGTAATGTTTTTAGTCCTCAGTAAGGCTTTTGATTGTGTATCTGGCGCAATTTTAGTGCAGAAACCAGCTTTCTATGGCTTCCATGGAGTAACTCTCCTATTAATATCTTCCTATTTATCTGGAAGGAAACAATGTGTAACTGGCAAAAGTCAATTAAGTAATCTATTAATTATTACCTATAAGTATGGCGTTCCACAGGGCAGTATATTGGGCCCACTATTATTCTTAATATATATAAACGATTTACCTGAAGCCTCATCACTTTTTACAGTGTTATTTGCCGATGACACAACTGTTGCCAAACAGATAAAGGAAAGTAGTGAGGAAACCATCAAGGATGAATTAGATGTATTAAAACGATCATTCGACTGGTTCAATGCAAACAAGCTATGCATAAATCAAAGTAAAACAATTCAGTGGTATTGGGAAAAGTTTTAACCAAACCGGTCATAGCTAGGGAGGTTGTGGCAATATGGGTATATGATTTCATTGTAGTTAACAATAATATGGAATGAAGGTATCGATATGGCTGAAAGATTAGAGCAGTTACCGAGCTTGGTTGCTGCTGATTTTTTTGATAAATGAATTTCAAATGTGCAAAAAAAAATGCTCCTATATTATTTTATTGTTTCAGCCATTGCTGTAAAATTGTTCATTTATCAAAAATATTAAAAAATGGTTGCCTGAAATCCAAGACTCTGATTTTTTTTTAAACTAATTGTTAACTTGCAAAAAAAGCGCTATTAAGTCATTTCATTGTACTTTGCATTGGTTTTAATTTGTTAGTTTTTATATCCATAAGTAGAGAAAAACATGTTGCTGATTTTCAGAAATATGCAAAATTTACTCCAAAGAATGTCAAAGTAAGAAAACAGTCCAATCAATCGCGAATTTTGCCCCGCAAAAGGTGGAGTAGTAATGATTTTGATATATGTTGTTTAAGTCCGCCCCCCCCCACCCGACTTGGGGGTGGGGGGGAGGCGCGAACCGCCATCTTGAATTAAAGATGCAAAAAATTGTTTTTTTCAAAATAATTTGGCAACGCTCGAACCTACGAGAAAAATGTTGAAGACAAAGTTGAAGAGGACAAAATTTCCTACATTTTTTGTATATACATTTTTATTGTAAGTCTAATGTTTAAAGAGATACAGCGTCAGACAAATAGATTTAAGAAGGAAAATTTTTTTTATTATATAATGCATGTTTACAACATAACATATATATTATAATAACACTTGTATTGAAACTAAAAAAAATATTAAATTGACGGGATAGTATTACATCATTCCTCGAAAATAGGAAACAAAAGTTATTAAATTTAATGACAGGTATTCAGAAGAATTGGCAATAAAACATGGAATACCTCAAGAGGCGGTACTTGCTCTTATACTCTTTTTATAATTTTTAGATAATCCAATATTTTTTAAAGAAATTTCAAATTATAAAATTTCATGTCCCGACTATTGGCTACAAAATTTTAATTCCCTTAAAAAATCCTTACACACATTTAATCCTTACACAATTGCTTAGAAACATTCAATATACCAAAAATGTAAGTAATTATTATCAAATCAAAAACACTGCTCTCTAAGCCTGTATGTATTAAAAGCAACAATGGAGTTTGAGTATTTAAAAAAAAAATCGTTAAACTTCATTTTCCCACCGCTGTATCTCGTTATGAATTAGACTTACAATAAAAAAATGTATATATAAAAAATGTAGGAAATTATGTCCTCTTCAACTTTGTCTTGAACATTCTTCTTGTAGGATCGAGCGTTGCCGAATTATTTTGAAAAAACATGTTTTTTTTTCACTTCTCAATTATTAATAAGAAACGTCAGCCAATGAGAAATCAGCATTGTAGATTTCAGCCACTATTTTTTTTATGTTCTTTACAAACAAACAAAGCTTCCTGCAAAGTGGCAGGAACAATAAAATAATATAGAAGCTTTTTTTTTTTCGCATTTTTGAAAATTCACCCCCTTTAAACGCAGCAGTACACAGGTGACTGAAGTTTGTTTTATTGTTTCTTACCGCTTTGCGACATTTTTGATATATGGTACAGCGACAATAAAATCACTTAATTTTTAGTATATCATAAATAAATAAAAAAAATTAAATTACAAAAAAACGCAGACACATAGATTTCAGCCGACTGCATTTATATCAATGTCATATTGACAGGCAACGTTGGCAAGTGGCTGACACAATAAAATCATATAGGAGTGTTTGTTTTTTTTGCATTCTTAATTAACTGTTAATTAAAAAAATCAGCAATGCTGTAATGACTGAAATAGTTTTTCCGGCTTTTTATTATGACATCTTAGTTCAGGAATATTACGTTTTTATTCCGACAAAATTCATAAAGATTTGAAAATTGGTGGGTATGTTGGGAATAGCATAAGGATTACTAAACCAAAAAGTTCCCATCCCTAAATAGTGTGCTTCATCCCCCAGGACGTCCTTTCTACCCCCATTTTAAGTTTTTCTATATTATCTCGGCAACGGTGTAATTTTCGACAAAAATACCTATATATAAAATTGTTCCTTGGAAAATTCTCTAACAAAAAGGTTTTTACCACTTTTTTCCTAAAATTAATAATAACGTGGGAAATATGGCGCAAACATAAGGGTTGGTTCCGACTAGCACTCTCTACAGTACGATCTTCCGTAAAGTTTAACGTTTAACGCTTAAAATAGCAGTAGGCACTAAAATTTATTTACAATTTTAATAAATATACAACTTCCACCCCCTCACCTCTATAAAAAGACCGTGTTGTACTTATTTCCACACCACCTTAGAGGTAAAGTACTTGGCGCGTTTTTTTTAAAGTGGTATCCCCTGTAGGCCTAATCCACTAATTATCAAATGTTAATTATAAATCTTGGTCGTCTTCCACAGATTCAACATTCAAGCATGATTGTCCATGGCAATGATAACACATTGTAGAGCAACGCAAGCCTGCTCTTCTGCAACTACACCTGTATTCGCACCCTAATTTACATGAACATGAAATAAGCGTTAAAACAGATTCGGGAGCTGGTTCTTTTATAGTCATTATTGGGATTAATATACCGCCAACTTTTTTCCACCCCCCAATCGGTAGCTTTGAGCGTCACGTTTTTCCATGTTTGAATTTGGTGAAAAACTCGATAACAGTGTTGCCGAGCGGCAGCAGAAGTTGGTGGAAGTTTTGACAACATAACAGTGTTGCTGGCTTTACCAACTAGTCTGTTAAAAGACATAAATCTGTATTCATCTAGACTTTTTTCTGCCGAGGTACAGTTGTATAAAGCTAAAATAAATCGCTCTCCCATGTTTGCAATTTCTTCATGAGTAGCTTCGTCATTGTTGAAAGTTTGTACAATATGTTGTAAATCACTTCTTTTATTAAATACATTGATTGCATTCACTTTCCCTTTGGAAAAAAACGCCGAGGTTGTGTCACAACCGCTGATGGCATGTACAAATAAAATGGCGGATTTGCAATTTTTTAAGAAAGTTGCAGATTGTAAATCTTGAGAACTGTAAATCCTTCTACAGGTATTACCCTGTTTTTCTTTTAAAAATTTAATGTCTTTGTCAGAGGGAGAAAGTGCAATAAGAAGGACTAGCAGGTCAATATCTTGCCCTACGACAACAGCTGTATCGCAATTCTTACATTTTTCTATAACAGTTTGATGTTACGTGACAAAATACACGCAGCCTACTGAGGGTGTAGGTAATATAGCAAGCGCTAAAATAATATACTATTGCATCTGCGATGAAGTACCAACCCGTAAAGGGCAATGACCTATGGAAGTGCGGAATGATGTGCTGCATAGTAACACCGAACATTTCGGTGATGGTAAATAGATAACGAATTATATGACTTGCGCTAATTACGGCCCTGATTTACCAACGTACTATTCGTTTGAGGAGAAATGGTCTAAAAACCTTTTTTGTAGAGAATTTCCTGTAGAACACTTTTGTACATAGGTATTTTTGTCGTAAAATGCACCATTTCATGGATAATTTTAAAAAAGCGAAAATTGGGGTGAATACTATGTCGCAGGGGATGAAGCACACAATTTAGGGGTGGGAACTTTTCGGTTTATTATTACATATGCTGTCCTGATTATTTCCACCAATTTTCAAAACTTTATGAATTTTGTCGGATATATCGCAATTTGAACCGTAATATTACTGAATTATCTTTACACTTTTCAACTTCAGTCACACAATAAAATCATATAAAAACTTCTGCCACCAGCTCCCTAGCTATCAGGGAAAAGGTCTTTGAAACGAAAAGGTTTAAATTTGACAGATTGCGTCATTTTTAGGTTGGAAATGGAAAAAATTTTGAATTTGAATTGTTTAATAAACCCGGCCATTTCGGGGTGCCATGGCCTACCAATTCGTGTTTAGTATGATAAGAAGGGTATGCCTACTCATTCTTATGACTATTGAAATAACATAAGTAAATCCATTGCTGGTTCTCCTGCTGTATACAACTATATGTAGGTAATGACTATATTTTTACAAATTATTTCTTGTTGCAATTAGCATTGCTTGACGTGTCAAAGCACCACGGTAAATTTTTATGATCAATAAAACCTATCTATCTGTCTATCTATCTATAAATTGCGAACAAGCATGTCATATATAGGTCGGTTTGAAGTCGAAGTTTTTTAATCTCCTTCCAAGTCATCAACAACAACTTGCAATCAAAACCATTTAAAAATAAAGTCAAGGAGTACTTACTTAAGAAATATTTCATTTAATGAATTTTGTGAATAACTTTTTAGACTTTTTAATATTAATATTTTAATATTTATATTTTTATATCTTATATAAACTGTTTATTTTTGTCTGTGTTGTTTCTGAGTTTATGGTTTATTATTTTATTCTTAACCATTGACGTGTAATCATTTTCATGTAGTAACATGAATAAAGAATTGAATTGAGTCGCTGTATTTCGGTCAGTTTTTATCATACGGCAACCAAAAAGAAAAAAAAATTATGGAAAATAATTTGTCTACTTTAAAAAAAAGTATCTTGGTATTTTTTTATTTAGTACGTATTTTTAAATTAAAAGAGGATAAACCGTAATTCCACCCATAATGACCTTTTTAAGTATGTTCGCATAGCCTGCAACTAGCGATTCATCGGTTTCTTCAAAGGTATATAAATATTTTTATAGATATTTCCCCAAAAAAAAAAAAAAATCGACTACCATTGTTATTCCTTATTGAAATTCAGTTTACCTGTACCATACAACAACACTAGCTAGTAGCTATCTAGATCACTTTTAAAGTAGAAGTAATAGGGTATTCCCACAAATTTCAAAAACCTTTCTCGAAGAGACTATCGCTGCTACTAACATCTTTTACTATGTGCATTCGCATCTTTCATCAATGCTCTGCTCTTCGCTGCTCGTTGCTCTACTCTTAGCTCTCTGCTCCATAATAAGCGTACCCTCATGTGGTTTGTAGAAGCATACCCAACTGTTTAGAGTGAAGACTAGTCCATGTATTACAATACATATGGTTCAACATATTTTGTTTCTTTTTAGTCCAGGGAAATTAGCATTTGACCTGGACAAAATTAGTAAAAATCTGAATTTTTGCACAGGCGTTCTTTGAGGTGTCTCAAACCCAAATCCACAAAAATCACAAAAATCCCAACGTGGCTACCCGAGATATTGAAGGTCAAAGTTTTTTGCAAATAACTCGCGTCCTATGCATCGGATGCCCATCAATGTGGAAATTGCAGAGAATTAAATTGTCTACAAGTTCTGTTTTTTATCCCCCGCCCCCCCCCCCCCCTTTCGAGATATTCAAGGTCAAAGTTTCAAAAACGTGTTTTTTCGCGAATATCTCGCGCCAAAAAATCGGACAGCAATAAAGTTAACATGAAAGTTGTAAAGAATTCAATTATCTACAAGATTGGTATTTTGCATTTTTTTCCAAAATCTCGCCCTTTTCGAGATATTCAAGGTCGAAGTTTAAAAAAACGGCGCTCCCTATGCAGTGGACCGCGACGAAGTCTACATTCAAGCAGTAGAGAACTTGAATATCTGCAAGATTGGTAAATTTACAGTTTCTAAAAAGTATTTTTTAAGTTGCATTCGTTTTCACTCCACCCACGAGGTAGAGATTGCATACTATCAGTCAAACCCTCTCTTCTGCTTAAAGTGTAGTTTTAGGGTGTGGCTGTCGGTATTTTACCTGTAACTTTTTTATTTTTTACATATTTCTAAATATTCTTATAAAAAAATAATTTCCAGATCATAGAAATAAAAAAAAATATTCTCATTACATTTCCATAAACCATTTTCAAGTAATTAAGTAATAAAATGCACATTGATGTGTAAACATAACACATCAATGTGCATTTACATTTTATTAATAATTAATTTGCAATATAAATTTTTTTGTCTACATGAACGCTATTATAACGAGGACCATACCGCCTCAAGTTTAGTTAGAGGAAGGTTCCTCTTTATTATTTTAATATTTCACACAAAATGAATTGCCATTTATTTATTTTATTTACTTATTAACAGTAAATTATCTACAATAAAATGCATTGGTATGTTGATATAACAATTTTCTGAATATTCTGAATGCCGGCCGTCATTTGTGCAAAATCTTTAATGATCGACTCCGTGTCTGTCAATAACAGGACGAGAAGCTTGAGATATAAGTAGTGAGATATCTCATAGCTAAACAAAAACATTTGTTATATTTTTTAATTACTTAGGTTTTAATATTATTCGACTAATCGGCATTATTACCATTTTAGCTGATATAGATACTGATATTATTTGATATTATTTTCCAACGAAAAGTAATAAAAATGGTACATTAAAAAAAAATTAACCTATTTTTGCCCTCAGTTTGGCGGCCCGGGGGTTGCCCAACCCTTAAGCAGCCCCTGATTCTCTGTCATTCCTTTCAACGCTACCTCGCTTTGGAGAATATTTAGGTATTTGCAAAAAACCGCCTTTTTAAACTTCGACCTTGAATATCTCGAAAAGGGCGACGTTTTGGGAAAAAATGCAAAACACCAATCTTGTAGATAATTGAATTCTTCACAACTTTCATGTTAACTTTATATTGCTGTCCGATTTTTTTGGCGCGAGATATTCGCGAAAAACCTGGTTTTAAAACTTTGACCTTGAATATCTCGAAAAGATTTGAGAAAAAAACTAAAAAGACAACTTGAAGATAATTTAATTCTCTGCAACTTTCACATTGACCTCATGGGCATCCGATGCATAGGACGCGAGATATTTGTAAAAAACTTTAACCTTCAATATCTTGGGTAGCCATATTGGGATTTTTGTGGATTTGGGTTTGGGACAGTTTGGAGGTATCCCAAACACGTCAAAGAACGTCTGGGCAAAAGTTCAGATTTTTATTAATTTTGTCTAGGTTTCCTCCTTTTCTTGGCTAATTTCCCTGCATTATTTGTCATTACATTTAAAATACAACTAATTCCATGGACTTTAATTTTCTGCAGCTGCTTTTGTTAAATATATATCTAACTTCGTTTTTTACTATAGTCAGTTTTTAAACCAGGAGGACTGAATATAGAAGTCCCATTCACACCATAGAAGTTAACAGAAAATACACTAGAACCTTTTTGGCGTTTTGCGCAACCAACAATACACCACTGCAGTATATTTGTGTGCATTTTATTACATTACATAATACATCGACCTCTATTTGACTTCCATGTGTTTGACACACCATCCATACCATTTACGCAATAAAAAGGCATCAAGTAATTAGCCACTTTTACCTTCAGATTTATACAAAAGGAATTAAAAACTGATATATAATGTGCAAACGATAAAATAGAAATTTGAACAAAATAATTTATGACATGAAATTAAAATTTATTACATGTCAAAATTTACGACTATTGCCCTGTGTAAAACTGGCGAAGGCGGATCCAATCACAGATGTATGATTTAGCACGGTAAATTTGAAACGGTCCTCCTGGTTTTAACAGACTATAGATGAGTCGCTTTGGAAATATACTTTATGTGCATAAGTCAATCTTACAAATTTCTCATTGGATTAAATTTTACTGAGAAAAATCATGTTAAATTTGCCTCATATCAAAAAATAGAAGACATGAGAAATTAAGTCTAAATTTTTTTTTTCTAATATTTCTAGGCCAACGCAGAACTGATGCAACTAGATAGGATATCTAGGGTGTGTGGCACTCCAACACCTGCCGTGTGGCCTTCAGTTATCAAACTTCCTCTGTTCCACACCTTGAAACCGAACAAACTTCATCGGAGACGTTTACGTGAAGACTTTGTGTTTATGCCGGCGTCGGCTTTAGATCTTTTGGATAAGATGTTGGAGCTGGATCCGGATAAGAGGATCACAGCTGAGGATGCCCTGAAGTCATCCTGGTTGAAGCTCATCAACCCAGAACAGTAAGTAGTTTGCGATTAATCTCGTATCAAAGGCAATTACTACCTTTATTTTCAGTAGCTTGGTTTTGAAGCTGGTAAAATATTTTATTTCATACTGTCCGGTAAACTACTATTTTCTGGACTCATTTGCGGCCGGTAAAATCGAACATTACAGTATCTGATACCGTAATGTGTTACCTGCGAACATTACGGTATCTGATACTGTAATGAATTACCTAGCATAATACAAAACGATGCAAAAATTATGGTTTTATTTATTTGACAGTAACAAGCTAAAGACAATCATAATTAGCTATGGAAAACAATGGCTATAACATCGTTAAGGTAAAGCGATTGTTAGATTATGAAATAATATTTTTTAAATTTCAATAATTATAGCTTTTTATTCATTTTAAAAAGGATTATAAAGACAGTATTAGAATGGGCTAAAGCCCATTCTAGCTCCATTCTAGCGGAGGGCTTGAGTGCTTCGCACTCAAATGAGCGCTTCACGCTCAATTTTGAGTCCTTCGCACTCAATTTAACATTTCAATCAATTTAAGAGTTATGAAAATTTGACTTTTTTTCGTATATTTGAAATTTCTTGGAAATTTGACATTTTTCCGAAAATGATAACATTTTTTAATCTTTACATTTTTTAAAAATTTGACATTTTTTAGAAATTTTACGTTTTTTAAAAAATTAGACGTTTTTTAAAATTTGACAATTTTTGAAAAGTTGACATTTTCCCGTATGATTCCCGTATGATTTTTGAAAATGGACAATTTTTAGAATTTTTTGAAAATTTGACATTTTTTGATAATTTGATATTTTTAGAAATTTGACATTTTTCAAAAAAAATTGTATTTTTTGAAAATTTTTCATTTTTTTGAAAAGTGATTTTTTGAAAATTTTATATATTTCTGAATATTTGATTTTTTTTAGAAAATTTGAATTTTTTTAAAAAAACTTACATTTTCTGAAGATTTGACATTTTTTGAAAATTTTAAATTTTTCCGGATTCCGTCTCTTTAAAAATTTCATAAAAATTTGTCCGAATTAGTGATATTTTTCTGAAAAGTGACATTTATCCGAAAATCTGACTTTTTCTGTAAAACATTTCTCCGAAAATTTGACATTTCTCCGAAAATTTGACATTTCTCCGAAAATTTGACATTTTTCTGAAAAGTAACATTTCTCCGAAAATTTGACATTTTCTGAAAAGTGACATTTCTCCGAAAATTATTTTTATGACGTAGGTGCATTTTTGATTCACTCGAATTTCGTTTTTCTTTCAATAGTTCCACACACGTTTCAAATATGAAGTCAATATCTCTACCCGTCCGTGCGCTGTAAGAATTTTTCATTTTAGTGACGTAGGTGTTTTTTGATTCACTCGAATATCGTTTTTCTTTCAATAGTTCCACCCATGTTTCAAATATGAAGTCAATATCTGTACCTGTCCGTGCGCTGTGAGAATTTTTCATTTTAGTGATGTAGGTGTATTTTTGATTCACTCGAATTTCGTTTTTCTTTCAATAGTTCCACCTTTCAAATATGAAGTCAATATCTCTACCCGTTCGTGCACTGTAAGAATTTTTCATTTTTGTGACGTAGGTGTGTTTTTGATTCACTCGAATTTCGTTTTTCTTCAATAGTTCCACTCACGTTTCAAATATGAAGTCAATATCTCTACCCGTTCGTGCGCTGTAAGAATTTCTCATTTTTGTGACGTAGGTGTATTTTTGATTTGCTCGAATTTCGTTTTTCTTTCAATAGTCCCACCCACGTTTCAAATATGAAGTCAATATCTCTGCCCGTCCGTGCGCTGTAAGAATTTTTCATTTTAGTGATGTAGGTGTATTTTTGATTCACTCGAATTTCGTTTTTCTTTCAATAGTTCCACCTTTCAAATATGAAGTCAATATCTCTACCCGTTCGTGCACTGTAAGAATTTTTCATTTTTGTGACGTAGGTGTGTTTTTGATTCACTCGAATTTCGTTTTTCTTCAATAGTTCCACTCACGTTTCAAATATGAAGTCAATATCTCTACCCGTTTGTGCGCTGTAAGAATTTCTCATTTTTGTGACGTAGGTGTATTTTTGATTTGCTCGAATTTCGTTTTTCTTTCAATAGTTCCACCCACGTTTCAAATATGAAGTCAATATCTCTGCCCGTCCGTGCGCTGTAAGAATTTTTCATTTTAGTGATGTAGGTGTATTTTTGATTCACTCGAATTTCGTTTTTCTTTCAATAGTTCCACCCACGTTCAAATATGAAGTCAATATCTCTGCCCGTTCGTGCGCTGTAAGAATTTTTCATTTTTGTGACGTAGGTGTGTTTTTGATTCACTCGAATTTCGTTTTTCCTCAATAGTTCCACCTATATTTCAAATATGAAGTCAATATTTCTACCTGTCCGTGGGCTGTAAGAATTTTTCATTTTTGTGACATACGTGTATTTTTGATTCACTCGAATATCGTTTTTCTTCAATAGTGCCACCTACGTTTCAAATATGAAGTCAATATCTCTACCCGTTCGTGCGCTGTAAGAATTTTTCATTTTTGTGACGTAAGTGTATTTTTGATTCACTCAAGACTACCAATAAAAGCAATGCTACCAATAAAAGCAATGCATATGATGTATCAATATTGTTAAGTCAATGAAAAGAAACTGCTAGTTATAGGTTACGTTTCTAACCAAGAATAAAAACTTATTTTAGTAACCATCGATACTGATTCATCCTATGTACTGTTTTTTTGGAGTTTTTAATTACAATATTGGCACCAATTTCACAAATGAATATACGCAATGAAGTATTCATTAAAACCAGGAATATCACAGTGGTATAAATGTTCTTAAACTTACTAATTAATGTGGTTTATGGATGACGTCAGTTTGTAGCTTTAGAATATTTATGCCGCTACGAATTCGTATCTTTATCCAAAAGTTACTTTAACCAATTAGTGCATGAAGTTTTAAAAATAATATTTTTGATTAAAAACTAATCAAAAATGATGATACTGGGTAAAAGAACTAAAAAAAACACACATGCAATTTTTTGACACTTTACTTTTTGAAAAAATGACCGTACGTTAAAACGGACACTATGCATATAGCAACAATACCAAATATTTAGTAACTAAAAATTAAAAAACGTATATTACTTTGTATGATACTGTTTGAAACAATATTTAGGGTGAATTCCTATGTCACACTTTCCACAGATAAAATGAGCTTTTTTGCCACACACTTTGCATCTACAATCCGTATTATTATATTCTATAAGGTGGCTTCTTCCATCATATCTAATAGTTTCACTGGGAGGCTTAATAATTTTTCCTCTAGATGATGGAGTACCATATGTCGTAAGTAGGTATGTTGCAATCGTTCTCCTGAAGTTCAAAAGACCAGTTGGTATCGTTTTGTCATCAACATGAACTTTCCGCACCAACAGCCAGGCATTAGTTACAGAAACATCAAGCATATGCGCAAAAATTGGCCACCACCATTTTTTTTGTCGCATTCGAGTACGATACGCAGCTACAGCTTGGTCCATCTTATCCACCCCCACCCATTCCCTTGTTATAATTTGCAATAGGTAATGGTTGTGTAACTGCTATTTTCGCTCTCTTTTCTCTGGAATATCTGGTACAACTGCCTTCTTCAATGGAGTCATAATTTGTGATACATGTTATGCATTTGTTGTCCTTCCATCGAACAAGTGATATTTTCTTGTCTATATCTGATTGATAATCATAGTAATCTCTAGATTTTTTATCTATAATTTTGACACTGGGAAGAGGGCATCTACTAGTTCTTTTGTCCTGTATTGTAGCTGTTGCACAATATCCGCAATCACTGAGATAGTATAACAGCGCACTAGATGAAAAATAGTTATCAAAAAACATTTTGTATCCCTTATGAGGAGGAATATTTGCTTGATTAATAAGGGAAACTACCATATCTCCACCAATACCAAATACTTTTTCTTTAGTACCTGTTCCTTTTCCGGTATATATCTCAAAAGCAAGCATGTAACCAAAACTTGTGCAAAGGGCCCAGTTTTTGAAACCAAACCGTATTGGCTTTCCCTTTATGTACTGGTTCCATAATATGGATGAAATATTTTCATCCAAGCCACCATGAATCTGGAATACATTATTCAAATGGGTAATTAGTGGTCTTAGTTTGAATAAACGATCATTGGTGTCCAAGTTGCTATTGTCATTCAAATGAATATTTCTCAAAATCTGCTCAAATCTGTTCAGCCGCATGCTGTTTTGAAGAATAACTGGTATGTCTGGCAAATTCGACCAAAACATCCTTTTATTTGGATATTTTGCATAGCCAGACAATAGGAGACCACCAAGAAAAACGTACATCTCATCAAGTGTCATTAGTATTGGGTTGTTTTTTTGTGCCGAATATAAATTGGTTTGTTCAACAATAAAATTTAATAATTCTTCAGTAAAGAAAAGTTTGAAAAAATCAATCGGATTTTGGCATGCTTTTGCTTCTTCTGATGGAGGTTTCTCTTCGCAAGCAACTTTGATTGTGAACTTGGGTTTGGATTTGTCCCATTCGAATTCTTCTTTTTTTTTTTAGTTTTGGCTGGTTGAGGTTTTTCATTCTCCATTCGAATATATTTACTAAGTGGCTCATCATCGCTAGAATTCCAATCTTCATTCGCCACACTCAAAGAAATAGTATGGGTAAATTCAACAAAAAAAATGGTTAACTAACAATATCGTTAATTTTGTTGAATCAAACTATATTGATGGTATTTTTAAACAAGAGGTGATTGTTATTTTAATTAATAAAAAGTTGTCGTACAACAAAACAAACATTAACTTAAAAAATAGATGAATAAGACTATTATTTTGTTCGTCTGACTATTATTTTGTTGAATTCTGTCAAATTAAACTAGATAATAGTATATTTTATTTTTAACTCTTATCGAATTGTAATTCTAACCCAGTATTAGTTCGCTGTATTACTGTACTTGGTAGACAAACCAATATTATTGTCGTCTTCTAGAAGTTCTAAAAAAATTACCATAAAATTTGCTTGCTTACCACGTAGTCTATTACAGAAATTATTCCCAGATGACGCCACATACAAATCACTGACAATAATCAATCATGCGTTATCTTATACTCTTATGAATTTATAGAAAGTTAATAACATGATTGCAATGTTCAAATTCTCTTAGGGATCATCAATATATTTGGATGGATCTTATAAACGATCTCTAATCTTTGGTTTGGGTGGTCTGATGTCTCAATACTGAGATTTTGACCACAGAAAAGAGAACTACCAGAAACGACACTTGAGCTACCCGCCAAAATTCCATTGCCGCCATTTTGTTGTTAGTACATCCGTCAGTTCATTTATTGTTTTAGGTTAAAACAATAAAGTGCGGTAAATGACAGTCTGTGACATAATACCGAAATAAATTCTTAAAAGGTTTTAGTATTATTGTGCTGTGTTAATAGTAATTTTTATTAGCGATATGAGTAAACGAGGTGGAACCGTTTGCGCTGTTAAGGAATGTACAAGTAGTACGACAGGAAAAGACATTAGTTTATTTGGGTTTCCTAAGGATTCCCAAAGGTATTTTATTATTGATGTAAATTATAAGATATTTCCAAGTAGTTGTGAACCTTTCTTCTTTTAAGGTCCGTATTGTGGTTGGAAGCATGCGATCGTGGGGATTTGGCAAGTTAAAGTTTAACCGAACTTTATAACAATTTTAAGTTGTGCGCACGACAAATATGTATCAGAATAGATTGCTACCAATAGTACTTACCTACTATTTTTCCTCAATTTGGTAGTTTAAACAGAAAAAAAATTAATATTTCCTCAGAACAACCTCCCAGTAAGAAATTACAGATTTTCTCGAGATATTGTATTGATTTTAATACATTTTGTGACTTTATTTATATTAAGAATACAATTGTTCGTAGAGACAAATTTATCCAGTTTACTTTAATAGCTTTGATGTCCATTTTAAGTAGAATTCTTCGAATAAGGTGATTGTATTCAGCTTGTGTAAAGTTTGTTTATAAACATGCTGTTTAAATTTCCCGCCAAAATTACCAACAACAAAATGGCGAAGGTCACAAAAAAACATCAAAGGCGGTGCTGAGAGTGCCGCTTCTGGTAGTTCCTTCTTCTGTGTTTTGACTAACCAAAAAAACTTCATCATACAATAAAGTGTAGATCAACCTAAAAATTAGTTGGTGAACAGAAAACAAAGTCGTTGTACTATTTAATTGTAGACCAAATTGAAAATGGTTAGTGAACATAAAAAAAATGTCATTGTACTATTTAATTCGTTACAAGAAGATATGATTATTAAACTACTATTTGTTTACGAAAACAAATAAAGTTGTATGACTATTCTTTTCTGATTGATTTAACTATGAAACTAGATAGGCGCGATTTCATATGCTTTTTTTGGTTGAATTTACCTATCATTTTCTTTGAGTGCAAGATCTCTTTTTGACCTGCTTCTTCCATATCTGTGCCTAATTCAAATTCGCACATAGTTTTCAGCATTTTTGGTCCTAAACAATACAAGTCTCCAATATGCTCATCGTCACTCAAATCCTCATCAAGGTCAGTATCGTTCCCGTCAGCTGGTGGTATAGCAAAAATATCAATCGAAGTTCCAATATCATCATCTTCTAGTGCTTGTAAAAGTTCTTCAAGTGATAGGCTGAAATATAAAATTATCTGCTTAGAACACCACTGGCATAGTGTCCGTTATACCGGACGGTGGAAAAAAATACATGCAGAATACACATATTCAATATTTATGCTTCCCAAAATGCAAGGAATACAATTTGAGAACTTTACTATGATAATCTCACAAAAAACAAACAATAAAAATACTCCAGAATCCAGAAATATGAAAATAACTCACCCCTTCCCACGTTTCACGTATAAAGCGGGGTCCATATTTCAAGTAACTATAAGCCAAAGTCACACTTTAGTTAATACACTGATGCAATATTTTTTTCCCTTATGAATACACAATACTAAAAACACCTGTCACAGTAAAAAGTTTTAGGTTAAGTTTACTAACATGATATCAGCAACAAAATGGCGGTCCGTTTAAACGGACACTATGCACTAATGGGTTAATACCATAGGCTTGTAAATACTGTGTATATTTTTGAAAGCTCTCGAAAAATCACTTACAGTTCCTTGACTCGATTTTTCTTTTATAGAATATCAGCTCCGGAATTGCCAACGTGGCAGGACTGCCACGAGCTATGGAGTAAAAAACGGAAGAAGCAAATCAGGGAGCAGGCAGAATCGATGCAGAACTTACCTCCCGGCAAGCCTTCTGTCTTAGGGGGGCGAGATAAGCCGCTGGGAAAACCTGACGATTCGGTGGACGGTGGAGGGTGAGTGATTTAATGGTGCTGTGTTGCAACCCTGAGTTGTTAGTACTTTTGAAATTTATCAGGAGGAAAATAAACTTTCTCCATCGTGACTAGTGATATACAATGACTAAAAACAATTTTTTTTTAAATAATGCCTGATGGTATTAGTGTGATACGAATGGACGTAATTATTACGCAGTGATTTTAGCCTTGCTAACAGCTCAGATGTATATGTCGTAGTGCATCCCGGACTGAAACTCTTTTATTATGTTACGTTGGTCGTTTTATTATGTTTTTTTTATTAATTTTACGGCTTAGTTTATTTTTATTTAAACGTCCCGTATAATTTTTGTATATCAATTTTTATTGTAATGTACATTATAGTATTGTTTCGCTGGTTATGTTATATCGATGCAAACGAGGCAAAGTATTCCTACTGCAAAAGCAAAAGTATAAATAAAAACTGTATATAGTTGTATAAAATCATTTAAAAAAGAGGTGCTTATTGACTTGTAGATTTTTTTTAGAAATTTTCAGAAAATTATCATGTAGGAAATTATTTGTATATACAGCAAATATTCGTAGTTAACTTACAAAGTTTATACAAACGTTTGCCTTTTTTTTAATGAGGAGTGGGTTGCGTACATTCAGTGCCTTGATTTGATAGAATTTTTCAAACCGAGGCGGATCATGTCTTTGAAATTGTGACAATATCAACTTATCATGTAATCACGATTTAAAGTTATATTATTTATTGTAAATATTTGTAAGTTATTATAGGTAGCAAATTAGTTTATTTGTTTATCAATATGTTTGTACATATGTTTATTTTATTTTGAATTTAAAATAAATGGGATTAATTTATTTTTTTGCTTTTTATTTCCCTTATTCTGAGTTGTAGACGTGATTTGTTTGCAAGCATGCATGAAAACAAAGAGTGTTTACCAACCTATAGCATTGAATTAAATAGTAATAAAATAAATATAACTTGAAAATAAAGAGTAACTTTTTAGCCATTTTCGAGATCAGTAACTGTTTCAAATTATCTTTCATTGTAAAAAACGCTTAAGAAAAAATTTGCGCCAACATTAATAAATTCCTTGTATATTATTATAGTGGAGTCAGTGAAGCCTAAAAATCGTCAAAACCTCTTAATTCTCAGCAACAGCTCCGATTTTGATCAGTTTTTTTTTTTTCAAAATGTGCGTTTTTTAATATTATTCGAAATCAGAAACATCCTAAGTGGTGCAAATAATTATTTATATTGTTTAAACAATAATAACAATATTTACAAAAAAATATATTTAAAATTTTTTTTTTCGCGGTATTTATAAAACAGTTGTTTTTATTGAAAAGAGTTTAGCCGGATAAGCATGACGAGTTGGCCCTCAAATGGCAACCTATATCGAAAATTATGTTTTAACATAGACTTGATGTATGAACGTGATTTATATGTGTTTTGCCGCCGTACTTCGCTTTGACCTTGAGATATGGAAAAAAAATGAGCGCATGCATGACTATCGTTCAAAGAGACATATCTCGAAAACTAATTGAGCTAGAGAGGTAAATCCAATGGGAGGTTTCAGGTAATCTTAAAGAGTATATTTTATATTTTTTTTGAATCTTTAGAATAATTACGCACATCATTAAAAAATAAATAAAAAATATAATAATTAATATTTCCGTGTTTTCTGTGACTTACAATCACTGAAATAATATATGTTGTAATACTTTATATGCAGTATTACTAATAAAATTTGCGTTAGAAAAAAGTTGGTGCAACACTTTGAAAAAAAATAAAATGCATCATATTACAGACTTGACATGGGACACACATATAAATATTTTATGAATTGGAATTATTGTTAGAAGATAAATTGAATGAAAATATAAATAATTGTCACGTAAATATCTATTTCATACGGTGCACAGTGGCACGAACTGTAGTTTTTTCGTTCAAAATTATCCAGAGCACTTCACAACCGATAATTTAAAATTGGGATCATTTTTTTTTTAAATACTCGTTATATAATTTCAAAAAAACGTAAGAGAGCCGATTTTTTAATTATGCTAACCAAAATTAATGAGCTTAACCAAAATGCCCATTTTGTTATTTAAATCTTAATAAAACTTATAAAGAAAATTTTTTTTCTCTAAACCAATTTACTTAAATCTTGTTATTCGGGGAGTTTTTGAGGTCGCTGATTACGTCTGATATCCAAATTGTCATAAACGAACCTACAAGATGGCGGAATCAATGGCGGCTATAAAATGCTAAAAAATTATGAAAAATGAAATATTTTCGTTAAAGTTTATGCCGAGAAGTTTTGAATATTTTTTATAAGTACAAGTTCCAGGAAGAAATTCAAGACGGCAGGTTCAATATGGCGGCAATAAGATGATAAAATTAACTTAAAATTAAATTAAACGCATTAAACTAAAAAGGCTATTCCTAAGAATTATTAAAAAATTTAAGAAGGAACAAATTTTCTGAAATTTTCAAATATACCCAATATGGCTGCTATAGCGACTATAGCGACTCACTCACTTCCAAAAGCGAGAAGTTTCCATGGAGTCGCTAAGAAAAGTAAAAAACATTCGATATAAAAAATATAATATCAATATACATAAAAATACCAAAATCATATAAAATATGAACATGTATTAAAAACAAATATACGTATATTAACTTCGATTTTAATTTTATTTATAGCGATAACGCTATAGCTGCCATGCATTAATTATCAATCATAAATATGCGATTTAGTCCTCCATTAATTTTAAACATAACTCTAAGTGGGTCATGTTAATATTTATTTTTTTTATCTGGTAATAATATAATAAACACCTAACACCAAGAACTTTAAAACAAGAATATTAAACCTAACATAACCTAAGGCAAGAGTTTTAAACCATGAACTTTAAACCTGACTTAGTGCAAAAATGTTTCGTCATTTATTTTTAAGTTAGTTTTATCATCTTATTGCCGCCATATTGGATTCGCCATCTTGAATTTCGTCCTGGAACTTAAAATTTAGTCTATTTTAACTTAAAAGTACTTATCAGAAATATTCAAAACTTCTCGGTATATACTTTAACAAAAATATTTAATTTTTCATAATTTTTTAGCATTTTATAGCCGCCATTTTGCAGGTTGGTTTATGACAATTTGGATATCAGATTCGTAATCAGCGACCTCAAAAACCCCCCGAGTAACAAGATTTATGTAAATTGGATAAGAACAACATTTTTTTTTTTGTAAGTTTTATTAAGATTTAAATACAAAATGGATATTTTGGCGAAGCTCAACAATTTTGGTTAGCATAATTAAAAAATCGACTCTCTTACGTTTTTTTGAAATTAAATAACGAGTATTTAAAAAAAAATTATCCCAATCGGTTATGAAGTGCTCTAAATAATTTTGAACGAAAAAATTACGATTTGTGCCACTGTGCCGTATGAAATAGATATTTACGTGACAATTATTTATATTTTCATTCAATTTATCTTCTAACAATAATTCGAATTCATAAAATATTTATATGTGTGTCCCATGTCAAGTCTGTATCCTTATATGATGTAGTGCGCGTCGAATTTTATTTTTTTTTCGAAGTGTTGCACCAACTTTTTTCTAACGCAACTTTTATGAGTAATAGTGCATATAAAGTATTACAACATATATTATTTCAGTGATTGTAAGTCACAGAGAACACGGAAATATTAATTATTATATTTTTTATTTATTTTTTAATGATGTGCGTAATTATTCTAAAAATAAAATTCAAAAAAAATATAGAATATACTCATTAAGGTTACCTGAAACCTCCCGTTGGTTTTACCTCTCTAGCTCAATTAGTTTTCGAGATATGTCTCTTTGAACGACAGTCATGCATGCGCTCATTTTTTCCATATCTCAAGGTCAAAGCGGAGTACGGCGGCAAAACACATATAAATCGCGTTCATACATCAAGTCGATATTAAAACATAAGTTTCGATATAGGTTGCCATTTGGGGGCCGACTCGTCATGCTTATCCGGCTAAACCGTTTCTCACAGTCGGGATTGATAATTATTTATATTGTTTAAACAATAATAACAACTTTTACAGGAAAAATCTATTTTTTTGTTTTTTTCCCGATATTCATGAAAAAATTAATTTAGTCCAGTGTTTGAAGGTTCTTCGCTCAGAATTCTTTCGGATAAAACCGATTGACGTGAAATTTGGACAGTAATTAGGGAATGGCTCAAGGAACAAAAGTTATATAGTGACGATGTGTGCTTTTACCCTGGGGGTGGATGCCACCCCTTCGCGGGGGTGGAAATTATTATGTTCAAAGTAACTGCAGAAATCGATAGAGGAATGAATTCTAAGCAATAAATGTTCTATGCAATTTTTTCGATGAGTTGATACTTTTTGAGTTATTCTTCATTGAAAATGTTGATTTTTCATCTAAAAACTTGCACGTTTTTGAAATATTTTTCACTAATAACTCGAAAACTTTACGTTTTACCAAAAAAATGATGAGCAAAAATGCCGCCTATAAAATAACAAATCGATTGTTTTTTTTTTATTTCTGTAGATACAATACGAACCGAGTTATGGCTTGAAGGTGACTTTTTGTTTGCCGAAAACTAAATTCGATCCTTTCAACGTTAAAAAATAACGGAAAAATGGAAAATTTTTGGAGGAAAACATGAAAAAATATTTTTAAAAATACTTAAAAAGGCCTTTAAAAAGAACTTCAGTCATTAGCATAAAAACTAACGGGGTTATGATGAAAATAAAATTGTCTTTTTTTCAAAGAAAAAATCAGCAATGAAACCAATGCCTTCACCGCAAGAATTGAAATTGAACGTAATCCATTTACAATTGACTTCGTTTAAGTACTAACAATATGTTCTAGAAGTTTGACCGGTTTAGGATGCCTATATTTGAAAGTTTGATTTAAATTTGAAATGATTTTTGAAATTTCCTAAAAAATTTTCGTTTTATTCACAATAATTCAGACTAAAGAAGATACGTAAAAAATGCTAGAGTACAAATTTTAGAAGCTGGTAGGTACTGAACAATATTACTGTATGGAGCTGCTAAAGAGATACAGTTGAAAAAATTGAGCCGTGTCGAAGGGTTTCTCGAGCAGATGCGCTATGATTGGTTTTTCAATGATAACTTCCTTAATTTTTAAGCTATTCAATCGTTCCAAAAAATCATTCTACAGGGAACTTTAAGGGCTACAAGGCATGTAAAGTTGAACTTCCTTGAACCTTTCGTTTTTGAGATTTTTGAGTTTAAAAGGCTCGGGGAAGGTGGTCCTCGCACTCAAATGCAAACTTACAATGGTGATATCTCAATTAATTTTCATCCAAGAGAAATAAAAAAAAACCTAAATTTTTGTACTCTAGCATTTTTTTACATATCTTCTTTGAATTATTGTGAAAAAACGAAAATTTTTTAAGAAATTTCTAAAATCGTTTCAAATTTGAATCGAACTTTTTTCATCCTAAGCTGGTCAAACTTCTAGAACATATTGTTAGTACTTAAACGAAGTAAATTGTAAATGGATTACGTTCAATTTCAATTCTTACGGTGAAGCCATTGGTTTCATTGCTGATTTTTTTCTCCGAAAAAAAGGAGACAACTAAAGTTCATTTTAAAGGTCTTTTCAAGTACTTTTAAAAATGTCTTATAAGTTTTCCTCCAAAAATTTTCCGTTTTTCCATTATTTAACGTTGAAAGGATCGAATTCAGTTTTTAGCGAACAAAAAGTCACTTTCAAGGAGCCATAACTCTGTTCGTATTGCATCTACAGAAACTTACAAAAATCACTCGATTTTTTAATTTATAGCCTTTATTTTTGCTTATAATAATTTTTTTGGTAAAATTTAAAGTTTCCAAGTTATTAGTGAAAAATCGTTCTAAACATGCATTTTTTAGATGAAAAATCAACATTTTCAAACACGAATAACTCAAAAAGTATTGACTCACTGAAAAAACTTCATAGAACATTTTTTGCTTAGAATGTATTCCTCTATCGACTTCTGCGGTTATTTTGAATGTAATAATTTCCACCCCCGAGAAGGGATGGCATCCACCCCCAGGGTATTTGCACCACTTGGGATGTTTCTGATTTTGAATTGTATTAAAAAACACATTTAAAAAAATATAATCAAAATCAGAGCTGTTGCTGAGAAGTGAAAATCTTCATTGACTTGATTATTAATAGTCTATTAGTAATCAACATGGTAAAAAAAAGTGTGTTCGTAATGCGAAAATACCGTAAGTCTTTTTTATTTTTGAAAGTATCTGGGAGTGTATCCTGAACATTTTGCCAAGTTGGCAGTGGTTGGTGTCTCCTTTGCAAAAAGTCAAACGCAAATAGCTTGTGAACCGTTGATGCACTAAATTCTCTCAGTCGCAGGTTTATTTTTGAGTTGGAACATAATATCAAAGTTTTAAGAAGTATTTTTTGTGAATTATTTTTGTTGATCGTACATTAAATGTCAAATGAAAATCTTGAAAAGCAGTAATTTTTCTACAATTTCTGTCATGGCACCATTTTGTAGAACTAATAGTGTACGAGCTATAGTCTGTGAAATGTTGATTGATTGATTTACCGGCATACGGTAGGCGTTAGTGCCACTCCCAGGATATACCGTTGGGCAGGCTACGTCTACACTGGGATGAATTGGGGTCATGCTTGTTGTCAGCAGAGAGTAAGAATTATTAGCATGTGAATTACCAAAATCTGCGTGTTATTAACAAATATAAAATGGTTACAACATAACTTATCCTTTCTGTTGTTTGTTGTTTCTGTTTTCTTTGTCTGGTATTTGCACTGAATTCTTCTTGTCTTGCCAGGTAGACGACGTCACTACGTTCCACCTGGCCTCCGAGGCATTTGCCTCTTGTCAATATGTGTCGACCACCTGTTTATGAAATGGAAACTTAATATCTAACGCTTCACCGATATTAATTAAAAATCAACTATATAACTTAACTGGTGTTATGTTGATATATTATTATATCGATTTGTGCAGAATTTTTTACGTTTTAATCCAAAGCAATTTTGTTCAATTTAGCAAAGTTTTAATGACATTTAAACATAAATTCACATTAACGTCACGAAACACGCCTGTGTTCTAAGAGCTGCACAACTCAACCTATGAGCTTATAGTGTTTTCAAAATATTTCGTTAATTATTGATCGGATATAAAAATATGCTGTTGCAAACTTATATTTTTTTATAACTTTTGATGGGCTGTAGCTCGTTAACTAGTAGACCTAAAAAATGCCGTCTGGTCACATAAATTGTAGAGAATTTAGTGCTGTACAAGATTGGCATGTGACATTTTAATGGACGATCAATAGTTTATGAAATAATTCACAAAAACTACTTTTTACAAGGTTTGACGCACTGTAACTCATAAATAATTAGATCTATGAAAATAAGAGGAGACAACGCCAATCACAAAGTTTCATCGGTAAAGATAAAGTTGAAGTGGGGCAAAGGGTAGGCAATGTGACTATTATGGGGCATCTGCACGTGACATCACAGCTGACCTCAAAAATATGTGTTTCTTAAGATTTAAGAGTATTACACAGCTATTATTAAAATTTCTGCCTGGTTCTGGTATTTTCAACTAAAATTTAATTCAGTGTAATGCTCATGAAGTTCTAAATACTTTGTCCTAATAGATCATTTGCGGTCACGTGACTTTGACACCACTGTCTGGAGGGCACACGAAACCTCATCCAATAACAGGCAATGCAAATGAAAACAATTAGAGATGAGTTGCTATTTAACAATTTATTATTTTATAACTTATTTGCAAATAGCATTAACAGACTGTTATTTCCTTTCGAAAATAATAGCAGTAGCCAAGATACCAAGATACTATTATATTAGTAAGACAGAAATTTTAGTCAAACGAAATCCTTTCTACAAATAAAATATTTTTCGACCAGACTACAAAATCACAATACTTTAATTTTTTTTGCTCAAAAAATCACCGGAACTAAGAGTGTAAGGGTAGATATCGTCGATTAGTGCCACTTTTTCGTTGTAACAACACTTGACATCGGCTTGTAACGTTGAAAAATACGAGACATTATCGTCAAAATAAACACTTTACTTGAAACACTAAAGTAAACCAGAAACACACTCTTGAAAATCTTGTGCACACAATGATAAACAAACAGTAAATGAGGTTTTGTATGCCCTTCAGACAGCTACGCTAAATTCACGTGACTGAAAAATTTGCATACTAAAAACTGCGCACTGCGATATGCGATTGCCAGTACTTCTCAGGGATTTGTTATTTTTAAACTGATATTTCAAAACAGCAGAAGCAGTTTAAACCTGTTATTAAAAAACAACATAAAATAATAAATAAAATAACCCATCTCTAGAACTAATTATTAGTTTTCTAATAATTAGTTGTCTGCCCTCCACACCGACAGCGTGACGTCAACCGAAAATGATCTATAAGATAGGACTATTTTTGTAGGTTGGAAATCTAACCTGTAATTAGCAGTATATTTTTATTAATCAACAATATTGAAAAATTATTTACGTGAATTTTAAAATATTTCCTTGGAGCCAATACGGCTCCAAGCTAAAAATACATATACAAACATTAAACGTGAGAATAAACTTGAAAAACTTAAAATTTAAGGTTATGTTGCTTACATGATGCAGATGCTGCTGTAGGTGGCACCATCTATTAAAAAACACTGTACTAAAAGTCCTGACTGGGAAAAAGCAGTTTTTAGCCAAACGGCTGGCGTTATTAAACTGAAAAAAAGATATTCTTGTAAGTAAATGAATACTACACTTCTATTGAAGAAAGTTTTTAGCTAAAATTTGTTTATTACGAAGATTTCTCTTCACGCTTCGTAATAAACAAATTTTAGCTAAAAACTTTCTTCAATAGAAGTGTAGTATTCACATTATAAAAATAAAAACTGCTTTTTCCCAGTCAAGATTTTTAGTACAGTGCTTTTTAATAGATGGTCCCACCTACAGCAGCATCTGCATCATGTCACCAACATAACCTTAAATTTTAAGTTTTTCAAGTTTATTCTCATTTTTAATGCTTGTACACACATTTTTAGCTTGGAGCCGTACTGGCTCCAAGCAAATATTTAAAAATTCACGTAAATAATTTTTTAATATTGTTGATTAATAAAAATAGACTGCTAATTTTACAGTGAGTCCTATTTTATTAGGACAAAGTATTTAGAACTTCATAAATATTACACTGAACTAGATTTTAGTTGAAAATACGGGAACCAGCAGAAATTTTAATAACAGCCGCGTAATACTCTCAAACCTTAAGAAACACATATTTTTGAGGTTAGCTGTGACGTCACATGCAGATGCCCTATAATAGCCACACTGCCTACTCTTCGCCCCTCTTCAGCTTTAGCCTTACCGATGAAACTTTGTGATTGGTGTTGTCTCCTCTTAAGAAATTTAGTGCTAAACAAAAAAGGTTCTTACCAGTTTTGTTATAGCATCAATGGTTCGCGATATATTTGCGTTTGAACTTTTCAGAAAGATGGAGACTAATGCCAACTCTCCATCGATCCCGCCAATTTGACAAAATACTCAAAATGAACCTCCAAACACAAGAAAAGAAAAATAGATTGATTTTACTATAATGAATTATAGTACAATGAATTTCAAACTAGCATACTGGTTAACATTTTGTATCCGGAAAATTGCAAAACTTTCAAATTGACAGAAGAAGCGGATAACCTAACGAGAAATGAGAAAATGTTAATTTGATGTCATAGGTTGGTAAACACTCGTTATTGTTTCAATCTTTTAAAAAAATGTCTGGGATGTATGTAGCTTTGTCGAAGTTTGCCTTGGGAATAAATGTAGTACTTTGTTTTGAATGCATGATACCATTATATGAAATAAATGTTTAGTTTGAAATATGAATTCAATATCGGAATGAGAGTAAAAGAAAGTAAAACAAAATCTGGTAGAAGTGTTAAGAAATTGGTTCTAAAGAGCTTGAAAGATCACTGTGCATGCGGAGATGTTGCCATCTTTGAAAACTTACGCCAATATGGGGGTCCAAACCATCAACATGAGGTTGCCGGTTTGGACACTTCTTATAATAATGGCATCAAAAACACTTTGTTTTATGGGGTTACAAACTGAAAGAAACATTGGCATGTCCCTTATTCAAAGGTTTTTGGGAGCTTTCGTAATTTGATTTTTTTTACCTTACTCCAACAGGACCACGACTACCTTCAAATATAATTCCTAATGCGCCACCATCAGAGAGCAGCAGTAGCCTTTGGTCACTTTTGTCAGCTTTACTTTATCGGCATCCTTTTCAATGACTCGCCTTACACCACTGGCCTCTCCGCAATATCTCTTGTCACTACTATAAACACTACTACTTAATCAATGACCTAACTATTACAATTTGGCTTGGGCCAGGGCTCTAGGAGCCCGAGGCCGATGAGTTCTCAATCTGGGCCTCTCCATAACTTCAGCTTCACGTCATGTAGATGTGGTCGACATTTTTTTGAGATTAAAAATGTCCGGCCCGAAGGACCAATCTTTTCTTACTACTTATGCTTTTTACGATTTCTGCAATATGGTAATTATTTTCTACACTTTGCCAAATAAAGGTTTATCTAAAAAGCTTCTGGAAAAACACTAGTTGCTCTGTTCAAAGGACAATTTTCTGTGGGAACACCTCACAACTACTAGTTATATGTGCAGTTATCAAAAGTGACTATTTCAATTCTCTTTTCTGTGTCTGAAATACACAAAGATTGAACACTTATTGTAAGTGATAACCTCGACGCCCCCATCTGGAAGTGAAGTGTTTTCGATGTAACTATTTTCACTAAATTCTATACATACTAGGGAGTAAGTATTATTGGCTTCTGCGGAAATTTTAAGAAAAGAAAGACAAAGCGGGGGAAGTCTAGTCTCACATTTGTTAAAAACGTTAGTGGAGTCAGTATGACAGACAGAAACTGAGCACCCAGTTTTATGCCTTCTTAAGTTTCCGTTAAAGCCAACAACAGTTGCCCATTATTAGCGCTTTCCAATAAGTGTTCAGTGGTTTATATGAACTTTAGAAATCAACCAATCATGCTTATTAAAGACCTGGCAAATTAAAATTAAAGTTACGTTTTTTGTCGCCACTTTTTCAAGATGGCGGCGGTCCCTGGTGTTTCATTCATTTAAAACTGACTTGTTAAGTGAGGAGATTTTTGTTAAGATGGTGGCATTACCATCTCTTTACTCGGCTGGTTAGGGCTCATGAATACGTATTCTGTTTGGAACTAGTTACCTGTAACGCTTATTCTCTCGTTATTAGTACCTAGAAGAGAGAAAAATTTCATTCCATTGACATCTTTTCAACTCGCATATCTACCAGCTTGCTGTTTAAAACTGACTAATTAATATTAAAATCTTGGATTTACTTGTTTTGTCTAAGTATTTCAACTGGACTCAAACTGAACACAGAAGTTCAGTTGAAAAGCAGGGAGTCCAATTCATGAATGGCAAAAACAATGCGCAGTTACTTAAAATCGCCAAAATATATTTGGCAAAACCCTGACATATTAAATTACATGTTAACAAAGACATGTTCTGTGATTTCGTAAAAGTTCATAGAGAACAAATATTTTTTGTAGCATGGTGAAAAAGTGGAAAACTTTTTGTTCATTATTTTTCATGTAGTTAAAGTAGAGATAATTTTTTAGAAACCAGACTAAATAATTATACTGTGCCCATAAACGTAGATATTTCGATTTAAATTTGTATTGCGAAAGCTCAAACAAAACCAATATTTTCATTATCTTTTTAGTGGTTAAAATAGAGGAAATAGAAACACTTGTAAACCATAAAACATGACCCATTTTATCGGTTGGTACGATACTTTATCAAAATATTTCATTTTATTTGTCATTTACAATTCGATTTTAGTTTTTTGTTCCGAAACAGTGATCTAGTTCACTTCAACGGGCTATAGACCACATGTGTGGGCAAAAATCATGCATTTTCTAGAAGCTATGCTCTAAATAATTTTACTGTATCCATGAATGGAGAAACGTCACTTGGCTATTGCATCTCAGTAGCATTTTTAGTACAGGAAAATATCTGTTTTGACTTATTTATGAAAAACACTATCTGTAGATCTCATACTTCTGCCATTGATTTATACATCACACAGTAACGGTACATAGTAAGATTGGGGACTATACTGCCCCACTTACAGAAATAGATAGTGCTAATATAATTCACATTTATTCACTGCTAGTCCAATAATTATAAAAATTTCCGTCACAAAAAATGTTATCTGAGATGTTCCTTCAGTAACAAAACCCTTCGATGAAATAAGCATTATCTTACTGATAACTCGTTAACCATTGAAGATATAAAAAAAATTGCTCATCGTAAAAAAGAAAGCTTGACTAATTTCTTAAAAAAAAGTTCTATTGTAATTTTGTTGTAAACATGGTTTTCGAGAAAATCGATATTGAAAATGGGTTTTAAAGGGGATATAAAATACTCTCTGTGTTGCTTTTTTTGATGGCTATTGATATTTATTAGTATATAAAAATAACAATATAATATAGTTATCTCTTAATTTTTTGCGTCTCTAACTATTCACAGGCCCATAAAAAATAACTGACTTTAATATAAGTTATAATAAATGCATTGTCTTTTAGTTCAATGCAGAAAAAGTTAGGAATAAAAATATTCACATTTACAAATTTACCAGCATGTTGAAGCTAGCCAAATTTTGGCCAATTTTTTATTGCTTCCTAAAAATAAAAAAAAGACCCAAATATCTTGAAAATTTAGTTCAAAAAATTATTCAATAAAATGGAGGAAATTGAAAAGAGAGGAAAAACGGCCAAACTTTGGATTACCTATATGAAAATGGTTATATTGGCAAAATCAAAATAAAAAAATTGGGAAAAATTTGGCTAACTTCAACATGTTGATAGATTTGTAAATGTGAATATTTTTATTCCTAACTTTTCTGCATTGAAGTACTACCTTGAACTAAAAGATGCATTTATAACTTATATTAAAGTCAGTTATTTTTATGGGACTGAATAGTTAGAGACGCAAAAAATTAAGATATTTTTATATACTAATAAATATCCATAGCCATCAAAACATGGCAACACAAGATAGTATTTTATATTCCCTTTAAAACTCATTTTGATTTTTCTTCCTAGCTTGTATGGTTTTCGAGAAATTCAATTTTTTCTATAGGCCGTGCGCAATAAATTTCAAATAGACGAAAATTCGCGCGCATTAAAAATAAAAATTTTGGAATTTTTTTCAATATCGATTTTCTCGAAAACCATGGCATATACAACAAAATTACAATAGGACTTTTTTTTAGGAAACTAATCAAGCTTTCTTTTTTATGATGAGCAATTTTTTTATATCTTCAACGGTTAACGAGTTATCAGTAAAATAAGGCTTTTTTCACCGAAAGGGTGGTTTTTTGGGGGGGATTGCGGCACTCCCCCAGAACGGATTTTTGTGGTTTTGGTTACCGAAGAAAAATCTCAGATAACATTTTTTGCGAGCTTCTGGTGTATTTTTTACTTTACCGAGTATGCTTCTGAGCCTATAGAAAAATTTACTTGCAACCAAACACCACAAATCACACTTATTTTTAAGAGTGCTAATATAGTTCACTTTTTTCACTAATTCTGAGCCTATAGAACAATTTACTTGCAACCACAACACCACAAATCACACTTATTTTTAAGTCACAACCAAAATATGTTTAGTTTTTTTAACTTTGATTTTAATTCTATTAGCTGTATTGATTGAATGAGTTTACATCTATAGTTTTGAACAACTTTTTTCGTAATTTCAGCACTGTAAAGATTAGTTTGCCTTCTAAATGCTTATAAGTTTTCTCATGTTGTAGTGAATTTTTTCTTTACAAGTATCTTAGTAAAATCTAAAATAAAATAAAAAATTTACAAATATTTATTCTGACTGAAATATATATAAATACACAAAGACAAATTTGCTCCTTGTATAAACTAAAATTCGGAATTATTATTATAAATACAGAATGATAAAGTGTGCCACTTGCGATGGTGGCAAATAGAATTTGCTGGTTCTAAATTTGTAAATGACAATGTCTTGGCAGCCTTATAGAAAATGTTGTTTTATAGTTATAACAGTTTTCTACAAAATTTTTAGTCGTATTAAGTATGACAACTTGATCTTTCCAATGTCTTCGCAACAAAGTAAGTCAAGGTCTGATGGAACTCAAGGTGATGCTTGTTGTACCACTAGAACAGAAAAACATGATAGTTTTGCGAAAAATGTAGTAGAAGTTCGAATTTTCAACACCGCAGTTAAAATGCGACCTGACTGGATTGATGCCAGTTGTGCTGACAGCCATGCATTGCCTTCGGTGCAATTATGGAACCGGGTTTTCAAAAGGCTGATACGGACAATTTACTGCATGTAGATCAACTTCTAATCATTATCGGAGGTCAACTATATTAGGAAAACGCATTAAATACACAAACACAAATTTGCTCCTTGTATAAACTAAAATTCGAAATTATTATTATAAATACAGAATGATAAAGTGCCCTATAAAGTGTGCCATTTGCGATAGTGGCAAATAGAATTTGCTAGTTCTAAATTTGTAAATGACAATGACGCATTCCCAAAGGGTTGGTATGAACGGTCGAGAGGGACGGGTAATGTTTTTCGGTAACAGAAATCGACCTCTATTGAATGGCATCAGTTTCTTTCTTCTGTGACTGTACGACAGTAATATATCGGTTTTATACAAGTTTTCATAACATGTTAAAGCTGAGAAAAGTTACTACGAAAAACTACTTTTAAATTTTTTCTTGTATTTTCACACCAAAAAATGTAAAAATTCAGATGGACTTTTACAGGAACAAAATCGAAGTTTGAGTTCGAGATCGGAGCATTGTAGTATTTTTCTTAGGTCGAGTCAAAGCGAACGAAGATATAAAAATAAATGAATAAAAAATAAAGCTATAATGTGTTGTTACGATAATTTTTTTCGTTATTTTTTTTATGGTATTCAATAGAATTCGATCATCTAAATAAGCTGTTAAAATTTCAGCTTCATAAGTATATCCAATCCTTAGATATTCAATGGTAAAGATTGGGTTTCAGTACAAAGCGCTTCGCCGATTCGTGACATTTTGCATAAACAAAAATTGATAAAGTACATTGTTTCTGTCATAACCTTTTTGTTTTTTATGCTATAGAAATAGAGAAAAAACCATTTGAAAGCCTAATTAATAGTCTTTCATTTTTGTTCTCACCGCTTTTGATGTAAGTGCCATAGTTTCTGAGATATTTAACATTTAAACTAAATACTTTGTCTTATAGACGTTCGGACGCCACCTTTATACTTGCAAATCTCCGAAACCATTATCTCTACAGAAATTAGAAAAAAACAAAATTCATCCTCGATTTGGTAGCTTTATTCGTCTCTACCATGTCTTCACTCAATGTAATACTTTTCAAGTTATTTGACGAATATTGTTTTGATATACCTTTTTCAAGCTAAAATCCCAATTTTCAAGTCGTTATAACTTAAAGACTATCAATTTTTATGAAAAGTTGCATAGAACTTTTTCTTCTTAAAATTTTATTTTTATTTCACCTCCCATGTTTTTAATTATTAAATCTCGACTATCGCCTGATCAGCATCTACAAAGTGACGACACGCAAAGCTCCGCCGCGTTTTCGCGCGGTCCAACTTTGGTAATTTATTTAAGGGCTTAAACGTCCGAATAAAGACCTAAAAATTTGGAAATTGCCTTAAAGTGTTCTACTTTCGATTTCTAAAATAATAAAAAAAATGCTGAACAAGCCTATTGAGCTGAAATATTGTTCATGATAATATAGCATTTTTCAAAAAACTCATTCAAAATATTTATTTTGCGAAAATTGCAAAAGTTTGACCTTTTTTGCAAATTTCACCTTAAAATGGTCTACACAACAAAAGAATGCAGCTTTTTCAGAAATATCTGACAATGAACGTCTAAAGCCCGTTTTCTTATCTTTTAGATAATAATAATAATAATAATAATAATAATAATAATAATAATAATAATAATAATAATGTCTTTATTTATCAGCTACAAAAAGTAACAACAAAAGAATATATGATGGGAGGTGGCGGTATTCAACAGAGCTGCTCATACAACCACCCCATTGCAAATTAATACATAGAAGCCACTATTTTAATAATAACAAATGCGAACTCTTACTAACTAAACAAGTGAGTGTTCCATTACGTCAGATCTCGTTTGTTGTAAATTAATGTTCTAAATTTATTCTGAAGAACAACAGTGTTGGAAGCTGCCTTGATGTCCAGTATAGAATTAAATATTTTTACAGAGTTATAAGAAAAGCTACGCTGGAACATAGCCGAATTGTGTCTAGGAACAGTGAATAGTTCTTGATGTCGTGTGATACGCTCATGAGTGTCAGTGCCTTTAATAAGTTTATTGTGGAGGTATTGAGGTAGCTTAAGATTATCTATTTTGTAGATTAAGCAGGCCATGTGAATTTGAAAGTGTTCTTCGAGCTTGAACCACTTAGAATTCTTCAATGCCCCTGATCGAATTTTCTATTATAACTAAACCTAATGCACATATTTTGTATTTTCTGAAGGCTATTTTTATCCCTCTGCAGTAAGGCTGGCCAGTATACAATATTACAGTGTTCAAGATGCGGGAGTATCAAAGAATTAGTTAATCTCAACTTGACCTCGGTACTAAAAATATCCTTATACATATACAAAATTTTTAATTTATTAATTGAAGTTTGAATTATATTTGATACGTGAGAGGTAAATCTAAGGTCAACATCCATGTTAAGACCGAGATTTTTACAATTTTTGACTGGTTCAAGCTCAACATTGTTAAGAACAATTTTAAACAAGGGATTATTGACAATAGAGTCCCTGCTTCGACCAAACACCAAAACCTGCGTCTTTCTCTCATTAAGGATTAACCCATGTGCACCGGAATATCTACCAATCATGTCTAAATCTGAGTTGATATAAAGAACGGCTGAACTTAGCTGATCATAAGTAAAGGAGTAATATACTTGCGTATCATCAGGGTATTGATGCGATTGACAGAATTTTAAATGCTTATATAGATCTGTAGTATAAAGGGAAAACAATAAGGGTCCTAATATACTAGCCTGAGGCACACCCTTTTTTAAAGCAAAGATGCGACAACGTATATTTTGTCGGCTGCTGTGCAAGTTGTATTTTTACGCCCTGACACAAAGCATTACTTTCTTTAAGCATTTTAATAAGTAGATAAAATAAAACGAACGCTTGATGGTATCGAAACGGAGGGCTCGCCTGGATCTCGCACTGTTGACGTCACTGCTGCTGGCCTCATTGCCAGATGTTGTTTTCCAGCCTCGCTCTAACAGAAAGTACTAGATTGCTTCTAACTCGGATTTTTAATTTTTTTTATCACTGTTTTACATGTGTTTCCACATTATGAGGATTTTTCTTATAACAGAAAATTGTGAAGTCTCCCTATTCTACAAATATGATACATTTTTTTCATCCCTCAGTTGCATACCACCACATTCTCCAAGATGCGGTTTGTGGTTTAAAATGTGACTGGGTGTGGTAAAAATTATAAGCAAACTGTTGTTTCAAATTTTTTTATTTCAAATAATTTTTTTAAAGAAAATATCAAACCTATAAAATATTTAATTAAAAAATAAGAAATCATGAACATTTATACCAAAATAATGAAAAATATCAAACATTTTCAATACTTGGTATTTTTCGAAAAGATTTTTTTTCCATTTTCCTTAGATAACAGATATACATTATACATCCTACAATGGTAATACAGATGGCAATGTAAAAGATATATTTGTATTTAAATATCGACTCGAACCAAAAGTCGAGTTCAAGTTGTGCTTCTCGCGTAGACTCATAAAACACGCTGCCCGGAATCTATATCCATTGCTGTGGAATTTTCTTCATTCATCTTGGCCCTAAAACAAATGTTTTATTATAATGAAGCATAAAAACTGTTTTAGATTGCCGTATGGCAAGATTACATGAAATTTGACCGATCAATATCTACAGGAACAATATTTTTTTCTATGATTAGATAGAAAGTAATCATTATTTACTAATTTTCAGTATAAAAAGTAACTATTGCACTAGTACAAAAAAAAATTGTTGCATTCCACTGTTCTCGAGAGATGGACACAAAATTTTTAGAAACATTGATAGTACTGAAATGATACACAGAAATGCGATTGCAATGTAATTTTTATAATACAACAATTATAACAGTTAATATTCTGACATGTTCAGATAGTTCAAATGTAAATTTTAATTTGAAGTATTAATGTTAAAATTAAAATAAATAATACGTAATAAATAATGTAAGTAAAAAGTTGAATTTCACCCACTTCTAATTGTATTATCATGAAATTTGGCAATTGTGTGTAGCTCTGATGACAATACAATATAGTATACTCAATATTACAATATGTTCAAAATGGCTGCCGCCCCAACCCAGGCAGCAGTATGATGTAATTTTTCGGTCACCCGAGACGTCATCTTGACCTTTGGAATGACGAAACAATGACGTCATTATGTCACAGCCCAGCGACGTCATTTTGTGACGTCATTTAGCGACGTTAATCGGGCCATATCCCAGGCAACAGAATGACGTCATTTTTTGGTCACCAGAGACGTCATCTTGACCTTTGGAATGACGTAAAATGACGTCATTATGTCACAGCCCAGCGACGTCATTTTGTGACGTCAAAATGACGTCATTTAGCAACATTAATCGGACCATATGTAAGCTATTTTTGATTAGTTGAAATAAATGTATATTTGAGAAATATAATAAATAAGCCAATTTGGTGCGATATGGGCATGTGAATGTGAATGTTCAGGGCTCTAGGAGGTTTCCATTTTCCGATGTATGATGCTTTGCAGGATAAGCTGCCATGTGAGATGTAGATGAACAGACACAATTAATAGGTGAAGCACTCACTAGTTTTTATGCCATCTCGACCCAGCCACCAGTCTTTAACCTGACTATTATAAGATCCATCCAAATCAATCAAAGTTTCCTGAATGCATTTGAACATTGCAATTTATATTCTTATTTATTTTCTATAAATTCATTAGAGTATAAGGTAAAGAGTGACTGATTATTTTCAGTGGTTTGTATGTGGCACCATCTAGAAATAATTTCTGCAATGAAAAAATGACGTCGCCAAACGTCGCATCGACGTCTCAACATGACGTCAGTCTGCTGCCTGGGAAGATGGCGGATTATCATTTTTTTTATAACCCCCTTGTAGTATCAAAAGAAAGGGCTTAATAAGTATAAAATAAATATATGATCAAAACTTAAAAATTCAAAATGGCAGCGTCAACAAGGCGGATAGGTTCAAGCCCTAGCACTGACACTGAAAATGTCGATGGGGATGGATGCATGTCTGCATTTTTCCAAACGTGTAACTCCCTTAAGGGCAGCCTTGGCTTTTAACACTTTCTAATTCAATAATTATAAAAAAAAAACTTATATGAAGTGCTAGCGGGACGAAGATTAGCATATTTATAATACATATCTATCAAATTCAACTGTTTATCTACCACACCCTTAAAAACAAAACTTCTTTCTTTCATTTCTGAATGTAGTATTTTTACATGTGAAATAGAAGCAACTTCTATGTTGACAATACTCATTTTTTGAAGTTCATCTCTCTAACATATACCCCTGCAATATCAAATATTGCAACGACCACAATTCGGAATAAAAAAAATTAATTAAATCAAGTAAAATCCAGAGTTTAAGATCTTTTTTTATCAAATATTATAATTCACCACCTTGTAAATCTGTTTTCTATTAAAAATTTTTAATTTTATAGCTTGAAATCCAACAGAGTTGTGTGACAAAAATGTCATTAATCTTGTATACTTTTAATATATCTCTGTTCATTAGTATTGTCATTGTTACACTTTTTTAACGTATCTGCTTAAACAACACGACAATAATAATAGTAAAACTGGGCGGCGTTTCAATTATTTTTATAAATTTTGGTGGGCCGTCATGGTAATCACATGGCTACTTAATTTGACACTGGATGTCACTCTTATCAATGTTTTTTTTAACTTGTCATTAATTCATACACGAGTTCATACAATTGTTTTGGCCTAATTGCCTTATTGCCCTACAAACAAAAAAGGTTGGCCCTCCAGTGGGCCATTATAGGCCCAGAAGTTTCATTTCTGGCCCAGTGATGGCCCGCTGATGGGCCGATCTTTTGTTTGTTGGGTGGACAATTGTCATATATGTCACATGCACATAAATAGGTACTCATTTTTTGCTCTTGTTGCATAAATATCTATATCTATCTATATCTATGCCATGACGTCATTAAATTATTCAGGAAATTTTATTGGCATAATAGCAGGTTTATATGTGCATAGATTTAGTGGCGCCAGTAGATATTAGTACGCCAGTAAAAAAATATTGCACTTATAAACAGTTACTGGCGAGCATGCATCAATGCATGCAAGGTCAAGACTTGCTCGCCAGTTCTCAATATTTTTTTACTGGTGTGCCAGTATTTACTGACGCCATTAAATCCATGCACGTATAAACCCGCTATAAAGATAAAGATTTCAAAATATCGGATATCTAGAAAGCTCTCTATTAAATGATCAAAAGAAGCACGTCCCGCCATATTATTTAAATGTTTAAAGGTGTCTGTGAAAGAAATGGTTTAGTCAAATTTAAAAGAAGCCATGGAAAAGTTGTCGGCATCGTTCATGAGGACAGGCTGAAACTTACGAATCGAGAAATTGTAAGAGTATTGGACACTTAGTTGTTGAAGTGGAGTTATTGTATTTATTTTTACACAAACAGTTTGAGCAGAATTTTTTTCATCTGAACGTAAATTCCAGAAGCTCTGTTTTCTGACTACAGTTTATCGAAAACTATTTATTATATTTTTATATTACTCACATCCTGATAGCCTTATTTCGACCCATATAATACCATAGTTGGGCCTCCTTTTGCATGCTGTATAATATGTCTGACAGTATTACGTCATATGTCACTGTTGCCTGTTAGACCAGAGTAAAGAGCTTAACAGATAGAGTAGTCCCACTGTACAGCAAGAATATATAACCTCGTGGGTCCAAGTTTTATTTTTTTTCCTCTTCTGCGCACATATCATAGGGTACCACGCGCATATAGGGGAATAATTGTATACGAGGGTTATTCAATAAAAACATACGAGGGTATTCCGAAAATTACTGTCATTAAAACTTGGATATGCAAATGAATAATAAAATTTTTAGGTGATAATCTATTAGCAAAAACATACATAATGGAAAAGATACTTAATGAAACATAATAACTGGACTAATTGTTATTAAATTTTAACCAAACGAATACTTCAATAACAAACAATTTATGATTGAGGCACACAATAATGTTATAGATGATGGCATCATATTACTTATTATGTTTTATTTACATATCATCAAGGGCGGATCTGGACCTTGAGCTTGGGGGGGTAACACAGCCGCGTACTGAAAATAACAAAAATAATTTTCCTCGAAAATTAAAATTGATAAGCGGGGGTAAATCACAAAAAATTTTCTAGCATAGAAAAAAAATTATAAACACAACTAAATATATTCAAAAATATAAAATTAAATAATAAATATGAAATTTTAAAAAGAAATTTGATGCTTTACCTCGTTACCCCCCTAAAGACACCGAAAGTTGGCCCTTCGTTGGGCCATCACTGGGCCAGAAATGAAACTTCTGGCCCAGTGATGGGCCGATCTTCTGTTTGTTTGTTAGGCCCCCCATAAATCCGCGCTTGCATATATATCAAATCATTGAATATTTTTAATACGGCTACAGATGCAAAGAAGTAATATAGGTATCTTCAGTTTCAATATAATTACTGTTGTTTTTGTCCTTTACCGAGTTAATGATACAAAAGACATACCTATGTGCTTAATGATTTTGGACAATGGACAGGTCCAAACGTATATATTATAATTATCATTTTCTCGATTAATTGTTATTTTGCATAATTATAAATGAAGGATTCAACCAAATCGAGGTTACGTCACTGTACAGACATTTGGCTCTTCACAAACTAGTGTTGGGGAGAATCGGACATTTTTAAAAATCTATTACTCTGTATGCGAAAACAATCAAAAATCGAGTACTTATCCAAGAAACGGACTTTGCTAATTTAGATAAAATTATTTTCCTAAACACCTGATTTGTTTATTTTTTTGGTAATTTATTATATTTCTATTCTATGTAGTTTATTATTTATGTTTTGTTTTTGTAATACAAGAATTTAAAATATTTTATTATTATTTTTGTTCGTTTTATTTGTTATTATAATTTGGAATTAATTTCTTTAATAAATATTATAGATACACATGTGTCCCCATACTTTCACACAAAACAAAAGACAGAGCAGGACAACAAACTATTAAATAAGTCAGTGAGCCGGTTGCCATATGTTGAATTAGCCTGACACCTACATCGATGCTGATTCGGTTTAGAATTATCGTGAAATGAGTTAGCGTCATAGTACGCTGGTAGGGTCGAGTACATAATGACTATAACGTTCACAACTCTGCAGGCTTAAAATTGGAAAATCGAAACGAAGTGTTAAAGTATTCGAGTCGATTACCACTACTCGGGTAGAGTGAAATTACTTAGAAAAGATAACATACGTCACGGCTTCGCATATAACCCGCCGTGTGATTCAAGTACAAGTAGCGACAGATCGACGGAAGTTCAAACTAAACACGCTGTTTTGAAATATAGTGGAATGGGGACTGGTTTTGTGCGCAGGGTACCACGCGTTCATTAGTATAGTGGGGGGTCCAGAACAAAATTGTAGGGGAAGTGCAACTACTCTATCTGTTAAGCTCTTTACTCTGGTTAGACGCATGGCCTCTTCACAACTTTTTCCCATCAGCTTCTTGCTGATACCACCCAATGTTTCGAAAGACATCTGTCACTCCCTTTTTATGTAATATGACTATTGATATTCTCCAGTATCGGGCCACATTCCCGTTTCCTGTATCCTTTGACATACTTTGTGAAGGATTCTTAAGGCGAGTTTATAAAAAAAGTCCCAGTCCTAACTTAGCCTATCTTAGTCTTAATTTTTTCCCTAAAAAGTTAAATGTACAGGTTACCCGTATGCCGTTTATAAAAGTCGCAATCCTGTCTTGTCCTAACTTAACCTAAAATTTTTAGATTAATTTTTCCTAGGGGCTAATACCACTGAATAGATCAGAAATCAATTCCAATTGGCATGAAAAGTTCGCGTATCTATTTTACGATCAACTTAAGACAAAGGCCAGTTTTTATAAACCCGTCTTAAAACATCAGATATATTTTAGGGAAAAATTAAGACTAAGACAGGCTAAGTTAGGACTGGGACTTTTTTTATAAACTCGCCTTTACTCTACCTTCACCAACTAAGTTAAGGGCCTTGACCGTGATATTGTGGAACCCAGCTGCTCTGCCAGTTTTTAATTTTTGTAAGGCTGTCTCCACATTTAATTTCAATATTGAAAATTCACGTTTGTAGTCCTGCTGCCTGTTATCTTCTCAGGATGATCACTTACGAAAAGCTTTTCAAAGTATTGGCGCCCAACCTCAATACAATGTGAGCTCTGTCAGTTTATAGAGTAAGTACCAGTCGAGTCCGTAATTGATGACGTTTTGAGTTTGATATTTTACATGTTATCACACTTTTCTGTTTGGAAAAGACTATATACGTTCAGCACATGAGTCCAACTCATCTTTACACAAAACTTTATTGTATAATAAAAAATATATAAGCAATACCTATAAATAAAGTTACCTGTTCTCTTTATTCATTTCCTTGATATTTTGTAAAGCTACTGTTAAAACTTTTTAGTTTAAAAAAAAACGGTACAAATAATGATTTGAGGAAATCATATCTAGAATCCTTGTTTATATCATTCAAAAATGTTTAGAGTAGGTATAGGATTATGCATAATTTATAATTATTGTGCAATTACTCTACATTAATATTGCATCATGACATCATATTTCTTAATATTCATCAAAAACTAAAGAAACTGTATTTATTATTTTACTTACTCAGAAATAATCCACATTGACACGAAATGTATTAGAGTTATTTTGCTTTTCATCTTTTTTTGTGGGTTGTAGTTTACAATGAGAATGAACCACAGCAAGGTAGTCTGTGAATGAACACCTTTTAGGTAAATTCGGGTTCTGAAAATTACCGTCCGAGAACTGTCAGGAGTTTGCGCAGTTGCTTTTTATGCGGTCGGATTTGGAACTGCGCAAACTCCTGACAGTTCTCGGACTGTTCTGGGACGGTTATTTTCAGAACCCGAATTTACCTTTTATCTAAGGTAAATTCGGGTTCTGAATACCGTCCGAGAACTGTCAGGAGTTTGCGCAGTTGCTTTTTATGAGGCAAGGGCAGATCCAGAAAGGTTACTGGGGGGGGGGCAAAAAAATTTTTCGCCTCATGGGGGGGGAGTGCAAATGAAAATCCAAAAACAAAATTTTTCACCTCATACAGAGAATGCTAGTAAAAATGTAAAAAAAAAATTCGGTCGCCTCGAAATCTAAAAAAATTTTATCGCCTCATGGGGGTGCAAATGAATATCCAAAAAAATATTTTTCACCTCATACAGAGAATGCTATTAAAAATGTAAAAAAGAGTTTTCGCTCGCCTCGAAATCTAAAAAAATTTTATCGCCTCATGGAGGGGGGGGGGGGGCAAATGAAACTCCAAAAAATTTTTTTTCGAAAATTTCGGCTCATGAAAAAGTTATCGCCTTGAAAACGTAACAAATACTTCTCTCTGGGGGGGGCAATTGCCCCTACTGCCCCCCCCCCCTGGATCCGCCCTTGTTATGAGGTCGGATTTGGAACTGCGCAAACTCCTGACAGTTCTCGGACAGTTCTGGGACGGTTATTTTCAGAACCCGAATTTACCTCTAGATTAAACTCTTATATAAATAATAACACATTCACATCACATAACATGAATCTGTGCATTCTGTGCTGACTGCTACTGCTCGTACCCATGATAGCTCGTACCACTCGTACCGCGTGTTCTTTTTTTATTCATCAGATGAGTCTGCGTATATAACATCTATTTGTCACTTTCTTACAGCGTAAATGAGACAAGGATAGCAAAACATCTCATGAATAATCTAGGAATAAAAACACTGGGTAAATTTTCATGACGAATCAGAACATGACTCAGATCTTAAGGTAGGATTTCCTAGCAGGATCGAAACGCATGCGTCAGACCGTTTTGGCGCGAGCGTCAGACGCACAGGTTTCTTGTTTCTTCTTCTGTGCCATCTGTGCACAGGTGGTGTTATCCTAGCGGCATCAGAAGCGTGCGTTTGGCTTGCATATCAGTTCACATCTGCGTTTTATATTTACTGAATGCTATCCTAATAAATATAGTATTTTCATAAATTGCCTCTGTTTAGTGTTTCTAAAATTTTTTTACGTATATTTTCTCTTATCTGTTGATCCCTATAATCTTTATGGCTGCTGTTATAAATAGCAGGATTTTCAGCCTCGTATTTTATAAGTAGCTCATCATATGTTTTACTAAAAATTGAGTCATTTTCTGGTTGTTAATATTGCTGAAATAGACATCTTTCTTGTTTCAACACACTTTAACTATGCCACAAAACGCAAGCGTCTGCGTCTAGACTCCTCCTGGACACAGTTTAAAATCCCTATACTGTATTCTGGAGCGGTTAAAACGCAATCCTATGCGACTGACTCAAACGCATGCGTAACGACGCCGCTAGGAAACTCTACCCTTAGCCATATTTTTGCGTAGGCGCGTCAGGCTCTGCCACTGCCACCTGCCACTACTGCTATTGCTATTTGTTACGTAAGCAAGTTAAGTCATGCCTGTGCGATGACATCAGCTTAAAAGCATAAAAGCTCAGCCACGGTCGAAGGCTCTACCACAGTAGAGAAAAGACCAGTAGTCCGACTCAGCCGGAACAGTTGTATAAGATTTTCAGTGCGCATGCGATGCGCGTGGGCTTAAACTATTTGATGCGCAGTGGACGGCACGACTACAGTGGACGGCAGTGATGATATAGGGTGGGGCGGATGTTTATTTTTGTTTACGTTTACGTTTCTGAAAAGTCGCCACTGTCGACGAAATGCGCGTGGGATACAAATAGTAGATGCGCAGTGGATTAAAAAAAATAAAATCGAGTACAACAAATATCAAAGGGACCGCTGCGAGTGAAACTACTGGTCTTCTCTCTACTGTGGCTCTACCACAGAAGACTAAACAATCAGAATGGAATCTTTTAGGGAGGGGGAAGGTTCGCGCATTTCTAAGCGCGCATCGAATCCCCATATGTTCCTGGAATAGAATACAGCGATGCCACATTTGGTAGATTGAGAACAACAAATAATCTGGTACTCAATACAGAGTTGCCAGATGTACAAAGAAATCTGATTTGTACAATAATTTAGTATTTACATACTTTGTAATTTGAAAATAGATTTAAAAAATCACCAAAATGACAAGTTCAGCATTATGTCAAACCAAGACAACTTTTAGACAATTCAGAAAGAGTGATTTTGCAAATTTGATTAAAGTTGAAGATTTGTGCAAAATTAAATTATAAACTCCTAATTGCGACCCTGACTACAACATTACAAAATACGCCCCTGATATCTATTCCAACATCTGGAGTTAAATTGTACAAAGGATATGCCGCCAGTTTCCATTCTGATTGTTTAGTCTTCTGTGGCTCTACGCTCTACGGTCATAGTTTATTGACCGTGCGAAGCAAGGTTGGTATACTTTAAGGTTCCTTAATATACAGCTTTTATGCGAAGAAGTCAGTGCGGGGGTGAAAGGTCAGACTATCTTGGTTCTTCGAACGCGCAGTAGCGGCGCAGTTATCTCACTCTAGAAGAATCGTCCGTACTGGCCCGAAATATGGTCTGACGTTACTATGATCTGTAGTGTTACATTCTACAACTTATCCTCTTTACCAGCATGCAGAACAGTGACTCAAAATGCGAGGATAATTACTACCGACCTCAAAAGCGGGTTATTGCGAGCCCGTTCCAGTTACGAGTTCTTTTCTTAATTAACATTACACAAATTCTTACAATATTTTGAATAAGGCTCTGCATCTGATGTGATCTCACACCAGCTGTTCATTGGCTAATGCCATTTTTTGGTGGGGATTGTGAGTTATTAGGCCACCTTAAAGTATACCAACCTTGCGTGCGAAGGGTCAGCCTAAAAGCGAAAAAGTGCTTGGAACGGCCGCGACTGTTGCGCTGCCTACGAATAATCAGCAATCTCATCTGTCAGTTCTTGCTGAGTTGATTGTTGTTTATTCTTTATTCAGTCGAACATAACCTGAATGTGTTCAGTTGTTTAGAATTTTTTTTATTTTTTGGCTTTTTTGAGTTGACTTTCAATTCTAAATTGCTTGAAAATGGACGGAGTTAAGAGTTTGGATGTAATAAGATGTTTTCACAAAATAAGCATCTTTATGCTCATATGAGGAACATTCACAAAAAGAAACCGAAAACAATTTCTAGGAACAAATCTAGAAATACAATAAAATGTGCCTGTTGCTCCACCATTCAGGAACATAGATTAAAGAACATTATTATATATGTTCAGAAATATTCTGATATAAGGGTCCCTTATATAGGGATCAGCATAGCATCTAAACGTGATGTAGACTTCTTCAAAAAATAATTAATTTCGAAAATAAAAAAGTTAGGTAATATAAACGCCTTGAAATTTTACTTCTCGGAATGTATTGTATTAATCCATTAATAAATCTTCTCAGCGTGATATTTGACGGTGATTATTTTTCAGAGTTCAATTTGACGTCATAACATAACGTCCCTATAGACTGTGAGTCATGGCGCCATTAGTGACGTCAATATTGAAAAAAAATGACGTCATCGCAGTGACGTCTCAACATCATAATGTCATAATTTCGTTATAATATGACGTTACTGAAACGTTATTTGTTCGTCACCTGTCGTCGGTGACTAATGTTATCAAAAAAATGGCGTCAAAATGACGTCAGTCTGCTGTAGTACAAGTAGTTTCCATATTTTACATACTCCACATCCAGTGGAAGTATAGTAACGACAAAAAATTTTCTAAAAATTGTATTGTTCAAATAGGCTTAGAATGTCATGAAATGTCGAGATTTTAAGTTTGAGCGAAAAAAAAAATTCTGTCTGTCAGTAACTTTTTCGTGTGCACGTTTACTCTGGAACCGTTTAAAATATTGACTTGAAATTTGGTACACGTATGTACTTTAACGAGATCTGGAACTAGATTATATTTTCATCTTGTTCCGTTGAAGGGTTGGGAGGGTAAATTGGGGTGAATAGGTAAATCAAGCAGGTAAGAGTCCATGAAATTGGTATTTAGTATATACAAGAGAAGCTAAGGTTAAAATTTTTGGCATTAGCCACCCCCATTACCACCCCCACCCCATTATTAAAGAGGATGAAAAAAAAATGTGATTTAGTGTGTGTACAAGAACCAGAAACCTCAAAAAAATATAAAAATGATATAAAAATTATTAAAATATTTTTTTTACTTCATCCACCCCCACCACCACCTCCACCTCACTACCGATGTGGGGGTATCGTTTTATGGTAAAGTTTTTATAACTTACTAGCTGATTTTTTTACTATTGCTTATTAAATGTTTTTAAAATTAAATGGCCACATTGTCCTACAAATTGAATGGTATGTTTTTCCAGTCCTACGCTCAGAAATTGTCAGTTCCACGGTAACACTTTTCTCATTACTAACTGTAGGACAAAGGTAACAGTGTATTCTCTGCCCAAACAAAATAGTGTCTTACAAAAAAAATTGGTATATATTGCTAGTCCGACAAAAATTATTTTAAATAATGAATTATTTTATAATTGCGGTTTTGATAAATTAATATACTTTTATTGCTTAAGCGAAATTCTGATATCTACCAAATTTTGCATATAGATTCAGATTGTCAAAAAACGACATTTCTCTTGATTTTAAGCCTTAATTTACAAATTTACATTCATTGCAAATTTTTGAATTTTAAATGCACTTTTATATGTTTCATTAAATGTTCGACTACAAGACCGAAAAATTTTCTTTATAATAGGTATGATGCGCACGTAAGCCACGCTGCTCTGCTTGCTTTTGAAATAGAAATGCCAGCGTCCTACCGTTTGCATAGCGCAAGCACTGGCGCCGTACTCTCGATAGAGCAAGTGACGTCAGACAGCGTTTCAACAGATTTAAATAATTACGGTATATTCGCATGGATTTTTTCAACAGAACGCTTTTTTAGAATTTCCTTAAATTTTATACATGTAATTTTAAAACTAATTTGGATGTTTTTACTGTGTTTAAACAAGATTTAATTTTTTGGTGAACATCCCTATTAAAATATCATCAGCACTACGTCATAATTGCGTGACTTATATATGCACCATGGGCCTTTGAACCCCCATTTGTATAGGAACTTGTTATCTGTCAGCCATAGAAGCATTTTCTGGAATATTATCATTTAAGAAAGTAAAATACTGATGGGTTAGCACGAGGATACTGTCAGGTCAGGTCACGTCGTAGCAAACGTGTTAATATAATAATAATCTCTTTATTTAGCATATAAGCTATTAACATAGAAAGGTTGAGTATAAATTTAGTAAATTAAATAATACAACTTACATTTTACATTACTAGGTAATTTTCTTACAAATGATAAATATATGAAAGCTACATATTACATAATAGATATATTTATTCGAATTGTGTTAGACGATAAAGTATTGAGTAGTTTTAATTATGTCCATTTTCGAAAATATATGCAGTTAATAGTTTTTTAAATTTTAAGTAATTATTACATTGTTTGATATTGTTTGGAAGTACATTAAATATAGAAAAACCTTTATAAAATAACGTTTTGGCTAATCTATTTGACTGAGGAGTGTCTATGAAAAAGTCATTTACATTTCTAGTATTATAAGAGTGTACATCTCTCACATATTTAATTTTATTACTTAAATAATCTGGAGTCAATTTGTTTTTTATTTTGAAAATCATATCTATTGTTCTGAAAAGAATTCGCTGTTTAACATTCATAAAATGAAGTATTTCAAGCATTGTACTTATCGGTGTGTATTTATTACATTTCAGAATTATTCTCATAGCTTTGTTCTGTATCAGTTGGAGTTTGTGTATTTCATTTTGGTTTAAGTTAAATAGTAATGTGGAACAAAATTCAATATGTGGACCAATTAAGCTTTTATAGAGTAAAATTTTTGTAGACATGTTTAAACAGCTGCTGATTCTTCTCAGAAAATATACTTTTTTTGACATTTTATTCATTATATAATTAAAATGATTTTTGAAATTAAGATGTTCATCAATAATTATTCCTAAATATTTGATTTCATTTACTTTATCTAGTTTGTTTCCCATAATTTCAATAGTTAAATTTGGATATGAGAGATTGTAATGAGATAATTTAAATTTGTTACCTATTAACATATATTTAGACTTACTTACATTTAAACTTAAATTATTATCGCATAGCCATTTACTTATTAGAGATAAATCATAATTCATCGAATTATACATTGCTGGTATGTCATTGCCCGTAATATATATCATTGTATCGTCCGCAAACATAGATATGTTACAATATTTCACATATTTTACAATATCGTTAATGTATAAATTAAAAAGGATTGGTCCAAGAACTGTTCCTTGCGGAACACCATGCTTGGTTTGTAATTTATCTGATAAACTATTTCTAAATTTTACACTTTGTGTTCTAGAATTAAGATATGATTTAAACCAATTTAGTACATCACCTGTAAGGCCAATTTTTTCCAATTTACACACTAACAATTCTCTGTTTATAGTTTCAAATGCCCGTCGGAAATCTAAAAATACTGCTAATATTACATGATTGTTTTCTGAAGACTTGTACCACTCATCACATATATTTAAAATCACGGATTCACAAGAATGAAGTTTTCGGAAGCCTGATTGGTTGGACACTAAAACACGGTTTTCATCACAGAATTTCAATAATTGATCTTTAACTTCAATTTCTAAAATTTTCTCGTACACTGGAACTGTATTTATAGGTCTATGTTCTTCGCACAATATTGAGTTTGTAACTTTAGGCACTGGTATGATGCATGATGTTTTCCACCCCTCTGGAAATTCACCGTATTGTAATGATGAATTTATAACATCGAGAAATTGATTTCCTATTACCTTGAATGCATCTTGTACTATCTTGGTTGTTAACATATCCTCACAGTCTACTGTATTCTTTAAATTCATAACTATTTCACGTAGTTTCGCCATTAAGCTTCGAAATCAGTTACATTTTGTATAATATATCAGGGAACCGAATGAATCTCATGTCAAAAAAAAGTATTCATAGTTATATTATTATTGAGAGACTAAAATTTAATACCATTTTCTTGGAAGACTGGCAGAATGAAAGTCGCCATGTAATATAATTTAAACCGTAAGTGATTTCCAAAGTTACATTAATCATATCTACATTTCAGTTCATCGAAAATATTAAAAATGGAGGCATACGATGCTGCTGTTCTATCCTATGCCTTAGCCACAGCTTCGTTTAAAGGAAAACCTGGCCCAGGATTATTGGGCATCGCACCCGGCATTCCAAATTTACCTCAGCGTCTTCTAGACGATTCACTCACACCACCAAGGGAGTCAACTGAAGGTGACATCGACAGCCGTAATTATCTCTACCAGCTACTTTATAAACTGGAGCAAATGATAATCAATAGAACATCCGTTCAATTATCACATCTTATGGAGATATGTTCTACTAAACAATCTCAGGTATTGTTGTTTACGGATATGTGTTTTGACAAAATATTGTAACGACGTTTTTTAGTGGGATCAACAGATCAGCACTCCCTTGGACACTTTGTTGGTTGAGTTGAGGCAAATTTGTAAATCAAATCCAACATCAATTCATGAGTTGCAGCTGAAGTTTGAAGGTAAATACATTTCGGATAAAGGTATTAATCCGCATTCTCACTATGTAACGTGCTTTTAAAACATTGTGTTTTAAAACAGAGTTTTATAACTTATTACAAATTCAAAGGGAAAATGTTTTAAAACAGAGACACGTTTTAAAATAATTTTCGTGTTTTATAACCTGTTGCACTGTTCCCGTCCTGTATCGGTAAACATGAAAGAAAATCTGTAACTTGTTTTAAAACGTGTTGCGATTCCATGTAGAAACTATGGCATGTTATAAAACACACATTCAACACCACAAAAATTGCAGCTGAAAATTATTACAACCTCGCTTGATGGGCACCATTGATGACTAAATGTTTCCAAACATAGTCTGTACTCTTTGTGGAATGTTTTCAAATCAAATTTTATAAACATGTTATGAAATCTGGAGTTTCAAAATAATTCTTTTATAACACAATGTTTTAAAACATGTTACATAGTGAGAATGCAGCTTTGGAAGTAATTGCATGGTTGTCTGTTACTTTATTATTGGCATGAGTGGTAAAAGTTCTATTTTTAGACATATTGTTGGATAAAGTACTTTATTTCATTAGCATATACAGTGTATGTCCGTAATTAGAGTGGATAAGAGTGGGTAAACTTTTTTATTTCTTATTTTACGCAGAAAATTTATTCTTCATAAAAAGTTTTACTTTTGTTAAAAATATGATTGCCATGAAGTAAGTTAACATGTCATGTAAGGTTAGGTTGAAATGTGAGTGGGCTAGTAACACATTGCGATCATCTGGTCTATTGTGGCTTACTTCTAATTATATTTCACCCAATAGGTTCAGTCTTTTGATAAAGCTGGCTACCTTATTAGGTGAGAGGTTGTCCAGGTCCTCTGGCAGCAAAAAATGAGAACCTGGTTCTTTCTGCAGCAGGACATGTACATAGAACGTGCACTGCCGTTTCATTCTCCTCCAAACATAGTCGGCATTCAGAATTATCCGCTATTCCGAGTCTGTGTAGGTGGTGATTCAGTCTGCAGTGCCCAGTATATAGGCCCACTAGAGTTCTTAGGTGTGACCTATTTAACTCTAATAGTTTTTTAGTCCTTGATTTCAGAGGATATGTAATATACTCCTTTGAATGAACTAATCCTGGTAGTTCTTGCCAGTACTGGAGGATTTTCCTCTCGGCCCAGGCCAAGATGGTTGTTTTGGCAGTGCTTGCCGATATGCCAAGCACTGGTTCTGGTCCGATAAATTTTGATACCGCACTTTCCCTGGCTAAGGAGTCGGCTATTTCATTGCCCTCCATGCCAGAGTGTATCAGTATCCAGATCATAGTTAATTTGTTTTATCTACCCAATCGGGTTAGAGCCTTTTGGCAGTTCCAGGCCAATTTGGAATTGCAACGATATGAGCCAAGAGTTTTGAGAGCTGCTTGGCTGTCTGAAAAGATTCTTTATTGATCTGTGTCTAGGCTGCATCTGTTCAAGCCTCCTTGTACACAGTTCAATGGCATGAACTTCTGCCTAAAAGACAGTCACATAATCACCCAGGTTCGAAGTAATTCTTACCTTTGGGTTGCGACTGTATATGCTCCAACACTCCCTCAGGGGTTTTGGAGCCGTCTGTGAACCAACATATGTCTGCTCTTTGTAGGTCGGTTTTATTCCAATCCCATTCGTCTCTTCCAGGAAACAAGATGGTAAAAGGCAGTTCACATCTGAAAGCATCAGCGGTAGGCATCACATCTGAAAGCATTCCTAGGATGTCGTGACACTCCATGTCAGCTGACAGCCTGTTGCGATCCATGATGCTAGCCTGCGGCATATTAGTTGCCGCTTGTTGAAGTCTGTATGTTGCCCACCTGGCCTCTCTCTCCAAATAAATGTGGGGAGGGGGTAGATCCAGGAGGATTTCCAGAGCGACTGACTTTATTGCACCAGTTATCGCCAGGCATGCTTGTCTCTGTAGACCAGAGAGTTTGGCTTTGATCTTATGACCGTAACGTATATCCAATATATTTGTTGGGGACCTATGCCCCAGGTTTTTCCACAAATTCTGCGACATGCCCATAAGGAGAATCTTGCTTTGCGGATTACCTTTTCCAATGGGAGTTCCAGTTGAGTGATTTATCTAGTGTAACCCCTAGGTATTTCACTTCCCTCGCAAATGGAATAGTTTCATCTGCTAAGGAGGGCGGTTCTAAGTTATTCAGCCTACTTTTTCTGGTGAAGGGTACTATTACAGTTTTGTGGGGGTTAACAGTCATCTGCTCCCTCTCACACCAAATATGGACTGTATTTAGCAACTCTTGAAGGGTATTAAAGAGTACCTCTTCGGATTTTCTTCTAACCATAATGCCGTGTCCATAGAAGGGGGGAAGAACTCCGCCTTGTGGGCACCCTCTTGCGGCCTTAAATCTGACCGTCTCTCCCTGTAGAGAATTCGTTATGATTCTGTTTTCAAGCATAGTTTGAATCCAGCCAGCTATAGTTAACTCAACTCCTCTAGCAGCCGCCGCTGTATATAAGGAGTTGGGCAGTGCATTGTTACATGCTCCTTCAATGTCGAGGAATGCCGTCACCGCAATCTCTTTTTCCTCAAGAGATTGGGTGATTTTCCCGACTAGGTTATTTAGTGTTAGTTCTGTTGACTTTCCTGGTTGATAGACATACTAGTGAATATTCAGAGGATGAGTGCTCAGGATGTTTCCCCTGATATGTCCGTCCAGAACTTTTTCCAGGCCTTTCAACAGAAATGATGTCAGGCTGATGGGTCTTAGCGATTTAGGGTCTGGTTCTGTCCGACCTATAAGATGTAGAGGGTGTTCAGAAAATTAAAAAATCTGAAAATTCTGTAAGAGTAAACTACGTTAAATTTTAACGATATGAAAAACTGTCACTTTTATTTGTGGGGTCAATTGAAACAAATTTTATACATTAGGTGCAGGCGCGGATCCAAGGGGGCGGCAATGGGTGCAATTGCCCCCCCTTGGGCCTTCCTTGTGCTGTGTGAAAATCTGAAATGTCCGGTCCGGCGGCGCCGCTTTGTCGAAGTCACCCAGCATGTTTTTTTACACCGTTCCCAAGTAGCAAAGTAATTTTATAAAGATTGTATAAACTACTATAAAATAAATTATTTATTTTGCTACTTGGGTTTTTTTATCAGGTACTTTTCAATATTTTTTGTTAATTTGTGCAAGTGCCCCCCTTAGGGAGTTCTTGGATCCGCTCATGAGTAGGTGTTTAGATAATAACACTGATCTATTGAAAGACTGCGTTAGGGAAGCTGTTCAGTCAATATCCTTACAAGAGGTTAGAAACAGTTGCAAAGAGCTTTACACTCGCTTTCAAAAATGCGTGGAGAACAGTGGAAAATTTTTTTTAGTTTTCCTAATAAATTTTTTCAGTGCTGTTAAAAATAAAAGTAGTTTAATATAGTTACAAGTATAATTACTTGTCTTATTTAATGATTTTTGTAAGAAGAAGATAATTTTTATTTTACCGTAAGTTTTACCGCATGATACCACTTGAAATTTTTTAAAAAAGTCGAATTAGGCAGATTTATGCACAAATTGGAATTTTGATATAAATTTTAATTCTAAAAAACTTTTCTTAGTGGCAGTTTTTTATATCGTTAAAATTGAGCATAGTTTACTCTTACATAATTTTCAGATTTTTTAATTTTCTGAACACCCTGTACATGACATGTTAACTTACTCCACGGCAATCATATTTTTAACAAAAGCAAAATTTTTTACGAAGAATACATTTTTCACGTAAAATGAGAAATAAAAAAGTTTATCCTCTTATCCACTCTAACTGTGGAGATACTCTATATATAGATATTTATTTCTGTTTAGATCTATTTGACTTGTATTCCACACAATAAAAAAGGATCCTTGAGGGTTGTATTTGTTATTTTTGTTTCAGTAACTTTATTTTAGAATTTAAGTAATCATATCACCAGTAATATAATTTAGAATGCTACTACAATCATTATTCCAACATATCTAGCGAATATTCCATAAAATAGATGACTTTTTTAACTATTCACAAAGTGGCACCGCTTTGCCTCGTATTTACTTAATATGTCTTTTAGAAGAACATCACCAAGGAGTGTCCTTAAATACAGAGATCGTGTGCAAAAGTTTATCTGATCTACTTCGACAGTTTGGTTTAACGATGGGCGCAAATATAATGAAGAGATCCTTTTCAAGCTAATATATATAACATAGTGTTGAGCCTTATTTTGTATAGAATTTTATATATACATATGCAATATTTTGTAAAGTCACTATTAATTATCATCCTTTTATTATTTTCTCGTTGTTTAGACGTACACATATTTTTATGTGGTGAAAAACGTATTGTAAAGTTAATACTAAATAAATATTAAACTTTAATTTCAGCACTGTGTGTTATTTTCTAAACAATACTGATGGATTTCTGGGATATATCATTTGGATGATTATATATACAAATATTTTTTCTACGACTGCTTTCAAAAGTATTTAAAAATGCACTGCTAACTACGTTTGAAAATTATATCTCTAGTATGTGACAAATCCTTTACACACACTCCTTATATGCTTGTTTCATAAAAGTGCATTGAAATTTCATTATACCTCTCTGAAAACTCTATGTTTACATACCTATTTAGCACATGGAAAATGGGATTTTCCTGTGCGCACACACAGGAAAAATTTTCCTGTGCGCTAATGATGTTAGCTGCCTACTTGCCAGTCGTAATAAAATATATGCTATTGAAAGTTCCTTAGTAACCGCAAACAATGATTGTTTAGTTTCCTTAGCAATGCTAAACAACACTAGTATTGTGACAGGTTTTCAAATTTTTATTCAAAATATTTTCTCCAGAAGAAGAAATATTATTTGCAGCAGCAAAAGTAAGTGCAGAGTTACTGCCCAGGAAGTCTTGAGAGAGATATGAAAATGAATACCGTCTATTTTGCAAGTGGCGCCAGCAATAAAAAGTTAACACAGTAAGTGATGATACTCTTCTCATATATTTGTCCGAAAAAGCCAAATCAATGAAAGCTTCAACTTTATGGAGTCGATTTTCAATGTTAAAAAGTTGTCTAGCAGTAAGAGAAAACGTGAATGTCAGTAATTTGCCGAAAACTGCTGCATTTCTCAAACGACAAAGTGTTGGTTACATACCGAAAAAGTCCAAAGTATTAACTGCAGACCAAGTCGCCAAATTTATACTTGAAGCACCAGATGAGAAGTGGTTATTAACTAAAGTAATTTCAATATTTGGTATTTACGGTGCATGCCAAAGAGATGACTTGATCTGTTTATCTTTGAAAGACGTGGAAGATAATGGCCGTTTTTTGGTGGCATTTCTTCCAACTACAATTCTACAAAATGAAGTGCCTGTTAAAGAATTGCATATTTAAAATAACACAAATTGTAACATAAATATTTCATTTAGTAAAAATTAAAGATGTAGGTTTCTGTTCGTTCATTAAAAGTAAAGTTTCTAAAAATGTAGATTTGCTTGCCTTATTTCTTGTTTTCTGAGAGATATAATGAAGAATATCGTTCATTACACATCCATAAATGCTTTTCCCGTGCTTACATGACTTCCCGTTGTCACGTGGGCACGGGAAAAACCTATTTTCTGGACTCCTAATGAAATATACTATTTATAAACGTCAAATTACAGATATATTTTGACATTCAAGTTAATTCTGAAATTGATTGATTTAAATATGGAAACTGAGCACAGTCATAGAAAAAGTATGGTGTGCTACACGTATGAAAATCACTTTTCACACTCGTGTGACCCATATATGATTCATATCACACGTGTGAGTAGTGCTATTTTCAACACTTGTCGCACAATATACTCTGTTTTCTGCCTTCGAAAATGACAAATAATGCCATAATCGCCATCTCTGTGCACTGCGAAGGAACAATTCTAACTGCAGTTATTTAAGACCTTTTTTGGTGTCAATTATCCGCGATTTACAAATTTTAAGTATCCTTATTATTTTACGAGATAATGATCCGGGGACTTTTAGCTGAAACACCCTGTATACATATTTGTAGCAGGTCAACAGAGGTAAGTAAAACATACACAATACAATATAGTATATGAACATAAGATATGTGTCGCTTAATAGCACAAACAACATCTAGTAGTGTTAGATGTTTGTACTCCCAGAGACATCTGTGGAGATTTTCTCTAAGTTCCAAATATAAGGGTAACAGAAAGCTAAGCTGGTTTGGTTAGTTTGTCAGTCGGCCCAGAGATGGCACGTGGTGTCAGAGTCTGGAAGTAGTAAAGAGCCTTCTGGTAATATCTAGAGAGTGATGACATCATGACAGACTATTCTGGATCTCTCATCTTTGGGTATATAGAGGCATGGGGACAGTTAGCAGTCTAGTGAAGTTTTAGTTGTTGTACAGTTCAGATGGTCAGAGAGCGAGCAGACTAGTTCAAAGAAAAGTGATCAAGTGACTGAATAATTGAAGTGTAGTACTCAGTGTAATATTAGTAAAGTAATTATTTGTTGTAATTATAGTATGTAAGTTAATAAGTTAGGCTGGTGTTATAATTTCCGGATCCACGATACAGGGTGTTTACAAAAGGGTGTAAAAATTTAACAGTAGGTATATAAAATTTAAAAAATAAGCCGCTGGTAAATTGGTCAACTGAAAAGTTGGTCAATATCTCCATATACTCTTGAGAGGAATATAAACAGTACAAAAATAAAAATTGTTTTATTCTTATTTTAAAGGCATTGTGTAGTTCAAAGATTTTAAATTTGCAGGTAATTTATTGTATAGGTTTAGATTTAGCGATGAGTTATGTTCGGAGATTGAGAGTCAAATCTAGGTGCCCTCAAGATGTCACCTGACCTTGTAGAATAGATATGCAACTCAGACGGGAGAGAATATGAATGCTTATTTTTATGAATCTCTAATAATGAATAGAAATTATACAGTGACGGAATTGGTAGAATTTTATATTTTATAAACAAGGGCTGACATGGGTCATTAAAACCAGCATTATCTAGTCTTATAGCGCACTTTTGTAGGCGAAAAACTCTAATGGACTAACTAGAGTTCCCTCACAGCAACACACCATAGGACAAGTGTGAGTAGAAGTTGAAGTGATAGGCTGTTAAACAATGTGAAGACTGAGGACATTCTTTAGTTGTCTTAGTACATAGAGTTGGGGGTGGATAATTTTTTGCATAGGTTCTCAATGTGGCTTGTCCATTTTAAACCATCATCAAGAGTGATACCCAACAGCTTTACATTACTGCCATTAGTAAAGTTATTATTAGAAGAATAGACAATTTGTTGTGTTTTCCCCCGATTTAATTTAAGTTGATTAGGTGTAAACCATCGTTTGGCCCTGTTTTCCGCTTCAGAGGCCGTTTGATTTAATTTTGAAAGTAAGGAAGAATCGTCAGCAAAGCATATGCATGTTCCAGGAAGTAGTGAACAAAAAATATCATTCAAATAAATAATATATAATAGTGGTCCCAGGACCAATCACTGGGGTACACCATGTGTGACTTTTAAAAAGTCGGATGATATATGTCATTTACTATGACTTTCTGTGTCCTGTTTTGTAGGTAGGTAATGAAATTTAAAGGTATGGCTCTCACATCATAGAAATTTAATTTACTTATCAGAATGTCAGAGACACAGTCGAAGGACTTGATGAGATTGTGAAAGAACACACCACCGGGTGTCAAATTGACGCGGCACCAATTTATTTATTAAGCCGCGTTCTACCCTGTTCTTCCACTCCCAGTCAGGTTCGAGATAAGATACACTTCGATAGACGAGTAATGGATCAAAAGGCTGCACTACCTCAGATCATTAATGACGCTCTCTCAAGACGTGATTTGAATTTTTCACTGACCATGAGGGCTTTTACGTCTTTATATTATTGCGATTTTTGCATAAAAAAATCCCTATCAAAGATTTCTCTCCGACGGGATTGGAATTTGATGTGATTTTGGTCTGCTTATACAGTAATAAGTGGTCAGATGTCTTTTGGTTTCTGCTATTTTTGCATAAAAAAAATCCCTATCAAAAATTTCTCTCCGACGGGATTAGATTTTGACGTGATCCGTGTATATTTACCCTACACTTAAAGATTTCTGGAGAAATCGCATCAAAAAATCCCTATCAAGCTTCGGTAAGGCGACCAGAACACTGAGTATCAGACCGTTGAGTGAAATCATGAGATTCTGATTACTCAGTTGTTTAGATCTGCCAAATGAAAACTCCAGGGACTAAGACTAGCAACAAGTCCTTACATCAATAAAATGCAATTAGTTCAAAGAATACCATTTATTTAACACGTACACCGCCACCGCCAAGTCTAGATGGCGTGAATGTGATAAAAAATAACTTATTTTTTTTTGTTATTTTGCATTTTTTTTGTGTGGCACAGTATATATGCCTCGATCCCCCAAGAGCAGTTTTATCCGCTCCACGCCACGAGGCACAGATGCCAAACACTTGGCTGAAACAAAGGTAGTGCCAAGTCGCGCGAATCCTGAAAGAGAAAAACCCCAAATCATTATATATTACAACGATTCCAAAGCGTTCATTGATTTATCTGATCAGCACAAACCACTTAGACGTGGTGTAAAGTAGAAAGCTTGCTGTAGAGCTGATTTTGAGGACTGCTTTGGTAAATGCCTTCGTTGTCTACAAAGAAGTCACACAAAAAAAATTAACTATAACTGATGTCAAAACGCAAATTCTTAGAAGTAGTCTCAAAAAACGAGAATATCCACCGACGGCGCAAGAAGCCGAGACGCCACCATTTGCAAAATATAGCAGCCATAAAGCGACGATGCGTCGTTTGCTATGAAAATGTTCAGGAAGAACTGGCCAGAGAGGCTGCTCAGAGAAAAAGGCCAAGATCAAATTGGCAGTGCACGACTTGCTGTAAGTCTTATTGTGTAAACTGTTTCTTTCGGGTACATAAATGCATCAAAATAAATAAGGATTAGTTTTTGTATATGCGCTGTATTTTATAAGTTTCAAATAAATTATACTTATTTCATAAAAACGTGCTATTTATTTCTGATGAAGCTGTGCTTTTCTCTCTCGATCATTTGCAAACCTCCTGTTTAAATTGTATAATTTTCGACAGACATAAATATTTTTCACTGGGACATTATGTTTTCTAGTCTCCCAGGCCACACACAATATCGTTCCATATAAATACATGCAATCCGTGGCACTGCGACGGAACCACAGACCACTAAAGCAAGATATATATAGTGAGGCACATAAGATGTGACACGGTCCCTAAAGAGTATATTTTCTGAGGCACTAAACGTGGTAATCATGGCGGTGTACGTGTTAATAAGTATTAAATAATACAGTGATTTTCAGCAAAATTATATAATGTGAAAGAATCACGCCTCCCCAACTAGGGAAAATTATTTTTTAACCATACAAGTGAGAGTGTATGCTCTAACAATCGATATGGTTGAAAAGAGTCACGCAACCTTCCCAGAAATAAATATCAGCCTTTTTAAAAATTTATATGACTTTTCTAATACATATGGTAATTGCGGCTGACTGAAAATAACATAAAGGTGTTTTACTAATAAAATTTAGAGAATATTATTTAGGTAGGTATTATGCAAATCACTTACACACTTTTTTATTTATAATATACAGAAAGTAGGTATTTTCATAATAAATAAAAAAGTGTGTAAGATGTGATTTGCATAATACCTAAAGAATATTCTCTAATCATAATGAAAGCAAATAAATAAGCTGTAAAGTTCTCCTAACGTGAGAGTTCTCGTACTATAACGACATTCAAGAGGACTTACTTACTACATAAGTTTGATAACGTTTGGTCACTCCACGACTTACTTGTCCTTATGTAGGGGTTCAAATTAGGAAAAATTACAGCTACTCGCCTCCTAACAACTTTTGGGCAAAATGGATTTTTGAGTCCTTTGTGCACAAGGTGGTTTTCTCTATAACTTTATTATTCAGAAAGCCCTGCAGTTGGCTTTCCTACCATCGCTCTGTATTGACCACCCAAAGTACTCGATCAAATTGCGAGTCGCTGGGTGAATCCAAACTCGTTTTATGCGAGAAACCGGCCTTGTTCACTTTCATTGATTTTTTGCCAATTTTTGCTTATAGGTGCTAAGCGGCTTTGCCAAATTTGTCGATTTTTGCCTTTTTGATTCGTTGCTCTGTTAAAATTATATTGTCAGTCTTTAGGACAGGGTATATATTGGTCCATGGTCAATGTCTTCGGCGGAGGAATTAAAATTGAATATTTTGAATATTTTCAAAGTACCTCTTTCGGCGTACCTTTTAAAAAGTATGTGATTCATCTTTCCATGACCACTATATACTTTCACTCTCATATTCTGGACCAAAATATATTTTCCTAAGTAAAAATTCGGTGTTTATTCGAATTTTTACCTGGTTATTATTTCTAATGTCTTATTGAACTCATAACGGTCCTTTTGGACTAGTTTGTGACTCTTGAAAATGATGTCCTTAAATGAAATTTTTGCCTAAGTCGAATTTTTATTTTGACTTCGACTTAGGTCGATTCTGGGAGGTTCTATAACAAGATCACACAGCGTAAGTGCTGTGAACTTGCCCTCCTCAAGGCCCCCCCCACTGTGTCACGCACCACCCCGCCAACGGCTTGGACCATGGAGCAATTTCTGCGGAAGCCGAATTGGAAATTATCCAATAGCTTATTATTTTCGAAAAATTTTTCTAGTCTAGATTTAAAAATGATTTCAATTATTTTCCCAAAAATTGGTACTAGTGAAATAGGACGATAGTTGTCAGGTTCATCCGGTTCTCCTTTTTTGGGAATCGGAATAAACTTTGTAACCTTAAAAATGTCGTTGAGAAAAACCAAAGATTAGTTAGTTCAGTGAGAGGTGTTACTAAATTATCTATGGTTTCTATTATAATTTTTACGTTTAAATCATAAATGTCGAAGGAATTTTTTTTTGAACCGGAGGCTTTAAAATTTTTTTATTACTTCATTCACTCTCACTACCGATGTGGCATATGTAAGTAAGTAAGTAAGTAAGTAAGTTTATTCCGTTTCATCAGACATACAAATGTATAAAACAGGTCAGTTTTCAAATGTTATATTATTAAAGTTCTATATATATAGGTAAACAATTATTTCCACATAAGAGTATGTAAATATACTATCAAAATTTTCTTCGTTGTGAGAGACTTGGATCTTAGAACATCTGGATGTGGAAGTAGTGATTCCTTGGGCAGCGGTTTTAACATTTTAAAATGAAATAAAATTCACTTTATCACGTTTTGTACATTTGTGATGCACACGGTACATTGCGGTTTTATGCCATAAACCCTTAACTTTGTTTGTTAAGTATGATATAATATTATATAAGAATGGTTTATTCTGGGTTTTTGTATTTAATTATTATGAAAATAAACATAATAAACACGCCACACAGAACAGGAAGGTATGTGTTTGATTCAAAATTGTTTTTTTAATTGCTAAATATGCGTTTTAAATTTTTTTGTAAAAATCATTACCGTTTTTAGATTAAATTTATCACCAAAAATACATTGTAGTTGACAATGATGAATATTTCACCATTTCGTCGTGTTTCCGTAGCTGTTTGCAGTATAATATTATGTCTATATATGAGAGCTGTCATAATAATATATATGTGAAAATGTTTACGCGATGACATATCTTCTGAAGCCATCCCTGTTGTTGACTAATAAACACTTCGACAATACGACAATAAACATCCCGCCATTAATTTTGGACCGGCTCGTGCACGCTCGTGCACGATATTTGAATTTGGGGATAAAATACGTCATCACGCCAGAATTCAAATTTCAAACGTAAAAATAAAATACTAAGAGACGTTAAACAAGATTTTATCGCTGTATTTATTAACTAGAACCTCTAAGCTGTTCACCATATTAGAATATCACGATTTAAATGTGCGGGATGACCCCATTCTTGTTCCTAGCCTAGGAAAGTTATCTTTTCTGGTAAAGGAAACCGCCGACGACCGTTTCAACCTGCTACTACCGTGGAATGAGTTGAAAAGTTCTAAAATCGGTTATCGTTTCTAACCTCTGTTTCTAACCTTAAAGTTTGAAATAAATTATTGTGTTTGTTGTTTTATATTTGAAGTATACTTAATAAATTATGAACGTACAAAATGTATCCTGAAGCATATAAGGAGTGGATCGAAATTTTTAATGATGAACTTTTGGAAGTATGGCAGAAAGAACAAAAGGAACTTCAGAAAGTAGCAATGTTGTTGAGTGCCTTACAGAGGGAGTTAAAAAGTATTAAGTTTTGCTCTCCAAAATATCTATTTAATATTTTGTTAATATTATTTTTAGATGTTCGAACGAGTGTTGAAGTTGACGTAATAAATATTAGGCAGCAACTTAAACATAAGGGTATTTTAAAAGAAAGACAAAATTATGTGACGTAAGTAAATTTTTCAACTTAGCTTTTCATCATATTTGATGGTAGCAGTTTGTTAAAGTTCGTAAAATATGTATGCAGCACATGTTAATTCGAATTTGATATCCTTCACATTTTCGTTTCATGGATATAACACTCAACAACATCGAATAATACGCCCAGAGAGAAGAAGGTTTCCGAGTTTTCAATAAATGCTCAAAATATACTAACAAAAACTTCTTGTACCAGTCATATGTCAATTCATATTTAACTCTTGATTTATCAGGTGAAGAGATAAATTAACTTTTGTATTGGCTTCTTCAATATTTGATGGACATGAGTTTATTTATGCTTGTATTTTAACCCAATCGATGATGGTATTTACCTACAAAAAGTTGCAAAATGAATAATTTTTTTTTTAATGAGTTTGTGAAAGAATAATATCCTGAAAAGTTTACATTTTGCTCAGATGCAGAACATAAAAAAAAGTGAGAGAAAAATTTTTTTAATCCATTTTTTCAAAATTTTGAAATTAAAACAAGCTACGGAGAAATAAAAAATCCAGATGGATATATCACGTATTTATGAACAAAAAAGTCCTAACAAAATTTATCTCTAAAGCAACGGTTTTCCCAGAAAAAAATAGTCAAGTGTAACTTTATAACTCGGAGCGAGATCCATGCGTGCGCCCGCTTGAATATGCATGACTGTTACATCGAAGCACTGAAGCACTGCAACTAGGGCTCGACCGATGGCAGAATTTTCCCGATGGGTTGATGCCAATGCAAATGCCGATGTTTTTACTTCAGCATCGGCCGATGCCGATGCCGATGGCCGATGTTTGAGTTTTGAACTTTGACAATAGACATCAATCAACATGTTCAAAAATAAAAATTAATATTTATTGCTTAAAAACAGAAACAAAGGTGTACATAAAAAAAAACATAAAACAGCTTTCTAAAATAACAAAAAATTAAGTATTCATAGATAATAAACCGCATAGTAAAAAAACATAAGTACCGCCGGCTACTGTAATCTAATGTTCATGCCACTCAGTCTGGATTGAATGCCTTCAACTTTTTTTTATACAGGTTAGTGTTAGTACATCACACATAAAACTGCAATAAAAAATTAAGGTTGCCGCCAACTAAACAGACAATCCAACCAACCAACCAACTCTCGGTACACTTTGAAAATTGTTATGACAACTCTTAAAAGTGAACTAATCTGCTGGAATTCCAGCAGACTAGCTCACTTTTACGAGTTCGCATGGCAGTCTTCAAAGTGTGTAAGAGAAGGTCGGTTGGTTTGTTGGATTGTCTATAGACCCCTTAACACGTTGAGTGCTGATGACGTCTTTGGATGCCATGCCGGTAGTTGGTAGGGAGTGCATGCCGTCGTTGAGTGAAGAGTCCTTATAGAGATGCAGCCGTGTACTTAATATCATAGCGCGGGCAGGGTCTGTGGTATAGTTAGGCGCCACCGACTAAGGGTCTAGCAATCTCGTCAATCTCAGTCCCTCAGTCGGCTGATAGCACTCGCATGGTTCGTGTCATTTGTTGTATTAGTGCACCGTAAAACGAGGAAAAAGTAGCTCCCTTCTTGAAAAAAAATTTTTGAAGGTACAACCACATGGGACCTTCACAGCATGATAGATTAGGTCCTTGGCCATCTGTAATGTCCAATTACAATATTTTTTGGGAGGTCAAACTATTTTTATGACGAAAAATGTTATAAATCTGTCAAAATTAATTTTTCTTACATTTTCACACATCCCTCGTGATATCTCCGGAACCAATTGAGATAATTATACGTATTTTTTTTTAATTGATGGAGGAATTGTGGGCGAAGGTCACTGCTTAAATTTTGTTTTTATGGAAAATCTAATTTTTCTGTAAAACGAGGTAAAACTTGAACATTTACTTCCCTTGCAGCGCTTTTTTCAGTAAGCGAAAAACTTTTTTATTTTAAGGAATTTTGACATACCATCTGCGTATGAAATAAAGTCTACACCTCAAGGAAGTTTTTAAAACAAAAATCAGGTCTCTACGACTTATAGTTTTCGAAATTTTGTTATTTAAAGCTGAATTTTTCGATCCTAGAGGCCTAGATGTCCGGCAAGTGTGGACTATTTAATACAAGTAATCTTATATTATATTATGCCAGTTAGAAACAAACTTTTCTTTATATAATGTGAATGCAAATGAGTATTAGTTATTTTTATTGAATTATTACATATTATTTAGTGCTTAACAATGGAATGTTTATTCTGTGGACAAACTTTGAAAGATAATGACAAATTAGTGAGACAAAATCCTAGATTGCAAGGAGTAAAAACAATTATATATGCCACGGTAACAAAGGCGAGACATTTGTGTCGAAAAGATTTTGCAACAAGAGGAAAATATTTTAAGTGGAAAAGTCAAAGTGAAATTTCATATAGCCTGCAAACAAACCTATATTAGTTTGTAAAATCTTAAAAATCTTTCCCAATTCAGTGAAATTGAAAATGTATCTTCGTCTTCGGTAAGATGCAATAAATTTAATATTCGGACAATGTGTTTAATATGTAATACATCGAGAAAGAAAGGCGTAATATGGTATACGATAATTCTCTGTAGACGTGATTTATCTTTATATTTCTTTGCCACCTTATTATCAGTCTAGTCGATACATTGTTGACAAGGGGCCGACGCGACATTTTTATTGTTAATGATGGGATTTTGGAGAATGAGAGGGGAGTATGCGTTTATTTTCGATTTATCGCAAATATTTGAGAAACCAAACATAGTATAATTTTTCACATCCAGTGGAAGTATAGTAACAAAAAATTTTTTTAAAATTTTTATTGTTCAAATAGGCTTAGAATATCACGAAACATCGAGATTTTAAGTTTGAGCGAAAAAAAAAATTCTGCCTGCCTGCCTGTCTGTTTATTTTCATAACAATTAAATATAAAAACCCAATGAGCTGCTGGCAACATAAAACATTTTTTTTCCCAGTAAAATAAACCATTTTGATATAATATTAAATAATACATAACAAAGAAAAAACCGCTGCCCAAGGAATCACTACTTCCACATCCAGATTCTCTATCCAAGTCACTCACAACGAAAAAACTTTATATGTGAAAATAATTGTTTATGGAACTTTAATAATATAATATTTGAAATTCTCTACCCCAAAAACCCATAAAACGATACCCCACATCGGTAGTGGGGTGGGGGGTGGTGATAGGGGGGTGATAGTGGGGGGTGGATGAAGTAAAAAAATATTTTGAGGTTTCTGGTTCCTGTACAAACACTAAATCACAATTTTTTTTTCGTCCCCTTTAATAAGGGGGTTAGGGTGGTAATGGGGGGTGGCTAATGCCAAACATTTTTTTGAGACCTTAGCTTCTCTTGTATATACTAAATACCAATTTTATGGACTCTTACCTGCTTGATTGACCTATTTACCCCAAATTTACCCCAATTTACCCCCAACCCTTCGACAGAACTAGATCAAAATATAATCTAGTTCCAGATCTCGTTAAAGTACATACGTGTACCAAATTTCAAGTCAATATCTCAAACGGTTCCAGAGTAAACGTGCGCACAAAAAAAAGTTACAGACCGACAGACAGAATGTTTTTTCGCTCAAACTTAAAATCTCGACGTTTCACGACATTCTAAGCCTATTTGAACAATAAAATTTTTTTTTAATTTTTTTGTCGTTACTATACTTCCACTGGATGTGGAAGTAATTAACTTAATTTGAATATCTGCGGAAAGACTGGTTAATTTTTTTTTTATTACAAGTAGGTATTACTTTTTCGAGAGCATAGTTTTCGAGGCGATAAAGTATCGCACAAATGGTACACAATGCACTTTTTATAAAGCATCGAATTTTGTACAAAAAAGTCCCTGAGAGCATATTTTTATCTATTATGGCTCACATGCCAAAGGCGCCCGCGCGCAAACCTCAAAGTAACTGTTTTTCGCGCTGTTCTCCAAGCAGCCCGTTAAAGTAGTTAAATATTATTTGTCCAATGAGAATTTGTGGTCGATTTTTTTATTTATGAATTTCTGATCGCTCTGCACGATGGCGTCCTTCATTTTTCTTAAATATGCGTTTTTTAATGCAAAAAACATTAAAAAAATCGTACATTTGAACTTTTCCACCTTGTAGGAAGTAATTTTCTTTATTAAAAAAATGTATCTATTATTGACATATCATTTTGTTTTTATTTATCACATATAAACAATTCATATTACGGCCGAAAAGTGTAATTTTTCATTTTCATCGATTTCTATATAACTGGAACTTGCCGCATATTTTTATTAATTAGTGTTTTTTTCTGTACAATTGTACATACATTTCAATAACACAAAGAATATTTAACTATTTTTTTATTTTATTTCAACATTTTTTTAATACTTGTAACTCCATTATTAATATTATGCATCGAATAAAAAACAGTTTTAAACAGAAGTTACTCATTATGTTTTGTGTAATTTAAATTTGACTATTAACATCGCCGTTTTCTTAATTTTTTTGTTTGTTAATTAAGTCGCCAGTGCCACTTGCAGAGTAGCGTAAAAAACAGTCATTTTTATGCTTACACGTGAGCACCTGTAGCTCGAAAACTATAGTAGATAAGAATATGCCCTCGCGGACTTGTTTGTAGAAAATTCCATGTTGTACAAAAAAAAGTGCGGTGCATTTTCGTATTTATTACCGTTCTCGCTACGCAAGCGCTGAAAGATCAAAAACACCATCCTCGACATTTGCATACTCTTTTTTATAATTATTTTAAAAAATTGGCAGGTCTTAAACGTACTCATAAATACTATTCCATGAAGCTGAACCGAATAGCAAAATAAAATATTTTTAATTTATCACATTTTTATAAATTTCAGAAATTCAAAATTGAACAAAAATCTCAAAAAAACATTTTTTGAACCCCAAATGGGTCTCGAGGACAAGGAACAATTGCAATTTCGAACAAAACACGATTGTTACAGCGCACAACGTGGCGACTTAAAAGATGAAATGCGACAATAATTGATAGTTAAAGGTTTCTCTTGTTTTTGAATTTTAAGTGAAACTAGTGAAAGAATTATTTATCTGAGATTTTTGTTTGTAAGTTTTTATTAATAAATTTGTCCTAACAGTAGTAACTTGTAAATGTTTTTTATCAGGGCGGCAAGCAACTGTTTGCTACAGGTGCCAAATGCCCTGACGCCGGCACTGATTGCGCCGGTCTACAACCTGCCTGGAGAATTATAACTTAATTAATATATTATGTACCCTCGTTCGCTGGATATCAACGTCCAGTATTTCTATTCGCGGTTCGCGCAAAATAACACCGCGCGGTGGCACCACAAGTCAACGAACAATATGTGGATAGGGACGTGTGGGGGAAGCGTGATGAGCGAGGAACGGTTTTGGCCGTATAGTTGCGTATCTTATAGACTCTTCAATCAACGATGCCGTCTAAAGATGTCCTTCTTCTACATGCAACTTATGGGCCAGTATCTGTTAGCCTTTCATGTTCTATTCAACTTTTCGTCAGCAGTAAACACACACTAGATTCATTCTAAATCTAAACAATAAAAATTTCATTCCCAACAGAGTCTTTAAGTATCTTACAAGTGCCCTACATGTTTATATCATTTTAACATTAACATTATGGGACGCTGCAATTCTTAAGAGAAGTATGAATTGTATTGACCGTGCAGTTGAATATATCACAAATCTCACAAATTGAATTGTAGTTAGCGCAAATAACGAATATAGGAGACTTCAGCATTATATTGGTTCGTGCCGGTTGACAATAAAATGTGAGAGGGTTGCGACTGGCGGCTCTTGGAACCAAAAAGTTCAACTGGCTTAGGAGGGCAGTCAACCCCGTTGTGTATGAGCAAATACAGAAATTTTACAGCATAAAATTGTCTTCTAAATTGTAATGAGTCGAAGTTGAACCTATTTAACAGATAAGTCTGGTCACAGCCTCTGTTTGGATATCTACCATCAGTGCGGAAGCAGAGTAGTTTTAAGAATTTTCTAAGAACGGACTCGATTAATTTGACTTGATAATCATAGATAGGGCTCCAAATAAGTGAGCAGTACTCAAGTTTAGACCGAATATAGCAATAAAATAGTTTGATTAAGACGCCATTGTCCCGGAAGACTTGACTTAGTCTTAAAATAAACCCCAAGGTTTTCATAGACGAGGAAACTGTTAACTCGATATGCTTGGCAAATGATAATTTGTTATCGAAGAATACTAGATCTCTGGTTGAGTCGGTACGGGACAAAGATTGTGTGTCGATATGATAGTCGTAATCAATGAGTTCTTCTTTTCGTGAGTAAGTTACAACCTTGCATTTGGTTATATTTAGAGCAAGGGAGTTTAAATGACACCACTGTGCTACTTTATTAAGTTCTCTTTGTAGCATATGACAGTCTTCTATGGAGTTTATTGGCGCAAAGATTTTTAGGTCATCTGCGAAAAAAAGCTTTTTGCAGCAAAGAGTGTCATTGAGGTCATTGACAAAAAGAGCAAAAAATAGCGGACCTAAATTGGAACCCTGTGGTACCTCTGATGTTACGGTATATGAGTTAGAAGTAAAACCATTGTAAGCAACATAATTAAGACGGTTTGTCAGGTACGAAGAGAAGAACTGAACAAGAGCGGTAGAACAGCCGTACAGTCGAAGTTTGGATAATAATAAACAATGATCAATGCGATCAAATGCCTTGGAGAAGTCCGTATATATCACATCCTCCTGATCTCATATGTCAATAATATCGGAGAGATATTGAGTAAAACATAATAGGTTAGTAGTAGTTGAGCGTTTTTCCATGAAGCCGTGTTGGTCCACAGAGATGACATTTTACCAAAGGGGGTTGGTCGTTATTAATATAACAAAAGCTCATTAGAGCTAAGCAGACTGTATTTTTCCTTTATGTAGTTGATTTGGGATTAATAGGTAAATAAAGTAACCATAATATGAACGTTAGGTCAGTTAAGCGAGCTTACCACGTGTACTGTTTCTGGATCCTCCTGCTCCGGGGTTGTGATGAATGTCTTGTTCAGAGGCCTCTGTGCTGTTCCAGTGGAGCAATCTTCCTGGGGTTTTCTAACTTCTAAATGTTACATATAATCACGCACACACAACAGATTAAAATATTGATTTCCACAACGAGTCTTCTATTTCTAATTGACTGCTAGAACGCGAGTCGTCTATTTTGATTGACTGCTAGAACGCGCGTCGATTGACTTCTAGAACGCGCGTCGTCTGTTCTGGTCGACTGCTAGCACGCAAGTGTTTCTATATTCTTCTATCTAAGTATCTAGTGGTGGGGGCAATCTTAACTGACACAAAATGATAGGCAACTAATAATACGCAATAATATATCGTCGAACCTACGATTGATAACTAATAGGCGCAAATTCTCCGATAATTACATTTAATTCTCAACAGGGGTAGATGCGATTATACAGGGACACGTCAAAGACCTTCGCAAAGTTGTACAATAATGTAATTTGTCTGTAATTAGCAATATCAGAGGAATCTCCCTGTTTTAGGATGTGGCAAACCCTAGCATTTTTCCATATATCTGGGAAGGTGCCTAACTTAAGAGATAGGTTAAATAATATTCTCAACGGTTGGCAGAGTACATAGGCACAATCTCTGATAAGAAAGCTAGGAATGCCGTCTGGTCCACTTGTCATTTTATTCTTCAACTTTTTTATAGAATCGGTTATTTCCTTCTCAGATAAATTGATTACATTTAAACTTGGCATGTTATCGTCAATATTGTGATCGATGTCAATGGTGTCATTAGGTTTAGAGTGAGGAAAAGCTTGCTTGAAGAGTCGACTAAAGGCTTCAACAATGTCTTGAGGGTTGTGAAGCTCCTCATTTTTATAGCACATTGTCCCGGGTGTCCTAGATTTGCCTTTTTTGTTATTGACAAAATACTAAAACATAGGGGGGTTGGTTTTAATCGAATGTTCCACTCTTTCGATATACTTTTTGTAATCACGAATACTGAGTGGCTTAGCTGAAGCCCTGGACCGTTTATAATTATTTAAAGATTCTTCGCTATGGCACTTATTATATTGTTTACGATGACATTCCTTGTCGCGAATGGCAGCTCTTAATTCAGTGCTGTACCAAACTGGGTATTTATACTTAATAGACTTATAGTGCGGCACATGCGCGTCTAGTAACGACTGAAACACGCTGTAGAAAGAGTCGCAAGCTGAGTTTAATATCTTGAAAAGTAGATAAGAATGACCAATCGGTTTCAAGAATTGAGTGATAGAGAGCGGGAAAGTCTGCCTTCCGAAAATTGTAGGAGGTTTGTGTGGTCTTACAGGGGACTTTGTCGAGATGTTGAGCGTGAATGGTTAGTGTTATAGATAAGGCCGGATGATGCTTGTCTTCCGCGACTAATGGCGACTCATCGTGAAAAATGTGACAGTGACATTGACTTTTTGCCAGAACTAAGTCAAGGGTTCTACCGTTGTCATTTTTTACATTGTTAAATTGATCTAGTGATAGGAAATCCATAAAGTTGTATAATATGCGGCTTTTTGGGTCATTATCAGTAATATTAAATAGAGGAATGTTGAAATCTCCTATAATTACAGGGTTCTCAAAGTTACACACAATATTTTCCAATTGATCAAAAAATTGTTCGAGTTCTCCTGTTAACGTGTTAGGAGGAATATATAAGACAAAAACAGCAAGTGTGTGGTGCTGGTGTGGTACTTCCCACAATGTCAATATTCGGAAAGTTATTTCAGATCGGTGTTAAATTGATGTGCATAGAGTGAATATGATCATTAGTAGCTATTAAAACTCCACCGCCACGGTTTAAGCCCATTAAGCTAGGGTCACGGTCACATCTGGATATACTATATGATTCGGGAACTAGCTCCGAATTGGAGATGCTGCTCGAGAGCGAGGTTTCACTGAGACAGATGGATTCATATTGACATGCATTGACACTGGGGTAAAGAGCGTTAATTTTGGTGTTGAGTTCACGAACATTCTGGTAATAGAGGCCTAGGTCAATGGTGTTGTTGGACTTAATCAGTTTTTTGAAGAATGATGAGAGTTAGCAGCATTATGTCTATGAAGTGGTTGATGACGGTTTTGGTTTTGGTTTAGGTTACTAGATATATACTTGTCTACATGGAAGCCTTTGGGCCAGAAGTTGGCCGAAAAATGTCGTTAATTAATTAATACCTTGGCTTTAGCGATAAATTTTTGTTCAGAGGCACGTGGTATATCCACCTGTATTTTTTATTTTTCCTACCCTGACTTAATTTCAAAATTTTGAAAAAATGGATGAAAACATTTTTTTTTCACACTTTTTATGTTCTGCATCTGAGCGGAATGTAAAAATTTTAGGATATCATTCTATACACTTTCATGAACTCGTTAAAAATATATATATACATTTTGCAAGTTTTTGTAGGTTTCACTTTCATTTTAATGTTCTCTGTCGTCTGGGCTATTTACTTATAACTACTGTTGATGATAAACTTAATGACAACAAATGCATCCTTGGTAGCTGGTTAATTGCCGCCGTTTAAAATTATTATCCACTTGTGTTTTAAGTTAATTTTTTTCTGTGATAGAATATGATTTATTTTATGAATTTCAAATTATTGTAGATAAAATTTTGTATGATGTATGTGGGATAAACATTATCACATTAAGGCATTACAGAAAAATGCATTTTACAACAATGCACGAAATGTAACTTTAAAATAATATATAACATGATTTTTAACACCACTTATAAAACGTTCAAAAAGCTAAAAAGAAAGTCTTAGTGTGACCAAATGGCAGCTTTGAAAGTTCAAAACTGTTTCAAAGATCTCGTTTTTTAAGGAAAACAATCAATATTAATCCACTCAAATTAGGAAAAAAAAAACGCTATTTTAAAGAAAGATTTTGAACAGCAGTTTCTTTGCCTAGATAGTAAGTACTCAACTTTTAGAAAAATTTTTTGCTTATGCGCAGAAAAAAAAGACATGGTTTTTGAGATATATACATATATATGTTTTTTCGTGTTTTTTTTCATTTAGACTTTCATATTTCGAAAAGTACACGTTTTTAAGGCTAAACGAACATAAGTAAACGTGTTCAGAATACGAGTTCTTACAAAAAAAAGCTTCTATACATTTTCCCCATTATCCCACTGGTTTTTCCCGAAAAGCGACTTGAAAAATATATCATGTTTTTTTTTATTTTGAATGCAAATATCTCGAAAAGCACGCGATTTTAGGGCTAAATGAACATAAATAAACTTATTCAGAATGAGATTTTTCTATAAAAAAGCTCTTATACATTTTTCGATTATCCCATTGGTTTTTCCGGAAAAGCTTCTTGAAGAATATATATTTGCTTTTTCGTAATTTTTTTTTTTTTCATTTCGACGTACATATATATATCGTAAAGTATGCATTTTTAAGGCTAATGAACATTACTAAACTTGTTCAGAATGTGATTTCCTACAAAAAAGGTTCTGTATATTTGAGAGACATATACGTCAAAATGAAAAAAAAACACGAAAAAGCAAATATATATTCTTCAAGAAGCTTTTCCGGAAAAATCAATGGGATGGTCAAAATAAAAAATACACGAAAAAGACACATATATATTTTTCAAGTCGCTTTTCCGGAAAAGCCAGTGGGATAATCGGAAAAATGTATAGAAACTTTTTTGTAGGAAGTCGTATTCTGAACATGTTTACCTATGTTCATTTAGCCTTAAAAACGCGTACTTTTCGAGATATATGCGTCTAAATGAAAAAAAAAAAACACGAAAGAACGTATATATATATATATATCTCAAAAATCATTTCTTTTTTTTTCTGCGCATAAGCAAAACCTTGTTCTAAAAGTTGAATACTTACTTCCTATGCAGAGAAACTGCTGTTCAGAATTTTTCTCAGCTATTTTCCTAATTTGAGGGGACTATATTCTTATTTCTAATTTTCCATAATAGGTTTATACCTACAAGACCTATATGTTACAAATTTCATTAAAAAGAATTAATTATTTTTTTAGTAACTTTGATTTATGTGAAATTACAAATTTTCGTAGTTTTTATTTTTCTGCAAAAAACAAAATGGCAGATCGGATTTGCACCTATGCAGTTTTATTCATAATTTATTTACAAACATTTTGATTTTTTGTTTGGCACGATCTGTTGGCCAGAACCCGAGATATTAAAAAAAAAACGTTTTTCAAAAAATTAAAACCTAACTTCCTACCAAGTGGCTCCCCCCTATATTTCCTTTATCTTTTAACTTGTCTATTTGAAATTTGGGGTACATAAACTACCTGTAAAAATGGATTTTTGGACATGAAAAAACGGTATGAGACCATTTCCGGTTTACCCGGAAATGACCGCAACTTTCGATTTTTAAATGGAACACCCTGTATATTTTTACATATTTGGATTCAAGACAACATTCTGAGTATGCCATGAGATTTTCGCGAATTTTTGAGTCAATGTTCAGTTTTTTTAAGCATTTTAAGACATTTGTCTAGAGTGCTTTGGAATACCAAAATTTGTTCTATGGCAGGTAAAGTCCAAGGGAAAAATATAATTTTTCGTTTCGTGTAAAGTACCAATGCCACATATAAAACGAAATCGCATAATATTACGATTTCCCATAAATGCGCATGTTAAAATGATTGAAAATTCTAAGATAATTTTTTCTTCAAATTATGTAGATACAAAATCTGATATTTTGCAGGGTGTCTTAGAAACACATAAACTTTAACCAAATGTCATTAAAAAATATATCTCCCATCATCCTTAAGTTATCTTAACTTAATAATTTTTAGGCCATATAAAGATGAAAAGAAAGAGTCACCAACAAAAATTGGCAAAGGTATTTGCCACGATACTTGCAAAGGTACTTGCTATTTTACATGACTTATAAGAAATCATTTTAATGATAACTGTTTTTAGAAAACGAATATGATTCAAAGTTAGTTGAAACAGCTGAAATTTCAGAAGACATTACAAATTTGAATGAGGCCGAGAGCCCCGATCTTTTCAGAAATGTCATAAGTCCTACTGAAAATGCAGCAGAAAGCTCAGTCATTGATTTATCGATATCTGATGAGGATGCAGCTAGTCCTACTATTAAAAGACGCAGAAAACACAAAAGTACAACACCAGCTACTGGTTCTGACATGAGCAGTGACTCCAAACAGAGAATTTACCCTGCTACAAAAATTGTTTTTGAAAATGATTCGGAGAAAGCAAATCTTTTTAATACTCCGACCGATAATGATATGTCGGTAATTGAAAATACTCCAGAAATAACTGACTCCAAAAATAGTAAGAAAGAAAAGATGTCAAAGAAAAAAGCAAAAAGTGCCAGAGCAAGTACAAGTACATTAACGTCATTAACTCATATATTTGGACGGTCTAAAAGAAAATCATCATCGTAAGTTCTCTGAAATTTGTAATTTTTGTATTTATACATTTTCTAATTGTGTTGAGGGTGTATAGTTTCTGGAAAATGAGGAAAACCTGGAAAGAAATTATAAATTTATGAAAAAAAGTCAACGAACATTTATTAAAACTACTTATATTCGACGTTGTTCCCATCTTGCGCCCCCCCTCCCCGTTCATCAATTTTCATTTTCGAGCAGAAAATTTTCTGGAATTTTTATTGAAAAGTCCTGAAAAAACTCTAAAAGTCAAAAAATCATGAATTGGTATACACCCTGTATCGTAGAAATGAATATAAATAACTAATAGTCCACTCAAATTAGAAAAAAGCGGAGAAAAATTCTGAACAGCAGTTTCTGTGCATAGGAAGTAAGTATTCAACTTTTAGAACAAGGTTTTGCTTATGCGCAGAAAAAAAAGAAATGATTTTTGAGATATATACATATAAATATATACGTTTTTTCGTGTTTTCTTTTATTTAGACTTATATATCTCGAGAAGTACACGTTTTTAAGGCTAAATGAACATGGTAAACGTGTTCAGAATACGACTTCCTACAAAAATGACTTGAAAAATATATATGTGTTCTTTTCGTGTTTTTTTATTTTGAATGCAAATATCTCGAAAAGTGCGCGATTTTAGGGCTAAATGAACATAAGTAAACTTGTTCAGAATGAGATTTCCTACAAAAAAGCTCCTATACATTTTTCCAATTATTCCATTGGTTTTTCCGGAAAGGCTTCTTGAAGAATATATATATTTGCTTTTTCGTGTTTTTTTTTTTCATTTTGATACTTATATAGAATCTTTTTGTAGGAAATCACATTCTGAACAAGTTTACTAATGTTCATTTAGCCTTAAAAATGCGTACTTTCCAAGATATATATATCCAAATGAAAAAAAAAAAAACACGAAAAAACAAATATATGTATTCTTCAAGAAGCTTTTTTGTAGAAAATCCTATTCTGAACAAGTTTATTTATGTTCATTTAGCCCCAAAATCGCGCACTTTTCGAGATATTTGCATTCAAAATAAAAAAAAACACGAAAAGAACACATACAGGGTGTTATTTAAGTATGTCCCGTATAACCAAACAGTAAAGACCCTTTACAGCAACTATATGCATATCTTGATTCGATACAGGCAATCCGCACCGTATCGTCAGAGAGTTGATAGAGAAATAATATCTCTACTATACAGATCCCAGTATAGAATTTCTTTAGCCTACAGATACAGCATAAGTACAAAATCTGTATCAAATCTGTAATGTAACTGTATAGATCAATATAGGCCAAAATTATGGTATTATTCAATATCTCATTTTTTTCTATTTTACACCTCTGTCACGTACGCGCTGAAGGATGGGATTATATAAATACACATATAACACACTATTCACAATATTTAATAAACACAACTTACCTCTTATCCTGCAGCAGGGTTCGAACCGTGGACCTTTAGAGTGGCAGTCGAGTACGTTCCCACTGGGCCATTTTCCTCCATACAAAATGTTAACCTAGAAATAAGAGCATAACAGCTAGTCTCTGAACAACTAAGGGCCGTTACTTTCTGTCAACGTTAAATGTGGTTAAACTTTAACCGTCGGCTAAATCATTGAAAGTACAATTGTTTCCATGGTAACTGAATTGGTTTGACTCACCGTTAACGTTTAATCGGGTTTAATCGGGACCGAAAGTAACGGTCCTAATAGGTATAGGACTCAGGCTCAAAGGTATGTAAAAATATTGTAGGTAATGAATATTATGCCTTATATATGTTGTATAATTTCTTTTATAATTAATATAGAACAAGAGAACCCATATTACAGATTCAAAGAAGGTTGTTACTGCCATCAACTGTCAACATGATGTAACTCCAGGATCATCTGTTGGGCATAACGAATTCTTTAAGTTTTGTTGCCATCGTTTTTTGTTTATAATTCGCCAGGCGTTTTAAAATACATAAGAGAAGAGAATGAGAAATGAGGTTAGGTTAGGTGTCGGTTTTTAAGGTACAGTTAGAATAAAGATATCACGTACAGTTGAGATAGATATGCGGTATAGTTTGAATTTAAATGTAACTAGGTATATCTGCTGCATAGTAGCAATAAAGGTTTTATCGGTAAAGTTTAGAATATAGACTCTGCATAGGTGCTATAAATACACGACCGATAACGACAAATATATATAGCATCTTTATCTATCTTTATCGAATAAAAATATCTTTATCGGATGGTTATACGGGGTGGTCAAACTTCAAGAGGTGATTCATTGAGTGATTCTGAGACGAAAAGTTTATATAAACATATGTCCGGTAATATGTTTATATAAAATTTTCGTGTCAGAGTCACTCAGTGAATCGTCCCTTGAAGCTTGGCCACATACTTAAATAACACCCTGTATATATATTTTTCAAGTCGCTTTTCAGGAAAAGCCAATGGGATAATCGGAAAAATGTATAGAACCTTTTTTGTAGGAAGTCATATTTTGAACACATTTATGTTTAGCCTTAAAAACGCGTACTTTTCGAGATATATATTCGTATAAATGAAGAAAAACACGAAAAAACATATATATATGTATATATCTCAAAAATCATTTCTTTTTTTTTTCTGCACATAAGCAAGAAATTGTTCTAAAAGTTGAGTACTTACTATCTATGCAGAGAAACTGCTGTTCAAAATTTTTCTCTGAAACGGCGGTTTTTTTTCCTAATTTAAGTGGACTATAAGAAAAAGGTACCTGATCATAAGAACTGATCTCGTCTAGATTTCTGTAAATCAAAACTGGTTAATGAGTTAACTAAAATACATCCAATTTCCCATATCTGAATAGTAATAACTTATCTGTGTATTATCATCTTTTTCATTTCCTTTGTTTATTTTATCGTTATTTTTCGTAGTTTCTATTTCAGCACTTTTAGCATAACCAACGTTCTAAGTGCCAGAGCAAGTACAAGTACATTAACGTCATTAACTCATATATTTGGACGGTCTAAAAGAAAATCATCATCGTAAGTTCTCTGAAATTTGTAATTTTTGTATTTATACATTTTCTAATTGTGTTGAGGGTGTATAGTTTCTGGAAAATGAGGAAAACCTGGAAAGAAATTATAAATTTATGAAAAAAAGTCAACGCACATTTATTAAAACTACTTATATCCGACGTTGTTCCCATCTTGCGCCCCCCCTCCCCGTTCATCAATTTTCATTTTCGAGCAGAAAATTTTCTGGAATTTTTATTGAAAAGTCCTGAAAAAACTCTAAAAATCAAAAAATCATGAATTGGTATACAGCCTGTTTCGTAGAAATGAATATAAATAACTAATACTCCACTCAAATTAGAAAAAAGCGGAGAAAAATTCTGAACAGCAGTTTCTGTGCATAGGAAGTAAGTATTCAACTTTTAGAACAAGGTTTTGCTTATGCGCAGAAAAAAAAGAAATGATTTTTGAGATATATACATATAAACATATACGTTTTTTCGTGTTTTCTTTTATTTAGACGTATATATCTCGAGAAGTACACGTTTTTAAGGCTAAATGAACATGGTAAACGTGTTCAGAATATGACTTCCTACAAAAATGACTTGAAAAATATATGTGTTCTTTTTGTGTTTTTTTATTTTGAATGCAAATATCTCGAAAAGTGCGCGATTTTAGGGCTAAATGAACATAACACTTGTTCAGAATGAGATTTCCTACAAAAAAGCTCCTATACATTTTTCCGATTATTCCATTGGTTTTTCCGGAAAAGCTTCTTGAAGAATATATATATTTGCTTTTTCGTGTTTTTTTTTTCATTTTGATACTTATATAGAATCTTTTTGTAGGAAATCACATTCTGAACAAGTTTACTAATGTTCATTTAGCCTTAAAAATGCGTACTTTCCGAGATATATATATCCAAATGAAAAAAAAACACGAAAAAACAAATATATGTATTCTTCAAGAAGCTTTTTTGTAGAAAACCCTATTCTGAACAAGTTTATTTATGTTCATTTAGCCCCAAAATCGCGCACTTTTCGAGATATTTGCATTCAAAATAAAAAAAAACACGAAAAGAACACATACAGGGTGTTATTTAAGTATGTGGTCAAACTTCAAGAGGTGATTCATTGAGTGATTCTGAGACGAAAAGTTTATATAAACATATGTCCGGTAATATGTTTATATAAAATTTTCGTGTCAGAGTCACTCAGTGAATCGTCCCTTGAAGCTTGGCCACATACTTAAATAACACCCTGTATATATATTTTTCAAGTCGCTTTTCAGGAAAAGCCAATGGGATAATCGGAAAAATGTATAGAACCTTTTTTGTAGGAAGTCATATTTTGAACACATTTATGTTTAGCCTTAAAAACGCGTACTTTTCGAGATATATATTCGTATAAATGAAGAAAAACACGAAAAAACATATATATATGTATATATCTCAAAAATCATTTCTTTTTTTTTTTTCTGCACATAAGCAAGAAATTGTTCTAAAAGTTGAGTACTTACTATCTATGCAGAGAAACTGCTGCTCAAAATTTTTCTCTGAAACGGCGGTTTTTTTCCTAATTTAAGTGGACTATAAGAAAAAGGTACCTGATCATAAGAACTGATCTCGTCTAGATTTCTGTAAATCAAAACTGGTTAATGAGTTAACTAAAATCCATCCAATTTCCCATATCTGAATAGTAATAACTTATCTGTGTATTATCATCTTTTTCATTTCCTTTGTTTATTTTATCGTTATTTTTCGTAGTTTCTATTTCAGCACTTTTAGCATAACCAACGTTCTTATTGTCAAGCACCAGCACTGTTAACATTTTTCACCCTCCTCAAACTCTTCGAACACTTCATTTTCGCTAAAATTTATTTGTGGTTCATTTGAAGACGACGACGTCGAAATTTTTATAAATTTTGACATAGATGCCGAACTTTTTTCAGCTTCTTCCAGAACTACCATTTTTCTTTTACGATTTTGCGCCCCAGGCAATTTCGAAGACATTTTTATTATTTGCTACTCTATTATATTGAATATTGTCAATATTAAAACGTCAACAAACACAACACACCACAAATTTATTTTTTAATTATTAATGTACCTTATTATAAATATTAATATACGAAGTCCGAAGAAAGCTAGTAAAGTTACAAGCTACTGCGCTACCAGTCTTACCAACACTATGTCTATGATAGGCTGATTTTAGTGCAGGGGCCACATTGGTGACGACTGTTACACGGAGGTGTACAGAGAATTTCTTTTCTAAACTTAGTTTCTATGTGCCTAAGGATACGTTTTAGCTTGGGTACGCGTTTCTGGTATGGGGAGGTTTCTCCCAATATGGCGGCCAAGATGGCTGCCTGGCCCATATGTAGATTTATCAGAAAATGGCCTATATCTAGTAAACTATTGCTCATAACTCAAAATCGAAAAGGACTAAAATCAGTAGATCAGTAGATCAATTCGAGCGATAAACATAATATCAGAAGCTGTTCAACGAATCCAATATCAACAGTTTTTCATAAAATTTGAAAATAAAAAGTTCCAGCCACTCTTTGACCTCTTAAGACACTCTAGAAACCTTGTGCAAGGACAAAGACTGTATTAATGCAAAACAGACAACTGAAGACATGGCTGGCCTTCTGCGGGATTTTCATGGTGACTTTCTTACCTTTATCAAAAATGGTGAAGAAAAATCAAAACTTTTTTGCTATTGGAATATTTTTCTGTACACTTTGCTTCCAATATTGAGAGATTTTATTAGAGCTGATAGAGAGGGAAACTGGGATCTTCATTTATCTGCATTCAAAAGAGCACTGCCTTTGTTTTTTGTATTTGGCAAGGTTAATTGTGCACGAGGGGGCTCAGTTTACTATGAAGACTGTTTAAAACTTGATACCTTGTAATTTTCCGCTACGAGCACTAGTTTTCAAGATATAGATCATTTTTTGGAAAAGTACATATGGACAAGGCGGCCATATTGGGAGAAACCTCCTCATACAAACGACTTGCGGCAAATCACTTGCCTTCTGCGTTTTGGCGCCCCCCAGGATCCAGCGTGCCTGGCTCGCCCGCCCATCGGGCCGGCCCTGATTTTGCAGTTCCACAAGCCTCTTCATTTTATTTAATTCAGGCTCGTCACATTTTCACAAAAAAATCTGATAATGGATTTTTGGTCAATCTACCTTATGAAAATTTACACTTTTATACACCTTTTTTAATTTTACAGGAATATCAGCAAAAAACCGGAACAAGTTGGAGACTTAGATGAAACATATTTACTTAATAAAATAAACAAAGATGAAACTACTACTACCTATGACGTGCCCGTAACATTACAGTCGTAAGTTCTCTGAAATTTGTAATTTTTGTATTTATATATTTTCTAATTTTGTTGAGTTAGAATCTTAATGTTGTTTAGAAAAATGTGTTTCTTTGTAGGCATGGATGTCTTGGCTTGTATAGTTTTTTTAATCGATGTTAAGATGTACCTACTTCTTTAATTCATGTATTTTGCAGTTCCACAAGTCTCTTTATTTTATTTAATTCAGGCTTGTCACATTTTCATAAGAAAAATCTGATAACGGATGATGCTTTTGGTCTAATCTAATCTGCACCTTATGCATGAAAATTTTACGCTTTTATGCACTTTTTTAATTTTACAGGACCAACAAAGAAACAGAAAATGAAGACTTAGATGCAACATATTTTGAAACCACCAAGGAGACCGAGGCCAATACTACACATGACGAAAAAGCGCAGATGGTTGATAGGTATTGAATATAAATTAAGTAATTATTGAATTCACAATTTTGAAAATCCAACTACCTGGTTATGAAATATTTCTAATAAATGAAAATTTCTTACCGTATAGGGTATTCGTACTCAGTGGAATTTAATGTTATTTGAATTACAATACTTTGGCCAACATAGCTCATTAGCATGGTAGCTTATGAAGGCCCATTTTTTAAAATCATTTTGCAACCTTTTATCATTTGCTTTTGCATTAAAAGTGTCTTGATCAGGTAACTCGTGAATACTTACACAATTGCTTACCATATTTTATTTTTTTTTCTATTTTAACTATATTATTGACTTCTGCAATGATTTCACATTTTATAATATTTTTAGAGCTACTGATGAAACTATGAACATGGATTCAGGTGACGAAATCGATGAATTTTCCAAAGGTGCCATATTTAATGACTCTGAAGTAGCATCTCCTACTGCTGAGTAAGTATTATTCTAAATTCATCACTGATACAAATTTTGAACTATCTAAGGTGAACTAAAGATGTATACATTGTTTTATAAGTTAGTAAGCTACATTGTAACAGTACATGTTACAACGTATTAATACTATGAGTATTCTCTGGAATTTTAGTAGTAATTTTAGTTATGATTGAAATCACAATTTGCATTATTTATGATCTTTTAGTTCCGGTTCAGTTTACTTTCTTAGCGGTTTAAATAGAGCTCATTAACTTTCATCAGTGTAAATTGAGTTATGTTCTAAAATTTGTTTGACAGCGCAACTCGCGTGTGAGGACCTTGTGTCGGTTTACCGGTGCATCGGTCTCTTTTGTTTTACACCTTGAGGTGAACGGTCGCAACCTTGGCGCCATCTTCAATTTTTCAATCCCTTTAATGGATAATAAGGTAATATACCTGTGTTAATTGTTTTATAACTTAAAAGCTAACTTTTCGTTTTTATTATTTTAGATGTACCCGATTGAATGAACTATGAATTTTACACTATAAATTATGCTTAACCATAAATTTTGGATATTAAAAACCCTGCAAGTTAAAGTTTATTGCCATTTATGGATGTCGAGTTGAAGGAAAATTGAATGTTACCTGCTGCAGTAACTCCTACATATGTTTTCCGTACAGTCAAATCGATTTTATGTGAGAATCACTGAGTCTCTTTACGATGTTTCAACTACTCAACTATAATTTTCGTGGAACCATTTGTAGCCTCATGGTTATAGTTTTTGCTGGTATGTAAGGGTTTCACAGAGGCCGTTACGTCAATAGACCTTCCAATTGACACAATCAGCTGTTAAATTCGGCCACCATGTGTTTGCGTTTGCCACAAGTTTGACATTTAAGATTCTGTTGCCATCAACAATTTGTGATTTCACCACCATAACTGTTTGGTTTTGGAAGGTTAACTACTTTTGGTGCCCTACAGATACACATTGTTTCTAAGTTAAGTATTTACTGTTTTATTAGAATGTTTTCCCCGCCACTTCCAACGAAAATTTGATTTGTAATTTTATATTAAACGCTGCCTTGTGCAGAATATTCCTTTGTAAAAAGTCTAAATTAATATAGATGGGTGTAAAGCAAAAGAGCACTAGCATAGTTTTATTTCAGGTAATCATTTAATGCTAGTTTTGTGTTTCGTGTATGTTTTGTTGTATATATATATTTTGGGGTTAGAATTAGTTTTGTCGTGTAATTAAGAATTTTATTAGGCTAACGCCTAACGGCCTGTTTCAATATCGTGGATGGCTATTAACATTGTCTACGTGACAATTTAGCCTGGTGGGCGTGATTTTAGCCATTCGTTGGCCCTGCGGTCGCGTACCTAATTACTGTTTTTTGGCGTTAGACCATTGTTGTTGGTTTTAGATCAACATACTCTTATAAATTTTGACACGTGATGTCAGTTTTGGCTCGAGGCTGCCCTCAGCGGTTTCATGCCAGCTTAACTTGGAGGGTAAAGTTATTGACACACGTTGTTTAGCCCTTGGCTTGAGGCCGTCTCATTTGGTTTGTATCTATTTATTTATTTTGTATGTAGTGTGATATGCGAGGTTTAATTTTGGCTTTGAGTCTTTCCTTTTGGTTTCGTACCAAGTTTACCCTTTTGCATGTAACGTTGACATATTATGTGGATTCTGGCCTTAAGCAACCCTACTTGGTTGTGTAACAATCTATCCCTGCCTATCCCTCTCTGTTTTGTAGTTTGGTACAGCTTTTACCTTGTGTATATAGTTTTTTACATATCTTGTTAGTCCTGGCTATAGGCTACCATTTTGTGGTTTTGTACCAAATTTCACCGTGTTTTTTTCTTAATTGCTGTCAATTTTGGCAATATGCCTTTTTCTAATATCTTAATAGTTAATCTAGCGTACCATAGATGGCGAGCACTAGACTTGTACTGACATATTTCAGTCGGTTTATACTCTACACATTTAAGTGTAGCAAACCATAGAAGAATAAATGTCAGAAGAGCTGGTTATTGTTCTATGGTTTGCTGCACTTAAATGTGTAGAGTATAAACCGACTGAAATATGTCAGAACAAGTCTAGTGCTCGCCATCTATGGTACGCTAGATTAACTATTAACATCTTGTGCACTGTTTTGTGGTTGTTTCAGAGGTTAGTAATCTGCATTTCGCAGTTATAGTTGATGGCTTTTAATAATCAAATCAAATCAAATCAAATCATTTATTGATGCCATATACAAAATAGTATTTGCACAAGTCAGTAATTACAATAGAAACTAACAATATATACATACACAAACAAATATATATCTATATATATATATCACCTCATAACACATAAAAGTATAGAACCAACTTTGGGATTAACAAACAGGCATTTTTTTTATCACATATTGAAATTATATGACAAAAATTCGTGATATGAATAAAAAGTTTTCTCAATTAAAACGGACTTTATTTTTTTTTAAATTCAAGATCTAGTAAGTTTTTAATATCGGGTGGTAGTTTATTGCTAAATTTGGGGGCTAGAACTTGTATTCCTTTCTGACTTTTTGTTAGTCTTACATAAGGTATTATTAATGTATCTTTTTGCCTTGTATTATAATGATAGTCACGTTCTCTGTTTACATCTTGAGTATATAAACTCCTAGCATACAGAAGCAATTCATATATATATATATATATATATATATATATATATTTACAGCCTACTATCCATAGAGCGTCCATACATTAACAAATTTCTATCCTTAGAGCGTCCGGTTACCATAGAGCGCCCGTATGTGGACGCTCTAAGGTCAACACATTAAAATTCGCTCCAGACGTTAAGAAGGGGGTCCCCAGGCAATTGGACAAATTTTTAGTGGACGCCCTAAAGTGGTACTTTGTACAGGATCAGTATATTTTAGTTCTTCCATTTGGCCATCAGAGGTGCTGGTGTCGCCTTCATGTATATCAGTTATCCTTCGGTCACAGACCATGAAGCGCCCAGTAGACATGACAACGTCGCGGGCGCTCAATAGTCGTCAGTAAGTATTAGAATAAATTCGCGCATATGTATTTACAGCAACCTGACTTTCACGGTCTCAACTATTGAACGTTTGCTATTAACGTTGTAATAGAAGTACTAATAGAAGAATGCATAGTCGATTTTCGAATCCTTTATTACTTTTTGATAGTATTGGATATTTGCTTCTTACTAAAAATTATGTGTTTCACACATAAAGTATATTATAAACATAACATCAATAGTTATATTTCATATTTATATTGTGCATAGTGGATATTCTCATATAGATACTTTTCGAGCGGCACGTTAACCAATTCAATCACCAATAGTGATGTGAAATATTTTTTGTTGAAATCTATTAGATACCTACGTGTAAAACGAAATTTCTATTTTCACTTTTTGAAGGGGTGAAAACGGGGGTGTGGTAGATGGTTTAAAGGGTATCCGTATCTTTGAAATCGCATAAGTCAGAAATGTGATATTCCAGCGACGGGCTCTTCTGAAGAAATAAGGAGACACGTATTCGACGATATTCAAAAAGAAACCCCCGAAAAGGGAAGGGAGGGGTTAAACTTTTCGGAAACGATTAGGCCCAGAAGCGTAAAATTTGACAGAAATACTCTTTATTGGAATCTATTAGATACGAGCAAGACAAAATTTCGATTTTCACTTTTTGAAGGGGTGAAAATGCGGGTGGTAGATGGTCTAACGGGTACCCGTATCTCTGGAATCGCGAAAGTCAGAAACGTGATATTCCAGCGACGGGCTCTTCTGAGAAAATAAGGAGGCACGTATAAATAAGGAGGCACGTATTCGATGGTTTTCAAAAAGATACCCCCCCCCCGCGAACAGGTGAATGAGGAGGGGGAGGTCTTTAAGCTACTCGGAAACGGTTAGACTCAGAAGCATGAAATATGGCAGAAATACTCCTTATTGGAATCTATTAGACACAAGTAAGACGAAATTTCGATTGTCACTTTTTGAAGGGATGAAAACGGGGGTGGTAGATGGTCTAAAGGGTACCCTGCGCGTAAATGAGAAACGCGATATTCCAGCGATGGGTTCTTCTGAGGAAATAAGAAGACACGTATTCGACGGTTTTCAAAAAGAGACCCTCCGAACGGGTGAACAGGGAGAGGGATGTTTTTAAGCATAAAATTTGATCCATACCTCCCCATATGCTTTATTGTCGATTAAAATAATTATTTTTCGTTTAACTCGCTCTAACACAAAAATAGCATAATGAATTGTTATCAAATTGCGATGAGCAGTGGGTTTCCTCGAGTACAATGATTGCGCAGTGGGTTTCCTAGTATACAATGAATGTGCAGTGTGTTTCCTCGATTACAATGGATGCGCAGTAGGTTTCCCCGAGTGCCATATATGCGCTGTGGGTTCTTCGAGTACAATGGATGAGCAGAAGTTTTCCTTGAGTGCAATGAATGCGCAGTGGGTTTCCCCGGGTACCATGGATGTGCAGTGGGTTCCCTCGAGTGTACTTCCTGAGTACTATAAGAGTACTTAGTGACCATGTAGTACTCCTTCATAGGCATAAGTTAGTATGTCAATGCTCTTAATTCCACGCGTACAGTCTTCAACGCGAAGTCGCGGGCATCAGTTAGCAGATATATATATTGTGTTATAAGATTTGTAAGCCGGTAGACCAGTGCAATTAGACGGTTTCCCATGTAGTCATTTGCATCAATTTCCCGGTACTCGAAAAAATAAGTTTTCGATGCCATTCGATTTAACTCGATGGGAACAGTACTTGCGAGTAGTTTTAAGGCCTCTCAAATTGTTTACACAATAAAGAAAAACTGTTTAAATTTCAAGGATGATGTTTTGGATCTTTTACCGCTTACATAGCGATAATGAAAATAGATACGACAAAAATGCTTTTGTATAGAGTACTGAATTTTATGCAAAATATCCGCGGGAGCATATTACTTCCACATCCAGTGGAAGTATAGTAACGCAAAAAAAAATATTGTTCAAATAGAATGTCATGAAACATCGAGATTTTAAATTTGAGCAAAAGAAAATTTCTGGCTGTCGGTCGGTCAGTCGTTCTGTCTAACTTTCTTTGTGCGCACGATTACTCTAGAACCGTTTAAGATATTCACTTGAAATATGGTACACGTATGTATTTTAATGATATCTGGAACTAGATTAAATCCACTTAATTTAAACCACTTCTTGGAGAAAATTTCCATTGAAAAATTTTTTCGCTATGTGGGGCTCGAACCCACTTCGCTAGGTACGCTCAAAGTGCAAGCTAGACGCGCCAACACACTGAGCTACCGACCCCCTAGTAAACAAGTAAATCAAGCAGGAGTCCATAAAATTGGTATTTAGTATATTCAAGAGAAGCTAAGGCCTCAAAATTTTTTTTGACAAAAAAAAATGTGATTTAGTTTGGGTACAAGAACCAAAGGCTTCAGAATATTTTTTTTACTTCATCCATCCACCCCCACCTCACTACCGATGTAGGGTATTGTCTTATTGGTTTTTAGGAGAGACCATTTCAAATATTATATTATTAAAGTTCCATAAACAATTATTTCCACACACAATTTTTATTTCATTGTGAGAGACTTGGATATGGAAATAATGATTCCTTGAGCAGCGGATCAAAATACGTATTAGCTGAATAGTCCACTTTTTTCGCCTCATGGTTGTTTCTTGGGATTATGGTTGAAAAGTGGACCAATCTGACAATTCTGACTTCGGATTCAGATTCAACGTGTCAAGATACATAAGGATACACGATCTGGTCCACTGGACAGACCACTTGTTTTGTGGGACTGTGTTATATTTGTGGGGTGTCCACCTTATATAATTTTTACTAAAAGTCGGATTCCTTCATTGGCAATGACGTCAACTACCTACCAAATAATATTTTCTCCGTTTTGTAGATATAGCGCCAAGACACCAAGACGATTCTTTCACGATTACAATACGGTAAGCAAAGGAAGTAATATATTTATATCTCGACTAGCTGATGCTCGCGACTTCGTTCGCGCGGAAGACTTCTTGCGCGTGGAATTAAGAACATTAACATAATAATTTATGCCTATAAGAAGTACTACATACTCACTGAGTACTCCTATATTACTCAAGAAGTACACTCAAGGGAGCCCACTGCGCACCCATTGTACTCAAGGAATCCCACTGCGCATCCATAGCACTCATCGAAACCTACTGCGCATCCATAGTACTCGGGGAAACCAACTACGCATCCATTGTACTCGAGGAAATCCACTGCGCACCCATAGTACTCTTGGAAACCCACTGCGCATCCATTGTATTCGAGGGAACCCACTGCGCATCCATTGTACTCGAGGAAACCCACTGCGCATCCATTGTACTCGAAGAATCCCACTGCGCATCCATAGCACTCGGGGAAATCCACTGCACATCCATTGCGTTCAAGGAAACCCACTGCGCATCCACTGCACTCGAAGAAACCCACTGCGCAATTTCATAACAATGCATTATTCTATTTTTGTGTTAGAGCGAGTTAAACGAAAAAATTATTATTTTAGTCGACAATAAAGCACACGGGCGGGTATGTGTCAAATTTCATGTTTAAAAACATCCCTCTCCCTGTTAATCCGTTCGGGGGGTCTCTTTTTGAAAACCGTCGAATAGTGTCTCCTTATTTCCGCGCTCACACTTTCGGGGATCTCTTTTTAAAAAACCGTCGAATACGTGTCGTCTTATTTCCTTAGAAGAGTCCATCGCCCGAATAATCACGTTTCTGACTTAACGTGATTTCAAACACACAACACGGGTGCGCTTTAAACCATCTACCACCCCCGTTTTCACCCCTTCAAAAAGTAAAAATCGAAATTACACGTATCTAATAGATTTCAACAAAAATATTTCTGCCAAATTTTACGCATCTAGATCTAACCGTTTCCGAAAAAGCCTAAAATTTCAACCCCCTTTTTCACCCTCTTAGGGGCCGAATTTCGAAATTAGTGGTTGCCTACGTCATCCGAGGAACCTCTATGCAAAATTTGAAGTTTCTAGACCCAGTGGTTTGAGCTGTGCGCTGACAGATCAGTCAGTCAGTTAGTCAGTCAGTCAGTCAGTCGTATTCTTTTATATGTATAGATTAAGGTATTTTTGTGTTAATACAATAACTAATAAAAATATATCTGACAACATTAATCTTTGGAACATGATTAAATTAGAGAATTATTAATGATTATACTTCCGGTCCATTCCTAATACAAAACCTGTATTGCTTCTAAAGCATTAATTGCACACTTGGTTGAAAGAAAAGATAGCTGACTCAAGCTATACGGGCCCTCACTCCAATACCTGCCGAGAGTAAACTTGACGCATGCGCATAGTAAATATTGATACCCTTTTCCCCTCTGATTACTAACGCAAATATGACAACACTGTCGGACGCTCTAAGGTCGTTCCATATGTGAGATATACACGAGAGGACGCTTTAAGGTAGTAAATGTACGCATTTTATACATGTTTGTGGGCGCTCTGAGGTGGTTATACGTACGGACGCCTGAAGGTAGCGAATTTTTTTTTAAAGTGAATCATACGCCGAATAAAGGCAGTATACGCGGAGAATTCGGAGTATATAATAAATATCGTTGTCGCTCTACTCATATATGCGCTTATCTCATGACGGACGCCCAATGAATGTTTTTTGTAATGACGCTTTATGGATAGTGGGATGTAATATATATATATATATATATATATATATATATATATATATTGATGGTAACGTAAGTATGTTTAATTTGCGAAACTGTTCTCTACAGTTCTCCCTATAGTTTAAGCCTGATACTATGCGTATTGCTCGTCTTTGCAGAGCAAAAATTCTAGGCCAGTTTGACGCTTGCCCCCATACTAACACAGCATAGGAAAGCAGAGAGTGGCATAGTGCAAAGTATGCATTTTTTAAAGCCTCATTACCTACTTCATTTGCTAGATTTCTCAAGATGTATATATTTTTTGATAATTTTTTTGATAAATTTTCAATATGCACATCACGTCAATTTATTGTCTAAGTACACTCCCAAGAACTTAGTTGAGTCATGGGGGTCGTGAACTCTGTGCCCTTCTTTATCACGCAGTGAAAAGATCATGTGCACTGTCTTATCACGATTTAATGTAAGCTTATTTGCTTTGGACCACTGCTCTGCCCTTGACTCCACCTCACATGTCACTGCAGAAAGTTGTTCAATATTCGTATTTTGAACCGAGATAGTTGTGTCGTCTGCAAAAAGTATGTCTCTAGAGTGTTCGTTGGAGTTTGGAAAATCGTTTACATAGATTAAAAAGAGAAGGGGCCCAAGTACTGAGCCTTGGGGCACCCCATGCATTAGTTTTATTAGAATATTCATTATTTATTCTTATGGTTTGATATCTATTGGTTAAATACGATCTTAATAATGTAACACTATTTTGACAAAATTTATATCTATTTAACTTTTCCAGCAGTATTTCGTGTAAGACACAGTCAAACGCTTTACTTAAGTCGCAAAATATAGTGCACATATGTTCCCTACCCTCAAAAGCCTCCAAAATCTGTTCCACCAGATCGAGAACTGCCAAGGTGGTATTTTTTTCTTTTTCTAAATCCAAATTGCTTGTCATAAAAGATGTTATTTTTCTCAAAGTAATTAGCTATTTGCTCTGCATAGCATTTTTCAACTATCTTTGAGAAGATTGGTAAGAGCGACACAGGTCTATAATTATTTACATCATTTGCGTCTCCTTTCTTATAAATAGGTATTACAATAGCCTCTTTGAGGCAATCTGGAAAGCATGCTTCTTTAATACACAAGTTTGTCAGTTTGCATAATGGAGATATAATCAGATTTTTAATAGATTTTACCAGAATTATATTTAAACCAAAGATGTCTTTACTGTTTTGTTTTTTATCGAGTCAATAGCATCTCTAACATTATTGTGAGTTATAGGTTTAAAGACAAATAAATTTGTATGGGATAAATTAACATTATGCATTTTATCTATAGGATCTACCTCGCTGTCACCCAAATCTTCCAACAGATTTCCAGCAACTTCACTGAAAAAAGTGCTAAATTGGTTTGAAGATAAACAGATATCTGTCTGTATATGAGACTGTGTATTTTTTCTTTTTGTATTTATAATTTGCCACATGGTTTTTATTGAATTTTGAGACTTCTTTATTATATCCTCATTATTAGATTTTTTTTGCGTTAACAATAGCATTCTTATACTTGGAATAGTCTAACTTGTAAAACATTTACTTCTGAACAATCTTTACCATCTTATAGATGGCATCGTTAGTGCCTAGTGGATATACTCCACAGGAATAATATGGAGTACTGGTTGAAGTGTTTGTATTTTCGTTCTTTCTCTACCTTGTGGCACTGAGGAGCCTGGGAAGACGAAACGTGTCTGCCAATGTTGAGAAATGAACGACTATTCAGTGGGCTTCAACCAGCTCTCCTGTCAATTTCAACCAGGGTTGCCAATGTGTGGGGAATTCCCCAAAATGTGGGGAATTTCAACAACTGTGGGGAATTTGTGGGGAATGAATTACTCTGGGGAATTGTGGGGAATTTGGTTACACTTAACTACGTAGACAGAAAAAGCAACACATTTCATATTTTATATTTTTTGCACGTCTTCACGAGACACGTGACACGTGATTTTTTCATTCATAAACTTACCCTTGCCCAAAGAGTTGGTATTGATTTGGAAAACGCGCGATTGCTGGTCCGCATTCCGTCTTGACTTGACCTTGGCACCACACGGGTACGGTATTTGGTATTGGTATTATGGTATTTATGTTATGTCATCGAAAATTCATTGTATCTTTTTTTTATTACAAAGATCTATAACTGTTCTAGTTTAAAACTTTGGGATGTGGGGAATTGTGGGGAATCGCGCAAGTTTTGGAGGGGAAAATGAATCAGAGCTGTTGACAACCCTGATTTCAACGTCAACTGTCAAAAAGCAGGGAACCAACCTTATGATACACCGGTATGCACGTAGGCTCGTCGACATCACTAAGGTGAGTGCGTGACCTCACGTTCAAAGCTCGCGCTTTATTTCCAGACTTGATATTTTTTTTCGATAGAAATCATGCTAAAAAAAAATACGGCGACATTTTTTTATAAACACTATCACATAAAGCAATAAGAAAAATCAGTGAAAAGGCCCATTTATGCGCAAAAGACTTAAATAAACTCAAAGAGCAGCTAATAGATGTTCACACCAGGACTGATGACTAATATACATTTCATTACTTTTAAGGAAACCTAAAATTAACTTCCCTAAGACAGAATCTAAAGCTTGCACCCCCAAGATAGAACTTAAAGTTATCACCCCTTGTCCAGAACCAGTTGTTAGAGGGAAAGCTCGAAAGCAGTTGCAGGGGTGGGCTTGCGATCAGTGTAAAGATGTAAGCGTTTGATGCCTTCGTTTTATTTGTTTTTGAAAAATTTATTTTTAATTTTCAGTTCTACACCAATATGAACCTGGATGCCAAAACAATGAAAAAGAGAATGGATGAATGCTCAAAACACCGATACAAGTATTACCCACCTTCAGATACTTTGCCAGGTACATTAAATATTATGTCGAAAGTTTTTTTATTTTGTTTCTGTAGCATAAAAAACAAAGAAGTTATTACCGAAACAATATGCGTTTTTACATTTTTTTAATAAAATGTAACATTTTGTTACAGTAATTAGCCAATAGTTAAAAAAAATCCCAAATATTGTTTTTCATTAAATTATAGTATGACCTATAGCCCAACTAACAATTTGGTATTTTATAAAACTGCGGAAATGTTTCCGACACAACCCAAGCAACACAATTTGGTATAATAAACGTATTAAAAACGTTACGATTTTCTGAATATACGTTATATATACGTTAAAATATCCGAAAGACATTACTAAAAACGTATAAAAATTATATTTGAAATATTAATTATATGGTAACGTTGAATACACGTTTTTTTAATTATCAATATAACGTATATTAAACGTTAAAGGGAAACGTCATGTAACAATCTTTTAAGATTTATTGAAAATCTTGTAATAAACAAGATTTAAATACCAAAACTGTATGTTTCCTTATTTAAAATCAGTAAAAATGTTGTAATTTTGAATTGAGGTTTAAGGACGTGATAAAAATGCTTATTGTATATACCATATATATACTTATACCAAAAATATACCCAATATACGTATAATACACCATAAATATACCAATGTGTGTTGCTTGGGAAATTTTATAAAACAATATTACTCTCATAAACACTTTCGAAATGTTGCAACAGCTCTAAATGTAAAATTGGCACCATCTTATAAAACACATCATTCACTGTTGATATTTTGTAAAGCCTATTGAAACCATTACAAAATAGTTGTTTAAACAGTTCTGCAGGCTCTAAGAAAATTCGGTACCGCCACTATAAAACAATTTTATTGAAGCTTCATTTAATTGCGTTATAAAGCACATGCTTCACTGTTTGTTATTATTGATATAAAACACCAATAAATTAAAACTATTTCTTAAATGTATTCAAAAATCGCATACATATACGTACAAATTTAGGTATAATATGCTGGTCTTTAGATATACCAAGCTTTCAGTGATTTTATTGGAAAGTGGATAAGAACTTATACTTAATGATATAATTATTTTAGAGACATGTTAACTCATACAGCCTGCAATTCTTGATGCCAAAGAAATTTTACTGAGAATTATGCCATATGTGTTTTTGCTGAATTTTATAAAAATTAATTTCACATTTAAAAATTTTTTTGTAATGAAATTTAACATCAATTTGTTTTAATCATCATAACTTTATAATTAGCACGTATTAACTGCCATAAATATGAATAAAAATGCGACTTTTAAACTTGTCTTGTCATATTTACGACCTCGAACGCTGGTTTCATGAAATGGCTTCCTTCTGTAAAATACATTTTTGTTAATAACAAGCATTTTAAGGTAATTAAACTATTAGGCGATTCCCACAAAACATTAAGGAATAATGTGTCTTAAAGGTGACGGCGACAAGTTCTAATTTACCGGTATTGTTTAAATATAATTTTTAATGTAAATAAAAGTTTCACGACCCTGAGAACGCCGGAGCAACCGTGGTCCTTAAACATTTTAATATTTAGCATTGTCATCGGCTAATGGGAACGCCACACTAATTTTTGGCGCCCAACGTGGGGCCCGGCTAGCTCAGTCGGTAGAGCATGAGACTCTTAATCTCAGGGTCGTGGGTTGGGGCCCCACGTTGGGCGCCAAAAATTAGTGTGGCGTTCCCATTAGCCGATGACAATGCTAAATATTAAAATGTTTAAGGACCACGGTTGCTCCGGCTTTCTCAGGGTCGTGAAACTTTAATTTACATTAAAAATTATATTTAAACAATACCGGTAAATTAGAACTTGTGAAGTAAACTATTATACTTTAATAACAATTTAAAAATGTATACTAAACGAACACACTTTAAAGTAACAACAATAATACGGAAAAACTCGTCAGTCTCTCTAGAGTAGCGGTTTTCAACCTGTGGGTCGGAACCCCCTGGGGGGTCGCGAAGCAATTCCAAGGGGGTCCCGAGATATTGAGAAAAAAACCAATAAATTTAAATCATCTATTCTAAAATCTAAAAATCTAAATATTACACACATACAATTTTAATGAAACCAATTTTTAATGAGAAATAATACAACTATAACAAGAAATTTTAAAATTTGACTGATTTTAGATTTTATTAATGGAGATCGAGGTTGGGGGGTCGCGGGAGGGTAAACTTGTTTTTTCTTTTTGTAAGGGGGTCGTGGTTCGAAAAAGGTTGAAAACCGCTGCTCTAGAGCATATAATTTGGTAAATCTATGGTGTTTTAGTGTAAATACTTATTTAACGTAAAAATTCAACAAACAATAAAAAAAAGTAGTGCATCCCCCACTAAACAGCTGTTTTATGGTTCACAACAAAATAATGTTTTTTGCAATTTCCTCTTACATAAAATCGTGTGAAATCAATAAGAAAATTGTAATGACTGTATTTCAAGAAAATTAATTTTTACACTTATGACGGCTTCTTTATCCGATTGGGGTAGTTCCACGCTTAGCAGATATGGTCCCCTCAATTTGATTAAAGATTAAATAAATACCTGGCCATCTCAGATGAAGGTTGCCTTACTTTCGCTATACTTCCCGGGCTATTACCAAATGATAAGTTGTAAAGCGTTGTAACGCCACGTGAATACGAAAATTCTCCCAGGGATATTTAATAATTTTCCAGTAATCAATATTATGCAATCGTTATCCAATAACTATTCAACAAGTTTTCTCATAGGTGTTTAAGAGTTGTTTAAGAGTTATCTAAGGTGTATATAAAGGCCTAAAATAAAAATTTGACGTTCAATACCTGAAATATCCCTATAAAATTGAGATACTTTTAATTATAACAATTAACTGTATAAAATAAATTGATTTAATGTCAATAATCTTTAATAAAAAAGTTGTTAAAATTAAGAAATCAAACACATGGATTACAAGAGGCATTAGAATATCCAGTAAGAGAAAACGACAACTATTCAAACAAAAAAATCAAGGTTTAATTACCTGTGACTATTACAACTTATATTGCAGCATTCTTAAGAAAGTAGTTAGAGAAGCAAAGAAACTCTCTAATATGAATTATATACAAAACTCGCAGAACAAAAGTAAGCGATGTGGACACTAGTAAAAAACTATACAGGTAAACATGTAATTGATAGAAATTCGGTTCTTATTAATTTGGAAGATGAACATAAAGACCCCAGAGATATTCTCAATGATGTAAATAACTTTTTTGGTAATCAATGTGCAGATTTAACAGCTAGAAAGGAAAATTATGCACTGCGCAATATTAAAAGAAATATTAACTCATTGATTTTATTTCCCACTCATAACGAAGTATATAACACAATTATGTCACTCAAAAACACCAATTCAGTTGGTGGTGAAATACCTGTGAAACTGCTCAAAGTGGTAGCCTCTGAAATAACTCCACCATTAGTACATATTATAAATTTAACCCTTGATACTGGTTATTTCCCAGATAGGTTAAAAGTAGCAGAAATAATCGCTTTATATAAAAAAGGAGACAAAAATCTGATCTCCAATTATAGGCCAATTGCATTGTTATCAAATATCAGTAAAATACTTGAAAATATTATTTACAACACTCATATGTTTCTTTGATCACTTTAATGTTTTATTGCCATCCCAAAATGGATTTAGAAAAAAGAAGTCAACAATTACTGCCATATATCAAACCCTATGTAATAGTATATTACGTAATGAGTGTTGTAAGAAGCATATTACGTAAGAATGGAAAAGTTACGCACGATGCTGCGTAGCGGCGAGTGCTTATTTCCATGAGTGCGTAATTGCTTTACAACTCGAATTATGTACTATACTTTACCTACGATCATATTTATTTATTTATTTAGTAAAATCTGGGTTTAGTTTACTAGTCAACAATATTATTCAACAAATATTATGTCAGTTTTGACAGCGTTTGAAAATTACGTAGGCGCATTTGTTCTTTTTAAACCCCACGGCAGCGATATAAGCCACCTATAATTGCGTGTCCCGTACGTTTTGTTTATCATGCGATTTGTTTACAGTGCGTTTTGTTTACAATATGTAAAATTCAACTTACATAGATGGCAGGTAGTGTGTTTTTTACTATTTACAATAGTGATCGTAGGTAAAATCATTAATTCACAAAATAATTATCAAGCTACATTTTTAATGTGTCTGGATCTGTCAAAACCGTTTGACAGTGTAGATCATTCACTAAATAAACTTGAATGTCACTGCAACTGATGGAATCATATCTCCAAAATAGGGTACAGAGAGTGACTGAACGAGATAAGAATGGAGAATTCATAAAATCAGAGACCATCACTGTTAAAAAGGGCGTTCCTCAAAGTTCTGTACTGGGCCCACTTCTTTATCTGATCTACACCAACAATCTTTGCTGCAATATCAATGAGGATGTAATTCAATTTGCCGATGATACTTCTTTAATTTTTAGCGGCCCATCAACCATAAACTTTAATACAAACATTTTTTCTACACTTGAAACACTAGAAAATTGGTTTGCTGCAAATAATCTTTTGCTCAATACAAATAAAACTCAATTAATAGAATTTGATTATAGTCTACAAAACAATGCGTTATTAGTTGCTAATGAAAGTAAACAGATCACTACTGTAAACAGCAAACAAAATAGTTACGACAGTTAGTGTGAATTTTTTTTTTTTTTTTTAGAATAAGATATGGAATTATATTCTGGGCCAATTCTCCAGATATGTTCTGTATCTTTATATTACAAAAAAAAATGTGTAAGAAATATCTATTAATTGCAAAGTCATGAACCTTGTAAAAATTATTTTATCAACAACAAAATACTTACTCTACCATGCATTTATATTTATGAATCTGTAATATTTGTTTGTAGTAATAGAGACCTCTTTGAGGACTGTGATAGGCAGCATAGCTATGCCACCAGAAATAGATCTGATCTGGTTAATGATAAAATTAATTTTACTTACCTTCAAAAAAATGTGAAATATTCCATAATGAAAATATATAATAAATTACCAAATTTAATCAGAGATAATCCAGTAAAAAAGATTTAAAAAATACTGTATAACATCCTGATACAGAAGGCCTACTATAGCATCGGAGAATTTTATAATGACCCTCACTTCTGCTCTAATTAAGTCTATTTTCATCATATTTTAATATTACTACTACAATTTTAATTTTAATGTTTGTTTTACATACCTATGTGCAATTTGTATTATATACATATATAACATATATAACATTTTATCACTTCACTACTTAACTGTTTCACATGTTCTACACCTTAAAGGTGTATTTTCAAGAACTAATAAAGATAATCTATCTACAGTTCATCTCAAACTTATAGCAACATAAGGCCCAGTGTTTCAATGCAAAGTTAAGCACGTTGTCCTGCAAATAAATTAGATAGAAGGTTAGAATATGAAGTTGCAATATTAAAGTGTTTAATAAAAGCATATTCTAAACTAGCTAATTTATTTGTAGGATAAAGTGCTTAACTTTGCATTGAAACACTGGGCCTCATGTTGCTATAAGTTTGAGATGAACTGTATCTATCTATCTAGACAGTAAAAATTCACGGATTTCCGTTAGTGTGAAGCCATATCCTTCTTTAAGCTTATGGCCTATAATTTCCATTCCTTTTTCAAATGCCCACATCTTTTGGTGAAATGGTTTTCTGTTCTTTTTCATAGCATATTCATATTTTCTTAAATATGCTTTCAAACAAACTTTGTGGTACATTAAATCTGCACCAAACACTCGAGTATCTGATTCCAGATCTGCCACACGAGTATAAACTTCTTGAAAACAGATTGCTGCAGATACAAAATTTGGCGGCTGCTTCTTGTACTCTTTTTTTTCCATTAACTGTGGTAACTATTTTATTACTGTCTACAGCCTGACAAATAATGCACTTCTCCGCGTCAAATAAAACATTTGGTTTTTCTTGGCGAACAGTTGCCAGTCTCATTCCTATGATGATCATCCATTTTCACCAATGTTTACCTGTAAAATAAAAATATCTTTATGAAAATATCAGCATAAATATTACAGTAAAGTAGGCCAGTTTTTATATTACGGATTACGACCTGTAATAGAGGAGTCCTATAAAACTTTTAGTACTGATTTTCTTTAATAAATAGCGTCAGGCAACTTCACAGACCATCTTAGTCGATTTCTTGCCCTTAAAAACATATATTTAGACACCTAAATGATGAGTATGACTGTTGCAGGAACAGAAATATATACAAAATAAAATCGGTGTCGGCCATTTTGGAAAATGGCGTCGAAAACACCCAACTTTTTCTGACTCTCCTTCTCTTGGTTAGACAAATCAGTACTAAAATTTTTAAGGAACTCCAGTACAGGGACTGTATTATTTTATGAAAATTTTTACTAGTAATCTCCCTAGTGCTTGAAAAATGTCCGGTAATTAATTAAAGCATGTGGATTTCACTTTGAAATTAAATGGAAAAAATAAATATAAGGATGACAACTAGATTAGGTTAGGTTATGTTAGTTAGTAGGCTGTGTACCTGGGGTGAATGTAGAGGCGTCTTGACTGTGCATGTATGGATAATCCAGTGAAGTAACCTTCAGCGCAGTTAGTACTTCGATGGTGAATCCATATTGGGAAACAGCGATCTCGTCCCACCTAGATTTTTAGTTGAATCAGATATTTTTATGGGATTTTTTTATGATTTTTTTTATGATTTAAATGGGATATTTCTATGAAATATCCCATTTAAATTAGTACGTCATAAAATAGAGTTACGGGTTTGTTATGCTCCATAATTATTATCTCAGTGGTTGTATTTAGTGTAATTGACTGTGGTTGAAATATAGAATAAAAAACATAACATAAACACACCACATATAATAGACAACCCCCAAATCCAAAGCCAAGGTTGTCCGGAAGGGGGTTACACATTTGGAAAAACGCAGACATTCATCCACACGGGTGTTGTCAATACCGGGGCTGGGGGTCGAACCCAGAGCGCGATAGACAGTCAGTCAGCATATTCGCCACTCAATATGCCTTAACCGTTTGAGCTACCGTGCCGGAATCTTAGCTTAAATACAGAAACAGTCTTACAACCCATTTTAAATTACAATAAAAATAGAAATATATCAAAATGCACAGCTTATGGTTGCAATATTTGCAGTTGATGCCTGAACTCAATCAAAATGTTTCTTTGACAAATATTTAAGATCTGTTCTAAGTGATACGTAAGTGATTTGAAACTGATATTCAATTCGCCAAAGAAATACGGCTTACGTAGAAAGAAAAAATTAATTACTGAGCAATTACAATAACAAAATGGCGACATGTTAAAAAAAATGTGAAAACGCACATTGAATCGGCCATAACTTCTTTATTTTTTGTTATATAGAAATAAACAAAAAATCATTTTAGAGATTGATTAATTATTATCTTTAATTTTGTTCCTTAGAATTTTTGATGGAAGTGTCACAGTTTCTAAGATATTCAATATTTTAAACTAAATACTTCATCCTAAAAACGGTTGGATGCCATCTATGAAATTAAATATCTCCGAAACTATCAACCCTATACAAATATATAAAAAATAAATTCATTCTCAGTTTATAAGCTTAATTTTTGATGTTCACTATATTTTCTCTAAAACTAATATTTATCGAGATATTTGTAGCGAAACAAAATTCCTTTACAGTTTAAAATGCGATTTTTTTTCTAAAGCAAGCACTGTAAGTGAGAGTGTAGGTTATACTGCATATTAATGAAACACAGCATATGGGAATATATTTTTTTAATTACTGACTACTTACATTAACAAAACGGCGATGTTTTTATTAAAATAGTTTGAAGAAGTACATTCTAAATTAGGATGGCATGGGTTTTTTCCTTCATTGGGAATTTTTCCAAAAATGGTTTTTTTCCTGGGAGGGTTAAAATGAAAAAAAAAACCGTTTTTTCCATTTTTGAATAGACCATTTTAGGATGACGTCACGCCACAGAAGAGCTATACCAGAAGCGTCACTATCGGCGGAACGTTTGATGTTTCATTGGTAAATTGGGGTGACCTTCGGCCATCTTGTCGGTGGTATTTTGTCAACCTAAATTCACCGCTGAGCGCACCGGTAGATAAAATTCGAAGCTGATTGGCTATGTTTTTCAAAATATCCAATCATATAATGTTATTGCTTACCGGTGCACTCCACCGGTGAATTTAGAAACCTGGGGAATTATAGGTTGACAATAATACCACCGACATATGACGTATGCGCATAAGAATTCAATATTGGCGGGAAGGCCAGAGAGTCATTTCTGGTATAAGTCTTCTGTGGTCACGCTGTCGGCGTGGAGGGCACACAACTCATTAGTTTGTTTTCTAGAGATGGGTACAAGCTGTTTTAATAACAGGTTTAAACTGCTTCTGCTGTTTTGAAATATCTGTTTAAAAATAACAGATCGCTGAGAAGTACTGGAATTCGCATATCGCAGTGTGCAGTTTGTAGTATGCAAATTTTTCGGTTACGTGAATTTGACGTAGGTGTCTGAAGGGCATATCTTGTATATCAAAATCATAGTAAAGTAAAATAACCTTTGAGAAACACAGAGCCACTGCAAAGCATTCAACATAAAATAAATTGGTGTATAACGGTTGCTTCTTAATATAATTCTCATTCCACGATGTTGGAGTTTTTGTAGTTGTGACAGTTTGTTTGAATCAGGGTTGGCTGAAGAGGTGGGTACGGTGGGTAGTAGTATTGGGAATTACCCACCTGAAAACTTACTATTCTACACTATTAACATGTTTTTTTAAGAATTCCTCTGCGCTATGCACTACCCACCTGGATTGATCCACTGAACTCTATTATATAAATGGAAGGTCAATATCCATACCAATTTTTACGCCAAATTGAACCTCGCGCAAGTATAGCGACCTACAGGAGGAGCGCAATCGCACTGCAAAATACGTCAGAGCCGGTCTTATTGTTACTGCAACTGTTTAAAACCCGGGACTTTGCCCCGATTCTTGCAACACAGTACCATACAAGATTGCACCATATTGTCTCAATTAACTTTGTTTATAACAGTCACAAAATATTACACAAAATAATCAATTTATAACAAGTTTACACAAACGACAGAATAAACGCAGAATAAAATGGTGACACTGACTCTGGAAATTGCATCTAATCCAAGACTTACGCTACAGAATCTATGGAAAAGAAATAAAACACAGAATTGCGTCAGCCTGGCGTCGGCGCATAACTCTCGTAGACAGCCGTTTGGTTCAAGCATAGACATTAATTTCTCTACTGCGTCGACGCATGGCTTATAGTTTTTGAATCCGTTACCACTTAATCTGTGCCGTAATTGCCGTATTTTGTTCACGTGCATATACCTATACTGGCCTTCCATTTATATAGTAGAGTTCAGTGGATTGATCACGTTTTGCCGGCCCTGGTTTGAATTAAGCTGATACAGTACAGTTGCAAAGTAATGAAAGTGCGGATGAATAATCGATTTGTACACTGTAATCCTAGTCTCATATGATAGACTATTGGCAACTCTAGAGAAGAAATATAGTTTCTTTGTAATTTTTTTATAAATGTATTCAAAATGAGCACCGAAGTCTAGAGTATTCAGTTGAAATCCACGATATTTCATTGATTCAACAATTTCATTTCTTTCGTTTTAAATTAATAGAAATTAATTGTTTATGTTTATATTATTGTATTTATATTTGGTGGTTAATATTATTCCTTTAGTTTTTGATACATTTAATTTGAGTTTGTTCATTTCCAAATAATTTTCCACACTAGTCAGTATTATATTCATTTTTTGTACTGCGAATTCCAGGTTTGTATCACTACATGCCAATAATGTATCATCAGCAAATAAGTTTATGAATTCACAATAGACAAATAAATTTATATTGTTTAGATAATAATAATAATAATAATAATAATATTTATTTACATTAATTTACATAGCACATACGCATATATTAATTAGATAACAGTGTAAATAAATATTGAGAATAGTGGCAAACTATAATAGTTACTAAAAGTAGGTGTCCGAGACTTCCTTAAGTTTTCGAAAAAACTTGACTGTAGGCCTCGAATTCCTAGGGAGTAATATATTTTTTCAACACTATTGCTATATTAAATGTAATAAAATACTGAAATAACAATAAGAAAATCAAATAATAATAGGTGACTAAAGTGATATTTAAGTATTATACAATACGTAAACATGTGTATACATTATACGTACACATATCTTATGAAAAGGGAAGAAACAAAATATATAAACATATACATAAGGAATGCAAATATATATAAATAAATAACAACGATTCAGTCAAATGTGTATTTACCCCACAAAAGAAAAAGGTAAAAAGCAGAAAAGCGGATATAATAATGAGCTTTCATAAAATCGTAGGTTTAGTTTCAATTAACCACTGGCGAAGTTTTATTTTTGAGGACTTTTTATATATTATTTCCTTTAATTCGGGTGGTAGAAGATTGTACACTTTTATACCAATGTAGTGGTACACTCTCTGTCCAATGGTCTTACTTTTTTTGGGTAATAATAGATATTTTTGTGTTTTGTGTCTTGTATTATGTATATGTGAGATAGAATCCGTTATTAATTTGTGTTTTGACATATTTGTTAACGCAGTTAAATAAAAAAGGTTTCTTACGTCACATATTTTGGTATGTTTAAAAAGCTCCTCAGTTGAAAACCTTGCCGGAAAATTAAAAATGATTTTGAGTATTCGTTTTTGTATGACTTCCAGAGGTTTTATTACATTTGAGTATGCTCCACCCCAGCCAATAATACCGTAAGTGAGCAGTGATTGTACTAACGCATAGTAAACGGATTTAAGTTCGTGGATACTCAAAATATACTTTAATTTTTGAAACATGTAGGATAGCGATCTCAACTTCCTGACTAAGTTTTCAATGTGGTGATTCCATCTCAAATGATTATCTACAATTATTCCAAGATATTTAACATATTCTGAGTTTTCCAAATTCCATATAGTATTCCTATGTTTGAGTTCAACATCGATAGTTGTATAGGATGGTAAACCCCTTTTGTAACTCGAAAATGGTATATACATTGTTTTATTTAAGTTAATCGTTAGCAAGTTGTTATCAAACCATTTTGTTATTTTGTTTAAATCTTCCTTTATTTTTTTATTTATTTCAGCCCAAGTCTCTCCTTCTACGAATAGTACAGTGTCATCAGCATATGACACTATGTCTCCGTAACAGTCTAGGTTAAGAAGATCATTTAGATATATTATGAATAAAATAGGTCCCAAAACAGTTCCTTGTGGGATACCAAATGTTATTTTTTGTTTATCACTGATATTGGTGCCTATTTTTACCAATTGATATCTGTTTTCCAAGTAGCTGCTAAGTAACTTGAAAGTCTGTCCCCGTATTCCTATATTTTGGATTTTGCGTAGAAGTAATTCATGGCTTACCGTGTCGAAAGCTTTTGCCAAGTCAATGAAAACTCCTGCACATGGTTTGGCTAAGTCTAAACAATTATAAATTTTTTTCGTTAAATTGGCTATTGCATCATTGGTTGACATGTTCTTACGGAAACCATATGGCTTCTTAGACAATAAGTTGTAACATTCCATGAAACTAACTACCTGGTTTTTAATGCTTTTTCAAATATTTTAGCAACATTGGATAACAAACTAATGGGCCTGTAATTACAATATAAAAAGAAATGGACCTAGGACGCTCCCTTGTGGAGCACCAAAATTGTTACCAATTTCACTAGATACTGAATACCTTACCTTACCTTACGTTACCTCTGTTTTCTCCCTGCTAAGTTATCAGATAACCATTTATGCACATTACCCTTTATTCCAAACTAATTTAATTTAGCCAGTAATATATCTTGCCTATAGTTTTAAGCGCTCTTTTCAAATCAAAATGGCCATAAAATATTTATTATTATCTAAATCAAGTTTAAATTTACTAAGAGAAAGCTGTAACAATGATTCACAAGAGTGTTTTTACGAAACCCTGATTGATTACTGATTAGAATATCATGTCTTTCGACATGTTCCAAAAGTTGATTATAAACAGCATATTCTAGAATTTTTTCAATAGGGTCTAAATTCACTTGAATTTATTGTATTCGTAATTTTGGGAACTGGAATGACTACTAATTTTTAATAAATCAGGAACTTTGGCACTTCCAAGAGAAGTGTTAATAAGATTTAATATAACATTACCTATAACTTCAAATGCCTGTTTTAAAATATTGGCGTTGAGAATTTCAGATAGAGTTCATTTGTTATCATCTAATTTGGACATAATTATACAAAATCGGCCATCGCCAACAAAGCAAATTTAGAAAAGCTGGGATACAGATTATAATTGCTGTTAAGATTCTGTACAATCGATACTCTCAGGGGGAAACCTGGAATATAAAAATAAAATGGTATCAATCTAATCTACTTTTACATTTTTCTGATTCTGTTAATGATGGTTTGTCTCTGTCTAGGTTTCTGGGACTACAGCATTCCTCCTGAGCACCCAAAATAAAGGAAACAACTTATATATTAGACCTATGTGATATTTATAATTTATTTCTAAACTTTTTATGCTGTATATAACTGTAAACCAACTTAAGACTATTTTAACAGTAAGATATCTTAAATATTTAACTATTCCTATTATAAAGTCTTAACATAACTCAGCAGTTCTTATATTGAATATTTTTATGAATAAAAATGTTTATAAACATTATTTTGTTTATTACAAATTTCCTCGTTTTGCTTGTTCAATCTCGATGGCCTCGAAAAGCGCCTTGAAGTTGCCTGCTCCAAAACCCTGAAAACAGTTGGAATGTTATTAACCATTTTTTCGCATTCGATTTGGATCAACAATGAATAGACACTAGGGTGGTCCAAAGATGACTTAATTTTTTATAGAGGGTCTCGATCCCCCCAATTTGTTTCCAAATCCGAAAAAAGTAAGTACGTATTTTTTAGTTTTTCAATATTTTGATTTTAAATGGTGCCTATGGAGACCTGAAGTTTCCCATATAAACTGCATGGGGAAAAATCACTTTTTGAGATTTTTTAAATAATTGTTCATGGCTAGGGAAAATCTTACATTAAACTTATAGGACTTGGAGAGGACTATCCAACAAAGAGTTTGATGTATATGCATATGGGTTTGTCGCTCCTAACACACAAAAGAATGTAAATTCTTCAAGGAATTGACCCTTTTGAGCACTTTATTCTCGTTCTTTCTTCAAAAATTATTACTATTGGTCTAGTGGAATATTTATCAATATTCTTTAGTCAACTTTTATTTATTTAAACAAATTTCATTTTTTTAAATAATTTTTTTTCTCGAAAATTCATCTAAAATCCTGTTTTCTGAGATCGGTCTATGGTCTATTATTTTTAAGTGATATCAGTTTATTTTCAAATATTTTCCAATTGTTTAAACAATGAATTATTATTTATTTTCAACTTTTTTTCAAATTATGTCAGAAAAGTCAGCTTTTCTGGTAATAGACACATAAACCTTCATTTGTTTAAACAAATTTACTTTGTTTAAATAAATTGTGGTTTGTTAAATTATACACCTAAGATATGAAAAACATAAAATTGATTAACATACATATTTCATTATGACATTATGAAAAAAGCTGACTTTTCTAACATAATTTGATGAAAAGTTGAAAATATTAATTTATTATTTAAACAATGGAAATTATTTCAAAATAAATTGATATCACTTAAAAATAACAGACTGCCAATCCGATCTCAGAAAACAGGATTTTTGACAAATTTTCGAGAAGAATAGTATATTATTCAACGAGCGGTAATGTAGGTAATAACTCACGCAGATGAAAGTTGTGCTGTAATTCATCAAGTGAGTTATTACCATTACCGCAAGTTGAATACTATACTTTATTTACGATTATAACAATAAATATTAAATTGAGAAAATTTTTTTTAAATTACTCAGTTTGTTAAAAAAATAATTTTTCTTAGAAACTGTTGTTTCTAAGGGCCAAGATTAGTTATAATAACTCACGATGTTTGTTTCTGGATACTATTAATTGATCAAAAGCAGTTCATTAATTAGTATATAACCTAATAAGAGTAGATAAACATTATTTAAACTAATGGAATTTGTTTAGATAAATGAGGGTTTATTAGGTAAGATATCTAAAACATAAAATGTTATGGGTCTACTACAAAGAATGCTGTCTTTTCTAGCATAATTTGATAAAAAGTTGAAAATAAATAATAATTGGTTGTTTAAACAACTGAAATATATTTGAAAATAAATTGGTAATTTAAATTTAACTTTCAATTTTCATTGCTATTTGTTTAAACAAATTTTATAAACAAATAGATAAATTACGTATTTTTGAAAAATTTCTTTTTGCCATTTTATTTGTTATAAAATATTATGATTAAAAGAAAAAGAAAATGTCTTAAAAAATTTTTTTAATTGTCTATAATCCTTCCTTTTTTTATTATTCAAACAAATTATTAAGAAAAAATGTTATTCTTAATATTTATTATTTCCAATTTTCTACAAGCTGGAAAAAAGAAAATTTTTTTTGTTAATTTATTTGTTTATTTAATAAATAATTTGTTATTACCAATCGCCGAATGTGTTTATATTTTTTTTAGATAGAAAAAAAATAATAAAAACAACCATATACATAAACATGTCAAAAAAATAAATAAATTTAAAATTCTATCAAAAATATTAAATTTTTTTTTTGACATGTTTATACATACGGTTTTTGTTTTTTTTCTATCTAAAAAAAATATAAACACATTCGGCGATTGTTAACAAATTGTTTATTAAATAAACAAATAAATTAACAACAAAATTTTTTTTCTTTTTCCAGCTTGTAGAAAATTGCAAATAATAAATTTTAAGAATAAATTCTTTTCTTAATAATTTGTTTAAATAATGAAAAAAGGGAAAACAATGATTATAGGCAATTAAAAAAATTTTTTAAGACATTTTCTTTTTCTTTTAATCATATTATTTTATAACAAGTAAGATGGTTCCATAATTAAGAAGTAGACGGTCTCTTCTTAGGGATAAAGGAGGAGTATTTGCTTCAACGCACAATGCAGTGTAAGGGCTTGTTCTAAATGCACCTAGAGCCAGGATGAGTGCTGTCCTCTGTATAGAGTCTAAGTGTTTTAGGTGGGACTTTCTAGCTGCTCCATATACTACCGAACCGTAGTCGATTTTGCTGAGTATAAGGCTGTTGTACATATTAATGAGGACATCTCTGTGGGAGCCCCAGTTAATACTCCCCATACACCTCATAGTATTAATAGCTGCTTTACATTTTACCACCAGACAATTTATATGCTTATCCCATATTAGCTTAGAATCAAAGGTTAGTCCCAAGAATTTTATTGTTTGTTCTACCTTTATAGTATTTCCCTTAATCTTTAAAATAGGGTCTTCATGAGCTCTTCTTAGACGACAAAAATGCATGACTGTTGTCTTGCTCGTCGAAAAACGGAATCCCCTTTGTTCTGCTGCTTCTACGATATTATTAATACTTTCCTGAAGTGTGTTTTGTATGTCTTCCATGGATTCTCCAGATAAAAAAATGGCCATATCATCTACATACAGGCTTTTTTGTACCCTTTTGTCTACATTATTTGCTAAAAAAATTTACAGCAATGGTAAAAAGAACAACGCTTAATGTTGATCCTTGTGGAATACCATTTTCTAGCGGGTGACTTTCTGAAAAAGTATTTCCAATTCTAACTTTGAATTTGCGGTCTATAAGAAAGCCTTTAATAAATTTAGGTAGGTTACCACGTAATCCCCATTCATAAAGACTTTTTATGATCGAGTATCGCCATGTGGTGTCATATGCTTTTTCCAAGTCGAAAAAAACCGCCACTGTGTGCTGTCTGTTTGCAAAACTATTTTGGATATAATGTTCTAAAGAAATCAATTGGTCCGTAGTGGACCTCCATTTACAAAAGCCCATTTGGGATTCGCTAAGTAAGTTGTTTGTTTCTAGGAACCAAATGAGTCTGTTGCTTACCATTTTTTCAAGTAGTTTGCTCAAACAATTTGTGAGTGAAATTGGACGATAACTCGATGGGAGTGTTATATCCTTCCCCAGCTTTGGCAAGGCTATAATTATAGCCTCTCTCCATTTACTAGGAAAGACACCTTCTTGCCATATTTTATTATATAAGTCCAAAATCAGAGTTTTCTTGTTTCCGGGCATTTGTTTCAGAAATTCATACACAATTTGGTCTGGCCCGGGTGCGGAATTTTTAGTTACTTCTAGTGCTTCTATTAGTTCCGCAATTGTGAAGATTTCATTATATGTGTACTCTTCGTCCGTATCGAAGTCTAATTCTATCTCATTAGAATTTTTTATTTCTATGAAGGTGTGATTATAGTTTCCTGTGGAACTTACAGTGTAAAAGTGTCTAGCTAACTCATTCGCTATTTCAGTAGGGGTGGATATGGTCGATCCGTTTACAGTTAACGTAAGTGATGTCTGGGGGAATCTTTTCCCAGATATGCATCTTATCTTTTGCCATACTTCAGAAGTTGGTGTTGTTCTGGTTATTGTTGAAACGAATGTTTCCCAGGTTTCCTTTTTACTTTTTAGAACAGCAATTCTCGCCTTTGCACGGAGACGTTTAAAAGTTATGAGGTTGGCCTGGGTAGAATTACGTTTGAATGTATTAAACGCCCGTTTCTTTTCTGCTATTGCTTTAGCAACTTCTTGGTTCCACCATGGCACTATCTTATGTTTTCTGTTAACTGAAGTATGTGGAACTGAGCATTCAGCATTCAGCCAAGTTATGGGCACAACAATCTCACCCAAATCAAAGACCCTTCTTTGAAGACAAATTTGAAATATACGACGGGCATGCTACAATAACAAAACCGGCAGGATATCGCTTTAAACAAATTCTTAGAGGTGCCCAATTACCTGAAGTTGTGGCATACAAATACTCGACAATACCTCCATGGAGATTACCGCATCCAATAATTGATACTCATATGAAATGTTTCAGAAAGGGTGATATTGGAAACGGAATATTAAGGAAAACATTCAGTGAACATCTAAGTAAATACAGACAATATAAACAACTGTTTACAGATGGATCTAAAACAGAGGATGGTGTAGGAAGTGCACTAGTTACCCCAGGTGGAAACCAATCATGGTCTCTACATCCTGATGCGTCAGTGTTTACAGCTGAACTGCATGCCATCCAAGAGGCTTTGATCTACTGTCAAAACTCTAATGACCTCCATTTTATTATATGTTCAGACTCAGAGAGCAGTTTAACTTCGATAAAAAACAGACTAATAAAAGATCCATTAGTCCTAAAAATATTAACTTTGCTGCACGAATTAAAAATAACAAATAAAAATATAATCTTTATGTGGATACCGAGTCATGTGGGTATTCACGGAAATGAAGTGGCAGACCAAGAAGCACGACATGCAGCTCAGATGGAATGGACACGAGAGATAAAAATCCGCCCAGAAGATTTGATAATCACATGGAAAAAAAGGCAAAATTTTGAATGGCAAAATGCCTGGAATAGGGAACACACGGCTTTGAAACACATCCAACCATCAATAACTCCCTGGAAAATACCTAGGAACTTAGAAAGACGTGAACAAGTTACTATCGAGAGACTAAGAATAGGGCATACGAACTTAACAGCCATGCATCTACTACGAGGAGAACCACCTCCCAGATGCCAAGAATGTGACGAACTTCTTACGGTCGAACACTTTCTTTTGACCTGTCCGAGATATACAATAGAACGAGACAGAACGAAGTTAAAAAATACAATTAAAGACATACTTAATGACATAGAAATACAAAAATTACTTACGTACCTTAAAAATTGTAACCTGTTCTATAAAATCTGAAACTGTAAACTACAAGGCGAATACAAATGTTTCAAAAAACAATATAACCACGGCTAATGACCTTAGCAGTCGATGCCGGGTTCATAACAAAAAAAAAAAAAACAAGTGAGATGGAAAAAAGAATTTTTTCAAAAATGCGTAATTTATCTATGTGTTTATAAAATTTGTTTAAACAAATAGGAATAAAAACTTAAAATTATGTAATCTTATAGTACTTTTGAATATAAAAACAGTAATAATAATTAAAATTAATCAAAAAAAATTTTTCACCTCATTATCATTTTTTAGTTTTTAGTTAGGTTAAATAATTAATAACTAATAGACTACAACAATTAAAAACATCGCAGTGTCATAATCCCATAAAGTATAGTTGACATAAGGTCTCCACGAAGTGAAATAATTTTAGTGGCTTTTGTCTAACAATTTTCCGACTTGAAATATAAACGCAAGTTCAAAGCTGTGTTAATGATTGATAAAGCTCGTGAAAATATAAGTGGATTCGGAATGATGTCTAGAAAAATTTTCAAAAATTTTTTGCCCGCACATGATTGCAAAAGTTATAAACAAATGAAGAGATTGAAAAAATAACGTGTTTCGTTTTTTGCAAATAACTCGAAAACTATTAATATTTAATAAATTTTAAAGAATGATTATTAAAGAGGAAGAAATTTCCAATAAAAAAGTCCCGACTCCCGAAACTCTATCTCTATTATTAATAATTTTAATTTAATGTTGAAAATAGGGATCCGCGCTGTGATCACTAAGCCGTTGCGATAATCTGAAACCGGCCGTTACAAGTAAAAATATTTTTCTATATTATTAAATACTAATTTAAAAGTTTTTAAAAAATATGGTATTATTTAGACACTTAAAGGAACAATATCCCGTTGGAAAAAAAAATTATAACCGATTTTTCATAAAATAAGCCTACTTTTAATTTAAATTTTTTTTAAAGTTTGCCTTTATATTTCAAGTCGGATAATTTTTAAACCAAAGCAACTAAAATTATTTCGCTTCATGGAGATGTCAACTATACTTTATGGGATTATGACATTGCGATGTTTTTCGTTGTTATAGTCTATTAGTTAATAATTATTTAAGCTAACAAAAAACTAAAAAATGAAAAAGAGAGGTTGAAATTTTTTTTTGTAATTTTAATTATTACTGTTTTTATGTTCAAAAATACTATAACATTACATATACTTTAAATTTTTAGTGCCATTTATTTAAACAAATTTCATAAACAAATAGATGAATTACTTATTTAAAAAAATTTTTTTTGACATTTTAGTTGATAAAAAAATCAATTTCTTTAAAAAAAATTTTAATTGTTTATATTGATTTTTCTCCTGTTTGAACTGTTTAAACTAATTATTAAGAAACAATTTTATTCTTAAAATGTATTTTTTGCAATTCTCTACAAGATAGAAAAAAAAATTAATTATTTGTTTATCTAATAAAAAAATTGTTATTAACAATCGCCGAATGTGTTTATATGTTTTTTTTAAGCACGGCGCCACCGGCTCGGTGGCGCAGTGCTTAAGGTGTTAGGCTTGCGACCACGGGGTCCCGGGTTCGAATCCTGGCTAGGGTATGGATGTGTAGTGGCGTTTTTCACGTGTTGCCGAGACGGTAGCAGTGGGCTAGACTGCGGTTGTGTGAGAGACAACACGGTCTAGTCGCTCTCCTCTCCTGAGTTCGAGTCTCAGCTGCGGCAGATGGCAATGTCGCAGGGAATGGGTGTTGTGATATTGTCTATGTGTGTGTCCGTCCTGGTTGAGTGGTAGAATAGCCATCGGCTAAACTCCGCCAGGACATTAAAATAAATAAGGCGATTAAAAAAAAAAAAATAATAAATAACAAAAACAACCGTATACGTAAACATGTCAAATTTTTTTTTTTAATATTTTTTATAGAATTTAAAGTTTTTTTTGATATGTATACGGTTGTTTTTGTTATTTTTTTTCTATCCAAAAAAAAAATAAATAAATAAACACATTCGGCGATTGTTAATAACAAATTTTTTATTAGATAAACAAATAAATTAACAACAACAAAAAATTATTTTTTTCCATCTTGTAGAGAATTGCGAAAAATAAATTTTAAGAATAAAATTGTTTCTTAATAATTAGTTTAAATAATTAAAAAAGGAAAAAAATCAATATAAACAATTAAAATCTTTTTTTAAAAATAAGTAATTTATCTATTTGTTTATGAAATTTGTTTAAATAAATAACACTAAAAATTTAAAGTTTATGTAATGTTATAGTATTTTTGAATATAAAAACAGTAATTAAAATTAAAATTAATAAAAAAAGATTTTCAACCTCTCTTTTACATTTTTTAGTTTTTTGTTAGCTTACATAATTAATAACTAATAGACTATAACAAAGAAAAACATCGCAATGTCATAATCCCATAAAGTAGAGTTGACATAAGGTCCCCACAAAGGGAAATAATTTTAGTTGCTTTGGTTTAAAAATTATCCGACTTGAAATATAAAGGCAAACTAAAAAAAAAAAATTAATTAGCAGTAGGCTCATTTTATGGAAAATCGGTTAAAAAAATTTTTTCCAACGGGATATTGTTCCTTTAAGTGTCTAAATAATACCACATTTTTAAAAAACTGTTAAATTAATATTTAATAATATAGAAAAATATTTTTACTTGTAAGGGCCGGTTTCAGATTATCGCAACGCAACGGCTTAGTGATCGCAGCGCGATCAACATTATATTAAAATTATTATAGATAGAGTTTCGGGAGTCGGGACTTTTTTATTGGAAATTTCTTCCTCTTTAATAATCCTTCTTTCAAATTTATTAAATATTAATAGTTTTCGAGTTATTTGCAAAAAACGAAACTCGTTATTTTTTCAATCTTCATTTGTTTATAACTTTTGCAATTGTTTGTGCGGGTAAAAAATTTTTGAATATTTTTCTAGACGTCATTCCGAATCCAATGAGCCCTCATTCATATTTTTACGAGCTTTATCAAGCATTAACACGGCTTTGAACTTGTGAACTAGTCTACAAACTAAAAAAAATTGTTAATTAACAATAGGCTCATTTTATGAAAAATCGGTGAAACATTTTTTTTCCAACGGGATATTGTTCCTTTAAGTGTCTAAATAATACTATAATTTTTTAAAATTTTTAAATTAATATTTAATTACATAACAAAATATTTTTATTTATTACGGCCGGTTTCAGAGCATCGTAACGGCTTAGTGTTCGCCGTACAGAGCTCTATTTTCAACATTAAATTAAAATTACTAGTAATAGAGACAGAGTTTCGGGAGTTAGGACTTTTTTATTGGAAATTTCTTCCTCTTTAAGAATCATTCTTTAAAATTTCTTAAATATTAATAGTTTTCGAGTTATTTTCAAAAAACGAAACTCGTTATTTTTTCAATCTTCATTTGTTTATAACTTTTGCAGTTGTTTATGTGCGGGTTTGAAACTTTTGCACATTTTTCTAGACGTCATTTCGAATCCAATGAGTCCTCACTCATATTTTTATGAGCTTTATCAAGAATGAACACGTCTTTGAACTTGTGAACTAGTCTATAAGAAAAACAAATAGTTTTAATTCTTTTTTGAGAAAAAGAAAAGAAAAAAATTCATCATAATAAAATAGGTGTTGATGATTTCTATTATTCTAAAACTTCTAAAACCTAATTGTTAATTACTAATTAAACTTACATTGTGATTCCTTCTTTGTATCACTTCGAGAAACAGTGTTGGTCTGTCTTGCATATTTTTTGTAAATATTTGAAGCAAGTACCCGTCCTCGTCATAATCAATCAAAATATTTAGGTCCTGCAATTTTTCCATTTCCTCGACAACTTTTACATTGCTGTGTTTCAGTTTTTCCCTGAGGATGTCATAGTAGCTATCTGGAACTTGCAAAAATTCGACTCCTCTCGATTTTAGATTTTGCACCTACATAAAACGAAAAGATGCCATTATTAAATTAGAATTAAATTCTACATACCACCATCACTGATAAAGATGTAGTATGTAATATAATTGCCCTGGACGAAATAACGTGAATCAAAGAGGAAGGAAGAATATTTGAAAAATTGAAAATTTAATAACAAACTGTTATACCTCTAAGGGTGATCACATACAAGACGCCGGTGTGGTGCAGCATTCCGGCCACAACAATGCGGAACTCAGAGTTCTAGAACATAAATGTATGCTCCTCATTTCAGACTCTGGTATGTACACCTCCCTCAGACATTTATACGCACGGTGCCACGACTTAATCCCACTAGCGGATTACGTCCAAGAAATCTCTCAAAAATTCTACACTTTCAAACTGGGCGATAGTTTGCTAACATACAATATAACCCAAATCAGACAGCATAGTGCACCATTCCAGATCAAACATCCCCTACCATACCAGGCGTTGCTTATCTTCTGGCAACCTCTTCCTTAGCCATACTACCCTATACTACAACCTTCTACTTCCCCATCTTGTGTCTTTCTCTTATAACTTACCTATTTCATTCCTTTTCTATATGTTTTATTTTGTTTTTTTGTCATTTTTTGTCATTCTAAATTCCCCCTCAACTAATAAGCTCCCAAAACACTTTTTTATGTATCTTGTCTTCTTGGAGGCAGGGAGGTCACCAGGGCAACAATTGTTCGAACGAGTTTTTTCATTGAGCTTTTTTACACGGACCGACAATCAACATTTTTTAGTGTTTGTGCTACGCAACAGTGATAATTCCCAAGTCAATTTAATTACTTTTAAGCCTTTTTGTAGTCTGTTCAAAATCAAATTGTTAATTTTAACCCTGTCTGCAACAGGTAGGAGTTTTAACTTTAATTTATTACGTTTAGCTAAACAGGACCTGCCGCGTCCAGCCCACATTCGCCACTGCGCTACGCGTCGTGGTTGTCTGGATGGCTCTGGATCAGGATCCGGAAAAGCATATTTCTGGATTGCTAATTTTAATATAGTGGTTATTGATCGATTGATTGAACAGTTTTAGGGGTGACGCAGGCGTTGCAGGTTGGATTCCTACCGACGGCAATTGATAAAAAGGTAAGTAAAAATGAATTTAATAATTTAATAAACATTATAATTTGCAAGCAACCCTTTGTGAGAGTAAATTTGAGTGTGGTAAATAATATTAGATATGTTAATGTAAATAGGACACATATGGAACTACCCATATATCTACTACCATTCTTGTGCATACTTTATACTTTTTACAAGCGCTGTGCATATACAAAGATCATGTAAAGTACCAAAGAATTGGAAACAGTTGCAACTGAATTGCATGTAAAAAGTAGGTCGTTTTTTGAAGAAAGTATAAACTAACGTACTCATGCAAAGTATATACTATGATCGTACTTTGTATATAACTGTTATGTGGGTTTCTAAGACAAATTTTATTATGCAACCTTCATACTAAAACAAACTTTCTAGCATTTCATTGGTAAAATTTATGTTTATAAAATAATCTAATATATAAAAATCTCATGTCACAGTGTTTGTTATCGAACTCCTCCGAAACGGCTTGACCGATTTTTATGAAATTTTTGGTGTATATTTGGTAGGTCTGAGAATAGGTCGTAGGCTATTTTTTATACCCCTAGGTGATAAGGGTGGCCCTATCCAGAAATTTTATTTTTATTTTTTGGACAAAAATTCATAATTTATTATATGGCAAAACGTTTGCTGCGTCAGCTAGTGAGTATATAAAAATGGCCAACACCCTATTACACCAGTCGGTAAAGTAAAAAATACACCAGAAGCTCGCAAAAAATGTTATCTGAGATTTTCCTTCAGTAACTGTTAGTGGATGGATTATACATCATAAAACCTTCGGTGAAAAAAGCCTTATTTTACTGATAACTCGTTAACCGTTGAAGATATAAAAAAATTGCTCATTATAAGAAAGAAAGCTTGACTAATTTCCTAAAAAAAAGTCCTATTGTAATTTTGTTGTATATAGTCCAGTCAATAAAATAGTTGTAGAGAACATTTTGGAGGGGAGAATTTTTCTCTTCAGGAATGTGTTGGGGGTAGTCAGGAGGTAAACATACTAAAAGTCCCCGCCCCTAGCCCCGCCCCTAGCCCCGCCCCTAGCCCCGCCGCTTCAGGGGGGAGGGGGGTGGAAAGGTTCCTTTTTTCGATTCTTCGCTTATAACTCGGAAACGATGCGTCGTATGGGAAAAGGTAATCTATGCAAAATTAAACGTAATTAAATTTTCCACAAGAATGTTTATATTCATTTTCTTCCTATGTGTTATAGTTTAGGAGATGTTCGCCAGCGAAAATCGATAATTAATAAAAAAAAATCAATTTTGTACCTTGAATATTTCTATCAAAGCGGTTTACCGTGGTCTGCTAATAAATCACAGTCACAAAACAATCTTTATTTTACAACACTGGACGTACTTACTAACGTAATATTTTGTCGAAATCTAGACATTTCCTTAAATATACAGTGTGACTCACTTAAAATGAAGATACCCTTATAACTTTTTCATTTTGTTTCCGATTTGAATCAAATTTTACTCAAGTATAGAACAAATTAGGATCTACTTATGACCAGAAAATCATTCACCTGCTATAAAGGCAAAGCTACCTGCGGTACCAAAATATGAGGAAAAAGATTAAAAATCATATTGATTTTTAATCTTACGAACGATGAATTTTACGTAGCCACCACAAATTGCGGAAACTGAGGACCCCCTTTGCCAGATGAGCTTATGTATGAGATATCCCCCATCAATAATCAAATCAAATTTTGGTGTATGTACGTTTGTGGCGCCGATTGGATGCATTTTTTAGAATTTCTAACAATCAAAATGTTTTATTTTTTTCAGCATATTTTGGTACTGCAGGTGGCTTTGTCTTTACAGCAGGTGAGTGATTTTGCGGTCATAAGTAGATCCTAATTTGTTCTATACTTGAGTAAAATTTAATTCAAATCGGAAACAAAATGAAAAAGTTATAAGGGTATCTTCATTTTAAGTGAGTCACACTGTATATTTAAGGAATTGTCTAGATTTCGACAAAATATTACGTTAGTAAATACGTCCAGTGTTGTAAAATAAATATTGTTTTGTGACTGTGATTTATTAGCAGACCACGGTAAACCGCTTTGAACATAATTGATTTTTTTTTTTTATTATCAATTATCGATTTTCGCTGGCGAACATCTCGTAAACTATAACACATAGGAAGAAAATGAATATAAACATTCTTGTGGAAAATTTAATTACATTTAATTTTGCATAGATTACCTTTTCCCATACGACGCATCGTTTCCGAGTTATAAGCGAAGAATCAAAAATAGGAACATATCCACCCCCCTCCCCCCTGAAGCGGCGGGGCTAGGGGCGGGGACTTTTAGTATGTTTACCTCCTGACTACCCCCAACACATCCCTGAAGAGAAAAATTCTCCCCTCCAAAATATTCTCTACAATCCCCTTTTGGGCATTCATTGATTGGACTAATATGCATGGTTTTCGAGAAAATCGATATTGAAAAAATTTTCCAAAATTTGTATTTTTAATGCGCGCGAATTTTCATTTATTTGAAATTTTTTGCGCGCGGCCTATAGAAAAAATTGAATTGCTCGAAAACCATACAAGCTAGGAAGAAAAATGAAAATGGGGATATAAAATACTCTCTTGTGTTGCCATTTTTGATGATATTTATTAGTATATAGAAATAACAATATAATATAGTTATCAATAGCCATAAAAAATATCAACACAAGAGAGTATTTTATATCCCCTTTAAAATCTAATTTGATTTTTATTCCTAGCTTCTATGGTTTTCGAGCAATTCAATTTTTTCTATAGGCCGCGCGCAAAAAATTTCAAATAAACGAAAATTCGCGCGCATTAAAAATACAAATTTTGGAATTTTTTTCAATATCGATTTTCTCGAAAAACATGGCATATACAACAAAATTACAATAGGACTTTTTTTTTTAGGAAATTAGTCAAGCTTTCTTTGTTATAATGAGCAATTTTTTTATATCTTTAACGGTTAACGAGTTATCAGTAAAATAAGGCTTTTTTCACCGAAGGGGTGGTTTTTTGAGGGGGTTGCGGCACCCCCCCTCCCAGAGAACGGATTTTTGTGGTTTTGTGATGTATAACCCCCCCACTAACAGTTACTGAAAGAAAATCTCAGATAAAATTTTTTGTGATGGAAATTTTTATAATTATTGGACTATATGTTTACATATGACCGAACGTATGCAAAAAAAATCATTGTCTAATTATTTTTTTATCTGAATATATTTTATAGCCTACAGAAAAAATAGCAGTCAGAATTCGGCAACAATCCTTTCATCTTTGATATCTAGCAAAGTCTGGTAATAGTCCAGTCAACGGGGGGTTTCACCTCTAACTTGAACGCTAATGAATGGATTTTGATGAAATCTTGTGCAATGCGTTTGTAATGACGTTATTAAAAAAGTTGAAAAAATGATTATCTTTTATCACGGGTTCCGTAACTTGTAGAATTAAGTCAGAAATGGAAAGGAAAACAATGTATTTACCTTTTTTGGCCCAAAATAAAATATTTTTACTCTTGTGAATTTTTTCGAAAAATGCTTATTTTTCGAGATATGGCCACTCGAAAATTCCTAAAAATGGGGGAGGGGAAATATAAAAGTTAAAAAAAATCTGAAAAAATTCAGGTGAATGTATCATCGAAATACAAAACCTTTTTTTATTTTCTTTTCTGTAAAGCGCGTTTTCACCGAGTTTTTCCGGAAAAACATGAAAAACTACTCCAATTTTTGACATTGTAGCGCTTTAAAAATACGTAATTTAAAAATTTGAAAAAATTCAGACGTATGCATTGAGGCCTTCTAAACATTTTTTGTCTCTTGGAATTTTATTGTAACTTGCTAATTTTCCGAGTTACTGGCAGTTTTTCATGATAAATAATGCACTACATTTTCTTCAAAATGTTTTCACAATTTTTTAGTTGATTAATATATTTTCTTTTTCTTTTTTCATATTTTTTTATAATAATATATATGTCACGCTCATTTTTCGAATTTTCATCTATTTTTTATGTGCAAAAAAAATGTAATACATTATTTATCGTGAAAAACTGCCTGTAACTCGGGAAATTAGCAATTTACAAAAAAATTCCAAGAGACAAAAAATATTTAGAAGACCTCAATGCATACGTCTGAATTTTTTGAAATTTTCAAGAAGGAAGTGGAAATTATACAAAAACATTAATTAGATGTCTGGTAACTAGTATTCACATATGTGTTCCTTAAAACCCATAATTGTGACTTTGGTGATTTTTTCAATATGCATCTGCAGATGGCATTATTTCAACAAAAAAATTAATTACATCCAAGTGGTTGGGAGATAGTCAATAATAATATAGGGAATGATTAAAGTAAAAAAATGTTGTCATATACATAGCATTTCATTTAAAAAAAGGCACTTGATCTTGTAATTTCCTCTTTTGGCTCGCCCTGTATATTCGAAAATAATTTCAGGTTATAGACTTTTTTATCTAGTTCGAGATATCGAAGATCGACGCACTATTGTCCCACTCTGTTTAATACAACGCATTTAAAAATGTTCTGGACTGTTTTCGTCTAAATAAGTATTTTTTAAGTTAATTTGGAATCAAAGCAACTGCGAATATTTTATGCTATCGATTTTCTTTTATCAGAGGGGCAAAAATTAATTAAGGATTGGCATAGATTGAAAATATCTACTAAGAATTTCCGAGAAGTTGACCGGAAATCGCATACATTAAATTTATTGAATTAAATTAAACATCCCAATCCCGCCCTTCATCCCTGAAAGCCTGAAATAAATTTGTGCGGGAAGGAGCTACACATTTTACGGCAATACACACACAACCAGTTTCAGGGTATATCATGGCAGGGCCACACAGTGGGCTAAAAGCCGATTCTAGCAAATAAAAATTCGAAAATAAGCAAAAAATGATATTACTTGTTAGTGTTTCAAATAATCACTTATTCTACAGCGTATTGGAAGTAAAAATAGCAAATTCTTAGTAACTTCGTCACGCTAAATAACAATATAAAAAGCAAAAGTTCAAGTTGGCTCTGGTTTTCCCAATACAGGTAATAAAGTGTAACGCAGATAATCCAGCTGCTGGGACCCGACATTGTCGGTACGCTTTGAAGATAATTAGAATTCCAGCGGACCAGTTCACTTTTACGAGTGAGTTCAAAGCATGCCGACAAGGCTGGCACCCTGGATCGTGTGTAGACCCCTTATAAACCTTAGTTTATGGGCGGTCCTATCACAAATGACAGGTAGAATTAGAATTCTACGAAAAATAGACATACTAACTACCTCTTTATTTGTCACTAAAACTAATATTCATTCTTAGGTAGTCGTATTTATACCTTGTGCATGATAAGCGTTCATTTTCGAAAGTAAATATGCCACGAGATTGTGTAAATACCCACGCTGTGCCCATGATCTGGCGAGAACCTACAGATCATGTTACCGATTGTTATTTTTGCGTGATACTTCCTATTAGACAGGGTATTACAAGAAAAAAAGGATGGTAATACAATACCCCAATTTACCATTTGCGATTCGCCCGGTTCTCCATAGTGATGAACTACCTATTCCTAATCCACCTCAAGAATACAGCCTTGATTCTGACGAAGAATCGGATGATAATGTAGATGACGACTTAGTCCAGCCATCAACATCACAAGATCCCGATTTCTCTGCCGAAGTGTCCGGTGGTGAACCACACAAAATTAATCAACGCGAATTAAGTAATCTTTTAAGAGACCTTGATCCGTCCAAGGCAAAAGCGGAGCTTTTGGCATCTCGATTACAACAATGGAATTTACTACAAGAAAATGTTAAAGTTTCCATGTATCGAAGTCGTCAAAAAGATCTTATACTTTTTTTCAAAATGGAAAATGACTTGGTTGCCTGCAAGGACATTGACGGTTTAATGAGTGTTTTGCACATTCCCCATGATCCTAGTGACTGGAGACTTTTTATTGATGCCTCGAAACTTAGTCTAAAAGCTGTGTTACTCCACAATGGAAATAAAATGCCATCAATTCCAATCGCCCATGCTGTCCACACGAAGGAAAATTACAGTAACATGAATGTATTGCTACAAACTATAGAATATAACAAGTATAAGTGGCAAATTTGTGCAGACTTAAAATTGATAGCGATCTTACTTGGTATGCAGCAAGGGTATACCAAATATTGCTGTTTTCTTTGTGAGCGGGACAGTCGAGCTCAATTAGAACATTACAAAAGAAAAATTTGGCCGCCAAGATTGGATTTTGAACCAGGAGAAAAAAATGTTGCTAACATTCCATTAGTTGATACACAAAAGGTAATACTGCCACCACTCCACATAAAACTGGGGCTTATGAAAAACTTGGTAAAAGCTATGGACAAAGAAGGACGTGCTTTCAGTTATTTAAAACAAAAATATCCCAGACTTAGTAATGCGAAAATTAAAGAGGGAATTTTTGTGGGTCCTCAAATCAAGAACCTTTTCAAAGATGCTGAATTTGACAACATTCTAGAAGGTGATGAAAAAGCTGCTTGGAATTCCTTTAAAATGGTAGCAACACACTTTCTCGGTAACAAAAGAGCAGAAAACTATAGAGACCTTGTTGGGAATCTTCTTTCTTGCTACCAGAAATTAGGATGCAATATGTCATTAAACGTCCACTTTCTACATTCACACCTAGATTACTTCCCAGAAAACTGTGGTGCAGTAAGTGATGAGCATGGAGAGAGATTCCACCAGGATATTCAAAATATGGAAAAAAGACATCAGGGCAAATGCCCTGCGATGTTGGCAGACTACTGTTGGACATGTATAAGAGATGCTCCAGAAGTAACTTATAAGAGACGGGCTAAGAAGCGCAAGAAGAATAATTAATTTTCTGATTAAAGGGCTTATATTCTAATTAAATATATAGTATATGACATATATTTGAAATATATATCAAAATGGCAAATATTTTTTCGCATGTTGTAATTAATTGCTTTTTTAAATAAAATTATGCCATAATATGTGAGTAGGTCAGTTATTACAATTTTTAGAGCCAACAATTTTTTTTATGACTATGTTAGACGTAGCTGGGACCAAAACAATGCAAATAAGTGGTTTTGGTTAACGATACAAAATAAAAGTTAAAATTTGTAGGTGTGTGAATTATTCAATCTTACAGAAACTTTAAATAAACGAAAGGTCATAACAATCTTTAAAAATACTTATCTCTATGCCTAAGGACAAAAGGACAATAATTCGTGTCCGACTAAAATTAATTTTTGGAAAACAAACAGGTAACAAACTTGGAGAATCTATTATTTTTTTTAGTTTCGTTGCTCTTTTAGGTGAACTTTCAGTCACTGTAATAATAATATTAGTTTATTAAAGTTGCATATACAATTATTTTCAAATAGTGAATTGCAAATATAGTACCAAAATTTTTTTCGGGGTGGGTTAGTCACCTGTGGTCAATATTTACCCTCGTATTTACCTATTTTATTCGAATTGACAAAAAAAAACCGATCCGACAAGCCCTCGCAAACCTAGCACCGGAAAATCAATTTTTTTGATGGTTTTTGATCGCACCCCCCTCGACAGGTCTGTATTAGGGTTAATTTTCTGAAAAGTTTCAGTCGAGAATCAAACCTGGGACCAGATAAAAAGCTTCCTTAACTCTCATCATCACATTCTTAAATAAAAATTAATCTTACCGCCCCGATAATATCCTGAGTATTTAGAGCTATATGTTGAACGCCGGCCCCACCATAGTATTCCACATACTCTTCAATTTGACTTTTCTTCTTTGCTTGAGCTGGTTCGTTTATGGGCATCTGGAATTAAACACATTTTAATTCAGGTCACTATTGCTGATAGATAAAATATTTCGACTTTAAAGCCGTTTAAGCATGTTGTTAATCAGCGTGTCAACGCCGTAGCGGGGGTTGAGGAGGACGGGCAGAGCTGAGTTCTGGTAAAAAAAAAAATTATCTGTGGTGTCGTTACAGTCGTAACCTGATGGCTTCTGATTTTGGATCAAGCTGATCTTGGCCTGAACTTAGTTGGTACAACTCGCCCTGAGTTTCCGATATGCTACATAAAATGATATTACCATAGAATCTAAGAATGTAAAAATATACAGGGTGTTCCATTTAAAATAATGAAGTTGGTTGACTCTTCAAATAACAGGAAGCGACAGAAAAATGAAAACATTTTAGTTTTAGTTGGTGGAATAATTCCTAGCTGTACTCTGAACAATTGGGGAAATACAGATAATTTAAGGTCGTCGTGACACACCCTGTATATTGCCAACTAATGAACAAATAAATAAAGAAAAAGCTATGTAGCATTAATATTATTTTAAAAATAAATCTGCATCTTCTGCTGAATTTATTGTTCATAGTTTAAACAATTAAAAAACACACATTCAGATCTGCCGGAATGACATTAACATTAAAACTGACTGAATGAAAATTGGACAAGATAGAGCATACTGTTATGCATTTGTTCGTGGATGATGTAGACCAGTCAAAATAGTGCGAAGTGTCATTCATCCGCAATTTTTTTTTTAAGTATAGTTTGGGATGTCCAGAAACATATGGCAACTATCCGCACGCGTGGCAGGTGGGGCAACACACTTTAAAATTCAAAAATCCATTCTTTGCTATTTTTCGCTTTATTTGCAATATAACTCGTAAATGAAGCATTGTTCGAAAATCAAAAGTTGAAAAAATTGATTTTGAATATTTTATTATTCTTGACATTTTCCCAGAAAATTCTTCGTTTAAGAGCTACAGATGAAAGAACAATCCTACTTTTCATCTTTTGATTTTTTTTTAAATGAATATAATAAATATTAATACGAAATATATCATAGGTATAATGTAAATTTTGTTTAAATGTTCAATTTGCAGTCGAAATAAAATATATTTACAGACATATAATTTACATGTTAAACAGAAAAAAAAAATAATAAAACTTTTCAGGTATTGAGTGAGGTATTACAATGATGGGAAAATAAATAAACAAATATATATTTTCACAAACACACTATTTATTTTATGCGTAGTACAGTGTACATGCGTTTCATGTATAACTTAATAGAATAGAATAAGTTTATTTAACAAATTTTTCTACTACAATGTAAATTGTTAATAACTGAAACATTACGATAAATGAACTAAGTCCCCTCATTAAGTGCTATTTAGAGCACTTGAGCGTGCATTGCGTAAATATACTGCTAAATTTCAGATGAGTAAAATGATCGTTTACTGTGAATTAATTATTTTTTGAATCTATTAAATCATTAATTTTTTTTCTTTCAGCTCTCATTACAAATTGTTTGGAAACTATTTTAAATTTATGAACTGATTTTATGTTTTTAATTTCAGTGGGTAAAAAATTATATGCTTCCGGAGGAGCAAGGAAGTTATGGCTTCTCTGGTCAATGGTTTTTGACATTCTTTTACAAAAAACATAATTTTTATATCTTCATATAATATATCGATTATACATGTAGTATTATTTATGTATATGTATAACTACATTACTATTATTCTTTTGAAATGAGTTCAAAACTGTTTTGATAAATATTTTTCACACCAAATAACAACAATATTGAATCATTATATTTTGAGTTAAAAAATTAAAAAAACAGAAAAGTAGCATTGTTCTTTCGTCTGTAGCACTTAAACGAAACATTTTCTGGGAAAATGTCAAGAATAATAAAATGTGAAGTAATTATTCTGTCAAACCGTTTCAGAATTTAAAAAAAATCTAAAAGTAAAGAAACAATACGAACCAAAAATATAGAGCTTTGTACTTCCCGTTACCCCGTTAAAAGAAAATTGACACACTAACCCTCAACAAATAACGTATGGTTGATTCTGTTTTATAATTTAAATTATACATGATAATTATAATTTAAATAATTATGATTATCATGTTAATAACACCTTAAAGAATTAATTTTTCCTTTTGTAATTATTGTATAAAATTGAATACATATTTTATTTACATATGTTTATAATGTTACCCGCCCCTCAAGTTCAAGCCCTAAATGTGCCCCCTTTTCGAGTTTTGTGTGATTTAGTTCACTTGGGAGTAAACCCGGGTTGTATTTGTAGTATTTATAATGTTACCTTCACATTCTCCTCCCAATTGCTCATAACAATGGAACGCAAGGCAGAATACTCGGTATGGACCTGCTTGTCGTCGACTGACCAAAATCTATGGAATTGCAGTATGTTCTCGTACCATTTCGCAACCGATTCCATATGGCCTTCAGGCTGGTTACCCACAACGTGGTCAATGAAGTCCAATTTGGCTGGAGCTCTGCAAGAGAGGTTGAACATTTTATTACGATTTACCTAAGAATTAGTGATATCGGCGCCTCCGGCAGTTCTTGAAATCGACAATATTTTGTCTTTGCAACCTTTAGGCAGAGTTTTGAAGAAATATTTTTAAGGATAAGGGTTTTTTGCTCACACTTGATAACACAAAGTTGACGTCTATTAAGGAGGTACGGAGTAACGCCACTTTAACGCTGGTCTCTCATGACAACAAGCGTTAATAGTAATTTTCCTACGACTCTTAAAAAAAATGTATTTTTTTGTGCGTAAAACATATGTTTATACACGACTATTAAATAATGTACTCATTATGTATGTGTTTCCTCAAGGACAAAGCTGCAGTGAATAATGAGGACAGTCAGTTGTTCATAAGAAGTCACAGGCAAGTACTTCTTCAATTCGAGTGCAATCTCGAAAGTGTTTAGTGGAATGTATGGCTAGTTTCTGAAACGTTAAATGGAATTATTCGTTAACTGTCATAGCTACAATTGTGTGAACAATTTAACTGTTATTATCAGAACGAATAGATAAATTTATTTAGCGTTTCAGAAACAGACTCTCTTTCATCATACAATTTCGTTCTTAAATTTGATTGAGTAGGCCGTTATGTGTCAAAAGAACGGCTTGTCAAATTAAATTTAAACGTCAACGTTATTTACAATAATTTTACATATTACTCAAAAAGAATAATATAATTAAGTCATTAATTAATTTCTTCAGTAAACAATTTAATCAAAAATATTTAATAGTCGTGGACAGACGGACAGAATTTTTTTTTCGCTGACATTAAAATATCGACGTTTCATGACATTCTAAGCCCATTGCATTTGAACAATAAAAATTTTCAAAAATTTTTTGTTGTTACTATACTTCCGCTGGATGTGGGAGTAATAAGAAATGACAGTGGAAAATAATATTTGAAATGTAGTTACTATTACCAAAAAAAAAAAAAATCTGATATTTTAATTAAAAAAATATACAGAGTGGTCATCTAACAGAAAAAATTATTCATAAATAAAGGATGCCAAACAGAGATAGAAGTTCGTGTAAATACCTTTACAAATTTTTAATTGGCAATGGGTAATTAATTACTTTTACAAGGTGATTTGCCTTACTATGTATGAAACTCATACCTATAAAGTGTCTTTTTATGAAAAAGAATACTACTTTATGCACTTGTTGCATAAATGAAAAATTCAAACTAAAATTTTACTTTCTATTATTTCCTTATTATATTAGCTCTTTTAGTAATTGAAATATAGACATTTTTTATTTTTTTTTATACGTTTTATTAGACCCCTTGTATTTTTATGGTTAAATATCTAATATTTAAAAAATTATATTACAGAGCAATAGTTGCATATTAATCATTTTTATTTTCGGACAAGATATTGACAGATTTGTTAAAAAATAGTTTTAAAAGTTTTTGTTAATACCTCTGAAAAACACTTAAAGAAACTTATCTAAAAAATTTGAAGCAAGTTTTCCCAATGTTTCACTTAAATATATGCAATATTATTTAAGTTATCATTAATTGTTTAAAAATAATAACTAGTTTTCTACTCAATATCATAACGAACAATGTTTATTTTTATTGTGATGCGAGTTATACATTTAGAACCAGAGATATTTAAAAAAGAACAACGAAGAAATCCTATTTTGCAAATAATTTTGTTTAAACAAATGTCTTTAGGGACTTTATTTCAAAAAAACTTTTGGTAAAAAAATTTCTAGACAGGACAACTTTTTTTTAGGTGATTTGTATACTTAGTTTGCTCCACTAAAATACCACTATAGTAGTTATTAATATTCAAGACAAACATAATACTTACAATTGCTTTCCTAATATATCCTCGGTACTTGGTATAAACCCAGGCAAAAAGGCCCCCATATACAAACTTCTATCGACGAAAGTGTGGGTTGTGTCTCCATACTTGGAAAATAAAAAGATGTATTACATACAGCAGTGTCGCTAATATATTTTTTTTTTTGGGGGGGGACCTAACAATTCCTAAATCTCATTACAAGAATTTTCCCAACTCCTCAAAACATTTTCAGCAAAATGAAAATTGAAGAGGGGGGGGGGGGTAAAATTTTTCTATAATTCTCCAAACTTGAAGCTTGAATTTCCCAACTCGAACCAAATCACAATAAAAAAAAATCCTTCGAAAATAAAAATTTATGAGCTGGGGGGTGAAATTTTTCCCGAATTCTCCCATCTTGAGCTTAAATTTCCCAACTCGACCACTCCTGATTACCCAATATTAAATATAATATGAGAGTTGTAATCTTTTGATGAAAAGTAACAATAAAATTAATTTGAAATTCACTCACCGTTTGGATCGTTGCAAATCGTACAGTCCCATTGAAATCAGACTCTTCCCAAATATCGCGTACAATTTTTGCTCCCCTTTCTTTAGCTCTCTAAAAATAATAATAATAATATGGCTTTATTTCAGGCGGAGTCTAGCCTTAGCTTGAGTAGAGTTTACGAAATTTCTGTTTCCAGAAAACTTACAAATAATTAATTATACGGCCCCAGGCCGCGCGCGCTTCGCTTGCCGTACTTACGTGTCCACGTGTTCCATTTTCGTGCATTAAACAAAAAAATCTGAAGCCTACATTTTTGATCGTACAAAAAAACTTCATATACATTTTTTATGTGAAATTTCTCGTACTTTCGAATGGCGTAATTAGTTTTTATAATAAAAAAAATATATATATTTGACAAAAACTGGTATTTTGTAACTAATTTGTTTAATAACAAATTACTCTCAAGGACTATTGTTGGTAACTTTTGGTAAGTATGTTGCTCCTGACTTGTTCAGACAGGGGCGGCTCAAGGTAAATTTTCCATCCGGGCGGGAGTACTTTTTGGCGCCCTTTTTATCGCCTCATGGGGGAGGGTACTATTAGAAATCTGAAAAAAAATTTTATCGCCTCATGGGGGAGGGGGGTACTATTAGAAATCGGAAAAAAAATTTATCGCCTCATGGGGGAGGTGCTATTAGAAAAGTAAAAAAAAAATTTATCGCCTAATGGGGGGAGGTCCTATTAGAAATCCGAAAAATTTTTTTATCGCCTCATACAGAGGGAGGGGAGTACAAATAAAAATCCGAAAAAAAAAATTGTCACCTTGAAAAAGAAAGTGACGAATTCTTTTTTGCTCTCTGACGCCCCTCCGAGCCGGCGCCCCGGGCAACCGCCCGGGTTGCCCGGCCCTTAAGCCGCCCCTGTGTTCAGAGATATATTCTCAAAAGTTATCGCTACCCGGAATTTTTCCGAAGTGAAAATCTCTATGGACTCCACTATATTACGTACTTGGACTTTCCTAGACTTTTAGTGTGTTATTTATTTTTATTTTTTTAAACTAATATCATAATCTCTTTCAGCATGAAATTTTCTGTAAATTGATACCACACAAGATTTTTATGATTTTTTAAAGTTTTTTCAAGATGGCGACAAAAAAAACGTATTTTGCACATATTTTTCTAGAGTTTTAGTATGCCAAAAAGATACCAACAACGAACTAAAAAATTCAAACCCTCCGTCTTTATGGGAATTAGTTCCACCCAAAAATCTATATCTACTCTACTATACTATATTTGAGTTCGGGCAGTTACACATACGTTACAAATGTCAAAAACTTTTTAACTTACCAAAACGATGCCGTCCAAATTTTCTACGGCAAAGGCGATATCCTTTACCCCATCTCCATGTTTAGTAAGATGGCGACCGAGCACTGTTTCATTCGGTTCATAAGACGACACGAAAACAAATACAATCTAAAAGAAATAGTAACAAGCATATTATTGTAGAAATTAAAAAAAATACAAATCAAATTAAAATTAATCACCACCAGACGATGACAACTTGGTTAGTGAAAAGTGCATCGAGTGCAGTATTAATTGTTATGCTGTTTGTGTCTCATATTCCATTATAAGCTATGTTACACTAGTTCACGAGTTCAAAGCCGCGTTAATTCTTGATAAAGCTCGTAAAAATATGAGTGAGGGCTCATTGGAATCGGATTGACGTCTAGAAAAATGTGCAAAAGTTTCAAACCCGCACATAAACAATTGCAAAAGTTATAAACAAATGAAGACTGAAAAAATAACGAGTTTCGTTTTTTGCAAATAACTCGAAAACTATTAATATTTAAGAAACTTTAAAGAAGGATTCTTAAAGACGAAGAAATTTCCAATAAAAAAGTCCTAACTCCCGAAACTTTATCTCTATTATTGGTAATTTTAATTTAATGTTGAAAATAGAGCTCCGGGCGGCGAACACTAAGCCGTTAAACGATGCTCTGAAACCGGCTGTAATAAGTAAAAATATTTTTTTATGTTATTAAATATTAATTTAGAAATTTTAAAAAATTATTATTTAGACACCTAAATACCCCGTTGGAAAAAAAACTTTTCTCCGATTTTTCGTAAATGAGCCTATTGTTAATTAACAATTTTTTTTAGAATTTGCGTTTATATTTAAAGTCGGATAATTGTTAAACAAAAGCCACTAAAATTATTTCACTTCGTGGAGACCTTATGGGATCATAATATTGCGATGTTTTTAATTGTTATAGTTAATTAGTTATTAATTATTTAATCTAACAAAATACTAAAAATGAAAAAGAAAAGTTGAAAAATTGTTTTTATTAATTTTAATTATTATAACTGTTTTTATATTCAAAAGTACTATAAGATTACATAAACTTTACATTTTCATTGCTATTTGTTTAAACAAATCTTATAAACAATAAATTACGTATTTTTGAAAAGATTTTTTTTTTGCATTTTATTTGCTATAAAATATTATGATTAAAAGAAGAAAAAAATTTTCTTAAAATTTTTTTTTAATCGTCTATAATAATTTCTATCCTTTTTTAATTATTTAAACAAATTATTAAGAACAAATTTTATTCTTAAAATTTATTATTTGCAATTCTCTACAAGCTAGAAAAAAGAAAAAATTTTGTTTATGTTAATTTATTTGTTTATTTAATAAACAATTTGTTATTAACAATCGCCGAATGTGTTCATATTTTTTTTTAGATAGGAAAAAAAGTAATAAAAACAACCGTATACATAAGCATGTAAAAAAAAATAAATTTAAAATTCTATAAAAAATATTAAAATTCTATTTTGACATGTATACGGTTGTTTTTATTATTTTTTTTCCTATCTAAAAAAATATAAACACATTCGGCGATTGTTGGTAAGAAATTGTTTATTAAATAAACAAATAAATTAAACAATAACAAACATTTTTCTTTTTACCTGCTTATAGAAAATTGCAAATAATGAATTTTAAGAATAAGATTTTTTCTTAATAATGTGTTTAATCATAATATTTTATAAATAAAATGGCAAAAAAATTTTTCAAGAATACGTAATTTATCTATTTGTTTATAAAATTCATTTAAACGAATAGCAATGAAAATTTAAAGTTTATGTAATCTTATAGTACTTTTGAATATAAAAACAGTAATAATAATTAAAATTAATAAAAACAATTTTTCAACCTCTCTTTTTCATTTTTTAGTTTTTTGTTAGGTTAAATAATTAATAACTAATAGACTATAACAATTAAAAACATCGCAATATTATAATCTCCTAAGGTCTCCACGAAGCGAAATAATTTTAGTGGCTTTTGTTTAACAATTATCCGACTTGAAATATAAACGCAAACTCTAAAGAAAAAATGTTAATTAACAATAGGCTCATTTTATGAAAAATCGGTGAAAACATTTTTTTCCAACGGGATATTGTTCCTTTAAGTATCTAAATAATACCATAATTTTAAAAAAAATTTAAATTAATATTTAATAACATAAAAAAATATTTTTACTTATTACGGCCGGTTTCAGAGCATCCTAACAGCTTAGTGTTCGCCGCGCGGAGCTCTGTTTTCAACATTAAATTAAAAATAGAGATAGAGTTTCGGGAGTCGGGACTTTATTTTTTATTGGAAATTTCTTCCTCTTTAAGAATCCTTCTTTAAAATTTCTTAAATATTAATAATTTTCAAGTTATTTGCAAAAAACGAAACACGTTATTTTTTCAATCTTCATTTGTTTATAACTTTTATTTATTTATTTATTTATTTATTTATTTGCAATTGTTTATGTGCGGGTTTGAAACTTTTGCACATTTTTTTAGACGTCTTCCGAATCCAATGAGCCCTCACTCATATTTTTATGAGCTTTATCAAGAATTAACACGGCTTTGAACTTGTGAACTAGTCTAATGTACCCTTACTCACCCTGTTTTGCCTAACTACGTGATAGGCATATTCCCGGCTTCCTGTTTCCAGTCCTTTATAAGCGACGGGCTGAAATCCGAGGCGAGTGACGTAGTAAGAAGCAGCCTAAAAATAAAGTTATTAATTTTCATATTCGACGACTTTTAGGTATTAACATACCTGTTTGGCGTTACCAACAAAGAATGTCAGATGATCAAAGTATAAAAATTTTCCGTTATCTGGCTAAAAATATAACAAAATATTACAACATCGAACAACTAGAATTTAAATAATTTTACTTAATTAAAGGATATAAACTGTTAGTTTTCGATAAGGATTTATGGCTTTGTTAAAGCATTACGTAATTATCACGAGGCTGTTCGGTGGTAAGTTTTTACGAAAATCTATTTTCTCTCTCTTTCATTCTCTCTAAGATATAACTAAGCCAGATAAAAATATTTACATATCATTATATTTATGTATTTTGAAGGATTTGGGTCACTAAAATCATTTGGTCGGAAAAGGTGTTATATAATGTAACCAGAATCGAAGATTTTGATTCTATATGCATCAGAATTATATAGAAAAATACTACAGAGTTTTTTTAAGCACAAAATACTAAATTGTTGTTAATTATATAGAAAACCAACATTTATATTATATACCAAGAACTAGTGTATTTTTTCGGCTGTATCTGAAAATTTTCTTGCACTGTGATATATCTACTTTTAATCCTATCAATGACCAACAGTGAGCGTAGTGTGAGTCTCATGAGATCCCCCAAAGAATAAAAAAGACAACTTGTACATGATTACAAAAAATGGCCTATTTCTTTCCCGAAAACAAATATATTGAGCTTTATATAATATGTGGGTTAAGCAACTATATAATTAAATTTCAATGGAATTACCTTAGGTCCTTTGTCAGTATAAGAGGTCTGCAACAAAAAGAAAAATAAATATAATATCGTAGGCAATATGAGAACTACCTATATATAGTGTCCGCCAAAAAGTCTGCACCATATGGGAAACTCTGTTGTTATTGACTTTCTGAAAAATTCTATTCTTCATAAAAGTTAGTGCATATTCTCAAATTAAAAAGGGGATATAAAAATTTGTCTTAGTCCTGGCGCTTAGATCGAAGAATTAATTTTTCTGAAGTTGGCTCAAGATTGAACTACCTTTATTTTCGAAGATATTGAAAAATGTTATTCCAAGAAGTTGCTTATAATGCGATGTTATATCCAGATTTGAAATTTGGTTGTTCTATTTTAAAAATAAAAAATTACCACTTTTTTACACATAATTCCGTAACTATATTTTTCAATATTTTTCTGTTATTAATAATTCTCTCTATTTAATAGTTTCAGCACAAGTAATGGTTTAAAATCTACTGTGAAGAACTTTTAGCAGTACTTTTTTGATCAAATGAATATTTTGGGAAAAATGCTGAATTTCTTGGTGCATTGTTGATCTCTTTTTTCCAACGTCGACTTTTTCGAAAAATGTTAATACGTACCGCTTAAAAAGAGTTTCATTTAAATCAAACAATGTTAAAAACAAGAAAAACGTTTTCCAAAAATATTTTTCTTAAAAGCTAAGTTTATAGACTAGGAACCCGCCGAACACTAATTGCGTGTCATAAGTTCACTCCCAAAATATGTGAATTGTTGTTAATTTGGGGTAGTAGAGCACAGAAATGTCCATGTCAGCCCTTTTTTTGGTAAATGGGCGTACGGCAGGCCCTCAAATGTGAAAAAAATATGACTTGTAAAAGTAAAAAAAAACAGCCACAAATAAGTCATAGGTTTACGCATGGGGGTTGCAGAGATTTCTTGATTTACCCCCAAAAATCATGAATCTAGACTCCCATTCATTCTGGGTGGTACAAGGAGGTGCTACCCACGCCAAATTTTGAAAAAAAAGTCGGGTAAAAAAATGATAAGTTTATGAATGGCAATCAGATACTTGGTGTCTGAGTGCGGAAATACGTGCGCCATCTTTGACAAGTGGTGCGAAGGTGTTGCCTTTTGCGATAATTGACGGCATATGTAATTTAAACAAATTACAGTTGAACATAAGAAAGTGCAATGTTCTAAGTTTTACCTATCATCAACCTATCGAATTTAATTATTGTTTAGAAGATTCAGTACTTACACGTCCATCAACATTCCGCGATCTCGGTGTAACATTTGATAATAAACTAACCTTTAATTCTCATATAAACACCATGAGAGTTTTAGAACACTGGGATTTGTAACACGATGTTCTCATGATTTTAACGACACTAACACGCTGAAACTACTATATCAGTCTTTTGTTCGATCAAAATTGGAATACTCTCAATTGTTTGGTCTCCTCATTACAACATACATATACAATATATAGAGAGAATTCAGAGACGTTTCTTATAGGGATTGCAATACCGGTTAACCGGTTATCAGGACAAAAAACACATGACGATAATTACCGGTTATTTTAATTTTTTACCGGTTATTTCGGTAAATTCCGAACTTACGATATATCACATATTCAACGTTTATATTTATGTCAGTGACTAGTATTCCCTAAGTACAGAGTGACTGTCCCAACACTGAGCACTTTTAACAATAAATAAATAATATTATAAAAAGTAAATCCAAACACCAAGCTCTAAGAAATACAAGAAAGACATTGACAATATCTTGCGACAGGAAATTGAATATTTCACTGCCGCAAATATCCGTGAAATACATTTAGAAGTATATTATTATCAATTCTTATTAACTTATCGACCCACCAATATCGATTGAGGAAGGGCATCTTCAGCTGGTGGTATTCTATGCACAAATATCACATGACTAACAGATATAGCTTTGAAAAACTAACTCTTTTAACGGGCTATTTTTTTAAAATATTGTATTTTTAGATTAGGTATTCAGTAAAGGTCCTATTTGAGTTTATGTTTATAATTGTTGTTATTTAAGTTGATATTTTTGTTATTTACCGAATAATTGTTTATTTAAATTTATTTCATTTATATTTTTTCCTTTTGATAAAAAACTTTTTGTTTGTTTATTATATTAAATATACGTATATAATAGTAGTTTATGCAACAAGAGTGGATATGATATCCATATCGCACGATAAAGAAGTTTGAGCACGACATCCTAGGCGGAGTGCTTCAAATCTTTTGAGTGCGATATGGATAATCCACTCGAGTTGTACAGTATACTTTTTCTTCGACGAGCTTAAAAAAACTACAAAATTTATTAAACATTGATATATTACACAAATACACAATGACAGTACACACTGATAGTTACTTTGACAGCTTACGCACTAATATGATTTTAAAACGAATAGTTATCTATGTACTTAAAACACGAACTGTGATTGGTAGGTTTCATTTCATATTCATATCCTAGAACTGATATGAAATATATCCGTTCACTTAACTGGAATTGCCTTCTTATCCATTTTACGGACTACAGAAAACAGCAAATTTACATAAGGGAGTAGAAAAAAATGTTTTTTGTTAAATTTAGATAATTTTGTATATGGAAAAAGACAATTCATTCATTCATGCCATTATTCATTCATTCTAAAAATTACCGGTAAATACCGGTTAACCGATTATTTACATTTTTATTTACCGATTTACCGGTTATTAAAACTTCCGGTAAATTGCAATCCCTAATGTCGAAAAGTTATTTGCGTGAATTTTATAATATTTGCTTGGAGCCAGTATTGCTCCAAGCTAAAAATGCCTATGCAAACATTAAAAAATGAGAATAAACGAAAAAACCTTAAAATTTGAGGTTGTTAGTTATACGATGCACATGCCCAGGTAATTGTAGGACCTTATAGCTCGCGCCATCTACTAAAGTAAATAGAAACCATGCACTTATGAAGCCATTATTATAATAGGAAAGTGCCGTATGTCGGACCACCTATTTAATACCCCGTGGTTCATACTTAGCAAGTATCTGATTGCCAGTCGTAAATTTATGATATTTATCGAATTACAAGGGTAACTAGTACATGCGGCAGGAAGAACTGATATGCCCCAATTATCGTGAAAGGCAAGCCCTTCGCACCACTTTACAAAAAAAAAAAAACGGAGTCTGGATTCATTATTTTTGGGGGTAAATTAAGAAATCCCTCCAACCCCCATGCGTAAACCTATGACTTTTTGTGGCTGTATTTTTTACTTTTACAAGTCATATTTCTTACACATTTGGGGGCTGGCATGGACATTTCTGTGCTCTACTACCCCAAATTAACAACAATTCACACATTTTGGGAGTAAACTTATGACACACATTTAGTGGTCGGCGGGCTCTTGATCTGTTATGTTCATGAAAGCATAATAGGCACCAATTCTATTTCTTTCTTCTTTGTTTTGTAGTTAGTGACATTTTTCCCTTCTGTTATTTAATGATAGACTTAAATTAAACTCTTCTTAAGCGATTTGTAATAAAAAATTTCGAAAAAGTTAACATTGGAAAAAGAGAACAACTATATATCAAGAAATTCAGCATTTTTTCCCAAAATATTTATTTGGTCGAAAAAGTACTGTTAAAAGTTCGTCAAAGTGAATTTTAACCCATTATTTAGACTGAAACTACTAAATAGAGAGAGTTATTAATAACAGAAAAATATTGAAAAATATAGTTAAGGAATTATGCGTAAAAAAGTGGAAAATGTTTATTTCTAAAATAAAACAATAAAATTTCAAATCTCTAAAATTACATTTTTCGATATTTTCAAAAATAAAGGTAGTTTACTCTTGAGCCAGTTTAAAAAAAAATAAATAAATTTTTGACCTAAGCGCCAGGACTAACAAATTTGTGTAGCCCCTTTTTCGTTTGAGAACATTCACTAACTCTTATCAAAAATATAATTTTTCAGAAAGTTTCCCATATGCTGCAGACTTTTTGGCGGACGCTGTATTTATTATATTATATTGTGTATATAACCGTTTGACTTTCTTTTTATTATTTAAAAATGTATACAATTTTAAGAGGTATACTTCATTTTCTGTTCAGAATTATTTTTTGCAATTTAAAAAAAACGAGTGTGATTCGGAACGGGGTTGGCCAGCCAGACAGTTGATTGTTTTTTCAGGTATAAGAAAACTATTAGTAATATGCTTTTAGAATATTTACTATTGGAATATTTTGTCGAACTTCTCTGTACATTTCCTTAAATAGTTATATAAAAAATATATAAGGAACAAGCTAAAAACGTACTCTTCGCCCGTTCACTGAACTTTTTATATAATTGTTACACGTTCTATAGGATACTCTTCCAGTTTTCTGTAAATAATGTTAGTTTTAGACATTTTACATTTTATAGTACGAACTTAGTTGGTAAAAGACTCAGTGTAAAATAAAGTAAAAATAAAAAGAAAACTATACCATACCCCATTTGGGTTTCGAACCCGAGACCCTTGGATTCCGAGTCAAAAGTGTAAGAACTACCTAACACGTAAAAAAATGTACATTTTTACATTATAAGAGGAGCGAAAATCAATATGATTGGTTGTATATTACATTATGAAATGTATATTTGTAAAATATCTAAGTATTTAGCTACTAAAATGAAATATCATTTCACCAGATTTCTATTCAATTACAAAAATATAAAAATCAGTAATGTTTTTTTTCAGATTTAAATCATTAATAACATTTTTATTTACTGATCGATTTTGTTCAAAAACAATAGAGTTCTTCCCCTAGCCAACACTAACTTACGGTACAAATTTCAGTACAATCGGATTTTTCTTTCTTGAGTTATCGTGCTTACAAGAAATGTGACGGACGGACAGACGGACGGACATTTTGAAAGTCATTCAGAATTCGTTCACTAACGCAATGATATGAAAATTTTTTGTCTGCGAGCAATATTTACGGTTTTAGAAACGTGCCGATCAAATGCAATGCACTCTTCGTTTGCGTAGTTGCGAAGAGTATAATAAATAACGCGGCCAGGCTTGTAATTCGTAATTCAGCGCTCGGCGGGGCATTAGTCCGGAGAATAGCTGTTGGTTGCAGTCTGGTTTTTATGCCATATATATTTAAGGAAATGTATAGAGGAGTTCGACAAAATATTTCACTATTAAATATTCTGTCCTCTAAAAGCATAGTTACTAACCATGTCGGGGCTACTGCTGTTTCGATTGTAATGGAGATCAGCCGATAGATGGAGGCTGCCATTTTTATTGCATGTCATGGTTTTATAAATCTCGTCATGTACCAAGAGTGAACAAGGGTCTCGTTCCAGTCATCTCAGACCTACTTTGCACTGACGAGAGCCAATAGCTCGAAACTGCAGTCTGCAAGTGGAGTGGAGTGGCTGGGACGAGAGTTCCTTTGGGTGGGAATAAGTCTTTCGGCTGGTGCAATCGAAACTTTAGCGTTTTGTGGCAATCAAAAAGGATAAGATAGAGTGGAAGGCTCGCGTACACATGCCATCTGTCGAGTTTTAGGCAGCAACAACATATTTACAGGCATCGGCATCAATGAAAGAGATTGTCGTCTATACTATCGACCACCAACAGGTGCGTTTTTTTGCTACAATTCTGACACCGGAATATCAAATCCTGTCGTTTTTTGCTCGCCATTCTGATTCCATACACATGAATGTCGATGCCATTATTCGTTATTTAAGAATCCTAAGAAATTTGTCGCCTCCCACCTAGAAATTTCAGTTTTGTCGTTTTATTGGTAAATATCATTCTGGTAATTCTAACTCTACCGGTCGTGGACAAAAAAACGCACCTAACCTTACAATCATGCAATGGTAATGGTGATCATAATAAAATGTCACATGTAGAAAAAGCAAATGAGTATTATATGTGTAAAAAAATTATAGTTTTGATTATAGTTATAAAGTATATAATGGTTGTGGCCTGCAATTTTCCAAACTGTCGTAGAAGAAACGATAAAGATAAAGGGCATGGGTTTTTTTATGGTCCCTAAGGAACCCGAAATGTGAGTAAGATCCCAGATGCCAGTTTGATTTGAAATTGTTATGAAAATATGCTACCAGCTTGGTACCCTCCGCCTTACGAAGTTCTTTATCATGTACTTAGCATACAAATCTTGCAAATTGCTAGCACTTAGGGCGAGTTGTACCAACTAAGTTCAAACTAAGTTCAGCTTGAGATGTTATTTCCCATATTTCGTATGGGTCCCATGCGCCACAGACGAGAAAAAAAATTGAAATATCACCAGCCGCCACTGCATGATCAGACCTTGATCATCAGTATATAGAAAGATATACTGGTATGATCAGACTTGGATCGATAGTATATGGAAAGAATGAATGGTTTCATTGAAAGTTATCTGCTGAATTAGTACACAAAATAATATTTTTCGATAATTTGTAATGGTTGTATTTTGAGCTACCACCAATTAGTGATTTTTGTTTTACCCATTAATTTATTTTTAGTATACGATATACGATTTTTTTTTATTGGAGCTGACATGTTTATATTTGTTATTTTTTCTGTCAGTTTTGTGTCCGTTTTATTTATTAATTTTGTATGATTAATTTTTTTCAATTGCACACGTTGAATTCATTACGGCTAGAATTTTTATTTTCTGTTCAATGCAACACTAGCATAACTATTGATCAGTGTTATACAAATTTCTAGTTATAAGTTATTATACAGTGTTATTTGTAGAATATTTTATAAATTATTTATACTATTTACATTCACTTATTACTAGTAATATTTGTTTTGTTAAAGGTGCAGTGGCTATTTCTTAAAATAAAGTAATTTTTTTCACGTTTATCGCTTCTTTTTTCCTTAATTTTTAAGAAATCCAATGGCACGAGTGCGGTGCCTCGAGAGTTTAAATTTCCCGGTAATGGCGGTAGTGGGCAGTGAGGGATTTAGTTACGCATCTGACCTGCAGAGGGCGCCGGCCCATTACTTCCGAATTTAAATTTCCCGCTAAAAATTGAAGGCTGAAAGTTCCTTTACGAGCCCGACCCGCGCAGGGTGCATGGATTGAGGACCTTGAGTTTCAGTTTCCCGCTATGTGTGGTAGTGGGGGGATTTCATGCTGCCTAGGACTCGCCCAGGTGGCGCAGGAAAACCTTGTACGGAAAAATACATTGTGGCCATATGGAACCTTCCACTCTATCTTATCCTTTTTGGTGGCAATACATAGTTGTTGGACTTAACGCGGCCAGGCTTGTAATTCATAAGTGAGCGCTCGGCGGGGCATTAGTCCCGAGAATAGCTGTTCGTTGCAGTCTGGTTTTTATGCCTTATATATTTAAGGAAATGTATAGAGAAGTTCGACAAAATATTTCACTAGTAAATAAGAAAACTACCTTTCTACAAAATTTCAGCGGGTATGAAACATTTTTAATAAATTGTTCAACAGCTCTTAAACTAGTAAATTCCCTGTTAATGAATTTCTTGCTTGTCTGGGCAACTGTATCTTAAATACGTAAATAAAAATAATTAATTAATACTATACTGACTCTGTACGTTATCTACATCAACTTCATAAAAAAATAAATATGGTAAATATAATATAAATATTAACGAGCAGCTACCTAATTTATCAGAAATTCAATCATATTATTTGCCACTAATAAAATGGTAACATATGGTAATTTTATATATCTACGTTCTGTTTTCTGCATAATTTTCTCAAAGTTGGGACCTTTTCCAATTCCACTATGTGCTGGAATTAATATTTCTATTTACTAGAAGCTGTTGTTTAGTTATCTATACTACAGTGCTTTCATAAAGTAGTGAATAAATTCGTTAAAAAAATGTATTTTTTTATCAATATCGCTTAGAGAGGTCAAAAAGTTTATAATGAATGCCATCTTTTGATCATTTTTAAAATTTTCAATTTGAACATTCAATTTAGTTGTTTCAGAAATTGCTTAATTTCTAGGAAAGTTAATATTTTTAAATTTGAACATAGTTTTTTTTTAATTTTCTCATGCAACGATATTTATCGTATTGCATGTAAAAAACCGCTGCCCAAGGAATCACTACTTCCACATCCAGATTTTTTACCCAAGTCTTTCACAGCGAAAAAAAAATATATATGTAAATAGCACAGCCACAAAAACAAATTTGGCCTGGATACTAAAGTAGTATTACTATGAGAAGATGCCAGCAAAAAATATGCGCAGAAACGAGTTTGTGTGCTCCATCATTCTAAGCCAATGAGAAAGAATTACGTGACATTCAATGTCAACACCAGTGGCGGCGGTGCCCTGCAGTAGAGCGGCGGTGACGGTAATAATAATAATAAAACAACTTTATTAGGCAAAGTTTAGTAGAACTTACTATTCTTACACTTCTCCTGAACAAAGGTTACTCGTAACAGTTGGCAAGTTTTAATCTACTCCATTTTCACAGTTCCATGACCGCGAAACTTTTATTGCAATTACACATCCCTATATCCCAGATAAAGCTATGCCACTGGTAAAAATATTCGCGCATTTTGGCTCCGCCCTAGCATCTTCTCATAGTAATACTAGTCTACACTAGTATATTCCCATGTATTTTCACGCGCTGAATCCGAATCCGAGGTCAGAATTGGTCGATTGGACCATATATTCAAGATAACTGAAAAAATAGCAAAACACGGTTCCAGAGTAACCGTGACCAACAGACAGACCGACGTGACAAAAAGAAATTCATTTTGCTCAAACTTAGAATCTTGACGGTTCATGACATTCTAAGCCTATTTGAACAATGAAAATTTTCAAAAAGTTTTTTGCGCTAGTATACTTCCATCGGATGTTGTAAATATGCATTTAGACTCTGATTAATGCTCGTGGGGGTTCAGGCTGGGTTGCTAATAAAAATGGCTTGGTCAGTCCTAATTTCATGTAATTATTTATTACCCTCAACTTTTAAAATACAACTAATAAATCTACCTGGTTCCCAGTTATGACAACAGTAGTAATACAGTTTCAAATAAATAGGTGTTATTACCTTAAACATCAATCAAACTAAAATTCTAACCTCTCTAGCGATAAGTTCGAATAATAAAGTGAACCTTAAAGCACAACGGAATATTACAGTTCCGAGTTATTGTCTCATAAAATAGTGTCCACACGTAGGATAGGTACCTACATACAGTCTTTCGTAAGATTGCTACCGCACGCTGACATGACGTGGAGAATAGCGTAAATAGGAAAAATGTTACCTGTGGAATCGGTGACGTTTGGCGGCCGCCCTCACTACGACGCACACATACACTTGTTGGTAAAACCTTTGGATGGGCCACATACGTGGTTATTAACACTAATAACTTTATACCTTCGGCCTGCTACCCGGCCACAACAACCCTGATTAACATTAACTTTTACTTTTTCAGTTATTGTCACTACTTTTCAGAGGTTTAACATAAGCCGCTTCTTCGCGACCATTCCTCCACCTGTCCTCTCCCTTCCTCCTGCGCTCGCGCACCACTTCCGCGCACTGCACGATTCATGGATCATCTTAAACTAGCGTAGATTACAAATGTAGAGTACAACGGAGTAACTCTGGGGCTACAATGTGGAAGTAATACGCAGAAAATGACACGACAAATATATAAAAGTCTATGTGGACTACACGATAGAAGTAAAGCTTCTACTTCAAGCATTTTCTTCCAGAAAATCTACTACGCATCCATACTGCTCGAGGTAACCCACTGTGCATCCAATTAACACGAGGAAAGCCACTGCGGATCCATATTACTCGAGGAAACCCACTGCATATCCATACTACTTGCGGGAACCTACTGCGCATCTACAGTACTCGAGAAAAGCCACTGCGCATCCATAATACTCGGGGAAACCTACTGCGCATCCAGTTTACTCGAGAAAACCCACTGCGCATCCATATTACTTGAGGTAACCCAATGCGCATCCATAGTACTCGAGGAAACCTACTGCGCATCCATACTACTTATTATAGAATCAAGAAAATAATAGAAGGTCTATAAACACCGTACAGGTTGCATGGTATTCTAATTTGAAATCGTAGAAGCTAGACAACCTGTAGGGTGTTTATAAATCTTAAAATTCCACACCTAAATTTTATATCCAAGTCTCTCAGAACGAAAAAAATTTGATACTATATTTGCACTTCACTATGTGGAAATTATTGTTTATGGAACTTTAATAACATAACATTTGAAATCGTCTAAAAACCTATAAAACATGCCACATCGTTAGTGGAAGTGAGTGGTGGTAGAGGGGGTGGTAGTGAGGGTGGATGAATTAAAGGTTCTTGTATACACACGCTAACGTACAATTTTATTTTTTTCACCCCCTTTATTAATGGGGTGGGAAGTAGTAATGGGGGTGGCTAACCCAACCTTAATTTCTTTTATATATACTAAATATCAATTTTACGGAGCCAATGAGAAAGAATTACGTGACATTCAATGTCAACACCAGTGGCGGCGGTGCCCTGCAGTAGAGCGGCGGTGACGGTAATAATAATAATAAAACAACTTTATTAGGCAAAGTTTAGTAGAACTTACTATTCTTACACTTCTCCTGAACAAAGGTTACTCGTAACAGTTGGCAAGTTTTAATCTACTCCATTTTCACAGTTCCATGACCGCGAAACTTTTATTGCAATTACACATCCCTATATCCCAGATAAAGCTATGCCACTGGTAAAAATATTCGCGCATTTTGGCTCCGCCCTAGCATCTTCTCATAGTAATACTAGTCTACACTAGTATATTCCCATGTATTTTCACGCGCTGAATCCGAATCCGAGGTCAGAATTGGTCGATTGGACCATATATTCAAGATAACTGAAAAAATAGCAAAACACGGTTCCAGAGTAACCGTGACCAACAGACAGACCGACGTGACAAAAAGAAATTCATTTTGCTCAAACTTAGAATCTTGACGGTTCATGACATTCTAAGCCTATTTGAACAATGAAAATTTTCAAAAAGTTTTTTGCGCTAGTATACTTCCATCGGATGTTGTAAATATGCATTTAGACTCTGATTAATGCTCGTGGGGGTTCAGGCTGGGTTGCTAATAAAAATGGCTTGGTCAGTCCTAATTTCATGTAATTATTTATTACCCTCAACTTTTAAAATACAACTAATAAATCTACCTGGTTCCCAGTTATGACAACAGTAGTAATACAGTTTCAAATAAATAGGTGTTATTACCTTAAACATCAATCAAACTAAAATTCTAACCTCTCTAGCGATAAGTTCGAATAATAAAGTGAACCTTAAAGCACAACGGAATATTACAGTTCCGAGTTATTGTCTCATAAAATAGTGTCCACACGTAGGATAGGTACCTACATACAGTCTTTCGTAAGATTGCTACCGCACGCTGACATGACGTGGAGAATAGCGTAAATAGGAAAAATGTTACCTGTGGAATCGGTGACGTTTGGCGGCCGCCCTCACTACGACGCACACATACACTTGTTGGTAAAACCTTTGGATGGGCCACATACGTGGTTATTAACACTAATAACTTTATACCTTCGGCCTGCTACCCGGCCACAACAACCCTGATTAACATTAACTTTTACTTTTTCAGTTATTGTCACTACTTTTCAGAGGTTTAACATAAGCCGCTTCTTCGCGACCATTCCTCCACCTGTCCTCTCCCTTCCTCCTGCGCTCGCGCACCACTTCCGCGCACTGCACGATTCATGGATCATCTTAAACTAGCGTAGATTACAAATGTAGAGTACAACGGAGTAACTCTGGGGCTACAATGTGGAAGTAATACGCAGAAAATGACACGACAAATATATAAAAGTCTATGTGGACTACACGATAGAAGTAAAGCTTCTACTTCAAGCATTTTCTTCCAGAAAATCTACTACGCATCCATACTGCTCGAGGTAACCCACTGTGCATCCAATTAACACGAGGAAAGCCACTGCGGATCCATATTACTCGAGGAAACCCACTGCATATCCATACTACTTGCGGGAACCTACTGCGCATCTACAGTACTCGAGAAAAGCCACTGCGCATCCATAATACTCGGGGAAACCTACTGCGCATCCAGTTTACTCGAGAAAACCCACTGCGCATCCATATTACTTGAGGTAACCCAATGCGCATCCATAGTACTCGAGGAAACCTACTGCGCATCCATACTACTTATTATAGAATCAAGAAAATAATAGAAGGTCTATAAACACCGTACAGGTTGCATGGTATTCTAATTTGAAATCGTAGAAGCTAGACAACCTGTAGGGTGTTTATAAATCTTAAAATTCCACACCTAAATTTTATATCCAAGTCTCTCAGAACGAAAAAAATTTGATACTATATTTGCACTTCACTATGTGGAAATTATTGTTTATGGAACTTTAATAACATAACATTTGAAATCGTCTAAAAACCTATAAAACATGCCACATCGTTAGTGGAAGTGAGTGGTGGTAGAGGGGGTGGTAGTGAGGGTGGATGAATTAAAGGTTCTTGTATACACACGCTAACGTACAATTTTATTTTTTTCACCCCCTTTATTAATGGGGTGGGAAGTAGTAATGGGGGTGGCTAACCCAACCTTAATTTCTTTTATATATACTAAATATCAATTTTACGGACTCTTATTGCTTGATTTACCTGTTATTCATTACCCATTTACCCCAATTTATCCCCCAACAATTCAACGAAATAAGACTAAAATATAATCTAGTTCCAGATCTTGTTAAAATGCATACGTGTACCAAATTTCAGGTCAATATTTTAAACGGTTCCAGAGTAAACGTGCCCACAAGAAAGTTACAGATAGACCGACCGACAGACAGAATTTTTTTTTGCTCATATTTAAAATCTCGACGTTCCCATGACATTCTAAGCCTATTTGAAAAATAAAAATTTTCAAACATTTTTTTTGCGTTGCTATACTTACTTTGGATGTGGAAGTAAAATGTGTTCTTTCAAATTCCGTACCAAAAAATGGTGGCTGCTATTTAATAAAATATTGATGACGTCACTGATTCGTGAAAAATTATTTATCAACAAATTTTAAAAACTATATAAAAAATGGCATTCAATAAAAACCTTTTGTCCAAGCAATTTATCAAAAGAAAAAAAATGTACATTTTTTTATCGAATTTATCCACAAACGAAAGCATCACCATTAGCCCAGTCGATGAAGGTATTTTCCCATAAAAATTTGCAAAATGAATAATTTTTTTTTTAGTAAATTCGTGAAAGTGTACAGAATAATATCCTGAAAAGTTTACATGTCGCTCGGATTCAAAATTTTGAAATTAAGTCGAGCTAGGAAAAAATAATAAATACAGATGGATTGACACGTATTTACGAACAAAAATTTATTGCTAAAGCCATGGTTTTCCCGGAAAAAAATAGTCAAGTGTAACGTTATAACTCGAAGCAAGATATATGCGTGCACGCGCTTGAATACGCATGACTATGATACCAACGCACTGAATTACATGTCACTAAATCAGAATTTGTTCATTCTATATGAGTGTTGGTTCATTTAAAAGATGGAAATTGCAGCTTTCTGATGCTTTTTTGTTTTAAACAATACAAGCAAAGGATGGGTGGGAAAAATATACTTACCCTAATAGCACAACATTGTCCTGTGGACATCTGAAGGATGTCCTCTACGGACATACAGTACATCCGATAGACGTTCGTTTTTGGTCCAAAGTACATCCGACGGGCAGCCGAAGGACGTGCAAATGTCACAACTTGGGACAATATTTGTACATTCTAATTATTTAGAAAAAAAATCGGACTGAACACGGATCGAACCGTCGATCTCTGGACTTGTAACTCAATCAATCAATCAATAACAAGTTTATTAAAATTAGAGTACATGTATGTGCTTCCCCGGAATCTGGCCCGGAGCCAGCCAGACAACCACGACGCGCAGCGTCGTGGTGGATGTCGGATTGGGCGGGGCAGGTCCGGTTTAACTAAAGCTGAGTGTGAAGGTTAAAACTCCTGCCTAAGAATAAAGCTTAAAATTAACAATTTGGATAAATAATAGTACACAAAAATACTTAAAAAATAATTAAAATTAGCACTTTAAAAAACTAGGGGTTTCGCGCACAGACGAACACTTTGGAATTTTGATGGCTGACACGCGAAAACAGAACTCAACGAAAAAACCCGTTCGAAGCAATTCCACCCTGGTCTTCCTGCCAGGAAAGTGTGGTGGATTAAGGTGTGGTTTAAAATATTTGGATTTTTAGAGAATTTTTGGGCCAGACGGAATTTAGAAACAAAATGGACAAAAGAACAAAAAGGACAAGAACAAAATTGAACAAAATTAAACAGAGATAAGGAAGAGGGGGTTGTAAAGTTGCAAAGTTGAGGAAAGGTAAAGAGTAGGGTAGAGATAAGTTATGGTAGAGGAAAATATCTTTGATTGTTTTGAATATAAATTCTGGAACTTTTCCAACACATTAACAAATGTACAAGGAATCCATTGGATATAGCTGAAATGTGGATAGGTGTAATAAATACAATACAGTAACGGGACGTAAAAATTCATGCGAGCAATTCAGCGGCTATGTGTCTGTATGCGTTCATAATTATATATTTTCCCTTCAGACTCACTATTTATCCTCCTATTCACTAAGAAAAATGTTAAAAATGTGTAATTAGAAAGAGAAAAAAACTTTATTTTACTCGTTAGAACTGCTAAGAATTTTTAGACGTTCGGTAGTATGCATTTAACCGTGCGCTTGGCCGCGCAGAGTGACAAACTTATTTCACTATTTTTTTACAGGAATATTGTGGCTTTAGCGATAAATTTTATTAGGACATTCTTTGTTCAGAAACACCACTTTTTTATGTTCTGCATCCGAAAGGAATGTAAACTTTTCAGGATATTTTTCTTTCTATACACTTTCACGAACTCATTAAAAAAAAAAAAATTATCCATTTTGCAATTTTTTGTGGGTTTCACTATAAAATGTTCTCTGTCGTCTGGGCTACATTCTCTGAAACTGCTTAAAAGATGATGCAACATATTGGCACCTATTGCATCAGCCAAAATTTTACTGAAAAGCTTTATTTCAGCGTTGTAGCTACCACCTGTACTAGGGTAACGGTAGGGAGGGTTCGTCCGTCCATTATCTATACGGAATTGACACTTCTTTTGTTTAAATATATTTTTAAATTCATGTCCAATTTATTCATTTAACTAACTATAATTGATTAAATATAAGTTATTCATAAATGACAAATTATTTTTAAAAAGTGTACGTACCATGCTCACAAAACACTTCCATTGGCTAAATTTCCACTGAAAATAACTGAATACAATTTGCAAACTTGCCTTTATATAATCCGCGTGATAAACAACCACTTTTATTAATTAATATCGATGTAAGTTATTTATTTTAGTGAAATGGAATTGCGTTTATTGGCTAGGAATGAGATACCTGTTACAGTATCCTTGGATATCGCATTTGAAATTTATGCAGACGTGTGTCTGTAGAACAGGATTTTTAATGACAAAGAAAACGTTTCAAATTTGCATAAGGAATTTGTACTTTTGCTTATCAACTGTATATTAGTCAACTATTTTTGCTTTGTGATAAGAAAGTGGGAATAGTAATTACGGTTTTATTCCACTATAATCCAGGCGTTTTAGACTTTTGCTGTCAAATTCGTGCTTAAAAATTATTCTTTATTGTGTTTATTTGGAGGTCTTGAATAACACTTGGTACTTACGCCACGATACACCTGGAGGAATTCGTGAAAACAGCGTAGGAAGGTCGCGGAACCCGCGGATTCGCGATTAACTCAGTTTTTATAGCCCAAACGGGAACAACACCTAAATAAATTCTCTGCCTTAAAGGTTCTATACATTTTTTTTTTACGCCTAACCGTTTTGGAGATACGACTCGGACTAAGTGAAAAATGCATTTAGTTCCGCCAAACCTCCTTCTAGGCTAGACATATTAGGATTCTCAGAGGAAAGTTTTACTATAGTTTTTATTTTCTCACCCTCTATGTTTTTGGGGTCGCTGAACACGAATTTGAAGTTTGCAGGCAAAAATTTGTCCCGGAATTTTTTTTGGCACTTTTTGCCCAAATTTTGGCACTTTTCTCAGTTTTTGGCCTATATCTCAGAAAGGAAGCGTTTTTTCGACAAGCCCACTCCATACAAAATTAAAGTAGGCAAAATTTCCTGCATTTTTCATATATCACTGTTTTTGTAAGACTAATCATTCATATTACTAAAGTAGTTATGTACAGTGTATTATAGTCAGTAGTATAATATATACTAATATCATTATAATGATAAATGTTGCGAATGATGAATGTCGCTGCCGTCATAAATTGGACTACCTTAATTAATCATCTGGAACAAACAGGAGATGTTATTTTATGGATTTATTGATAAACGAAGTGAGTAGTAATCTGCACATGTTTACTGTTGTACATACCTTCGTTTTTCAAGGAACTGTCACATCCTCTTCAGTCCGTTCATCTATTCTCCTTATTTTTTCAGGTGGTGGTGGGGGGGGGGTGTCTATAATAAACCAGAAGATATGGGTCAGCTTGTACATTCATATTAACTACTTCCGTCAGGTACGTTTATGGTCCAAGTGTGTGATTGTCGTTTTTGGGGAAGGAAATGTTACATACCTTTGTCCTCTTTGTCCACACTTTCTTCGATGGTCTCAACAACCGGGGAGAAGGTGAAGCCCAGTTCGTCCTGTACTTCGACGTCAATGGTCCGTCCTCAAGGGTATTTGTAAGATCTGTCTCGATTGTCACGTTGTTGCAGGACCCCTCACAGTTGATGCACAGATTGGTGCAATCGAGGCCTGCTTTTTTGAGTTACATTTCTTTGCGCAGGTCTTGACGCATCTGCATGACACCACACGCACCAATTCGGGAGGAGCAGGGGCTTGTAGAAAGGTGATCGGTTCCAGGCGATTTGTTGCTCGTTTCCATCTTCGGAATTTTCCTCAACCCCCAGCCATTGCTGCACCTGGTGATACACCCTAAAACTGTGCTGTGTGGTTGCAGCAGCTGATGGTGGTAGTGGAACTATTTTTGATGAGGTCTTGAAAGCTGCCTTCTTATAATTAATGTACCTCAGACGGTTTATCGACGGTTCAGTCCTTCCTGTGTAGCCGTATACGTTGAGCAGGAATCTCTCTCCTGCTGCTGCAATGCTTTCTGGAGTTGCCCCAGGGTTTTTGAACACACTTGCAATATCGGCAAGGTGGGGTTTTTGGTGAGAGTTTTCACAAACTTCAATTTCCCTTGGTTGTAAGGTGCTGAAGTCGTATCATACCCACTCATTGCGTGAAAAAATTATCATTACACTATTTGGAAGACAACTATGTTCCTTGAATATTTTGTTGGCAATATATTTTAGTAGTCGAGCTTTATTACTATATTATACAGAAGTCGTAATTGAGATACACTGCAATAATAATGGAAATATACAGGCTATTAAATTAATATGAAAATTATTTTACCTTCCATGTTCTTCATTCTTTGCTCGGTGTTCGTCGAATATTTTCCATGAATTTATAAACAACACGCAACACAGTTACTGTTACTGTATATGCTAATCATAAAATTTTTTGTTATTACACCACACTTCAGTGTCTAAGCAGATAGTCAACAAGCCTAGAGAGAACGAGGGATTGAGAAATATATATGTACACTATATACCGTGTGTGTAGTCGCAGGCTAGGCATGGGGAGTAGAATTACAACATCGCGTGTGCCAGCTGGCTGAAATGAAATAACAGAGCTGGAATGCTCCACCGATGGACGAATTTACGGCTGCCGGTGTTGTCATATTTCTCGCGCTACGTGAATGTACATGCCTAATGGGAAATTACACGCACGGTATCTACCAAAAGACGTGGCGGAACATTACGCGTGGTGTACAAAAATAATCGTGTCTTTTACAACAATAAAGCAATGTAGATAATTATTTCACTAAAAATTTTTGGATTTAGATCCGCAAGGTCATTTCGGATAATGTATGTATTTTTTAAAAACTATATCTTCGAGTGTACACCTCATGATCGAATTAGTGCCTCCTGATTCCTGACTAATACAGAAAGCAGGTAATTGCATATTAAATAAAAAAGTGTGTAAGGTGTGATTCGTTTAATATCAAATAATATTTTCTAATCATGATGAAAGCAAATAATTAAAAAATAATTAATTGTAAAAAAAAAGGAATTCATAGTTTTGAAACTGATAATCAGTTTTTACAAAAGCACAATATCTCTATAAAAACAAAATGCTCCTTGCTTTTAATTAAAAAATGCATACTTTGATGTTAGGATCATTATCAAGCTACATAAATGTTTGTATTAAAGTAGATTGTTAAATGCAAAATATTTTTTTTTATTTATAAAGTTATGCAATCATCATTTATCAATGGTGATGGTGAAGAATGTGATTACTGAAGTTTAATATTGTATTATTTAAACTAATGTTTTTATTACAAAATGCAAATATAAAAGATTTATAATTTTCATTGTTTTTAATGGCCCGTTACAATATTTTTCCAAATAGTCCAGTCAACGGAGCGCTAAAATGACCAAAATCTCTAACTTGAGTGCTAATGAATGTATTTTAATGAAACCTTGTGCAATGTGTTTGTAATGATGTTAATAAAAAAGTTAAAAATATATTAGAGTAGGAAATGATTGGAAGGGGTAGAAAACACCCCTTTTATCACGGGTTCCGTAACTTGTAGAATTAGGTCAAAAATGAAAAAATATTGTAATGTATTTACCTTTTTTGGTCCAAAATAAGATGTTTTTACTATTGTGAATTTTATCGAAAAATGCGTATTTTTCGAGATATGGCTACTCGAAAATTCCTGAAAATGAGGGAGGGAAAATGTAACATTAGCATTCAAGGGTGAAACCCCCCGTTGACTGGACTAAAAATGTAGGTATAATATTATAAATTATTTTACAAAATATGTAGTTTGTTCATATTACTTCATTATTATGACGTTTTTCAGGTTGAAGCCGGTACTATACTCTTGCAAACTTTTTTATTTCATTACATACCCATTACCCACTCCATTTAAAAATTGGATAACATCATCACATCTCGATTTTTTCTATAATACTGGAAATACTGACTACTGCTTGGACCAAAATACTGCAAAACTTATAATTTCCTCGAAAAAAATAAGTACACTATTATCGAGACTTCCCTTGTAGTTTTCTGTACGCTCTTATTCATGAATGAAATTTCCAATGTTGCATCATCTTTTTTAAATTCACCATGAATGAACGAGTACTACTATTCTCACATCATAGTACTACAAGTGGCTGATGCAATACCAAGCTTCTTATACATGTGGGTCAACGTACTGTATTGCATAATAATAAACAATGAATTTCTTATTAATAAATCTCTCCAATAAAATCAGATACAGAATCAGATTTTAGGCCGAAATTATATTTTTAGGTACAGGTAAACTTACCTGGCAGACAGCATGAAGGTGGACACAATATTTTATATTATATACAGAAAAAAACCTCTGCTCAAAGAATCACTACTTCCACATCCAGATCTGCAAACCAAGTCTCTCACAACGAAAAAATGTTGTATGTGGAAATAATTGTTTATGGAAATTTAATAATATATTTGAAATCGTCTACCCCAAAAAAGCATAAAACGATATCCCACTTCGGTAGTGGGGTGGGAGTAGTGAAAAAGGTAGTGGGGATGGATGAAGTAAAAAAATATTTTGAGGCCTTTTGTTCTTGTACACACACTAAATCACATTTTTTTTCACCCCCTATAAAAGTACATTATATCTATATAATAGTAGGGGGTAGTAATGGGAGTGGCTAATTCCAAAAAATTCTTTAAGACATTAGCTTCTCTTGTATATACTAAATACTTTTATGGACTCTTACCTGTTTGATTTACCTATTCACCCCCATTTACATCAATTTACCCTCCAACCCTTCAATGGAATAAGATGAAAATCTAGTTCCAGATCTCGTTAAAATACATACGTGTACCAAGTTTCAAGTCAATATCTTGAACGGTTCCAGAGTATGTAATCGTACGCACAAAAAAAAGTTACAGACTGACAGAAAATTTTTTTTGCTCAAACTTAAAATCTCGACCATTTATGACATTCTAAGCTTATTTGAACAATAAAAATTAAAAAAAAAATTGTCTTTGCTATACTTCCACTGAATGTGGAAGTAATTTAGTTTTCTTTTACTATATTACAACATTAAATCGCTATATCTATGGCTCCAACTATATAAAACAAGACTTTATTGATTCACTTAGAGAAAGGTCATATTTTTTAAAATTAAGGATAAAATAAACATTTTTTATAATAACATACCGTCACTTTTTCGATTTAAATAAAAACAGAGATTACCGAAAAAGAAAAAAACAAGATGAAAATATAATCTAGTTCTAGATCTCGTTAAAGTACATATGTGTACCAAATTTCAAGTCAATATCTTAAACGGTTCCAGAGTAAACGTGCGCACAAAAAAAAAGTTACAGACCGACAGACAGACCCACAGACGGACAGGCAGACAGTAATTTTTTTTCGCTCAAACTTAAAATCTCGACGTTTCATGACATTCTAAGCCTATTTGAACAATACAAATTTAAAAAAAAAAATTTGTCGTACTAAGACTGGATATGGAAATAAAATGCGATTTTCCACCATACTTTAGGACCTCATATCTATTTCTTATTTCAATTACACTGGGAACTTAGTTTTTATGCTAGTTGGGAGAACTTTTTATCAATCGATCAAGTTCTCTAACATTAATAATATAGTTGTAACTTAATAAAATATATCAAACATGATTGAAGTTTTAAATACATAGAAACCTTGTAAAATAAGTTGATTTAAATACTCACTTTGTTTATTGTAAGAAAGCAGATTTTATTTGCTGTTTAGTAACAATGATCTGCAAAACATATAATTATAATCAAATATGCATTTATTTTTTTATAGAATAAACAACTTTAAAAAACAGTGCTGACTCGGACACGTGTAACTACGCATTAGTTATGAACTACTCGACAAATTAAATATTAAAAAATATTCATACTTATAGATTGATCAGTTCCTGTCAAACCTAATCTAGAAGATCTCTGACCTCAGAACATTTTTTGTGAATACTTTGGTAGTTAAAATTATAATATTTATGAAGGTGGCCCTAATCATTTTATGTTTTTTCATGAAAAAATCGCTGCCTAAAGGGGTCTACACACGATCCAGCGGCAGGGAGCCAGCCTTGTCGGCATGCTTTGAACTCATTCGTAAAAGTGAACTGGTCCGCTGGAATTCCAATTATCTTCAAAGAGTACCGACAAGGCTGGCTCCCTGCCGCTGGATCGTGTGTAGACCCCTTAAGGAATCACTATTTCCACATTTTGGCCCAAGTTTTGCGACTTTCGATTTTTTTTGTCTCACAATTTTGTCAAAGGACCCCGCACTTTTTCTTATATAAAATAGTTCTCGGTTAAATTTTCTGAATTTTCAGTATGTCATAGATGTCGATCTCCTGATTAAAAGTAACATGGGCCCAATCTAATCCTATGACTAGTTTTTGAGATACAGGGTTATAAAGTTAAAACGTGGATATTTTTATAAAATATATTCATGGCAATTGAAGGATTCGATTAATTTTTTTTCGCGAATATCATTCCTGTAATGTCAGATAATATATTGATATAAAAATATGCGCTTATATACAGGGTGACCCACCAATAACACGAAGTCCATTTTTAAAATCGATGTGTTTATGCTGAAACAACAAAATTTTGAGAACATTATTTTTGGAATGAAATGTACTGTTTCATAATTACCGTAATTCCCAATTTGCATATTTCATACAGAGCGAGTCAAAAATATGGAAACACGTGTGACTCATTCTAATAAGACGCCCTGCCCTGGCCTGTATATTTTAATATATATTGATTGTCCACTGACAGCTGATTCCAAATATATATAATTTTAGAGGTGATATAAAAGATAAAACACAAGAAAAATGCCGAAAAACTTTTTTTTTTAAATCGTCCTGTAATTCAGAATTTCGTCGGTTAATTTCCGTAATTCTTTCAAATTATTGTGTATACGTTAATAGAGTACCAAATATTCAAAATCTTACTACGACTAGTTCTCGAAATAAAGCGAATTTACCATGTAGGTACGTAAGCCTAAGGAATAAAGCTTGTTCATATCTAATCATCACCGAATACGAATTTTCGGTTAAATAGTGGAAAGTGATGTAAATATGAAATAAACTTTAACATACCGACTATAAGTAAAATGACTAGTATTCAAGGTATTCAAGGTACTCTAACAATTCTTGGAAAATGGAGGGTACATCGGAAGAGACGACATTAAACTCGGTTTCCTCTAACACTGCTATAGGTATCTTGCGTTGCAGATTTAATAAACTATAATATGCAAGTAACTTAGAAGTAATTCAAAGAGTGAACTCGTTTCCTCATTACCACAGGGGTAGAATTCCTGACGCGTTTTTTATAGTGGGTTAGGCCTAATCCACTGTACTATATTCCTAGTAGCCAAAATATTGATTTTAAGAAATTAATGAACAACATGGAATATGATGAAACTGGCAGAAAACCTACAACCTGTGGATGCAGATACTATGTATTTTTTTTGTCCAAATTATTATCAAAAATTGATGTTTAAATTTTACTAAATAAGTTATATAGAACTAATAGTGTCTTTGTCCAACAGGGCTGTTTAAAACATATAATCAACATTTTTGATAGCAAAAACTAATAATGAAGGGGTAAGAAAAATAACTAAGAATTTTAAATAGCATTGGATGATAACTGATATAAAGAAAACATGTCGTCCAGTTTCTCAGTTTTCCACTATTTCAGGACCAGGGTTGATACTTTCTGGTAGTAATGGGTAATAGTGCAGCCAGAGAATGAAAATGAAACATATTTATAATAACTTCAGCTTTTATTTGGATCAAAAATCGTATGCCAAAATTACAACATTTATATAAATATTACTTATGAAAGTAGTAAATTAATTTTACATAATGATAACTTATATTAAAACATTTTGGTAAAATTGTTTCTTTCTTTATGTCGGTAAAATGCATACGATATTCGCTAACAATCTGAATTATAAATTGGCGCTGCTCTTCGTCATTGTTAATCTGATGTTATAGGTATCGTCTATTAATATAATTCAGCTGTATCGTTTATAACTTTTAACTTTTTAATAACTTGAAAACAAGTGTTGCACTGCTGATTAGTCTCCCAGGTTTGAGGATCGTCATTAAGAAATTCGGTAGAGAGATTAAATTGTTCAAATTTTTTTTTGTGTTCGAGGAAATAAAATGACATATTTCGTTACTTTGTATCTCATCAACACTACTAAATTTGAATCGTGTATTGCCTTCTTCAAATAAGTCTTCTTTCACTAAAGCCTTAACCATGTCCTTTTTAGCATCTACTGAAATATCATTATCAAAGAAAGATAGAGTAAAAGCTTAAGGAGTTAAATATCACAAATGGTTTTGAATTTTTGAAATTGTTCTTTGTGATATAGCAGGATCGATGCTATTATAGTTCATAAGACTTTTTATAAATTCAAGATCATAATATGGAGCTTTATGTGGAGAAGGTGCTATAAACCAGGCTTAACGTATATTTTAACAATAAAAATACATATTTTAATAATGCTTTTTGTTCCTTTTACTGTTAATTTAAATTCATCTCTAAATAAAAATAGCTTTAAGTACATCCAGCGTGCATGGTGCAAAGCCCCAGGAGTGCGAATATTTATTCTAGGAAGACCTTTGGCAGAGTTTTTTCTCAGTAAACTTTCAAGGTGTGAGACAATAAGAATTTCAAAAAAAAAATTCCTATATAAAGATGGGCCACATCCATATATACAGGTTCAGAAAGAGTTTGTTTTGGTATTGTACTAGTTTCAACGATTTAACCGACCGACCACAATAAAGACGTCTACCAGTACTCTAGCAGAGGTAAAGAGTGACCACGCCCCATCAAGAGAATTTATACATGATTGTTTGCTTCGTTCTCGCTTGCCGCTCTCGCTTGCTCTTATTGCCATCCAAAAACCAACATTTTCCCATTCTGTATTTGTTTTGACGCGATCTCAAAGCTTGGCGGACAGACCGTAGTTCCAGATCTCGTTGTAATACGTGTACCAAATTTCAAGTCAATATCATAAACCGTTCCAGAGTAATCGTGCGCACGAAAAACAGACAGACAGACCGACAGAGAGATAGAATTTTTTTTGCTCAAACTTAAAATCTCGACGTTTCATGACATTCTAAGCCCGTTTGAACAAACAATTTTTTTTTAACAATTACTTTCCAATTCACTACGTGGATATGTGGAGGTAAAATATGCTACTTATCTCAGATGTTTTAGTTTACAATGACCGGTGATCACGTATTTAATCCATTATTTCACGTGTAGAGTTTACATTATGTTAGAATAATTCTTCATATTTACCATTGAATTATTATTGGAAAAACATATTTACGTAGCTCGATTTTGTTATTATTGTTGACACGGTAAACTAGTAAGGTTAAGCAAAAAAGGTGTGTGATCATGTCTGGCCAATCAGATATATGCCATAGTTATGACATCGTTGTTGTTATTTATTATAGTACTTGTTTTTGAGAATTCCTTCTTTATAATATTTTAATATTAATTTATTCAAGAAATCTCGTTAATATATGCCGATTTCATTATGAGCAATATACAGTAGTGGAAAAATTAAGTGTTAATATGCGAGATTGAATACTTCGCATTTAAATGTTACCTTTTAAATTATTATTAATTCTTTTGCAATGGTTTTTAAATATTTGTTATTACAATATTTATACTACAATTCAACGTATATCTAAGTTACATATCGAACATTTAGTTTCGCATGTGGTAAAAGAGCTCAGTAATATGACTGCAACTTTACAACAGATATTGTCAAATGAAACAAAATATCGTTAGTTATAGGAGTTTTAAAAATAATGTTGTTGCTAGGGTTCTAGGAAAGGAGACATGTCATTAGTTGAGAAGGTTCAAAACATATTTTGCCGTGATAGATTTACTTGACTACTTGATTAGCGATGTAAACAATTGAGAAATTGATTTCAATAGTTAGTAGAACCAACGATGTGGCTGAAGACAGAAACGAAATCAGAAATGAGAAACGATTATTTAGAGTCGACCAACGAAATAATGCACATGAAGTTAAAATCTTCGTAATTACAGAATTGAAAAGTATTTTCCTATAAAACCAAACATGTATGTTGACAAGGGTTGAGCAGCTAAAGTTATCTAAAGTAAAACACGGATTTTAAGAGGGCGAAACACCCCAAAAAGTGTAAACTGTAAAAATAAGATAACTATAAGATAACTATTGTAAAAAAGTTTTTAAGATTTTCATATTTTAGGGTGTGATAGGAAAGAGCATTTCCAATATTGCATCATTTTGATTTAATAAAAAACAGAGTTTAAGAGGGTAAAACACCCCAAAAACTATCTAAAAATAATGTAACTATTGCAAAAAAGTTTCTAACACTTTCTTATTTTAAGGTATGTTAGAAAAGAGCATTTCCAATATTGCATAATTTTTATTTAACAAAAAACTATATAAAAGTTGTAAAATTTTTTAGCGCTTTCAGATTTTGGAGGGCGATAGAAAAGACTATTTCCAAGATAGCATTATTGGGATTTAATAAAAAACAAAGTTTAAGGGGGTAAAACACCCCAAAAACTATCCTTAAATAATGTAACTATTGCAAAAAAGTTTCTTACACTTTCCTATTTTAGGGTATGTTAGAAAAGAGCATTTCCAATATTGGATAATTTTTATTTAACAAAAAACAGGGGATAAGGGTGTGGTATACCCCAAAACTCTTTAAAAATAATATAAAAATTGTAAAATTTTTTCACGCTTTTAGACATTGGAGGGTGATAGAAAAGACTATTTCCAAGATAGCATAATTGGGATTTAATAAAAAACAAGAGTTTAAGAGGGTAAAACACCCCAAAAGCTATCTAAAAATAATGTAACTTTTGCAAAAAAGTTTTCAACACTCTCCCATTTTAGGGTAATACACCCCAAAACTATTTAAAAATAATATAAAAATTGTAAAATTTTTTCACGCTTTTAGATGTTGAAGGGTGATAGAAAAGACTATTTCCAAGATAGCATAATTTGGATTTAAAAAAAAAATAGAGTTTAAGAGGGTAAAACACCCCAAAAACTATCTAACAATAGTGTGACTATTGCAAAAAAGTTTCTAACACTTTCCTATTTTAGGTATGTTAGAAAAGTGCATTTCCAATATTGCATAAATTTTATTTAACGAAAAACAGGGGATAAGGGGGTGATACACCCCAAAAACTATTTAAAAGTAATATAAAAATTGTAAAATTTTTTCACGCTCTTAGATGTTGGAGGGTTATAGAAAATACTATTTCCAAGATAGCATAATTTGGATTTAATAAAAAATAGAGTTTGGGAGGGTTAAACACCCCAAAACTAACTAAAAATAATGTAACTATTGCAAAAAAGTTTCTAACACTTTCCCATTTTAGGGTATGTTAGAAAAAAGCATAATTTTTATTTAACGATTTTTTGAGGTGTATCACCCTTTTATCCCCCTCCCCTGTCTTTTGTTAAATAAAAATTATGCAATATTGGAAATGCTTTTTACTAACCTACCCTAAAATGGGAGAGTGTTGAAAACTTTTTTGCAAAAGTTACATTATTTTTAGATAGTTTTGGGGTGTTTTACCCTCTTAAAAACTGTTTTTTATTAAATCCCAATTATGCTATCTTGGAAATAGTCTTTTCTATCACCCTCCAATGTCTAAAAGCGTGAAAAAATTTTACAATTTTTATATTATTTTTAAAGAGTTTTGGGGTATACCACCCCCTTATCCCCTGTTTTTTGTTAAATAAAAATTATCCAATATTGGAAATGTTCTTTTCTAACATACCCTAAAATAGGAAAGTGTAAGAAACTTTTTTGCAATAGTTACATTATTTATAGATAGTTTTTGGGGTGTTTTACCCTCTTAAACTCTTTTTTTTTATTAAATCCCAATTATGCTATCTTAGAAATAGTCTTTTCTATCACCCTCCAATGTCTAAAAGCGTGAAAAAATTTTACAATTTTTATATTATTTTTAAAGAGTTTTGGGGTATACCACCCCCTTATCCCCTGTTTTTTGTTAAATAAAAATTATCCAATATTGGAAATGCTCTTTTCTAACATACCCTAAAATAAAAAAGTGTAAGAAACTTTTTTGCAATAGTTACATTATTTAAGGATAGTTTTGGGGTGTTTTACCCCCTTAAACTTTGTTTTTTATTAAATCCCAATTACGCTATCTTGGAAATAGTCTTTTCTATCGCCCTCCAAAATCTGAAAGCGCTAAAAAATTTTACAACTTTTATATAGTTTTTGGGGTGTATCACCCCCTTATCCCCTGTTTTTTGTTAAATAAAAATTATGCAATATTGGAAATGCTCTTTTCTAACATACCTTAAAATAAGAAAGTGTTAGAAACTTTTTTGCAATAGTTACATTATATTTAGATAGTTTTTGGGGTGTTTTACCCTCTTAAACCTGTTTTTTATTAAAACAAAATTATGCAATATTGGAAATGCTCTTTTCTATCACACCCTAAAATATGAAAGTCTTAAAAACTTTTTTACAATAGTTATCTTATTTTTACAGTTTACACTTTTTGGGGTGTTTCGCCCTCTTAAAGTCCGTGTTTTGCTTTAGATAACTTTAGCTGCTCAACCCTTGTTAACATACATGTTTGGTTTTATAGGAAAATACTTTTCAATTCTGTGATTACGAAGATTTTAACTTCATGTGCATTATTTCGTTGGTCGACTCTAAATAATCGTTTCTCATTTCTGATTTCGTTTCTGTCTTCAGCCACATGAACCAACGAAGAGCAGGAGGTTTCTGACAGACTTGGTAAATGCACACAAAAATTGTAAATACAAAAGAAATTAAATATAAAAACAACCAAAGGCCTCAATTTTTTTCACCAATTCCATCCACCCCCACTACCACCCCCCCATCACTGTTATGTTATTAAATTTCCATAAACAATTATTTACACATATAGACCGGGAGGTAGTGACAGATCCCTGAGAACGATTAGTTAGCGTCTGCCAATTTAAGCGTATAAAGTTTCTTCGATTGCAGCGACATTGCAAATTAATTGTTTATTTGTAATTGAAAACTAACGGTCAGTTAGCGTCTGCAAAGTGGTTTTTGAGAAACTTTGAACAAAAAAAAATCCAGCGGAAGCTAATCTGCAGACGATTTCCACATGCAGGAGGGCCAAAAAAAGTTAACTTAACTTGCAAGAAAAATGGACGTTTGAGAACGAGTTCGCGTCTGCCATTTAACTGAATTATTATTCGCGTTCGCGGTGATTTTACTTCCACGTCCAGTGGAAGTATAGCAACGACAAAAAATTTTAAAAATTTTTTATTGTCCAAATAGGCTTAAAATGTCATGAAACGTCGAGATTTCAAGTTTGAGCGAAAAAAAATTTTCTGTCTGTCTGTCGGTCTGTCTGTAACTTTTTTTTGTGCGCACGTTTACTCTGGAACCGTTTAAGATATTGACTTGAAATTTGGTACACATATGTAGTTTAACGAGATCTAGAACTAGATTATATTTTCATCTTGTTGCGTCGAAGGGTTGGGGGGTCAATTGGGGTAAATTTGGGGTAAATGGGTAAATCAAGCAGGTAAGAGTCCATGAAATTGGTATTTAGTATATACAAGAGAAGCCAAGGTCTCAAAAAAATTTTTGGCATTAGTCACCCCCATTACCACCCCCACCTCCTTATTAAAGGGGATGAAAAAAAATTGTGATTTAGTGTATGTACAGGAACCAGAAACCTCAAAATATTTTTTTTACTTTATCCACCCCCCACTACCACCCCCCTATCACCACCCCCACCCCACTACCGATGTGGGGTATCGTTTTATGGGTTTTTGGGGTAGAGGATTTCAAATATTATATTATTAAAGTTCCATAAATAATTATTTTCACATACAACGTTTTTTCGTTGTGAGTGACTTGGATAGAGAATCTGGATGTGGAAGTAGTGATTCCTTGGGCAGCGGTTTTTAGTAACTGTATATCTTTGCACATACATACTGTGTAATGATAAGTTCGGAGTTGAAACAATAAATCGAAAATTGAAAAATGTTGACAACGTTTTGAACGGTTAGCTAGCGTCTGACATTAGTTTATTCATGAAATTTATGATAAAAACTAATGACTTGACAATTTGCAAACAATTTCTCCATGCACAAGTTTATATACAACAATAACAACATTACACACGAATTCAAATGTTGTCGAATAATTAGTTAGCGTCTGCCATTCGTTTTTTCATGAAGTTTATGATAAAAAAATAACGATTCGACAATTGGCAGACGATTTTAGTATGTACAAGACTACATAACATCACAAAAAATTCAAATATTGTTGAATAATAGATTCGCGTATTCATTTTTACTGGTAATAGGTTCGATGCTAATTTAGTAGTATAGAGTGACTATACGTCCGGAATTTCGCTGGAAAGTCCAGCATTTAGGAGTACTGTCCAGCATTTACAAGTGTCCAACAAAAGTCCAGCATTCAGACCATACGTCCGAATTTCGCTGGAAAGTCTTACAAGTGTCCAGCAAAAGTCCGGCATGCAGTTTATAGTGAAGTTACAGCATTAATTTTTGCTTGGAAAACATTTCTTTTCGGATACTTTCCCGCCCTCCGCTCGTCCAAAACTTTTGTAATTAAAAAAATTTTTCCCCTCGGTCATCAAGAAATGAGTATCCAGCATTCACTTAACAAAAATCTGGTCACCCTATAGTAGTATTTTCGTTGGTATATTAATCAGTAGTGCATTCGAACTTAGTCGCTAAAATCTTAAATTACTGACAAAATTGCATAGTGGTATAGTGTTAATTGAAGAGCTAAGTGGATAAAGGTGTTATGTCACAAAAACACGTTATTGAGTAATTTAACTCGAAAGTTTTTAGGCGAGAACTTTTTTGTTATAACGACTATATAGCTTGCATTTTGCGATGATATTGACATTTGATGTACTTTTCAGAGACAAATAACTAAAGTTGTCAGTTGTCATTATTTTCGAAAATTTTAAAAAATTAATGTACATAACACCTTTATCCGTTCATAAGTTTCTCTGAAATTAATAAGGAATTAGTGAATAAAAGTGTTAAGAAATTAAACATATTTTATTATTATTAAAACATTGTACAATTTTTAGGTAGTCGGACAGTTCTACGGTTTTGAGCCGCAGTTTGGTCATTTCCAAGTATGTTGTGATAATACGGCCTTACCATTCATTTATGAATGGTAATTGTTCTTTAAGATTTGCCAGTTTTCCTACACTTAGGCTGCCCTTGTTTTCATTAAACACCGTTAGAGCAATACAGTCGGAATTTATCTTATGTACATTCCTTTTCTTTAAAATATCGACTTTGTAAAATGGAGTCATTTCATCTAGTGATGTAATAGTAGCACCCATAGGTGCCATTTTATACCGTCGTGAAAATAAACCTTTTCATTGTTCAAGTTTTTCTTCCTGTTGTACAAATTGAGTTTTGAGGCAATTCCATCAATATCCTTGAAATGATCATATCTATGACAACGGCATCTTTGGGAGTTCTTAAAATTTCTCGGTACTGGTCCGGAACGTAGATGTTTTGATGTTTCCTTAAAATTTTCTCGACTCTGCCAAAGTCTCTGTCTGAATCTAAATATGAATGTTCCACCTCCGAAAATTTATGGTCGATAACTTTAAATTCTCTCTTTAAAATCAACAACTGGTAAAGTGTAATGATATTGAAGTTTTTATTTTGTCCACCACAGGAGTCGGGCCATATTATAATGTGATCGATCTTTTCTTGGAAATATTCATTGTAAATTTGTGAAAAGGTATTTAAGCAACTAGCAATTTCTAGGCTTTCACGGCTGGCCATATCTTCAGTCCACGTGAAAAAGAACGTTTTTTTTTTTCAGTATTCCTCAATGTATGTATGCCAAGGTTGTAAAACCACATTTGACGAAGGTAAAATGTTTTCGATGTACTTAATTTTAGCAGCGGCATGGTTTGCTGAAGATCTAAAGTAAGAAAGCAAATCGTTCTATCTACTGTAACTTTTGCTCCGTCACGCTTTTGTTGTTCGAAAGCTAGTTTGTAATTTTCTCCGTATTCTTTAGTATTATTTATTTATTTATTTATTTATTTTTATTTTTTTTAACCCAATAGATGTAATCATAGCGAACCCTATAATTCTTAAACGATAACCTTACAAACCCAAATGACCTTTGACTTGATTGGCGTAATTATCATACTTATTATTTTTTCCGCAGGAATTTCGGAATTCGCCAGATTTGCCTTAAACAATTTAATGCTCTTTCAAAATATTGGGTGGGCAGAAGCCATACCAGATATCAGTTTTGCTCTTGTCATAAAAATTTCTACGGTCCAGCCCTCTTCTACTTGTCAGCATAAAAATGTTTGTACAAAAATCAACACCGCAAAGCGTCGCTTTCCAGTATTTCTGATTTACAGACTAATTTGCTAGAATACTTTGGTAAATTCGTATTTTATTATTGCATTTTATATTGATAATGTTTTATTTTTAGAACATTATTAAAACTTGCCTGGGAAGAAATTGCCAAATGTGTTTACAGCAATTAGATACTCAAGTACCACCTCGACTCTTGTACCATCTCATACCATTTCGAAATTGAACCAAATGAATATATGGATTAAAACACTATAAGCACTATTTCCAAATATCAGCCAATTTATAAACATCTTACATGATTCATGAAATCGTTTATTCATTGCCATTTGTAATATCAGTTTACTACGACTGGCCATTTTCACTATAATAGTAAGAAACACTTAACACAACTTGTCATATTACTGTCAATATAACATAACTTTAAAAGCAAAGTGTTTTGGATTAAAACAATTTAATATCGCACAGTAATGGATAAAGGTCGTATGTGATCATGACACCTTTATCCATTAAATTATATAAAAACCATATGTACATAACACCTTTATCAAACATTAAAACGCATTTAGGAAAGGTTTATTATCCCAAAAACTTATTGAAATGATAGATTATAAGTTAAAATAGTTGTCTGTGTAGAAATCTCAAAATTTTCAAAAATGTCACATAACACCTTTATCCACTTAGCTCTTCAATTATTATTGTGCTTTTTTCAGATGTTATTAAATTCCTGATATTTTCGCAACGATTCTTCGGTAAAAAGCTTTACTTTTCCACTCTTTCCGCAAAAAAAAACGCTTCTTTCTTTCTGGAGACGCCATGTACTTGGTACTGTTGTGTGTACAGTGCTGCCAGTGGATAAAAAATTGACGTACTGGTATCTAAACAAAAAAGATACTAATTTAAAGAAAAAAGTACTGATGTAACTAAAATTGATGAGCGGGGGGGACAAATGCTAAAAAAATTATTTCGTTTCCCGAATAAATCGTTTAAATTAGGAGTTACAAAGTAAGCTAGTAAAACTTCATACAAAAAATGCACTAACACAATGAAAGTATCACTGACGTACTGATTGTGGTCAAAATGTACTGATTTCAGTATGAATGTGCTGACACTGGCAACGCTATGTGTGTACGAGAAAGAAAATGTGTCTCAGCGAAGCAAAGATCCGTGTTGGTAAATTTCACACACCACGCAGGGCCTACGCGCAGAGTACAGTGTTGCCAGATCTCGAGCTATCTCGGCGAATTGCTGAGCAACTAAATAAACTACCATGCTTGTTAATGAATTTCATAATTGCATCTGTTACAGGTATACCAATGAAAAGACTACTATATTCAATCTATTACCAGTAAAAATGGCATACGTGATTCTATCGCTCAACAACATTTGAATTTTTTAATGTTATTGTTGTATATAGACATGTACATTAGACCAACCCAAAAAAAAATCTTGTCATATTTTATGTCTCACCCTGTAAAAATGTTCCTTTTTATGTAGAAGAAAAAATGCTCTTTTGATTAAAAAAAAAATGAATTTTAAAATGTGCTACCACGCTTTAAAGTACGCTATTTCAATAATTTTGAGTTATCTACAAAAATTAAGCTGCGGGTTTCATCTAATAAATGTTTTTTAGTGCCAAAGTGGTTTGTCACTTTAAATATTATATAAATAATTGAAAATTATCGAGTAAAATTTTTTTGTAAGAAACCCGATAAAAAAAATCTACTTTAAAATGTTAAAAAATGGACAAAAGGAAAATCTCAAATAAATCTGTTTTAGGCCTGCCGAAAATACTTTTTCAATATGTTCCAAAGCATATCTAAACCAAAATTTACTATAATTACTTGCAAGCGAGCAGAAACTAGAGTGCGAAAATTAAAGTTTTCAGGGTGTATTTCACAATTTTACTAATAAAAGCACCAAAAATATATCATTAAAATTGTAAATAACTAATGAAGTTACTTAAATAATTTTTTTTTCCTGGAAAATTATATTAAATATAGAAAATATTGTTTTTTGATGCCCCGGGTTTTTAAGGATAGGTTTGAATTTGTTTAACTTATTCACCATTGTAAATAATTATTATTAATAATAATTTTTTAATTTATTATATATTTTTTTTGTTTTTGTACAGTTCTTTGTTTCTGCACTTTGTGTTATCAGTAAAGCTTGTTTTTGTTCTTCATCTATTGTAATAACATTATTAAATCGAGAAGTCAACGCAATTTGACATTCAGCAGCATTCGGGTATTTGTTTATCTATGGAATTCAGGCCATCATTATGTGTGTGGAAAAAATGTATGCATAAATTTTAAAGTTGTCAATGATTCTGCTGAATGTCAAATTGCGTTGACTTCTCGATTTAATAATGTTATTACAATAGATGAAGAACAAAAACAAGCTTTACTGATAACACAAAGTGCAGAAACAAAGAACTGTACAAAAACAAAAAAAATATATAATAAATTAAAAAATTATTATTAATAATAATTATTTACAATGGTGAATAAGTTAAACAAATTCAAACCTATCCTTAAAAACCCGGGGCATCAAAAAACAATATTTTCTATATTTAATATAATTTTCCAGGAAAAAAAAATTATTTAAGTAACTTCATTAGTTATTTACAATTTTAATGATATATTTTTGGTGCTTTTATTAGTAAAATTGTGAAATACACCCTGAAAACTTTAATTTTCGCACTCTAGTTTCTGCTCGCTTGCAAGTAATTATAGTAAATTTTGGTTTAGATATGTTTTGGAATATATTGAAAAAGTATTTTCGGCAGGCCTAAAGCAGATTTATATGAGATTTTCCTTTTGTCCATTTTTTAACATTTTAAAGTAGTTTTTTTTTGTCGGGTTTCTGACAAAAAAATTTTACTCGATAATTTTCAATTATTTATATCATATTTAAAGTGAAAAACCACTTTGGCACTAAAAAACATATTTTAGATGAAGCCCGCAGCCTAATTTTTGTAGATAACGCAAAATGATTGAAATATCGTACTTTAGAGTGTGGTAGCACATTTTAAAATTCATTTTTTTTTTAATCAAAAGAGCATTTTTTCTTTTACATAAAAAGGAACATTTTTACAGGGTGAGACATAAAATATGACAAGATTTTTTTTTTTTGGGTTGGTCTAATGTACATGCTTAAATCGTCTGCCAATTGTCAAATTCATTATTGTTTATCATAAATTTAATAGAAAAAGTAATGGCAGACGCTAACTAATTGTTCAACAACATTCAAATTTGTTTGCAATGTTGTTATTATTGCGTATAGACTTGTACATGCTGAAATTGTTTGCCAATTGTCAAATCATTATTTTTTATTATAAATTTCATGAAAAAACAAATGGCAGACGTTAACTAATCGTTCTCAGGGATCTGTCACTACCTCCCGGTCTAAGAGTGGAGTGCAAATATAGTACCAACATTTTTTTCGTTGTGGAAGTAGTGAATCCTTGGGCAGCGATTTTTAAATAAATCTTGGTACAATTTAAATCTGCCTAATACGTATCTAAGTTCTTTTACTGTAGAGTTTATACCGTAGGTGTAATGGCAAGTTAAACATAAGAAGTAGAATTGCAACATCGCGTGTGCCAGTTGACTAAAATGAAATAATAGAGCTGGGATACTTCAGTAGTCGAGTACCGACAGGCGGGTTTTGCTGTAGCTGGGTTGTCATATCTCTCGCGCTACGTGGATGTACATGTCTAATCCGCAATTACACGCACTGTATGATGATCCTATGTCTATTAATGAATATTCTTAAATATTCTAGCTTGCGTGCCGGTATTATTGAATGATTTTAAAAAATAATGTGTTATAAGATGATCGTCATAATAACTGAATGGTAAAAAAAATGCGTTTGTATAATTTGTATGGTTAAAAATGTATTATTGAAAAAATGTGTTATACGTACAAAATCTAGCTCCATCATTCGTTTTAATTCAGATCAACTTGTGTCCTTGTAAAACACTGCAGTGTCATCTGCGAAGCCAATATTTCCTACAGTTGGTGGTTTAAACGATTGATTAATATACTTACGTGTTAAATAGTACAGCGATCAACACTGCACTTTTCGACACTCAGTACTGCGTTTTTTTTCTGGAATTATTATATCATTTACATTCACACGTTGCATCCTACTTGTTACTACATTTTGAAGAAAAATGTAGTATAGGTTTTGCATTTTACCAGTGGACCATCGAAATCCGAAAAAAACGTCGGATCGAAATGAAAGTCATATCTATCGACTCGAGAGCGAATTTAGAAAATTCCGTCCGTCGGTCAGTCGGTCTGTCGGTTTGTCGGTCGGTCTGTCTGTCTGTCACGCTCCGCCTCCCTAATCCGTTTTCGGATTTCGATGAAACTTGGGAGGTTAATAGTAGGCCTTTAGAAAACCTTAACGCTGAAAACTCGGCTCCGTTCGGAAACCGGAAGTACCCGATATATACGTTTCAAATTTTTCGGTAAAAATTGAATAACTCGGTAACGGGCAGTCGGATCGAGATATTTCAAAAACGAGATGGTGCCGCTGGCAAAGATCTACAGATAAATATACCGGAGACAATGTCGAAGAACAAATGGAAATTGGATTTTCTTGCAAAAAACTGGTTTTCTCGAAATCGGGCTAGGAAGCACGATAACTGTCCAGGATATTAATCGATTTCGATGAGACTTTGTGGGATAGAAGGTGCACGGCCACAAATGAAGCCTATTGCTGGCGGCCAGAATCCGTTGACCGCAAGAATTTTTTCCAAGGCCGAGCATGATTTTCCAAAGAAATTGATAACTCCCGAACCGAAGGTCCGATTTTGATTTTCAAAAATGGCGTTTGTAGGGCTCGATTAAGTCTATTAGGTGACGTTTGTGAGAAATTTGACAAAATAAAAGCGAATCTACAAATCCTGGAAAACTTCGTTTTTTTGATAAATTCTACAAATACCGAACAGTTTCCTAATAAAAATCGAAAATTAAGTATTCCGTAGTCCAATCTCTATAACCGGTATAAGGCACGGACGTTTTCGGACAAAAAAATCTGAAGTGGAGTTTTTTGGAAACATTAAAAATAAACGAGTTATTTGCAAAGATGCATGAGCAGAATATAACCGATGCCCTTTCTGTATTTCAAAACGTAGTTAGCCTTTACTTTAGTCAATGCAAAAAGAGAAATAAAAGAAAAATAAAACATGTCAAAATGTACTGAGTTATCCTACAGGGATAAGAAGCATATCAAAATGTAGGTTAGCTTGTTAAATAACTTGTCAGTTAATTCAATGGTACAGGGTGGACCAAATTAGACGGGATTTGGGGTTTCCTCTAAAACTATGGCAGATAGATAAAAACGGAATTTTCCCAACTCCTCAAAAAAATATTCTCCAAGGAGGTTGAAATGTTTCCTGAATTCTTCCAATTTGAAGCAAGAATTTCTCAACTCGACCACGGTATTGGGGGTGCCCTCTCCCCCATAGCGACACCTCTGTGCGATATAACCTTTATTGTTCTTCGTCGTACTTGTTTTCGACATAGTCTGAATATTATGATCTCTTATAAGCCTCAATGCGTGTCTTTTTGCTGCTTACTTAGGAATACTAATATCTTACAGTATCAAATGCTTTAGCTATGTCGATGAAGATACAAAGCGACTTTTTACTCTTATCGAGTGATTTATAAATGTTGGAAGCCAAGTTAGCTATTGCATCTTCAGTTGACATACCATCTCGAAAACTATATCACTACATCAATCAAGGGCGGATCTCGACCTTGAGTGTGGTTTTTAGCCGCGTGCTGAACATTTTTTGCCTCGAAAATTAAAATTGATGAGCGGGGGGGGGGATTTTTTTTATAAACACAACTAAATATTATATAAATACCAAAAATATAAAATAAAATGATAAAACTCTAAATTTTTAAAACGAAAGTTGATGGCTAACAGAAGCTTGGGGGGGGGGAATTACCCCATTACCCCCCATAAATTCACGCTTGTCGACAATATGTTATAATTATTGAGGTATTTTATTTTTCTTTTCTTCCTTTTTAATAAAACAATTTTAGATTGCATTATTATTATTTATCGCGGCTAAATGGTTAAGCCAAAAGCCAACTAATTGGAAAAAGAAATTGTTTTAATTTGCATGGGACCAACTAAATTAGGTCAAAAAAAGTAAAATGAGCATATATAATCGAAGGTTTAATAACATTGGAGTTATTTCTTAGTTTGTTGGGTATTTTGCCACTGTAAAAATATTTAAAAATTTTGATGAAATAAACCTCTGCGCCAAAAGGATCAGACAGAGGTTGGTTTTTATACTTCTATTACAAAATGTCTCACACCTAAAAATATATAAACTGAAACAAAATTGTTAAATGATAAATTGAAAAATTAAAACGAAGGCAGTTGACGTTTCGGAAAATAGTTCTTTTTCCGTTATCAAAACTTTTACTTTTGAGAATGTCAAACCAGACAGTTTGTTGTTTATGTATTTCCATAGTCACGTGAGACATTAAATTATATTTATTTTATTTTTACTTACTTCGTCTCTGAGGATCGGCAACCAGCTGGTACAGAAATCTACAGAATAATTAGAAACACATTTATCCTCATTTAATAAAATAATAGCGGATTCCTTAAGTTTTCTTTTAGTTGAGTTGCTTTCTTTTTCCAAAATTTTCGCGGAGTCCCATTGGATCCTATGATTGTTATCCCACGCATGTTCACAAATTTTTGATTTTTGAAATTGTCCCTTTCTATTACATTTTGTAATAGAAGTATAAAAACCAACCTCTGTCTGATCCTTTTGGCGCAGAGGTTTATTTCATCAAAATTTTTAAATATTTTTACAGTGGCAAAATACCCAACAAACTAAGAAATCATGAACATGCCACAAATAATAAATTATAAACAATATTGGAGTTATATTAAAACAACGCTGGAAACGCACCATATCAATTCTCCACGGATTTCAGTTTTGTTATGCCTTCTCCACAACAGCTAAACCCTGAGGATTAGAATATATTATTCAAAACAGAAGCGTGTGTGTTGGGGTTGGTTTTGTAACAAAAATTGCTGTTTCTTATTTCCTGAGGCAGGACGCAATTACAGTAGACGACTTGGCTTGGTAGCGCCTACTGTCGCGTAAAGACAACGTGAGGGTTCCCTGACGTTCTATTAACTGTATATAGAAGAGTATAGGAGAAGTAATGTCACCAGGTGAGACAGGTGAGTGGAATTTTATTGCCTACATCCTACACATATAAAAAAGAAGGTTATAAAACAACACATAAAGTAGAAATGTAAAATTGATCGTTTGCAGGACTGCTTGACCCAAATAATACAGCAAAATTATAGCGGAGTAAAAATAAATGTCTTTAAAAAGTAGTCTATATTACAGTGTAGACCAAATTAGATGGGATCTGGGGTTTTCTCTAAAACTATGGCAGATAGACAAAAACCAATAGAGCTCGATTTTCGAGAAACAAACAGTGGCGCACACCGCGATCGTCTATCTTTTTCGACCACCGAGCTACAGGGCGTTTTAGGAAAATTGGCATTTTTTTATAACCTTTATCTCAATTACGAAGTGTCGAATCAAAAATCGAGTAACACATTCTCAAGGCACTTTCTTGAGTACAATCCGATGCTGATAAGAAGAAAATTATGCATGCCTCAGTTTTCGAGACATAGACATAACTTGTGTTTTTTTAAAATTATTTCAATAGCTATAAGTGATAGCTCATATCACCTTCGACCTTCAATATCTCGAAATTTAGGATATTTTGGGCTTTGTGGCCTTAAGCACTTTTGATTAGGAAGTTATGGACTATAACATATCAAATTTTGTACTTTAACGAGATCTAGAAGTAGATTATATTTTCATCTTGTTCCGTCGAAGGGTTGGGGGGTAAATGGAGGTAAATTTGGGGAAAATAGGTAAATCAAGCAGGTAAGAGCCCATAAAATTAGTATTTAGTATATACAAGAGAAGCTAAGGTCTCAAAAAAAATTTTGGCATTAGCCACTCCCATTACCACCCCTACCCAATTATTAAAGGGGATGAAAAAAAATTGTGATTTAGTGTGTGTAGAAGAACCAGAAACCTCAAAATGTTTTTTTACTTCATCCACCCCCACTGCCACCCCCTATCACCACCCCCACCCCGCTACCGATGTGGGGTATCGTTTTATGGGTTTTTGGGGTAGAGGATTTCAAATATTATATTATTAAAGTTCCATAAAGAATTATTTTCACATACGAAATTTTTTCGTTGTGAGTGACTTGGATAAAAAATCTGGATGTGGAAGTAGTGATTCCTTGGGCAGCGGCTTTTTTTACTTGTAGTTGCTATTGACTATTCCTATACAATTTTGTATTGTCTGTTAAGGAAAATAAATTATTTATTATTGTATTTATTACAGGTCTGTCCACATTTCAGCTATATCCAATGGATTCATTATACATTCCAGAATTTATATTCAAAACAATCAAAGATATTTTCATAGTTATAAGGATAAGATCGTGAAAATTTCTTAACATGACCTGATTGATCATATTTTCGAAAAAGTGCACACAAGTAAACGAATTTGTGTTTCAACATTCGAAAAGTATGCATTTTTTCCGAATACAGCTTCCAATATATTTGTCCAGAAAATCAAAGCAAGAAAATTAAAATGATTTGAGATGTACTTTTTTTTTAATCCACGTTACTACAACTTAATAAACCATAATAATCATGAAGCGCACGTAGTTTTTAACAGTTCTCAGTGAAGAAAGAATTTATTTGAAGGGCTTTTATTTTTTTCTATATTTTTCATTGCTACGATTGAGTTTGGACATAATTATATATATATATATATATATATATATATATATATATATATATATATATATATATATATATATATATATATATATATATATATATATATATATATATATATATATATATATATATATATATATATATAAGTACATTTTTCCCATCCATCCTTTGCTTGTATTGTTTAAAACAAAAAAGCTATTAGAAAGCTAGAATGTTCATCTTTTAAATGAACCCACATTCATATACAGTGTGTCCCAGGATAGATGTAACAAGAGGTGTAATGGACCAAAAATTTTAGAATTTTGGAATGGTATTTGGGGATTGAGTCCTGCTTGTTGTAAAACTAAAGTATACCAAAAATGACTTGATTTGGTGTTCTACAGGGTGTTTTATAAGCAAAGTTGTAAAAATCACCATTAATAAAGTACCTTTATTTTTCAAAATATGAAAAAATTCCACTAAGAAAAGTTATTTAGAATGCAATTTTATACCACTATACAAATTTCAGGAATATAAAATTATTTTTTGCGAATTAAGAGTTGAATTCATATTTAAAGTTGTGTAGGAGCAAATGTTAATCATCTCAAAAAGTAGGCTATTGGTAAATAAAAAATTGAATATACGAGATGTAAGAGGGTATAATGTTAATCGAACTAATTGTAAAACAAGAAACAAATACTAACAGAAGATTAATGAGGTTTAAAAATCATAACAAGTAATAAATGTCAAAAACATAACAGATTCACAAACAAATTAATTATTGACCAATACAAAACAAAGTTTACAATTTTTTTATTATTCGACGTAGCTACCACCCACATCCACACACATTTCGATCCTTCGCCTGAAGTCCTTAAAACTGTTTCGAATATGATCTAACGGTATGGAGTTTACGGCATTTGTAATTCTCTGCTTCAATACTGTTACATCGTTAGGAAGTGGTTCGGCGTAAACCAACTGCTTGAGGCGACCCCATAAAAAGAAATCCAATATTGATAGGTCTGGGGATCTTGCCGGCCACTTGATCGGTCCATTCCTGGCAATCAAATTTTCTCCAAAATTTAAATTCAACCACCGATTAACCATTTCTGTGGAGTGGCCATCATGTTGAAAATGGACTAAAGGCATATCTCTTAAAATATTTAAATGTTCTTCAGAAAATCTTTCAAGAAGCTGTAAATAAGTGTGCTGGTTTAACCTTCCCTCAATGAAATAAGGTCCAATAACTCCAACGTGATAAGAAACGGCACACCACACATTCACTTTTTTATAATATTGTCTTCTACAATGAATTCTATAATTTGGATTTTCAGAAGCCCAAAACCGACAATTCTGAAATGAATCAACACCATTGGTTGTGAATGTGGATTCATCTGAGAAAATTATGAAATGATGAAAAAATCTCTCTTCCATGATTTTTTCTCCAATGGTCAAACAAAAATCCAACCTACGGCCGTCATCTCCCTCTTCAAGCGTATGTTTATAAGTTGCTTTATATGCCCTAATTTTCTTTGCCTTGTAAATTCTTTGGAGTTCCGACTTGCTAATAGTAATAAGAGCTGATCTCTCTCTTAGTGGCATCCTAGGATTTTCTATAACATAGACATGAGCTATAATAGCCCCAACATTGTCTTCATCATATGCTTTTATTTTTCTTTTCATGTTAAGAACACTACTAGTAGCCAGAAACTTGTTAATTATTCTCATAGCCTGAGTACATGACAAAGCAGTGTTTGGAAATTTCAAATTAAATTGGCTTACCACTTCTCTTTGCAAGTTTTCACCGCCAATTCCGTAGCATTGCACAATATAATTTTTTTCACGTACTGTGAGTACCATTTTCACTTAATTTTTTATGCTTGGTTCGTTAATTTGAAACAGAAATTAAGGATAATATTGACTACGTTTGAGAGATATGTCAATAATAAATGATAAATGTGTATCCACTGCTTTTCTCATAGCCTACTTTTAGCTTCCACATAACTTTAAATATTAATTCACGAAAAATAATTTCTATGCAGTTTTAATTGAATAGTTCAAAATAAAATACTAATTTATTGAAAAAATGGGAAGTTTCAAAAAAATAATTTCATATTCCTGAAATTTGGTATAGAGGTATAAAATTGCATTCTAAATAACTTTTCTTAGTGGAATTTTTTCATATTTTGAAAAATAAAGGTATTTTATTAGTGGTGATTTTTACAACTTTGCTTATAAAACACCCTGTAGAACACCAAATCAAGTCATTTTTGGTATACTTTAGTTTTACAATAAGCAGGACTCAATCCCCAAATATCATTCCAAAATTCCAAAATTTTTGGTCCATTACACCTTTTGTTACATCTACCCTGGGACACACTGTACATATATAGATTGAACAAATTCTGATTTAGTGATTGTAATTCAGTGAATCGGTGTCACAGTCAGGCGCATTCATGTGCGCACACGCATGGATCTCGCTCCGAGTTATAACGTTACACTTGACTTTTTTTTTCGGGAAACCGTGATTTTAGCGATAAATTTTGTTAGGATATTTTTTGTTCATAAATACGTAACCTATCCATCTATATTTCTTATTTTTTCCTAGCTTGACTTAATTTCAAAATTTTGAAAAAATGGATGGAAAAAAATAGTTTCTCACTTTTTTTTTATGTTCTGCATCCGAGCGAAATATAAACTTTCCAGGATATTGTTCTATACACTTTCACGAACTCATTAAAAAAAATTATTCATTTTGCAAGTTTTTGTAAGTAAATATCTTCATCGACTGGGCAATACACTTTTTGTCTCCTTTTGGGGGCTAATAAAGATAATTCCCTTTCAGGAAGTTACGACGTTATATGACCGGAGAAATGCACCAGTATATAGGTGGTTCTTGACCGCCCCTCGTATTTCCCAATTATTTAACTAATCATATTTGGGCCAGATCAGATAAAAGCTGCATCGAAAGCACGCTTCCCACGATCAATAAAGTCGAGAGGACAGGCATGTCCGTTGACACCAGGCATTATGACATTAAACGTATCAAACAACCATAACAAAACGGCGGTACCTGCATTATTCGAGACCTTTTCAAAAACCAATTTCCACAGTGCGAACTTTGGCGTAGGCGTAACTCGGCGACATTCATTGATCCTGTATCCTGCTTTCTGTCCTTATCACGGCAGTAGGATCAACATGGCGGCCACCTGAACAAGTGAACACCGACGTGCACCGTTCCAATATGTTGTCGTTCTATGAAGTTGATTGTCGTTTACTTTAATGCCATTATTACACCGATGTTCGGCTTTTGATCTTAGTGTGTTTGCGCAAGTCCGGTTTACTTTGACAGTGATTTTGTGATTGTTTATTTAAAGTGCACATATGCTCATAAGGACCACTTCGGTGTTATCAGATTGTTATCTCTGGTACGTATTTGGTTAGGTAGATAATGCTGTGGGTATGTTAACTGAATTTGGGAATGTCGTTGAGTTTCAAATTTCACGAGAGACAGTATTTAAAAATGGTAGTATTGTTTGTTATGTTTTAAATAATATGAATACTTTAAGTGGTCCAGAAATAATTATGGATTTTCAAATCCAGACAGTCTTCAAATAGCTTTGTTAATTTAGGAGAGATGAAAACATTGCAGATACTAAGACTGCGGACGTTTTTTCAAATCATGTCCTGAATTATTTCGAATTATTTTCCATTAGGATGTTTACGTGCTCCTATACAGGATAATTCAAGTTAACTACATTAATAGTCCATCCGTCAGGTAATTTTAGGTGGAATTAACTCGGGAAGTTTTGATATTTGGTATAATTCTAGAGATAGGTGTCTAGTACTAAGATTCACATTTTGCACAAAGCTAGCACTGCCGCTCGCGCCGCCATATTGGCAAGATGGCCTCCAAAAACGTTTTTTTTCAAATACCTCCGTTACTGTATGTTCTACAGTCAAAATACCTATAACCAAAATTAAAGAGTAGGAAATTTTCTATAAAACATGTCATACGTATGTTTTCTCTAAAATCAACGGCTTAGGTACAGCAGTCGAGTGAAGTTGAAAATGTTCGTTTACTTTCGTCTAAAGGCGTTTTTTTGTGACCGATTTTTCGAAACTTATGTGTTTTAGAACGGCAGAGAGCTGTTTTTGTAAAACCTTTGTCCAATTTCATCTTGGGTCAGTGGCGTAGCTTTTATTTTTTATGAACATTCAATTTTAAAAGAAAAATTATCAATAAATTGGATAAAAGCAAGAGTTGATTCGTTTTAATACATAGGGTATTTCACGAGGAAATGGACCTGCTTTAATGGCAGATAGAGGACACATAGGGCAATAATAATCACCCATAGAGAAAGCTAGTTTTGCCCTCGTTGCTGAAATACACGGTGTTTTAGTATTTTTGCCAAAATTTCTTTTGATTGTTACTTTCTAAAGGAATGGAATAATAAGTTCATATTTGGCACATATAATACACTAGGGATCCTGAATAAGTGCTTGCATCACACACAAAAAAAAATCCAGGTCCGGACTCGAGAAAAAATGTTTTCGTTGTTCTTCAAGAAAACAATACCCTGTATATATTTTTTTAAATTTCAATATTAAATTCGAAAAGTACATAAAAAACTGAACAAAAGGTTTCATTAATTTTTTTGCCACACTTTTTCCGCATTCAAAATAAATTAAAAACTAGTAAAACAACAACATAACTTACTTATTAACAACAACAATAATGGTAACTACTAAACTGCACAAAATAATGTAAATAGCAAAAGATTAACAAGCTATCAGCAGAATAATTATTATACGAAAAACAAAAAAATCAGATATTTAGATATTGTTATAAACGTATTTACAAATTAGAATCATAATTAAATTTTATATTCAAAATCCCCCCTCAGCTTTAGTACATTTTCTGGTGCGGTTCACGAGATGTCCGATTGATTTTCTTATCACATCTGTATTGTTTCTAATTTCGTTGCAGTAATCAACAATCCTTTGAATTAACTGATCCCTGTCATTAATGTCCACATTGTGGACCTTACTTTTTAAGTGACCCCATAAAAAATAATCTACAGGGTTGAAATCTTGAGACCTTGCCGGCCATACATGGGAACCTCCCCGACCAATCCATCTGCTTGGATATGTATCATTTAAATGATTTCTAATTTGGTTGGAGAAATGCGGTGTGGCTCCATATTGTTGAAAGAACATACCTCGGATATTTACATTTTCTAAAAGATTCGGTAATATATGTTGTAAAAAATTAAGATAAACGTTACCAGTTAGTGGTCCTTACAAGTGACCGCCTACAAGTCCAACCCAAACGTTGAAAGAGAATCTATGTTGTGAACGGCATTCACGTTTTCCATGTGGGTTTGCCTGAACTCACATGTGAGCATTTCCAGAATTATTGATACCATCCCTTGTAAACTGCGCTACGTCTGTAAATAAAGTTCTGGAACGTACTCGTTGATTTTCAGCGACCAAAAGTCAGGCGACTGACTTCTTCGTCTAGTGCAAGACGTACTAATTGAATATGGTACGGGTAAAAATAGTCTTTTTTCAATATCTAGTGTAAGGAACACCAATCACAGAAATAATTTTTCGGGTACTTAGACTTGAATTTTGATTAACCATATGTAAAATATTATTTTCTAAATTTACTACTTGCCTTATGTTGCGTTCCGCAATTGCAGCTGTAGAAAACTTGCCATGTTCTCTGAAATACTGATATACGGACCCAAGTTTTATGGTCAGGGCGTCGTCTGTTAGGAAACCGTCTTTGATATTCCCTCTCTGCTGTCCCGCCATTTTCGTTACAATATCCATAGGTCAAAATTATGTCAGCATATTCTTCGTTTGAAAACTGGTACTGCATTTTTGAAATATTAAATAAATAGTTGTATTAAATAACGAAAACTATTAAAAACTTATAAACAAATAATATAACGCTACTATGATCAATAGTGACAATTTTAAACAAATTAGTTAGTTGTCCCTATTAATAAATGCGTTTTATGACAATATCTGCTTTTTTTGTTTTTCATAGTTATTTTGTTGTTACCGTTCTTATTATTAATAGGTATGTTATGTTGCTGTTTTAGTTCTTAATAAATGAGGGGAATGAAATAGATTCTTGGTTCATTATTCTATTTATTTTACCCCCTCCGTAAAAATTGGCAATAAAAACATAATAATTATTATTGCTGAGAAAACAGTAAATGACTGGAATTTATTTCGAATGCAGCAAAAGTGTGGCAAAGAAATTAAGGTAGCTATTTTATTCAGTATTTTATGTACGAAATTTTAAAAAAATATGTACAGGGTATTGTTTTCTTGAAGAAAAACAAAAACGTTTTTTTCGACCCGGACCTGGATTTGTGTGTGTGTGTGTGTGTGATACAAGTACTTATTCAGGATAACTAGTGTATTATATGTGCCAAATATGAACGTATTGTTCCATTTCTTTACAAAGTAACAACCAAAAGAAATTTTGGCAAGAGATGACATTTTACATTTACTATAAACCCAGGCAACAAGGTGCCGTCATTATGACGTCGTTTTTTCGGCATTAATTACGTCAATTTCACCTTCAGCATGACGTAAAAATGACGTGGAAAAGACGGCACAATGTCACAGCCCAATGACGTCATACATATGACGCCAATATGACGTATTGGTAATCAGTGAATTTTGCGATAAGGGATGGAAACCTCTCATTATAATATTTTTCCACAATTATTAATAAAGTTTTTGACGAAAAAAAAACCGGAATGTGCAGGGATCGAACCGCCGACCTCTTGACTCACTAACACTTAACTCGCTGAACCATTGAACATCTTTATTTGAATATGTTTAAAAGCTGTATACCTAGTTAGAAATAGTAAAACAAAATTATTATTACTATGTGGCAAAAATTGGACTAGTCACTAAATACTTCTATTTATTTTTATTTTATAATGACGTCAAAATAATGACCTAAAAGAAACGTGTATTTGACGTCTTCATGATGACGTCAGAAATACGTATTAAATATCACGTCTCTGGTACGTCATTAATTAATGACGTCCAAATAATGACCTAAAATAAACGTGTATTTGACGTCTTCATGATGACGTCAGAAGTACGTTATAAATATCACGTCTCTGGTACCTCATTTATTGGGACAATGACGTCGGCGACGAAAAATCACCTTTAAAAGACGTCATAATGACGTCACCCTGCTGAATGTATCTGCATCTTCTGTAGCCTGGATAACAGTGATCGTCGGAGTTGTTCTGCGATTTTCGTGCTATTTTCTGCTGGACTGATGATAGCCGTCGAAAACAATTATTGCATTTGATTGATAGTGTTGTTTTACCTACTCTCTATAATTAGTGCAAATCGAACCAATGTTTTATTTCGGTTCCAAACAACTCTATGCATCAGGTATTCACCGGCAATTATATAAACTTTATTAGTCTCAAAGACATATTCTGCAATTGGCAAAAAAGATTTATACAATATAGATTTAACAGTTTTTCTCATTCTGTTTTCAGAAAACAAGGGATGCGGAGCCAATGCCTGCAGATGCTGTTCAAGCTCCTCGTCTGTTTGTTTTGAAACGCAGTCTCTAAAAAATAAGTAATGGGTCAGTTGGCACTACAGTTTAATAAATTTTGATACTTTCATTACACCTAGAGTAGTAGTACTTTCTCTTTGCGTCTCAATCTCACATAGCCAAAGTTTCTCTCATAGAGCAGCGATTTCTTAAGTCTATCGTGTCGTTTTTTTTTTTTGGCGTAGAACCAGTTCAAACATATTAGGTTCCTTTGAGTATGTCACCGGGCATATGAAATCATATTTTACGACATTTTTTTGTGGTCTCGAACTTTTTAAATCAATAAAAAGTGAAAAAAATGTATTTTTAAAGAAAATTGTTTTTTTTTGTTTCCACCGCTATATCTTTAAAACTATTAAAGGTACCGAAATTTGTTTTGTGTCAAATTAAAGCACACACTGTAGCGCTTTTACCAATATAAACGGTTTGGGCACAATTCGCACTTTCATTTCTCTAAAAATCAAATAAACTAAAAATACATATTTTGTGTATTGAAATCTTCACCAATCGATAAACTTTTTTATTTTTGAAAATATTTGCATACATGCAGCGAAGAAAATAAAGCCTAATAATCACAAAAGTTTTTGAAAAAATATGTTTTTGCCTAAAGTGTACCGTTTGGCAACAGCGATTTTTTTTATCAGCGCTAAACGCGACATTGGGACGCAATTAATACACCTCGCATGCAGGTTGGTCCGATTAGTCGCGTAGAAGTAGCGTTAGTTGAATCTAGATTAATATATGGCATTCTAGGTTGGGGTGGAGTTGCTTACTGTCATCTAAAAAATTAGATATCATTCAGAAAAAATGTGCCACCCCCTCTCAGGGGGTGGCACTTAAAAAATATATATATTTATTGGAGCTGTAATAGAATCAAATTTTAAGAAGAAAAGGTTCCATGCAATTTTTCACATAAATTGATAGTTTTTAAGTTATAACGACTTCAAAATTGCGATTTTAGCTTAAAATAAAAGCTTTTTAAAAAGGTATTTTCAAACGGCTTTCGTCAAGTATCTCGAAAAGTATTACTTTATCGAAAAAAATGTTAAAGACCAATTACAGAAAGCACCCTACAAACTGGGAATTAATTATATTTTTTGTTTATTGATGTAGGATTAATAATTTCGGAAATATTTAAGTTTATATTTGGTATCCAAGAGTTTCGAAATTACCTTTAAAGTTTAAAATGCATTTTTTTCTAAAGCAAGTGCTTTAAATGAGCAAAAAAGAATTTGACCATTTAGGTAATGCTACATTTTAACGAAAAACTGTATTTGAGATATTTTTTTTAGATTATTGGCTAATTAGAGTAACAAAACGAGTAAAAAATAATTTGAAAGCGCAATTAATTGTCTTTAATTTCCTTTCTTAGCATGCGTCACAATTTCTGAGGTATTTAACATTTAAACTGCATTTTTCGTCTTATGAACGTTCGGATGCCATTTGTAAACTCATATCTCCGAAACTATTAAATCTATGTAAATAAATAAACAAGCGAAATTCATTATTATTAGTTTATGAGCTTTATTTTTGGTCTCTACACATTTTTGAACAAAACTAATATTTATTGAGATATTTGGAATAGGAAAAAAAAATACGTTTTATCGAAAATACCTTTATAGTTTAAACTGTATTTTTTCTAAAGCAAGTGCTGTATATGAACCAAAAAATTTGAGCATCTACGTCATGCTGTATATTAATGAGAAACCGTGTTTGAAATTAATTTTTTTTTTTTTAATTACTGGCTAATTACAGTAACAAAATGGCGACGTTGTTATTAAAATAATGTGTAGACGGACATTGCTTCGGTCATAACTTCTTTGTTTTTTATGCTACATAAACAAATAAAAAAATAGTTAAGAGCTTAATTAATAACCTATTATTGTATCCTTGGCGTAGGTGTCACAGTTTCTGAGATATTTAACTCTCACTCTAAATAGTTATCTTACGAACACTTGGATGCCAAATGTAAACTTAAATATCTCCGAAATTATTAATCCTACATCAATAAACAAAAAATATAATTAATTCCCTGTTTGTACTTTCTGTAATTGGTCTATAACGTTTTTTCGATAAAGTAATACTTTTTGAGATACTTGACGAAAGCCGTTTAGAAATACCTTTTTTTAAGCTAAAATCGCAATTTTGAAGTCGTTATAACTTAAAAACTTCAATTTATGTGAAAAATTGCATAGAACCTTTTCTTCTTAAAATATGATTATACTTCATATATTTTTTAAGTGCCGCCCCCTCAAAGGGGGTGGCATCCACCCCCTATAAATTAACAAGCCCCCGCTCAATATAGAAACTTTTCTGTGAAACATTTACTATTATACTGCCAAAAATGAACGAAATCCATTCAATATGACATTACTTCGAAGTTTTTTTTACCTCTAGGTACTGTACTACTACCACCTGTCTTTTTATTATTAAAAGGAGACTTATTTAATATTTATTATACAATTTCTTAATATTAACAACATATGATCAATACTACTGTACAATATATGAAATATTGAACAATAATATTGATCCCCTAGATGCTTTTGATCACTACTGGTTTTGTACCTATTGATATAAGTTAAACTATTATATACTCCCCGACCGGGATCGTCAGATCGTTGCAGTCGGCAGGCTTGCTACAGCCGAGCGCGCAAGAATATGACTTTGGCCCGTTAAAAAAAATCGCTGACTCAATACTATGAACGGGACATGAAAAATTTTTATTCTAAAAACTTTTTTCAACTATTGGCTTCAATTTGTACGCAGCATGTATATACAAATTTTCATAAATAAACTTTTTTCTCGATTGCCTAAAATTACGTTACTGAAAATAACAAGTTTGAGTTTCCTATTATTTTACCAACTTAAAAAAAAATAAATCGGGTTCACGTGGGACGTTGTTCGAAGCGCTATTGTGTCTACTTTAATCTAAAAAAAAAATAGCTTGATAGCACAAATATTTTCAGAGATATAGCGGTGGAGACATTAAAAAACATATTTCATTAAAAATCTATTTTTTTGAGTTTTTCCGAAATAAAAAAGTTCTCGACCACCGAAAAATGTCGTAAAAAACGATTTCGTGTACACGATTATCTTACTAAAGAATCCCACTAAGTCTGGTTTGGTTCTACGCCGGTTTTTTTTTTCTCGAAAACTAAGCGACTTTACTTCCAGATTTTACTCTACTATCAATCATATTATTTATCCCAACTTTACCAATTTCTTGCGCCTTAAAACAGTTTATTGGTTCATTTCCAAGAATTCCTGAGGAAATAGACATTATTTCGTTTACGTCTGGGAAAGGAAGGTGTTGCGTAAGCCAAGCCAACAGCTCTTGCACATCATTATCTCGAGTAACACATGAACTTCTCATATCCACATGTTGTTCTGTAAATGCAAAAGAATCGTTGCAAAATCTTTCAGTCTCATCGCATACGTTGTGCAAATTCACAATTCCCAATGTCTACATTGTTAACACACTATCCGTTATTCCTCGTCCATGAGTAAGCCCTCCAATAGCTTTCATCGTCTTCATTAGTGTTTGTTCAATGGTCATATCTGACCAAGGACCATACCAATACTTATTGGTGTGTCGGACTGTGAAAAAGCCATATGTTGTAAATTTAGCTCATCAGGAGGATATCATATCTTGCAAATATAAGTGACACGATTTTAGGAAAAGTAAAATGAATATGTTTACTTTTAATCGACTGTAGTGTCTAAACTATTGATTTTACAAAAAGGTGAGCGGACTCCAGCAAACCAGCCTCATTTAAATTTTCACGTTGAATAAAATTGCCATATCGTGGCCGAATGTTCGAGGAAACCAGACCTTTAGAAACTCAAAATCTGTGACGTCGGCGCCGCGACCTATAGAAAAGATATTCAATTTTGATTCTTTTGGCCATTTTTGGTGTTTTCTATTTTTTTCCAAGATGGCGGATTGACCAATACATATAGCACAGGTCTATATTTTTAAGAATTTTATTCCAAATAAGCCAGTATTTTTAAAATTCCCATCCGATATGCTAGTACAAGATAAATTGAAAATGCGTGAAAGCGCGTCAAAAAGTGCATATAACTTTTGACGCGCATGGAATTTTTGGGCACAAATAATTTTTTCGTAATAATACATAAGAATCAACAATAAAATTTCAGGTGGAATGTTGTCGCCGAAAAAAATAAAATTAACTCAATTCGACTGTACTATAATGTGGGGGTAATCGAAAAAAGTATCTCCAGACATCGAATTTCATCAAAATTCGCATATTTTGATGAAATTCTTTTTAATTCTCAACAACTTTTCATAATACATTTTTCCTATATCTTTAACGCTACGTAAAATATAGAAAAATATCATTTTTAAGTGGACACGGGGTGTGTTGGTGTGACAATTGAAGATATATTGAAAAACTTTTCCAATAGTTCAGTTTACTTTTCAAATTTAACAGAGACTTTAACAAAGATTGCCGTGGAAACAAGAAATTATGACAATTGTCATTAAAAACGTCAAACGTATACATGTATTTAATTTTTCTCTTGCACAATGGCTGAACAATGGTTGGGTCTCAAGTCTCAATGATAAAGTGGACATAATAGACTTACTGGCGAAAATACTCGTTCTATCAGAGCAGTAGGTCGAGAGTTTATTGCGATCAGGGCCGCCGACAGGTGGAGGAAGGTGGGGATAAATCCCCGGGGCCCGGGCATCCGCAGTTGGCCAGGAGCTCCGATTATATTACGTCATATTGACTACACTCAAAGAAATGGTCAACTAACAATATCGTTAATTTTTTTAAACTAAATTATATTGATGGTATTTTTAAACAAAAGGTGACTGTTATTTTAATTAATGAAAAGTTGTCGTACAACAAAACAAACATTAACTTAAAAAATAGATGAATAACACTTATTTTTTTCGTCTGACTATTATTTTATTGAATTCTGTCAAATTAAACTAGATAATGGTATATTTTATTTTTAACTATTGTCGAATTGTAATTGTAAACCCAGTAGCAGTTTGCTCTACTATTATAGTTGACAGATAAACCAATATTATTGTAGAGTTAACCCGCAGTTCTGTTTACATAAACATAACATCGTTCTGCCATCCACTTTGATGAATTAAGACGTCGCATCAGCGCTTTTGTTTGCAAATAGTATGGGTGACTTTATTAAGTATTATCGAATTGTAATTCTAACCCAGTATTAGTTCGCTGTATTATTGTACTTTGTAGACAAACCAATATTATTGTTGTCTTCTAGAAGTTCTAAAAGGGAATTACCATAAAATTTGCTTGCTTACCACGTAGTCTATTACAGAAATTATTCCTAGATGACGCCATATACAAATCACTGACAATAATCAATCATGCATTATCTTATACTCTTATGAATTTATAGAAAATTAATAACATGTTTGCAACGTTCAAATTCTCTCAGGGATCATCGATATATTTGGATGGATCTTATAAACGATCTCTAATGTTTGGTTTGGGTCGTCTGATGTCTCAATACTGAGATTTTGGCCAACCAAAAAAAACTTCATCATACAATAAAGTGTAGATCAACCTAAAAATTAATTGGTGAACAAAAAACAAAGTCGTTGTACTATTTAATTGTAGACCAAATTGAAAATGGTTAGTGAACATAAAAAAATGTCATTGTACTATTTAATTTGTTGTTCTACAAGAAGATATGAACTACTATTTGTTTACGAAAACAAAGTTGTTGTACGACTATTCTTTTCTGATTGATTTAACTATGCAACTAGATAGGCGCGATTTCATATGCGCTTTTTGGTTGAATTCACCTATCATTTTCTTTGAGTGTAGAAATTCAGTTGTGCACATTTGGCGCTTCTGAAAAAAACAAAATTATATAAATATTTCAATTCAATAAAAAATCTATAACAATGAATACTGTGGTAGCTTTTTAATAAATTTAAAACTTAATGCGAAAAATAAAACGACAAAACCTTGAAAGAGGGAAGGGGCCCTCAATAATAAGCAGCCCCGGGGCCCGGTAAAGCTAGCGGCGGCTCTGATTGCGATGGAAGGTACATAAAAGAAAAATAAAAATTAGAGAAGGATAGCGGTATTCATATGTTATATGCTCTCCCATAAAACCATCCGCTTACAGAGAATATTTCAAGAAAATAACTTAAAACAAAATATAAATCCAAAAGCATTAATTAATAGTCATCTAGATCATACGCAAATATGAGTAACCAAACTAAACTTATGATTAATAAACAATAACATAAATGTATAAAATAACAATATTATCATAGATCACACCATACTAGGTTATACCATGCATTACACAATAACTTTCTCATAATAATTATTAGATCTTTCGCATGTCTTTTGAAAGAGTTGACAGAAGAGAGTGCCTTGACACTATTGGGTAAAGCATTAAAAAATGTTACAATTTTTAGGAATACTAAATAGATCACTATTTTTTACTTATTTTGATTCCAAATATTCAGGTTTATGATCTTTCAAAATTTTATATATCCTGCAAGATAAATGTAGACTGAATCTTTCGCTAGGGTTGGGCCATTTAGATACCAAAAAACTAGCCGAAATATAATCAAATTTCTGCAAATTATAACTAAACCTCAAATGCGCATTCTGAATCCTCTGCAAACTTTCTTCATGTTTACAAAGTAAGGAGGGTCAATACACAATGTCACTGTAGGACAAGGATGATAGGATAAGAGAATCGCATAACTTCAATTTTACATCGGTAGTGAGGATTTCTTTATGAATATATAACAGTTTAAGCTTAATATAAGATTTTTGAAGAAGATAATCAACTTGTTTAGAAAAGTTATAACCACAGTCTAGAACGCACTTTACTACCGGTCAAATTGTCAACAAGCCGGTAAACAGTCAGCGGTATCACGAAAAATACTAGGAATCGTCGATGACCAAATGGAGGAAAATAAATGTTTATGTACTTACAATAACTGCTGGATATTGAAGTATACACTATAGGAATGATTGCAGCACAAAGTTATAGATTGGCAACAGTTGTATTCACCATCAAATACAAAATTATACCTTTTTAGGTATAGGCGTCTGAAAATAAGGAGTACGCCACCTGGTGGTCTATAGTCAAACTAATTATTGTCATTGTCTCTTTAGTGTACGATGATATCAACAATAAGTAAATGATAAACTGAGATGCTAAATATGATAGCGTTTAAAGGGGCTACAATTTGCTGGAGCCAACCTAGTCGGTATCCTTTGTAGATTGCAGGGACAACTCGTGAAAGTTGAGTTGGCACGACAATGTTCAAAGCATACCCTCTTTGATGTAGATACCTTTAACCAGGCATTGAGAGGGAAAAAGCTGGTGCAAATAACCGTGGCCCGGGAAGTAATAATAATGTCCTAGACAATCACACATTGTAAGTGAAATTTTTGAAATAAATAAATATATGTAATTCCAGTATATATAAAAGTAATATATACTATTGCACCATGCACTATTATGTTTTAACCCCTGAATATTTCTATTTCATATTTTACAAAATACTGTTTCATTTATTTTACTCAAAGAATTAATAAATGTCTTTTCAGTTATATTCAATGTACCACTAATTTCATGGGTATTTGAATCTGAGACACTTGTTTGTAAACATAGAGCATACACATTTATTTATTAAGTTTTGTGTTGAATATGGGTTGTGGTTGTACCACACAAAATAATATTTCCTGCATTTAAATCATATTCCCCTTCATACATACACTTAGAATTTTTACATTTTAGTGCTTTACAAATGTTCCATACATTGTAATATGCTTAACCTAAATGTCACTCATGTTTCCTGAAAAAAAAAAAGTGATTTAAACTACAACTGTACCTAAATTTAAAGAAATATTTAAGTTTATTAATATTTAACTTGCCAGACACCGTTTATGTCAAAGAAACTGTACTTTTCAAGGAAAAACTAGATAACCTAAAAAAAATATGAATTTTGCTGAATAATGCCATTAACGTCTTGCAAATCACTTACAACAAAATGTTGCAAACCTTTAGATCATATATTATTAATGTTATTATTTTTAACGCCAAAAATAACAATAAACAGAAAAAAATCAATATAAGTATTCTCCACATAAACAAACAAAAAGCCTATAATTAGTTCACGAGTTCTCCACTTCGGCGCTGGCATCTCAAATTCAGACGCCTATAGTAAACACTGGAACTATAAGGTCCTTTAGTATTAACTACTCGTAAAGCAAACATAATTACTTTATCAAATTCTGCACGTCTTTACGAAACAAATACTGGTGCAAATATTAAATCAACTATTTCGTAAGATTCACCACTGTTAGTTAAATTCCAAAGCTGATAAACACTTAAATGGCTCAAATTCCAACCATAATTGTACGACCTCCAGGCCTGCAGCCTGTATGGAGAGTGACCGAAAAACAGTAAGTTAGAATTTTATATTTATGCCTAGCGCACTTCTTTTGGGGGCTGTAACCAAGGGCAACATAGACCTTATGTTATTTCTGGACTTGCCGATTGCAGAAATACTTCTCGCGCGGCTATTTTTCCCGCTCATTTTCGTGCTATTCTAGTATGTTAAGAATACCGAATCGTAAACAACAAGCCGTCAGATAGGGCTGGCGTTAAATCTTTTTTGGGAAAACTAACAAAATAGGTAATTTTTGTTACGAAGATATAAAATAATTAAATTTAACGGATTTTAATAAAAATAATTTGCGAATACTTAAAAAGTTGACCGTTACAAACTCCACAAGATATATTCAATATGCTGGACTGGTGTCAATTTATTGAAACTTACTGTTTCCGATCAGTCAGATACGATTCCAACTAGACACCACACTTACCCTTAAATCCATATACAGTGTGACCCATCTCAAGTGGACACACCTTCGTAACTCAATTATTGGTCACCCAATTTCAACCAAATTGGGATCATTGTCAAAGACCTTTACTATATCATTTTTGAGTGAAACAAAACTTATTTCAGTCATTGGCGTGCATTTTTATTAAGGAAAAAAAGGGTAGATTTTTCGAGAAGTCATATTAGGCATTTTTTTATTGAAAAACTAATGCAATATTTACTAGTGAAATATTTTTGTCGAACTCTTCTATACGTTTCCTGAAATATATAAGGAATAAAACCAGACTGCAACCAACAGCTATTATCCGGACTAATGCCCCGCCGAGCGCTGAATTACGAATTACAAGCCTGGCCGCGTTAAGTACAATATGTATTTCCACAAAACGCTAAAGTTTCGATTGTAACAGACACCAGCCGAAAGACTTATTCGTACTTAAAGGAGCTCTCCACACCACTTGCAGACTACAGTTTCGAGCTATTGGCTCTCGTCAGTGCAAGGTAGGCCTGAGATGGCTGGAACGAGGCACTTGTTCATTCTTGGTACATGACGAGATTTATAAAACCATGACATGCAACAAAAATAGCAGGCTCCATTTAGCGTATGATCTCCATTGATCGAGATCATACGCTTCGTATTTGCGAAGAGTATAATAATATATTGATATTGTGTTAGAGAGGTAAGACAAACGCAGACCATGTTGATTGAGCAAGCATGATTTTGGGGACAGTTGAAAAGTCGTAAATTTTGCTTAGAGCAGGCCTTGATAACATTCTCTATTGCATATCAGTTGTGTGAAAGAACGATCAGAGAACGCATACCGTCACTTACTAATTTTGTATTTTATAATGCTCTTTTCTTATAAAGACAATTTGTTGTTATTACTATTATTTATTTACTTATTTGAAGGTTCGTAATATGGCAACAGATGATAGTATGGATGATGACGTATTCGAAGAAGACGAAGATAGCCGATTAAAAGTTGTGGGGAAAGAAAACGAAGCAAAAAGTAACACGCCTTCACCAACTGGTTACAGAAACTACCAGCCACCAGCAGAAGTTCTAAAACTATGCCAGACAGACCTTATAGATGATGTGGAACCATCAATACACAAGGTAAATTATGAACCTTATGATACTACGTAATATAGAATAGAATAGAATAAAATAGAATTTATTTTGCCATTCTTTTGATACATAGGTCAAAATAACAATATATACTTAAATAATTCACACAAATTAAAATAAACAATTTGTCTGTCTCGTTATGGCAATAAAACCTAAAATTAAACACACAAATACACAAAAATACACATTAGGCCAGTCTTCAGGCCAGTCTTCAGATAAATTAACATCGTTTTAAATCATACAAAAGATTTTACTGTTGGAACCAGTTCATTATATACCCGTTTTAGACATACTAAGTTTTCCCCGTCGCCTGCCCCCGGAACACCCCCAATTTTGGGGGAATATCGCTTAAAAATTATTTTCTTTTGCCAATATTTCGATTCTGAACGGTCCTACAAAAAAAAAAAGATGATTATCAAATTTAAAATTAAGTAAATTCTCTATCGAAATGGTTCAGACACCGGTTTTAAGATTTTAACAGCTAATTGGTACGAGAATTGCGAAAAAGGAAGAAGAACGATTGCGAATTGTAAAGGCGGCTGGAGCAATAATATTAGATCTCATGTATATGAAATTAAAGTTACCCCACATCAGATGCTTTCTTAGAAAACGTGGAGAATGACATAACGGACAGTCTTAATGTCCTTATGCAAACAATTATGTGTAAAAACAAGCGCGGGGACAAAAACAAGTGACTACGAAGTGCACTGTTATTATACTCTTCGCAAAAACGAAGAGTATAATGTATCTGATCGGCACATTTCTAAAATCGTAAATATCGCTCGTAGAGAAAAAAATTTCATATCATTGTGTTAGTGAACGAATTCTGAACAACTTTCAAAATGTCTATCCGTCCGTCCGTCCGTCTGTCCGTCCGTCCGTCTGTCCGTCCGTCTGTCCGTCCGTCACGTTTCTTGTAAGCACGATAACTTAAGAAAGAAAAGTCCGATTGTATTGGAATTTAGAAAATAAGTTAGTGTTAGCTAGAGGAAGAACCCTATTGTTTTCGAAGAAAATCGATCGATAAATAAAGAAGTTATTAATTATTTAATTTAAAAAAATATATATTCTCTTAATTTTTGTCGCTTGTACTAAAATGGAAATCCTAAAAGAATGTAGTGCCCCTGAGAAATGGCATGAATCTCTTGGGAAAGTCCAAATTTCACTAAATAGCACTATCCAGAAAACTACACGAAAGAGGCCCGCAGAAATATTATTTGGTTATAAAATCCAGAACAATATCTATCCCGATTTGAGTGAAATGATAGAAGACGAAGAAGGCATTGAAGACTACATACATGAAAGAGAAGCATTACGAGACAAAGTAGTAGAAAATATCAGAATTAGTCATGCTATGAATGAAAGAAACTATAACAAGAAAAGGAAGAAACATACTAAGTATTCAGTCGGAGAATATGTCATGATCAAAAGAACAGGAATATCCACTGACTGTACCCAGAAAATGGCTAAGAAATGTATCGGACCTTATTACGTATCGAAGGTCCTAGACAAAGATCGTTACTGTATTACAGATATACCCGGGCACCAGAGAAAGCAAAAAGCCTATAACGCTGTACTACCACCAGAAAGGCTCAAAAAATATGTCGAACCTGGCGAAGAAGATAATTCCGATGAAGATACAGAAAGTGAAACCGATGAAGATGGAGAAACAGAACAAGTAGAAAATGGAAACGAAGACAGCATCGAGGCAATGTACAGTCAGGAAGGGCCGAGCTGTAGGCGCCCCCCCAAATGAGACGCCGCTGCTTTGACATTTTAATTACTTATATATTTGAATGTTGGATTACTGTTGGAACATTAGCAATTCGACTATCGGCTAATATAATTGTTGTGAGATATTGGACAAGATTAGACACATGCATTTTTGTTAATGTTAAAACTACATTTTGAGTAAAGTTTTTAGTTATTAAAGAAAAGTGTTTACTATTCCACGCGCCCACAATATGTGTTTGTTTTACTGAACTTTTCGATTTAAAATTAACTTATAATGCGACGCGCCATTTCATATTAGAAATTATGATCTACTAATTAAAACATCATACCCAATATCACTTTACGCTTAAATTGAAGTGTTCGTTCGCTTTAGTAATCTTGAAGTAAATTAGTCCCGGGTAATGTGACCCAGTTGAGGACGAGACTCAATTTACGTGAAACATGAAATATCGCGCGTCATCTAGACTAATTGCAATTTGTTCTATACCCAGCCCCTAGATGCGCCACCTTCTAAATAATAAGCGTATTCCTTTGTTACATGTTATACTGAACAATAATTAATTCATCAAACAGGAATTAACGTAATAAAGTATTTTCTCGATGCACTTACTAGTTTCTTGTTATTTTATTATTTTAATTTTTGCAATAATAATAAGGAAACTTAAATCATATCCTTTTTCAAACACAGACATATTGGATGTTCGGGAACAAAGTGGCCCTTAAAGGGGCACCTTAACAAACGGATTTAATTTTTTTACTCAAAATATCGAATTCCAAAAACCGAAATTTTTGGTAAACCTACTACACTTATTGAAAGGTAATTTTTGATTTTTTTTCTTCCTTGAGTGCTTCATAATTGGGTGGAATAGACAACCTCAAATTAGTCGAGTCAATGAAGCCTACAAGTCGTCAAAACCTCTTAATTCTCAGCAATAGCTCTGATTTTGATAATTTTTTTTTGATGTGTGTTTTTTAATATTTTCAAAATCAGAAACATCCCAAGTGGCGCAAATAATCATTTATATTGTTTAACAATAATAACAATATTTACGAAAAAATATATTTAAAAAAAATTTTTTGCGGTATTTATAAAACGTTGTTTTTATTGAAAATTTACGTTCAAAAATGTTTCTCACAGTCGGGCAGTGGCGGCTGGTGAAATTTCAATATTTTTTTTCTCGTCTTTGGCGCATGGGACCCATACGAAATATGGGAATTAACATCTAGAGAAGCACTTCTCTAAGGACCCCTCAAAAATTTTGAAAAAGAAGTTTGCGAAAATGTTTTTTAAAATTCGGTTGCCCTCCCTGGCCCTAGGTACTCCTGTTTAATTTATTTTTTTGTCAGATACATTTGACTTTTCACAAAAAAAAACAACAATAGGTTTTGGAGTTTATGAAAATATTTTCATTATTAACTGAGATCCAACGAATTGAAATGTTGTAATTTGTTAAATTGTAAATTACAAAATTTCAGTTCGTTGTATTTCAAAATTTTCGTTTTTTCACAATAATTCAAAGACTAAAGAAGATACGTAAAAAATGCTACAGTACAAATTTCAGAAGCCGGTAGGTACTGCACAATATATACTGTACGGATCTGCTAAAGAGATGCAGTTGAAAAAACCGCTGTCCAAGGAATCACTACTTCCACATCCAGATTTTCTATCCAAATCTCTCACAACGAAAAAATTTTGTATGTGGAAATAATTGTTTATGGAACTTTAATAATATAATATTTGAAATCCTCTACCCCAAGAATCCATAAAACGATACCCCACATTGGTAGTGGGGTGGGGATGGTAATAGGGGGTAGTAGGAGGTGGATAAAGTAAAAAAATATTTTGAGGTTTTTGGTTCTTGTACCCAGTACACACACTAAATCACAATTTTTTCTCATCCCCTTTAATAAATAAAAATTTTTTGAGACTCTAGCTTCTCTTGTATATACTAAATACCAATTTTATTGACTCTTACCTGCTTCATTTACCTATTTACCCCCATTTACCCCAATTTACCCCCCAACCCTTCGACGGAACAAGATGAAAATATAATCTAGTTTCAGATCTCGTTAAAATACATACGTGTACCAAATTTCAAGTCAATATCTTAAACGGTTCCAGAGTAAACGTGCGCACAAAAAAAGTTACAGACAGACCGAAAGATAAAAATTTTTTTTCTCTCAAACTTAAAATCTCGACGTTTCATGACGTTTTTAAAATTTTTTTTTTCGTTACTATACTTCCACTGGACGTAGAAGTAAAATTGAGCCGTGTCGAAGACTTTATCAGCGTTTCTCGAGCAGATGCGCTATGATTGGTTTTTCAATAATAACCTCCTTAATTTTCAAGCTATTCAATCGCTCCAAAAATCTCTTTACAGGGAACTTTAAGGGCTACAAGGCACGTAAAGTTGAACTTCCTTGAACCTTTTTTGAGATTTTTGCGTTTAAAGGGCTCGGGGAAGGTGGTCCTCGCACTCAAATGCAAACTTACAACGTTGATATCTCAATTAATTTTCATCCTAGAGAAATAAAAAAAAAAAACATAATTTTCAGTAAAAAAATCCTAAATTTTTGTATTCTAGCATTTTTTACGTATCTTCTATTAGTACAGTAACTAGAGGTTTTAACTTCGGAATAATGTCATATAAGGAAAGGTTCTATGCAATTACTTCCACATCTAGTGGAAGTATAGTAACGACAAAAAAATTTTTTAAAATTTTTATTGTTCAAATAGACCTAGAATGTCGTGAAACGTCGAGATTTTAAGTTTGAGCAAAAAAAATTTCTGTCTGTCGGTCTGTCTGTCGGTCTGTCTGGCTGTAACTTTTTTTTTGTGCGCACGTTTACTCTGTAACCATTTGAGATATTGACTTCAAATTTGGTACACATATGTATTTTAGCGAGATCTGGAACTAGATTATATTTTCATCTTGTTCCATCGAAGGGTTGGGCGGTAAATTGGGGTAAATTTGGAGATAAAATTCATATTTAGTATATACAAGAGAAGCTGAGGTCTCAAAAAAAATTTTGGCATTAGCCACCCCCATTACCACCCTCAGGGGATGAAAGGGGATGAAAAAAAATGTGATTTAGTGTGTGTACAAGAACCAGAAACCTCAAAATATTTTTTTACTTCATCCACCCCCACTACCACCCCCCTATCACCACCCCCACCCCCACTACCGATGTGGGGTATCGTTTCTTGGGTTTCTGGGGTAAAGGATTTCAAATATTGTATTATTAAAGTCCATAAACAATTATTTGAACTTGGATAGAAAATCTGGATGTGGAAGTAGTGATTCCTTGGGCAGCGGTTTTTTTCACATAAATTAAATTATAACGACTTCAAAATTGCGATTTTAGCTTAAAAAAAAAGGTATTTCCAAACGGCTTTCGTCAAGTATCTCGAAAAGTATTACTTTATCGAAAAAATGTTACATACCAATTTTAGAAAGTACAAACTGGGAATGAATTATATTTTTTGTTTATTGATGTAGGATTAAGAATTTCGGAGATATTTAAGTTTACATTTGGCATCGAAGTGTTCATAAGATAATTATTTAGAGTGAGAGTTAAATATCTCCGAAACTGTGACACCTACGTCAAGGATGCTAATAGGTAGGAATAATAGCTTTCAACTATTTTTTTATTTGTTTCTGTAGCATAAAAAACAAAGAAGTTATGACCGAAGCAATGTGAATCTACACATTTTTTTAATAATAACGTCGCCATTTTGTTACTGTAATTAGCCAGTAATTAAAAAAAGGGAATTTCAAGCACTGTTTCTCATTAATATATAGCATGACGTAGATGCTCAAATTTTTTCGTTCGTATACAGCATTTGCTTTAGAAAAAAATACAGTTTAAACTATAGAACGTAATTTTTTCCTTTTTCCAAATATCTCGATAAATATTAGTTTCATTGAAAAATGGGTAGAGACCAAAAATAAATCTCGTAAACTGATAACGAATTTCGCTTGTTTATTTATTTACATAGATTTAATAGTTTCGGAGATATGAAAGTTTACAAATTGCGTCCGAATGTTTATAAGACGAAAAATGCAGTTTAAATGTCAAATATCTCAGAAATTGTGATACCTACGTCACGCATGCTAAGAAATGAAATTAAAGACAATTACTCGTTTCTATAGCATAAGAAATAAAGAAGTTATGACGGAAAAATGTGCGTATTTATATTTTTTTCATATAAAAAGGTCGCCATTTTGTTACTCTAATTAGCCAGTAATTTAAAAAAATTATCTCAAATACAGTTTTTCGTTAAGATGTAGCATTACCTAGATGCTTAAATTTTTTTGCTCATTTAAAGCACTTGCTTCAGAAAGAAATGCATTTTAAACTTTAAAGATAATTTCGAAGCACTTGGATACCAAATATAAACTTAAATATCTCCGAAATTATTAATCCTACATCAGTAACCAAAAAACATAATTAATTCCCAGTTTGTACTTTCTGTAATTGGCGTCTAACATTTTTTCGATAAAGTAATACTTTTCAAGGTACTTGACGAAAGCCGTTTGGAAGTACCTATTTTTTAAGCTAAAATCGCAATTTGAAGTCGTTATAACTTAAAAACTATCAATTTATGTGAAAAATTGCATAGAACCTTTTCATCTTACGGTCATCCGTAAGAAAAGGATCCCCAATTTTATCTGTTACGTATAATATGAACTTTTTCAGAACGTTTCGCTAACAAAGAAAAAGTTGTAAACCCCGTATTGAAGCAAAGGTAAATTATTACAACAAAAAAACTATGTTAATGGACAATGAGTTGGAGGAAATGACAAGAAAAACTGAAAGAGATGAAGAACATCACAGAAAAATTATTTTATTAGATTTAGATATTAAGCTGAAGGAAAAAGAACTTGCAAAATAAATTATGTTCAAAAAATAATGCTTGATAAACTACATTGGAAATAAACTATAATCTTGCGAAGTGTTCATTTATTATTAATCGCCTTCGGTTACGTCCATCGTTGTTAGCTGCTGGTTGAGGTAACCTGTAATTTTCATCTATTTCTTCATCTTCAATAGCTTCATCAAACCACTCATCAGGGAAATAGTCAATTTAATTCAACCGCCATATTATGCAGAACAGCTGTGGCTACAATTACATTCATCACTGTATTCATTTTAAGCCTTAACCTAAGATAACACTGGAAAACGACGTTTACACACACCATATTGTCTTTCCAAAACATTTCTTGTACGTATTTTTGTTTCATTGTATAAGGTTTCTGCTGATGTGTAAGCCACAGGTAATTTTGTTATGAGGTAAGGCTCGATGTTGTAACCTCTGTCACTGATTAACATGTATTTCCCAAAACTTGTTTTTAGAAATCTTCGCTTGAGATTACTGTTATTGAAAATTGTTTGATCATGGCCAACGTGCAACAATATCTCTAAATCTAAGTTTGGCATCTGATACAGATTGTACATTTATTGCAAAATATCCCTTTCGACACCTAAATATTTCGGCAACTTCTACTCCTGGAGATTGTATTTTAATAAGCGAGTAGTCAATCTCTCCTATTATTCGAGGAAAGCTTGCAATGCCATAGAATTCCTCAACTACTCTTTCCATTTCTGGATTATTTTCGTACATTTTTATATATCTGGGTCTTAACGAGACTATAGCAAACGACACCCTTTTAATAATTCTGCAAGCTGTAGACTCTGATACTCCAATATAATCTCCCATCGCAGTCAGAAACGTACCGGTAGCGTAAAATCGCAACGTAAGTAGTAGTTGGGCCATCGGTTGAATACATCCACCCCTATAAATATTTTAAATGTAAAATATATATGACGAATATTAATTGCGAAATATTTTAAGCATAACCGGTTAACTAAGTACCTACCTATTTGTTGGCAGTCTTATTTGATCCTCAATTTGTCCCAGTAAAAACGTTACACTTAAACCTCTTGAAAAGATCTAGGTCGTCGTATTTGTAAATATACTTTTGGTCTTCTTGAAATGGTTCTTGATCATCTGACGAACTTGAGCTCGAAAAGGATTGCATATTTAAAAACGATCGTTTGAAAATGTGAAATTAACAAATACTGATTAAATTTAAGTATCAAGAGATTTTTTAGGTTAAGATACACTTAAAGTTTACTTTATCCCGTTAAAGCGCCAATTTTGGGGCTTTATCTTAAAGTCTATTTAAAGTGACTTTAAAAGATAAAGGAATATTATGAAATCTGTTTTGGAAGTAAAGTTTACTTTAAATTTTAAGGTTTCTTTAGCGTGATTATGAAAGTGGCTGTAAGTAATAAAGACAAGCTAAAAACGTACTCTTCGCCTGTTCACTGAGCTTTTTATATAACTGTTACACATTCTATAGGATACTCTTCGCAGTTTTTTGTAAATAATGTTAGTTTTAGACATTTTTAATTTTATATTACGAACATAGTTGGTAAAATAAAGTAAAAATAAAAAAAAACTATACCATACCATTTGGGTTTCGAACCCGGGACCCTTGGATTCCGAGTCAAAAGCGTAAGAACTACACAACCACCTTACACGTAAAAAAATGTAAATTTTTACATTATAAGACACGAGCTAAAATCATATTTACACGGTTGCATATTACATTATGAAATGTATATTTGTAAAATATATAAATATTTAGATACTAAAATGAAATATCATTTCACCAAATTTATATTCAATTACAAAAACATAAAAATCAAAATTTTTTTTTTAAATTTAAATCATTAATAACATTTTTATTTACCGATCGATTTTGTTCAAAAACAATAGGGTTCTTCTTCTAGCTAACACTAATTTACTGTCCAAATTTCAATACAATCGGATTTTTATTTCTTGAGTTATCGTGCTTACAAGAAACGTGACGGACGGACAGACGGACGGACGGACGGACGGACAGACGGACATTTTGAAAGTTGTTCAGAATTCGTTCACTAACACAATGATATGAAATTTTTTTCTCTACGAGCGATATTTACGATTTTAGAAATGTGCCGATCAAATACCATATACTCTTCGTTTTTGCGAAGAGTATAATAAAAGATATGTTTTTTAAAACTAAAGTCATTATTAATTTTGTAAAATATGATATTAAATCTTAAAATATGTGAATAATACTAAAAAAATGTTTGTGAGACAGTGACGCAAAAAAATACAGAGAAAAATAAAAAAGAGAAAGGAAAGGGAACATTATATAAGACTAAAATACAGACAGATTATAGTTGTGAATGTAACCGAAATATACAATTAAATAGAATTAAATTAGACATAAATTCATAAATTCATGACCATGCCGTGAATAAACGATAATCACGACTAACTTTGTGATGTCAAAAAAGTGTGCTTTACTCTTCCACGAAAACTGTTTACGGGGAGGTTTCTCAGAGAATCGTTTAGGTTGTTATATATTTTGGCTACGTTGTATGTAAATGACCTAGTAAACAAAGCTGAATAAAATCTGGGCAGCGATATTTGACCGACATGTCGTACATTTACATTATGTAAATACCGTCTAAATACAATTTTTTCTCGTATGTATGGTGGTATGTTCGAACCGAATATTGTTTTAAAATTTATTCTCCCGTAAAGCTCAACGTTGTGAGCAACTTTCAAGAATTGATAAAATATACATTCTGTACAAAATATAAATTAATTTTTATGTGGAATTGTAGTTTATGTGCTGCACTATCTGCCCGTGGTAATAACTCGTTTTTTAGTTTACTGCCCTTCTGCCCACGTTATTTTCTTATTACTTCCTGATTCTGATTCACTAATATATAAACTTCAGTTTTATCCATAATTCAGCTTGTAATCCCGCGATACCCACAGAATTCATTTTTAAGCATATTTAAGGCTCCGTGGCACTCTACTAGGAGTCTAGATGCCATAGCTCACCTTACATCTCTAGTATATGACTCATTGGATAAAAGCAAACCCTCATTATGTATATTTGTCGATCTTGCTAAAGCTTTTGATACCGTTTTTATGTAAACTAAAAAAGTATGGGTTTAGAGGAAAAGCATTTGATCTCATGAAAAGTTATTTGTCAGAGAGAGTCCAATATGCAAGTATTGATGGTATTGAAAGTGAAAGAAGAGAAGAAAGCTATGGAGTACCTCAGGGCACAGTCCTAGGACCTATATTATTTATTATATATATGAAAGTTTATTTACATTAAATACAACTGGTCAAATTCTAAGTTTTGCTGATGACACTGTAATATTCTACAGTGGGGACAGTTGGAAAAATTTGAAAACTACTGCGGAAAGTGATTTCAGTAGAATAAAACAATGGTTTGATCAGAACAGCCTCACTATGAATATTGATAAAACTAAATATTTAACTTTCGCATCATATAAAAATAAATTACCTAATCTAGGGCACCTCAAAATAAATGCTAATATTAACATAACAGAGGCTGATTCAATGACATTTGGGCGTAATCATAGACAGACATCTGAAATGGGATCTGTAAATAAATAACATTATTAACAATATAAGATATCTTCTGTCAAATTTTAAACACCTGAAAAACTACTTAGATATAAAAGAATTAAAAATCCTATATTTCGCATTAGTGCAATCGCAACTATCTTATGGAATAATAGCTTGGGGAAATGTGGTAGGCACGTATTTAAAAAAACTAGAGGTAATTCAAAAATGGATCTTAAAAATTATATTCAATAAAGAATATACTTACCCCTCAGAAGCTCTTTTTGAAGAATCCAAAGTATTTACCATCAGAAAATTATATTGCGTTGCACTACTGGTTCACCTAAAAAAAAATGAACATAATATTAAATTCAACCAACACATTTACAACACCAGACATAAATTGAAAATTACAGAAAAGCCTATAACTAAAAAAGCAATAGGACAGAAAAACCATACTTACCTTGGTCCCAAATTATATGATATTATACACACATAAACAATATAAAAATATTTAAAAACAAATTCAAGATGTGGTTATTCTCAATGCAAAATAGTGTAATAGAAAGTATAATTAAAAATTGCACCGTGATACTGTTTATGTTTATTATTATTAAATAAAATTAAATCTCTAACCGATATTCCGTTTTCTTTTCTACAGAACTTTATTTACCTTGTCTTAATAATGTTTAATACAAGTCAGTATTAGTAATAATTAAAATTAAGCCTTGATTTACCTACTCCAATGTTACTACTACCATTTTTATTTTACATCTTTTGTTTTGTACTTTGTACATCCTCACGAACAAGTATATCAAATACTTCAGTGAGTATTTCAGTATATTTACAATTGTGTATTATTACATTACTTAAGATTAATAGGAAATCAGATTGATTTATTAGTATTTGCACTTATTTATTTTTTTAGTAAATAGTTTATTGATCTATTTGTATTTGCATCTGTATTTGTATTTTGTATTTATATTTTCTTTTTTATTATTATTATTATTATAGGCGCATTTGAAAAGCTACTTTACACTGTCTGAAAAATTAACTTCGGCTTTTAATTATTCCAACGTCTCGATACATTTCTTAACCTTTAAGTACTGACAATGACATGCTTACGCCTACAAACAACACTAATTGCATTTTACTTCCTGCCCTTCATTTTCTCCTAATTCGTTTCAGACAATCTTGCTGGGCGACAGCGGAGTGGGAAAGACGTCCCTGTTAGTAAAATTCGACACCGGGAAGTTCCAGTCAGGAAATTTTTCTGCCACAGTCGGAATTGGATTTACGGTAAGTTGGGTTTTTTATTTAGTTAGCTAAACGTGGTGCACAATATCCTGTTTCAGGGTTTATTCAATCAGAACTTTCTTTGAGTTGATTCTAAAAATAGGAAATGAGTGTATTTTCTTATTGCTTGTTACTTTTCGTTATTAGGTGTGATAAGAAGAGAAAGACAAGCGGAAAAATACTAACCTCAAATAAAAACTATATACAACCTCATAAGTTTGGGAAACATATAACTTTCTACAAAGTTTACGCCTAATATATTTGTACAATTCTTTTATATATTTACCCGTCTACTCGTTATTAATCAGTATACATTCTAATTGCGCTGATTTACATAGTCCAAACACAGATTTTTTTCTGAGTCGACGTTCTATGTTTAATTTATTTTCACTGTAGTATTGTGTAATTTTTTGTAAAAATGTTTTCTTTTTTTACTAAATAAAGATTATAATAGTAATTATTTATTATAAACTAGTGGAAGTATTGTACTCTTCGCCGATTTACTGAGCTTTTTATATAATTGTTACACATTCTATAGGATACTCGTCGCAGTTTTCTTGTAAATAATGTTTGTTTTTGGACATTCTAAATTTTGTGATACCAACTATTTATAAAAAAGAAATATATGAAAAAAAAATATATGAAAAAAAATGAAAAAGAACACCCTGTCCGGGATTCGAACACAAGACCTCTGCCAGACAACAACAACAACAACAACAACAACAACAACAAAACAAATTTATTTGGTACTCAATGGCACAAGAATTCGCCTAGCCGGATCCCGGCTCGGAGCCAGCCCGACAATCACGGCGTGCAGCGTCGTGGTAAATATGGGGCTGTGTGGGATGGGTCCGGATGGGCTTAACGGTAATTAAATTGTTGCTAGAAACTCCTGTCTGCCGCAGGCAAACTTAAGAACTAATTAAAAATTAAAAACATGTGCCCAAATGGGCCTAGAACTAATTAAAAAACACTATAAATAACTCTAGGCAAACGCACTTTTGGAAAATTTTGATGGTGGCATCCACCCCCTCTCAGGGGGTGGCACTTAAAAAATATATATATTTATTGGAGCTGAAATAGAATCAAATTTTAAGAAGAAAAGGTTCTATGCAATTTTTCACATAAATTGATAGTTTTTAAGTTATAACGACTTCAAAATTGCGATTTTAGCTTGAAAAAAAAGGTATTTCCAAACGGCTTTCGTCAAGTATCTCGAAAAGTATTACTTTATCGAAAAAATGTTACAGACCAATTACAGAAAGTACAAACTGATAATTAATTATATTTTTTGTTTATTGACGTAGGATTAATATAATAATTTCGGAGATATTTAAGTTTATATTTGGTATGCAAGTGCTTCGAAATTATCTTTAAAGTTTAAAATGCATTTCTTTCTGAAGCAAGTGCTTTAAATGAGCAAAAAAATTTGAGCATCTAGGTAATGCTACAACTTAACGAAAAACTGTATTTGAGATCATTTTTTAAATTACTGGCTAATTAGAGTAACAAAATGGCAACTTTTTTATTTAAAAAAATATAAATATGCACATTTTTCCGTCATAACTTCTTTATTTCTTACGCTACAGGAACGAGTAAAATATAATTTGAAAGCGCAATTAATTATCTTTAATTTTATTTCTTGTGACGTAGGTGTCACAATTTCTGAGATATTTAATATTTAAACTGCATTTTTCGTCTTATAAACGTTCAGACGCCATTTGTAAACTTTCTCTCTCCGAAACTATTAAATCTATGTAAATAAATAAACAGGCGAAATTCATTATCAGTTTATGAGCTTTATTTTTCGTCTTTACCCATTTTTCAATAAAACTAATATTTATTGAGATATTTGAAAAAGGAAAAAAAAATTACGTTTTATCGAAAATACTTCTATAGTTTAAACTGTATTTTTTCTAAAGCAAGTGCTCTATACAAACCAAAAAATTTGAGCATCTACGTCATGCTATATATTAATGAGAAACAGTATTTGAAATTCCTTTTTTTTTAATTACTCGCTAATTACAATAACAAAATGGCGACGTTGTTATTAAAAAAATGTGTAGACTCACATTGCTTCGGTCATAACATCTTTGTTTTTTGTGCTACAGAAACAAATAAAAAAAGCAGTTGAAAGCTTAATTAATAACCTATTATTCTACCTATTAGTATCCTTGACGTAGGTTTCACAGTTTCTGAGATATTTAACTCTCACTCTAAATAATTACCTTATGAACACAAATGTAAACTTAAATATCTCCGAAATTATTAATCCTACATCAATAAACCAAAAGTATAATTAATTCCCAGTTTCTACTTTCTGCAATTGGTCTGTAACATTTTTTCGATAAAGTAATACTTTTCGAGATACTTGACGAAAGCCGTTTGGAAATACCTTTTTTTTTAAGCTAAAATCGCAATTTTTTAGTCGTTATAACTTAAAAACTATCAATTTATATGAAAAATTCTTCTTAAAATTCGATTCTACTTCAGCTCCAATAAATATATATATTTTTTAAGTGCCATCCCCTGAGAGGGGGTGGCATCCACCCCCTATAAATTAGCAAGCTCCTGCACAATATAGAAACTTTTCTGTGAAGCATTTACTATTATACAGCCAAAAATGAACGAAATCCGTTCAATATGACATTATTCCAAAGTTTTGCATATTTTTTACCTCTAAGTACTGTACTATATACATAAACATATATCAATAAACATTTTAATATAATAATTCTTGAAAAATTCACTCTTTACACAGTGTTAAGCTAGTGTTACTAGATGGCGGTACCAGTTGCCAGACAAGTCTATTCATTGAAAATCAGTCTATAAGTTACAACACCTGTGGTTTAATGTATATGTTTATTGGATGAGTCGCTTTGGAAATGCATTTTTATGCGACGTAAATGATGAAATTGAAAATAAAGGTCAGTAAACTCTAAAAGGTGTCAAGAAAACGTCTGAAGGCAATTAATTACAAAACATAATATTGAAGACGTACTTAATGAATTATTTATTCCTGAAATATTCTTCCCAAATACTACTGGTGCTTTTAAATTTTATCCATAAATTTTTTCTCAAGCCAAGTTGCCAAAAGGTAATATAACTCGTGCAAATTGGCATTTTATTATGAAAGATTAAATCCATCCCGCTAAAGCTGTCGGGATTTAATCAGATAATAAACTGTCAATTTGCACTCTTTATATTACCAGGCTAACGCTTTCGAAAAAATGTTACCGATAAAATTTTAAGCACTAATAATATTACATACGATAAAATTAGATTCTCTCTTTGTCATAATAACAGTTTAGATTATTAACCTCATTGAAATATGTTGCATTTGGCATAAAATTAATTTTGCAAATTTTGCAGTTTTACATACGCTGTAGAAAGGGTTTGACGTCACAATTTTCATGGTTGTCATGTGGTGATGTCATATTTTCTCTTTACAGCGGTGTAATATAATGAGTGTTTCCAGTGTTTATTCGTATGTAATATCAGTAGTGCTTGAAATTTTATCGTATGTAATATCACTAGTGCTTAAAATTTTATCGAAAATTTTTTCGAAAGCGTGTTGCCTGGTAATATAAAGAGTGCAAATTGGCAGTTTATTATCTGATTAAATCCCGACCGCTTTAGCGGGAGGGATTTAATCTTTGATAATAAACTGCCAATTTGCACGAGTTATATTAACTAGGGGGGCGACTTAGCTTGAGAAAAAATTTTTAGATAAAATTTAAAGCACGAGTGGTATTTGAGGAGAATATTTCACGAATAAATAATTCATTAAGTACATCTTCAATATTATGTTTTCTCATTAACTGCCTTCAGACGTTTTCTTGTCACTTTTTGGAGTTTACTGACCTTTATTTTCAATTTCATCACTAATTTGATATACAGAAATATTTCCAAACCGACTCATATTGTCAAAACAGCAAATCTGAAACAAACGCAGTAGAAACAACGGAGATTCGCTATATTTTAAAATAATCTAGTGACGTTTCCATGGCAACTAGTAAATAAAACGAGTTGAAACCTTAGATATTATAATATATAGACTGGCTTAACACCTTTCAGGCGTTTCTGAGGTGCAATACGACGAGGAACGATAGAGAGACTACTACTTTAGTAACGATGTCTCGCCCAAATAAAATGTACACCCATGGTTCCGAGATTGACATAGAGAGCGCCATCTAGCGCTACAAGTTATATTTGATAATAAATAAATGTTCATCGACTCATATTTACGTATTTAATCCTTACTTTTAACTTACGAAATTTATGAAATATGTTGAGGTTTGCTTTGTTAAGCAAAGATAATTTTAAATACAACAAATTATAATGTTTGATGCACAGCTTTGATTCAACGAGTTACTTTTTGGTAGATTAGCATATGTAAGTACTATACATTTTTAGTTTGTTCCAGAGCGAATGTGTACTTGACATTTATAATAAATGATTTGCTTACCTTTGTAACTACGTTATTGAGCTATTGAAAGCTGTGCTTGACTTGTTCCTGTATTATGAGCTATATTAAGTACAATCTTTGTGTGTAATTGTTACCTGATTGAACACTAGGAAAATTGACATAGTTACAGATAGGCAAAAGTTACAGCCTATATATTTCAGACAAGATTCGCTTTGGAATTGAGGTGTGTTTTTGTTTGCTACTACATAATACAATATTACAATTTACAAGGTAAGTACGTTAACAATTACTTAGTAATAAGCTAGAGAAGATATTTATAGATAAAACTTAAAAGCTCGACAAAAAACGTTAAAAAATTTTCGCATATTTGCCGCTGCAGCGACCTAAAAAATTAGAGCGATAAATTTTGCATGTTGGTCCTGTCAAAAGCCGATCTAGCTTGAATTACCACTAATAATGACGTTTGATTGGTGCAATGTTTTGAAAAAATGGGCTCTCATTGGCTATAGCGTTAATGAGTGAAATAATCGGTAAAATTTTTTCGAAAGCGTTGTTGCCTGGTAATATAAAGAGTGCAAATTGACAGTTTATTATCTGATTAAATCCCGACCGCTTTAGCGGGAGGGATTTAATCTTTGATTATAAACTGTCAATTTGCACGAGTTATATTATCCTTATGGCAACTTAGCTTGAGAAAAAATTTATAGATAAAATTTAGAAGCACGAGTGGTTTCCTTGTTACTTTTTGGAGATTACACACCTTTATCTTCAATTTCATCATTTACGTCACATAAAAATGCATTTCCAAAGCGATTCATGTAATAAAAAACAAAGTAAGTTTAAATTATGACAATCAAGAAAAACAATATACGTTAAACCATAGGTACTGTAACTTATAAGACTAGTCATCACAACAAAGCACGCTTCGACCAATCACATTATGGGGAAAACCACACAAATTGCATATTACTAATCTATCGCTTTTACGTTCTAAGGCTGCTGGCTCAGATGGTATGGTACCGCCATCTAGTAACGCTAGCTTAACTGCTAACTGGCCCAAACAGTGAATTGAATTATTATATTAAAGTGTTTATTAATATATATTTATGTATTTAATCCTTGTTTCTAATTTGAGAAGTTTAATAGTTAAGTTAAGGTTTACTTGTTTAAGTAGAGAGACTTTAAGTACAACGAATTATAATGTATATAGTGATACTGCAGAGTTTTGATTTTCCAAATAAGTGTTAGCTGCTTTGTGATGATTGATGAATTACCATACGTAAGTACCTACATTTGTGTATTTATCATGAAATAACTGATTTGTCTGCTTCGTAGATATTCATATTTAATTTTAGTTGTGAAAATTATTTTGTAATTACATTAGGTATTAAGCCATTGAAAGCTGTGTATAACTTGTCCCGAACCTATATAAGTTCCACACAGCATTGGCTTTTTAGGTTATTAATACAATAGGTACTACAATTTACAATTTACGTTAACAATTAGTAATAAGCTAGAGAAGATATTTATAGATAACATTTAAAAGCACGATTTGTCCTATTTGTCGAAAACATTTGACGACACAAAACGTCAAAAAATTTTCGCAATATTTGCCGCTGCAGCGACCTAAAAAATTAGAGCGGTAAATTTTGCATGTTGGTATTGTCAAAAACCGATCTAGCTTGAATTACCACTAATAATGACGTTTGATTGGTGCAATGTTGTGGAAAAATGGGCTCTCATTGGCTATAGCGTTAATGATTGAAATAATCGTTGTTAAATTTGTCCTGATTTTGATTTAGGATAGATAAGGCTGTAATTAAATACTGTAAATATTGCCTATACTCCAGTCAGTATGTCCGAAGAGGTCGACAGCATTTCATTCCAGCTTTGCAGCAACCACAAGCTGTTCCGCAGTTTCCTTTGCATTTACAGGCCATTAATTTTAGAAGTGTGTCGGGTGCAGCTTTTCCTGTGATGGTTTTCAGTTCGAGCCAACATTTTTTTCTGATCCATCCCCATTTCTCCGAATCGTGAAAGTTTCCAAGCCACTTTTGCACTTGAAGGTACGTTTTAAAAATGTATTGCCGGGCCGCACTCGATATCGGTGGAAGGGATGCATGGTTTATTTTTGTTTTTGTTGTTGTTTTTACGTAGCGAATTTTCCTGTGCTTCGCTTTCTTTGTACCAGGCTATTTTTTAAGCAGGGATTGTGTAGCCAAATAGCCCAGTGAAAAAATTGGCCACCCAGTGAAATAAGTTTGGCCAGGCATTTATTTAAACTAGTCTTCCAAAATAGGTTTGATAAAATATTTATAATAAATTTAAGACAAACCAAATATATAAAATATAAGGATAGATGTCTTTCACCGTTGGAAATTTTTTTTTTGTGTCTGCTATTATTTTTTGTTTATACTTTTTCCAAAGAATGCTTTTTTCTTTATATTCCGAATTGGTTTTTGCTAGTAATAAATATTGGAGACGCGCTGCTACATAATTCGAATCCGGACCTGGAAGTGTTATCACATTTCACACTCTTCACTTCGTACCCTTTTTGTTTGACGTAGGTTCAATGTTGCTTGGCAGTCACTTTGAGGAAAGGGTTTATTGGCTTTTTCCCGTTCTTTCCATACTACTTTAAGAGTAATAAGCGACTATATTTTTATGTATCTTAAATGCTAAATTTAATATAAATCAAGAGGCAGACTGAGACTTTCTAGGAGGTTATTTAATTTAAGGCAGCATTCGAGATGTAGATTTAAAATGATTTCTTTCAAGTGAAATTTAATATTTGATTAAAATGTATCCTTTTTGCATATTTCAACAAAAAGAAGTAAATAAAAAGCTCCCCAGGGAGAAATTATTTTATATGCTACAGAGAAAAACTTAAGCCCAGCCTTCAGCGCTTCCATTTGAACACACGCTTTTGAGTGCATGAATTTGATAAATCCAACGAGGATTTCATTAGTGTATTATTTGTTCCCTTTTTCGCATTTGATCTGAGTTGAAATTTGATTAAGAGCACACGTGTGGCTTTAAACTTCAGTTTTATATGATTATTTCCCTCGTTAAAAGTCTAGTGGCCACCATTTTTCGTGGTTTGGTGTTAATTCAGTGTGTTAGGGACCATTAAACAAATACGTTCGCAAAAAGAACTCTTTGTAGATATTTTGAAAAGTAATAGCGCGCCGGGTATTGATGGTATTAGGGTAAAAACAATCAAGGAATCTCTTACTTATATTCTAAAGCCATTACAATCTATATATATATATACAGGGTGTTTCACGAGGAAACGGACATGCTTTAATGCCAGACAGAAGACACCGAGGGTAATCATAATAATACATAGAAAAAGCTAGTTGGGCCTTCCTTGCTGAAATACAGAGTGTTTCAGGTATGCTTGCCAAAATTTCTTTTGGTTGTTACTTTGTAAAGGAATGGAATAATAAGTTCATATTTGGCACATATAATACACTAGTGATCTTGAATAAGTACTTATACCACACTCAAAAAAATCCAGGTCCGGACTTTAAAAAAAATGTTTTTGTTTTTCTTCAAGAAAACAATACACTGTATATGTTTTTTAAATTTCAACACTAAATTCGAAAACTACATAAAAAACTGAACAGAATAACTTCATTGATTTTTTTGCCACACCCTTGACGTATTCGTAATAAATTCCACTAAATAATGCAATATGAGACTTTAGGAAATATCGATGGATGATACGCGCAAAAAATGCTTCCTCTACTAAATTAGACATTTACTTTTTTGTCAGCAATAATTATTATGTTCTAATTACCAATTTTTATGGATGGGGAAAAATTGATAAAAAAAAATAAATGTTGGAGGACACCGAATCAAGAACCTATTTCATTGCTCTCATTTATTAAATGACTAGTAATACAGTAACATAACATACCTATTAACAACAACAAAGTAATAACAAAGTTGCATATCAATAATGCACATAGTAACAGGATAACAACAAAATATCAAGTCTCATTGTTTGACCATAAATCCAGACAAATCCAAAATAATTATCTTTGGTAGGAAAGCATCTAAATTAAAATGTGAACACCTTCTAAATATAAAAATAAACAATATTAAATTAAATGCTGTGAGTTCAGTTAAAAACCTTGGAATAACTATCGATACGGATTTGCGCTTTACTGAACACGTCAGCTCTTCTATAAAAAAAGCTTTCCTAAATTTAAAATTATTGTACAGTCATCGATCTATTCTCAGTCCTAAACTTAAACAACGTCTGTGCGATTCCTTGATTTTGTCCCATTTTAACTATGGTGATGTGATATATAATAATAATAATAATAATAATAATAACGTTTATTGTGAACATTGAGACGTACACAAATGGGAGATAGTTCGGCATAGCCGCTCTTCCACTTTCCCATAAAGAATAACAATATTCGTTACTTAATTAATTACACTTAACTATGCATCTATAAAATGCACTAGATTAATATTAAAACGTACAAAATATTAATTAGTTTATATAAATACTTACACTAAATACAATAATTTTATCCAATAATGAAAAACAATGCTTGTTAATTAATTACTTACTGACTTAATTACACTTAAAAAAATATTTATAAAAAAATAGTATTAAATTGTACAAAACAAATAGTTTATTAATGTGCACCAAATTTGGTAAAGTTATATTTATGTAGTTTATACACTTATATCATTCCCTAAGAATAACAGTTTTGACTCTTTCTTAAATGTACCTATCGACTTGTCTAAAAATTGTAGGACATAATTTAATACTGTTGGCGCGGTGTATGCAAAGCTCCCCTCAAATTTCGCAGTTCTATGTCTAGGTGTGGTATAACTATCCACTCTAACATTCACATCGTGTATATCTGATCTTAATATTAATAAATCTGAAAGATATTGTGGTTGTTTATTTTTAACAAGTTTGTACAAAAATATACTATAAAGGTAATTAGTACGCTGCTTAACATTCAATTCACCTAAATTTTGCAAGTATGGTGTTACATGCTCACCATATGGTATTTTACAAACAAATCTTAAGCAAGCGTTTTGTATTTTCTGTATTTTATATTTATTGTACTCTGTTAGCTGAAAATAATATACTGAACTGCAATATTCGATTCTTGGATAAATAATTGATTTTACTAGTTTTAGTTTTGTTTTTTCATCTATTCCATGTTTCAACTTGTAAATTGACTTTAATGTAGCATATGAGCTTCTGAATATATTACTAGTGTGGTGATCAAAGCTAAGATTCTCGTCTATTGTTACTCCTAAACTTTTAGCTTTATTTACCCACTGTATTTTAGTATTATTTGCTGTGATATCAAAATTATCTAGATGGAGATTAGACCTTATCCTTTCATTTCCGATGCAAAGTGCTTGTGATTTTTTTGGATTAAGTTTAAGTCCATTTTTGAAACACCATGTACAAATACGATTTAAATTTTCATTTACATCTTTCACTAAATTTGGAAATTCATCAAGTTTTGACGACTTATATAATTGGATATCATCTGCATACAAGTGCAAGTGGCAACTTGAGGCAACATTTGGAAGGTCAAATGTAAATACTGAAAACAAAATAGGCCCCAGTACACTGCCTTGAGGTACACCACTTAACACCTGCTGCATGGACGAGAAATTATCTGTATGGACCTTGTCTGGCAAAATTTTACGCAAATCGAGTGGAATTGATGCAGAATTCATGCATTCGATTTATTTGTGGCATTAGAAGAAAACAATCAGGTATATCTAAAAAAAATCGCGAAATTGGGTGGCTAAATATGGAAAAACTACGTACCCTGCATTCATTAGTGTTATATAATAATATAATTAAATATAAATGTCCGTTTTACCTGTACCAAAAAATTAGCTTTCGTACAGTTGTACATAACATCAACTTAAGATTTAAAAATATGTTAACCACCCCTAAACACTACACTGCAATTTTTCAGAGATCTTTTACATATAATATCTGCAAACTGTATGATAGGATACCGCCCCATCTCATAGAAGTTTCTCATTATAAATTCAAAAAAGAATTAAGAAAAATATTATTAGAAGCCACTGGCAATAATACTCTTCAGTAACGTGTAAGTCTCATCACTTGTTGTCTTTTTCTTTCTTTTAGCTACATATTACTTTGCAATAAATTCATGTTGTTTGTAGGGATTTATTTTCAAATCTAGTAGTGCATTCATCTATTGTTTATATTTTAAATCTTAAATTAGTAGTGGATATGTATATTAGGTTAATTACCTGGTTAAGTGGAAGAGCAGAAGGTTACTTGAAATTATTTCTGAACTTCGCCATTTGTAAATTTTACAACTTGTATGTTTCAGTGGCGGCTGGTGAAATTTCAATATTTTTTTTCTCGTCTGTGGCGCATGGGACCCATACGAAACTTGGGAAATAACATCTAGAGAAGCAGTTCTCTAATGACCCCTAAAAGATTTTGAAAAAGCAGTTTGCGAAAAAATTTTTGAAAATTCGCTAGCCTCCCCTGGGTCTAGGGACCCCTATTTACTTTTATTTTTTTTTGTCATATGCATTTGACTTTTCATAAAAATGCATCGACAGATTTTGGAGTTTGTGAAAATATTTTCATTACTAACTGAGATACAACGAATTGAAATATTGTAATTTGTTAAATTGTAAATTACAAAATTTCAGTTCATTGTATTTCAGTTAGTAATGAAAATATTTTCACAAACTCTAAAATCTGTCGATGCATTTTTATGAAAAGTCAAATGCATATGACAAAAAAAAATAAAAGTAAACAGGGGTCCCTAGACCCAGGGGAGGCTAGCAAATTTTCAAAAATTTTTTCGCAAACTGCTTTTTCAAAATTTTTTAGGGGTCATTAGAGAAGTGCTTCTCTAGATGTTATTTCCCAAATTTCGTATGGGTCCCATGCGCCACAGACGAGAAAAAAAATATTGAAATTTCACCAGCCGCCGCTGGTATGTTTACAATAAAGACATTTATTATTATTATTATTATTATTACAAATTAGAATTATAATTAAATTCTCTGTTCAAAATGTCCTCCTCAGCTTCAGTACATTTTCTAGTGTGCTCACGAGATGGCCGATTGATTTTCTTTTCACATCTGGACTGTCTGTCTCTAATTTTTTTGTGGTATTCAACAATCCTTTGAATTTAATTGCTCCATGCAATCAATATCCATTTTGTAGACGTCACCTTTTAAATGGCCTCAGAAAAAATAATCTACATGGTCGAAACCCGAAGACCTTGTCGGTCATACATGAGGACCTTCGTCTGTTTGGATATTTAAATGGTTTCTAATTTGGTTGGACAAATGTGGTGAGGCTCCATCATGTTGAAAGAACATACCTCGGATCTTTACATTTTCTAAAAGATTCGGTAATGTATGTTGTAAAAACTTTAATTTGAGATTTTAATCTAAACTAATTGGCAAGAAGAATGATCAGATCAGACCAGAAATTTTACTTTAAGCAATGGCCTTAAACGTAAAATCAGTCACTTAAAGAGTGGACATTCTCTGCATAGATCAATTAATTCAAAGTATTGTTGAATGCCGCAACGAAATTAGAAATAGTCCAGATGTTACAAGAAGATCAATCGGTCATCTCGTGAACCGCACTAGAAAATGTACTGAAACTGAGGAGGCTATTTTGACATGCAATTTAATTATAATTCTAATTTGTAAATATGTTTTATGACAATATCTACATTTTTTGTTTTTGGTACAATTATTCTGTTGATATTTTGTTGTTATTTTGTTACTATGTGCATTATTGATATACAACTTTGTTATTACAGTTATTATTGTTGGTAATAGGTATGTTGTGTTTCTGTATTACCGCTTAAATGAGAGGAATGAAATAGTTTCTTGATTCGGTGTCCTCTAATATTTATTTTTTTATTTATTTTCACCTCCTCCATAAAAAAATGTAATTAGAACATAATAATTATTGCTAAAAAAAAGTAAATGCCCAATTTAATAGTGGAAGCATTTTTTGCGCATGTCATTCATCGATATTTTCTAAAGTCTCATATTCCATTATCTATTGGATTTTATTTCGAAGATGGCAGAGGTGTGGAAAAAAAATAATGAAGCCGCTTTGTTCAGTTTTTTATGCATTTTCCGAATTTAATATTGAAATTTAAAAAAAACATATACAGGGTATTCTTTTCTTGAAGGACAACAAAAACATTTTTTTCTCAAGTCCGGACCTGGATTTTTTATGTGCATGATACAAGTACTTATTCAGGATCACTAGTGTATTATATGTGCCAAATATGAACTTAGTATTCCATTCCTTTATAAAGTAACAACCAAAAGAAATTTTGACCAAAATACATAAAACACCCTGAATTTCAGCAATGAGGGCCCAACTAGCTTTCTCTATGGTTGACTATGATTACCCCCGGTGTCCTCTATCTGCCATTAAAGCATGTCCGTTTCCTCGTGAAACACCCTGTATAATAGAATACCCTGACTGACTGATCTATCAACGCACAGCTCAAACCGCTGGGTCTAGAAACTTCAAATTTTGCATAGAGGTTCCTCGAATGGCGTAGGCATCCACTAAGAAGGGATTTTTCGAAATTCGACCCCCAAGAGGGGGAAAAAGGGGGTTGAAATTTTAGGCTTTTTCAGAAACGGTTATATTTAGATAGGTACGTAAAATTTGACAGAAATATTTTTTGTTGAAATCTATTAGATATGTGTAAGACGAAATTTCGATTTTCGCTTTTTGAATGGGTCAAAATGGGGGTAGTAGATGGTTTAAACACATACGGTGCAAACGGCAAAGTATATCATTTTGACACTGAAAATGATGTCTATAATTAAGTTATTTTGGCACGTCAGAAGATAAAATATTATTATTATGTTTCATGTATGGTGTTATCATTTCACCATGTCTCCAATGGTTGCAAGGATTGGAAAATCTGTGAATTTTTACTTTTTTTAACGAAATGGCTAAAGAAAATCTATGTATTAATGGAGAAGTTGTACAACATACTGTTGTCCCAGTTGTAGGTGACGGATCCAATATGTTTTTAAAGCATTCAGGCAGCAATTAAAAATGTCTATATCACTGATTGTCGCATATTACGTAAATGGGTGAAAACTTATATTTGTACGAGGTGTAGCTAGGTAAAATATTATTTAATGACAGTGGCGTTAAAGTCAATGCCCATGTCATTAAAACCAATTTGACACTGTTTTTTATTAGTTTTTAGTTTTTTAGTTTTTTTTTCTTAATCAAGTGAATCAATTTGTTTGTATTTCACATATATTGTAAATCTACTCATGATAGTTTATTAATGACATTTTCAGGAAATCTTTTCATGAAGAAAAAAAATTGATGCTTTTGAATTTTTTGAAAAATTTAAATACGTACTTACACTATACACTTATTATTCGTGTAAAAAATGTAGGCGTGTTTGTCGGTGCGGTAAAAATCAAAGGCGCCGACATTTTGCGAGTGCGTAATAAATCTGAAGACAACTCTACACGTTATTTATTTTAGTTATTTTTCATTTTTTTGTGACAACTTTTCATATACCCTCTTACCGTTCATTTTGTCATGTTTTTCCCTCCCCTCTGAACCTCTGAAAGCGAACGTATTTTTTGAATGGCCCCATAATAAATATATCATCAACTTCAAAATATGAATATTAAAGACATGTTGTTACACGCCGCGCCTCCGCCAAAACCTCGAATAATCAGTTCCATAAATTCCTTTGTGCGATCTTAAAAAATTAATTCTGAGCGCAAAATTGACCAAAATAAAACGTCAAAAAATCTTTTAAGGACTTAGAAACTGAATTAAAGCTAGAAGCTTCATAATGTTCTTTATACGCCCATGGCATTAAAATCCTTTTATGTTCCTGACATTATCTTTTCCAATTTGATTACATTACCCTTTCGATAGAGTTTTGTAAAAAATATATGTTGTAGTTTATTCTATGGTGTATAGTTAGTAACAAAAAATGGTGGGTGTCTCTAACGTGTAAGTACGTATTTAAATTTTTCAAAAAATTCAAAAGCATCAATTTTTTTTTCTTCCTGAAAAATGTCCTGAAAATACCATTAATAAATTGTCACGAGTAGATTTACAATATATGTGAAATACTAACAAACTGGTTCACTTCATTAAGAAAAAATATTTTTCGGATTTTCGAAAAAAAAGATTTTCTCAGATATTATGAAGTTTTTGAAGTCAAAACTTTTTGTGGTAGTGTCTTACGCATCACATCACTGGAAGGATCCACAGGCAAAAAGGCTGCAAAGACACGGACACTTATCTTAACCTGCCATGGCCTTTGATCTTATAATAACTATTTCTCAAAAGCATTAAAAAGAACTATTATAAAACCAATATTTAATCAAGGAAACATAATAGTATTTTATATAAGTGGCTAAAATGGTATTTTAGAAGTGAGGCGTTTATAGAACGAGCCGAAGGCGAGTGCTATAAACCACACGAGTAAAAAAAAACACATTTTAGTCTCGAGTTATATACAAAATTTTTTGTATCGCTATTCGAAATTAGAAAACAATATAATTTTGTAAAAATAGACTAAATTCTATTGCTGTTCCCATAGAAGCCAATAAGTTTTATTTCACACTGTGAAATAAAATTTCTTTATCCAACACTTTCATATAAACTGATCTTTATTGATGAGATTTTGAAGGTATAAAGTGGTCCATAAGTTACTAGTGAGATAAAGTAGTGAGCTAAAGTATACTTTAGATCACTAGTGAGGTAAAGTGATTTAGTCACTAAAGAGTAACTTTAATATAAGAAAAAGTCCAAGCAATTTATTTATTGTCCTTATTATACGGAAAATTAACAAAGCAAAGAATCCATGCACTAACACTTATTTATATTTACGTTAACATTTATTGTCACCATATTCGATTTTTCACAAAGAAAACTGCTCTCCTCTACACAATTTTTCTCTATACTAGTAACGACGTCTGTATTGCCTGACTCGTTGCGCTGCTCTCCCTGTATTTTTTTAGCAATAACAATCTTGTTTGAGACTGAAATTTCCAAATAACCCTCCGCCATGGTGGATGATTTCCACCCACCGTGCCGTTTAAGGGTGATAATGTCACCCCCAGCATTGGCCAAAAGAGTTGTCGAGGAACGGTGCGTGCTATGGTCAGTGTAATCTACATCTGGCAGTTGCAGATAATCAGCTACAATTCTTGGAATTTTTGAGAGCTTATTTAATCCAACGCATTGGACGTGCACTTTCCCCTTTGAAAATTTACGAAAAATCTTTTGTGAGACACATTGTGTGGTCTTAAAGGCACATATTTCCTAATCAAATCAAGTGGGTTTACCGAAAATCCTTCATTTAAAATTGTGAAACTTCTTGATTTATTCGTCTTGGTATCTGGTATGGATGTATATAGATATTGTTCTTTATCTTTTATATCTTCGACGCTTGAGTAGGTCAGTTCACCGCAACGGCAGGCACCGCAAACTCCCAATATCAATGCATCATAATAAACACCTACTTTTGACATAAGATGCTCATCGTCAGGGGGGTCCATTAAATATTGTTCGATATGTGCTCTTTCCAAAAGTGTTGTACTTTTTGGGTTTGAAACTACTTGATCGGCTTTTTAAGTATGCCACAAGTTTTCAATATCTTGTTATATCAAAGTTCCTGTTTACTTTTAAAGTCGCCTTTATCATAGAATATTTAGTCCACATCGAAGAAGGTGCAATTTTTTTACTCAAATGTAGAAAGTAAGCGAGAAGCACTTCTTCGTTTACAGCACTAACTCCTCTTTCTTTCATCCAATTTTCAAATGTTACTTTGGATTTTTCTGGAATTAAATTGGCTGTAGCTTTTTTGGCTTCTTTACACAATGTTTATTAAGCAAACCCCTGGTTACAAAGAAAATGGATAACAACCACAGCTTTCTCCGCACATCCATTCAGAATCTACTTAGCAATAAGCTACTTGTATTTTATATTTTTAGAGAAACACTTGATTTTGACATTGACAACAAAAAATCGATGATATGGCATTTTAATAATTTTATTGTTTGTCACTGAAAAAGCACTTATATGAAAGTATTGGATAAAATGTTGTATTAGATACGTGAGTTATTACATATAAGTTACTCAATACCGAATATATTGACAGTTTATATATTATATATTATGTACAGAAGAATCCCAGGATAAAGGATAAATTAAGTTATGGCCAACCCGTTCAGTAACAAAGACAGTATAGCACCAAAGCCAACTAATACGGCTTTTACAAAGTTTATAGTACATTAGAATTAAAATGCATAATGTCGTATCTGTAGCAGTAAAAGAAATAATATATTTAAAAAAGTATAAAATGGTAGAAACTATGAGAAGAAAAAGTAGAAGAAAATATAGATCAATTTAAATAAATTTTAAGAAAATAGTATTATTGGGTATATCCTCTGCTCTCTATTTATTCTATTATTTTAGGTACTATTTTATAATTTTTTTTTATCAATTTAGAAATAAGTAGGCACAAGACACGCTCCCTGTGTGCGTGCCGAAATGGGCTTGTTAGCGATAATTTTTTTTTCGTTATTTTTTATTGTTATGTTTTTCAACCTTCCAGAGACATGTAGAAAAATCTAGAAGAATACAGACATCCTTTAGAACATTTTAGAATATGCTGGAATGTAATGGAAAGATCTAGAACACATAACCTGAGTATATAAAGGAATGACAAGCTGTGAAGTAGTGAATTTTAGTACACAGCGTAATACTAGTAAAGTACTTAATTAATTGTTGCAACTAGTAAGTTAATAAATTAGGGTTTAGTGTTACCCTGCTGTTATAATTTTCGGATCCACGATACAGGGTGTTTACAAAAAGGGTGTAAACATGTAACATTATGGTATTCAATAGAATTCGATCATCTAGATAAGCTGTTACAATTTCAGTTTCATAAGTATATCCAATCCTTAGATATTCAATGTTAAAGATTGGGTTTCAGTAAAAAGCTCTTCTCTGATTCGTGACGTTGTGACGTATACTTTCCGGTGAGGCCGGAAAGTGGTCACTTTTGGCACCTTAGCAACGGTTCGGTTACTCGGGCGCCACCTTTACAATTTTTTACGTGGGGCAAAGGTCCCACACTAGCCTCTTAACACAGCCTGTTACAGTAGAGCTGGGATAGCTACAGTGGAGAAAACAGTAACTTCCAGTGGGTCAATTTGGGAAAATTGGACTGTTACACAAACAGCAGTAAAACACAGAATTCGGTAAAACAAAATATCTATTTATTTCCTATAAGTTACAGTGATAACGAAACTATTTACAGCTTAACTAGTTTAATATATACAGTACATTCATAATGCACAAAAGAGCAAACCCAGGCTGTGACGAGCTGATGATTACGGTAAGTGCTACCATGCGATAGGGTGACGTTACTAAGGTAGGCAGGAGTGAAGCAGCGATATGACGGAAAAAATGGCGGTGACGTACAGTTTGACAGCAGGCAGTGATAGGCAGCGGTAATGACGTAGTCGCGGTAGGAGCAATCTTCGAGGATCGGTCTTTGCACGGTTGTTTACTTACAGCTGGGTACGTCTTGAGTCGTGGAGCGGCCGACCACGACTGTTTGATATCACGAGTTTTAATAAAGACTTTCCTCTTTCCACAAGCCGGTAGAGGGGGAAAATGTGCAGACACGGTGCGTAGCGGTAAATGAATACTTGTATTATTTTCAGGTGAAACGGTTAAATGAAAAATATTTTACAAGTCAGAAATCGCGGACTTTACCATTATTTTCTGTCTCCCGGTCTTAGAAAAATTTCACTTACTTACTTTACTCACTTTACTTACTTATTTCCGAAGCGGGCTGCAGTGGGCACGTCTGGTCGCTGTTGGAGCTCGTGAGGAACTGAACTGTCTGCTCTCAGTGCCTCGGGTATCTAGTCCACTATCCCCTCTATTCGCGGTAATGACGGGGGAACGGTGCGCGTGGATATTGATTGCCGTAGGCGCAACTTAGTACAGTGTCGCGGAAATATAATTCAAATATTGTAACTTACGTCTGCTGGCGGTTTCCCTGGAGAAGGCACTTCTGCTTGCTGTTGTTCACTGGTAGCAACTGAATCAGTGGCGGCTCGTAATATTGTCTGCAGAGGGGGCTTGATATTTTGAAAGACAATTAACTTGCAATACGATTATAATTTGTACATTTCCCCACCAACTCCGAGGTAGTACAACGGATTTTTGGAAGACTGGAAGATATGCTGCTTCTTCCATAGGGAGGCTCAGCCTCCCCTGCCTCCCCTGACGAGCCGCCACTGAACTGAATGCTTTCTGCGGAGATCACGGTTTAGTATGCATTTTCAGTTTCGGTTGGGCCTGGTGGGGCCTATTAGTTTATGCGGTGATATAATTATTTTTCCAGCCTGGTAATTTTTATTAAATAATCTAACAGAAACATATTTATTTATGGAAAATATAAGTGGTTTATTCGGGTTGAAAATACGCTTCATTACAACGTCATTTTGCATAAACAAAAATTGAAAAAGTACATTGTTTCTGTCAGAACATCTGTGTTTTTTTTATGCTATAGAAATAGAGAAAAAAACACTTGACAGCCTAATTAAGAGTTTTTCATTTTTGTTCTTACCGCTTTTGACGTAAGTGCCATATTTTCTTAGATATTTAACATTTAAACTAAATACTTCGTCTTATAGACGTTCGAACGCCACCTTTATACTTCCAGATCTGCGAAACAATTAATTCTATAGAAATTAGAAAAAAACAAAATTCATCCTCAATTTAGTAGCTTTCTTAGTTGTCTCTAGCATGTGTTCGCTCAACGTAATTCTTTTCGAGTTATTTGATAATATTGTTTTGAAATACCTTCTTTTTAAGCTAAAGTCCCAATTTTCAAGTCGTTATAACTTAAAGACTATCAATTTTTATGAAGAGTTGCATAGAACCTTTTCTTCTTCAAATTTTATTTTATTTCACCTCCAATGTTTTTAATTACTAAATTTCGACTGTCACCTGATCAGTATCTACAAAGTGACATCATGCGAAGCTCAGTCCTGTTTACGCGTGGTCCAACTTTGGTAATTTATTTAAGGGCTGAAACGTTCGAATAAAAACCTAAACATTTGGAAATTGCCTTAGAAAGTATTCTATTTTCAATTTCTAAAATAAAAAAATGCTGAACGGGCCGGGCCTATTTGTATTATTAATTAATTTGTAGATAGTCTTTAATACTTGATACAAGGGAGTTTAAGATTAACATTTTGATTGTAAAATGTATAGATTTAAATAAAAAAGAGGTGCGAACTGGTCCAAAAGTTTTAATATGCAATATGCATATTTTCTAGGAGCGTCCTACAAAATAGTTAATTATTATAAATCCATCAACTGCAGAATTTCGCTACATGAAATGAATATATCAGTTATGCACAGGCATGGATGCAACAAGTAAAGGATTTATTTGATGTTTGTTGCGTTAAACAGACTAAATGTAGCGGCTACATACAGCGAATTTTAATTAGAGCGTGATTCCGCTTATTCGCTCCAAAATTTACTCAATTTATGTCGTGTACTAGGCGCTACCGGAAATAATTGTCGATGTTATTCTACATGAAAAAATAGTAAGAAAAGTTCCTATTAACATGTATCTGGAAGTGGTTCCTAAAGGAGCTACAACCCTCTGAAGATTGCGCCTAAATTATGGATTATAGATTTTATTGATACCCGAGATACTTACTTATGCGACGTTTACCCTCCATTTTTTAAGAATATATGAGGAGCTTACTTTGAAAATTTTTATCCTAAATAGCAATCCTATTAAATTCGCACATTTCTAATCACGTGTGCTGAAACAACCAATCACTACAAAAGTACACTGAAAAGATACCTTAGGGATGTTTGCACTTGTCATCCAGTTTGGCAGTTACAATAATTTAAAATTTCTTTTCTGACAATGTCGATTTGGAACTGCAAATAACGATTTAATGAATATAATAATAGAGGAAAACACACCAAATAATACATAATCTACATTTAATTTTACAAATTGCTCTTTTAATAATTGTATTTTTAATAAATAGTTTTGAACAAATAAATAAAATAAATTGCAAAAAATTTTCTATGCGAATACCCCTGGAACGTTGATAAATAGCACATAATTTTATCACAACTTTCTCAAGCACGTTGCTTTTAGGTAATATCCCTCCGCCTACGGCGTCGGGATATTACCAAGCAAGTGCTTCCGAAACTGTGATAAAATTATTTCGTATTATCAACGTCCTTGGGATATTATAGCTGAAACTTCGTACTGCTCATTATACAGGTAAAAGAAAAATTCTGCTCTAAGGACTAAACCTATTATGTCGGGGAGCTGTAAGTTCACCTCTTTCTTTTAGCTGTAATTTTGTTTGTATTTATCGCACATTTTAATATGACATATGAATAAATTCCTTATTAATACTACTAATAAATGATACCACGGTACCAATACGGTTCCATTTGAAAAAAATGAGTTTTGCTCCACAAACCATTTTGGTGAACTTTATTTGCTCATAAATCACGTAATTTAGTATTTTTGACGGGTTTTCGATTTTTCTAGCATTACACGGGTCATTTAGAATAAATCGGGACCCTCATGGCACACTTAAATGGAAAACTAAAAATTATATTATAAAAAATATTGACGTTTGAAATGTCACTTATTTGGTTTCGTTGGATTCAGAAAATTATTGGATTCAAAAATGCAATAATATACAGGGTGTTCCATTTAAAAATCGAAAGTTAGTGTCACTAGCAAACAAAATTTCAAGACAATGAGACTTTTCTTTTTTAAATGATCGTGCTTACAAGGACGGACATGGAAAGGGTATAGCCGGAAAAGTTAGGGAAATGTACCCCCGCACTTACTTAGTTAAAATGGCTTCCAGATGATGCAGTTTATAGAGCATATTATTACACGGTAAAAATTTTAACCCGCTACTACCCCTACGAAGGTGGAAAAAAAATAATATGCCTTAAATTATTATATATATTTTTTTCGGTTTCTATGCAACCGATCGCTTTGAAATTTGGCACGAGTATTGCTTGCGTGGAGATAACTTACTCCAAAAATAAGGTCATTTTATGACCATTTTAACCATCGGAAAAAATATATACATTTTTTTTAGAGGACAAAAGGGTGGCTACCTTTCGTGGTACAATCACCATTCTATGATATGTTATGTCTTGACACTTCGTGATTATGATACTAAATTGTCAGTTTTTTTGCTGTGGTGGAACAATATGGAAAAAAATAAAATTGGGTAAAATAAAATATTTACACATGCCTCTTAGTTGTAATACTTATAGCCTTACAAGGTATTGTTGCATATCTACAACCGACCGCGTGTGCCAGTGCGATGTTGCCAAGTCTACTTTTTCCCCCAGACGTACGGAAATTCGGCACAATCTGGCAATACCACTTCTGGAGATTCCTGGGTTCACCCCCCAGGGGCGAAGTATTAACTCTCTAGGAGCTTGGGGAAATGTTTAGCAACGAATGATGTTCATTGTAATTACTGTCGCATTACGACATATGAAGAAAGTGAGGGAACGATCGAAGAAGACCAGCCTTTTGTGCCTTCGACATCTTCTAGCACTACGACTAGTGACTCTGACGAAATAATGGAACTGCCATTGCAAAGACTCGTTGCTACATATAAATACTGTTGCATATGTGGTGATGCTAAAGAACTGACCGCAATACCCACTAATGTGAGACTACAGTGCTATTGAAACAAACAAATATACATCCCCGAGGCAATCGTTGCTGTAAAATACATTTGATTAAACATCGCTTTTATGAAGACGATATTACACATCTGGAACCATATGCCAATTGTAGCTCGATTCCTAGATCGGATTTATGTATTCTATTAAATTCCTTAACCCCAATAACAAATCTAAAAGGCTCTACAGACCACTGCGGTTTATCAGAGAAGCAATTATTAACGTTTACAGGCTTAACGGTAGATGCCATTTACGAATAAAAGTCACTGTTGGAAAATTCCAGTACAAGAACTTCTTCTGTCCTTGTTTTTCTATTAAAAATGAAAACAGGTAGTAATAATGATAACAAAATGACCTCCTACATTACTAAATTGTTCGATATGGTGCCAGTGTGCAGCGCACGTGTTAGGAAGCTGAACAAATTGACCATCCTCAGAATGGTGTCATTGGTATATTATTAAGGTTGTAATTAATAACCAAAACCCTAATAGGAACCGGGGTGGTCGGTAGATCCTTTTAGAGTTGTTATGTTATTGGGGTTAAGGAATTTAATAGAATGCATAAATCCGATCCAGGAATCGAACTACAATTGGCATATGGTTCCAGATGTGCAACGTCTTCATAAAAGCGATGTTTAATCAAATGTAGACACATTTCGCGCCCAGAGATCCATCAGGGCGACTTAAGTTTACACATAGACTGGACCACGGATAGTAGGTTAAACCACAAAGGTTATAAAAACAAAGGCATATTAGGAATCAATATCACAAGTCAGGATAAGTATTGACAAACGACAACTAATATTAAACAACTGTACCATACTGAGATAAAAAATTATCCATCTGCGTAGCTGGCTGATGGAACCCATCCAAGGCCAAAAATGAGGGGAAAAACTCAAATGTATTTTAGAGCAACGATTGCCTCGGGGATGTATATTTGTTTGTTTCAATAGCACTGTAGTCTCGCAGTAGTGGGTATTACAGTCAGTTCTTTACCATCACCACATATGCAACAGTATTTATGTGTAGCAACGAGTCTTTGCAATGGTATGGTAGTTCCATTATTTCATCAGAGTCACTAATCGTAGTGCTAGAAGATTTTGAAGGCACAAAAGGCTGGTCTTCTTCGATCATTCCTTCACTTTCTTCATCTGGTTCAGTACGTTATTTTTCAGATGTCGTAATGCGACTGTAATTACAATGAACATCATTCGTTGCTAAACATTTCCCCAAGCTCCTAGAGAGTTAATACTTCGCCCCTGGGAGGTGAACCCTGGAACCTCCAGAAGTGGTATTGCCAAATTGTGCCGAATTTCCGTTGGTCTGGGGAAAAAGTAGACTTAGCAACATCGCACTGGCACCCGAGGTCGGTTGTAGATATGCAACAATACCTTGTAAGGCTATAAGTATTAAGTGTTACAACTAAGAGGCATGTGTAAATATTTTATTTTACTCAATTTTATTTTTTTCCATATTGTTCCACCACAGCAAAAAATCTGATACTTTAGTATGATAATCACGAAGTGTCAAGACATAATATATCATAGAATGGTGATTGTACCACGAAGGGTAGCCACCCTTTTGTCCTCTAAAAAAAAATATATTTCTTTTCCGATGGTTAAAATGGTCATAAAATGGCCTTATTTTTTGGAGTAAGTTATCTCCACGCAAGCAATACTCTTGCCAAATTTCAAATCGATCGGTTGCATAGAAACCGAAAAAAAATATATAATAATTAAAGACATATTATTTTTTTTCCACCTTCGTAGTAGCGGGTTAAAATTTTTACCGTGTAATATACTCTATAAACTGCATCATCTGGAAGTCATTTTAACTAAGTAAGTGCGGGGGCACATTTCCCTAACTTTTCCGGCTATACCTTTTGAAAGTTGTTCAGAATTCGACCACATATGCAGTGATATGAAAGCTTTCTCTCTACGATATTTTTAAAAATGTGCCAATCAAATGCAATATATTCTAAGTTTTCATATTTACGAAGAGTATAATAACAAACTACGTAACCTGTGATTCCATTAAATTGGACCATTTTAACAATGTCTACCAAATATTACAAAATTCAATACAAACGTCCAACTTCGATTTATCGAAATCAGATAAACTTAACAAACACGTAACTTCGTTAGGCGGCATAACGCACAAAGAGTTCCAACGTGGAAGGCAAAGAGGTTTTGAATCATTTAATATAAAACCCAACCTGGGGGATGCCCGATATAGCCTGATATTATTTTATTGACAGTAGTAGGGAAATCGACAACGATAAGGGCTCCATTGCAATATAACGATTTTATCTTACTGGTATTATTAAACTAAATATTTACCGACAATGCGATTTGTTTCGCTTCGCCTGCTCAGTTTCAGTTTAGAGGAAAAATGAGGTCACTGAAACTTACACAAGGTATTCGCAATATAGGGCATCAAAGTGTACACAGTAATCAATCATTTAGGATTAAATTGATCTAAATATAATAAAAGGCGCGACATGTTTTCAATACTAAAATAATACAATGTGCGCTTCCTATGATTGATGCAACCAGGGCTGGAATATACTGATATTTGGGGCAGTTCGAAGTTGACCTTTTAAATCTGTCAGACTAACAACTTAAAAATGAATATCTTATATTACATCATTAATAAAGAATATTATTTTGGGATATTTAGCAGATAACTTTCAACGGAACCATACGTTCCTTTCATGTGCATATTAACAAGAAGTTCCCCTTACGAAACATCTTGTCAAGTTCTTTCATACACTTAATATCTAATATTCGGTATCAAAAACAAGGAAATATCCATTAACCATTCTTTCTATATACTGACGATCTAAATCAGATAATGTTATAACGCCGTTATTTTCTGAAAATTATCTTTTTAGGCGACTGCAGCAAAAATTGATGTTTTACGGATCCGATAGCTTTCCTAAAGTGTCACTTTTTTGTCTCTGTCAAACTTACTTCACGGCCGCGTTTACTTCACAGCCCCATTCACTTCACGGCCGCATTCACTTCACTGCCGCATATACCTATTGCCTAATCATCAAATTTAATCACGCATAAATAAGCATATATTTATATATTATACTTTTATGAGCAACCTTGCCATTACGAAAATCAAAGCTGGGTAATTCCTGGTGAAAAAGTAATTAGCAATTACAATTCCTTTTTTTTCGTGTAATTGTAATTGTAATTAAGTACTTTCTTTTATTAAAGTAATTTGGAATTGTAATTGTAGGAAAATTGTTAAAGGAATTGTAATTTGTAATTATATTATTTGAACTATCTAATTACAATTACTTTTTCCAATTACAATTACTTTAAGAACATGCGTATGTGATTTAACAAACAAGAATAGATTAAAGCAGAATTTTACAGTTGCATAGTTCAAAATGAATCTGAAAAGTTCAAAAAAAGTTACTGACTAAAAACGAGTTTTTGCCGTGGTCCGCTGCACATTTATGTTTTTTATTAAGTACACAAACTTTTGTATTTTTGTTCAATAAACTTTTAAAAACTAAATGTGTTTACTGTTTATTATTATCATTCTTATTATTATTAGGCATTGTTATTCTAGTGGAGTCGATTTAGTCAATAAAATAGCGAGGTTGGGAAATTTTTTAAGATGGATGCAGACCCGGCGGAAATTGCTTGTCATGGCGAGTATAACATAACCCTAAAATCTTGATTTCCAAATAGGGGCGGAACCGTGTTTTATTGGCCGAAAATGGGTTTTTTGGACATTTTAAGGGTCAAATTTGCAGTTTTAATTTTTTTTGACCACTTAAATAATTAGTTAAGGAACTAAAATAGTATCTTTTTATTCTTAATATTAAAGGAACCTCCAGTTTAAATTTGGTGAAGATCAGACCACCCTCCCTCCTGATATATATATAGAAAGTTGAAAAAATTAAATTTTGGCTGTCTTGATCAGATCTCAACCGATTTGGCTGAAATTTGGAATGGAAGTAGTCTTTATCATAAAAAAATTATTTACCAGATTTCAGCCAAAAATATTAAATAGTTTGGCTGAAATTGCAGTTTCAGTCAAATTTTCTGAAATGTTCAAATTGAAATATCTCCGGACCTAAAAGACGGATCGAATTTTTCTTTATGGAAAAAGGTAGGTTATTTTATGTACTTTTACATGATATAAGTCAAGAATCACTTTTTTTTTACATTCGGTCGTTTTTTAGCCATTTGCACCATATATATAATATATGTGTACTCAGTGACTCTATGTGCGCGCACTGGTATGTACAAAGCAGAAAACAATTGTATTTATTGTTTATAAAACTTTAAAAAATATATATATTTTTTATTTGTATAATCCTGCCTACTGCTTTGACTAGGTATAGATAAATGTATATTATATTATATATTTGTGTGCGTGCGTGTATTTATTTCTGTAAATATGTGAATGTGTTACAATTTTTATTATTTCTTTATTTTTACGTGACTCAGATAGCCGCTTCATGTATAATCGAAGGGTAACCGTGGTCTATCTTTTACTTTTCAAAACGAGTGTTTTGATATTGTACCACGCCTACCTTTTGCCACAAAGCAAATTTTGATCTGACTTTTAGGTCCGAAGATATTTCGATTTGAAAATTTCCGAAAATTTGACTGAAACTGCAAATCAGCCAAACTATATTTCAGCCAAATCGGTTGAGATCTGATCAAGATAGCCGAAATTTGATTTTCTCAATTTTTTTCGTATATATATATATTAATATCAGGAGGGGGGATGGTTAGATATCTTCCCCAAATTTAAACTGAAGGTTCCTTTAATATTGAGAATAAAAGGATACCATTTTCTTTTCTTAACTAGTTGTTTAAGTGATAAAAAAAAATTAAAACAACAAATTTGATCCTTAGAATGTCCAAAATACCGAAAAAAGTTAATTTTTCCTGATTACTCTTAAGGTCAAACATTTTAATAACGATTCTAATAAATATTAAAACGCAATATTACACTTTTAATTAAAATTTTTAACTTAAAAGTAATTAGAAAAGTAATTGCTAATTCCTTTTCTAAAGACATGTACTTTGTAATTGTAATTAGTTCCTTTTTTAAAAAAGTAATTTGTAATTGTAATTATTTTTAAATTACAAGTAATTACCCAGCTCTGACGAGAATTATTAATTATGTAAGTAGATATTTTTTTTGACATCAGTTTTCGTAAAACTGCAAAGCATTAACAGAGAAACTGACAAATTCTGAAAGAAACCTACTAGTAGACTGGCAATTCCGGAAACAGAAACTGACAAAAAGCGAGTATTTACGATAACTGATGAGATATTTGAAAATATAAGTGCACTACAACTCATTCAAAAATACATAAATTTACGACCCCCCCTGTAAATCACCAAACGTTTTTTATTAACTATCGTCATGGAAAATGTTCATTACAAGTTGTTGATGCACATACTTTTGGAAAAATACCATCACTTATTGCGAAATATAAGTTACCAAATGCTAATAGCTATACAGGTCATGCTTTTAGGAGTTCAGCATCGGTTTTAGTTGCAGCAGGAGGTGACTTGCCATGCATCCTGTTCAGACCAATTGTCAACGTTTAGAAAGGGAGCCACCTGAAACCTAACCCTCTAACAAAATGGCGGTGATGTTTCCCAAAGTGGCCCCCAGAAAATTTAATTTTTTAAAATTATTTTAATATAATAAACTTGGGTGTCTAATTATATGTTTTTATGGATGTTGAATTAAAAAATAGACTCTAAGACATTGTCAGAAGTCCATAGGACGAAATATACAACATGGCTACCAAAATGACTACAGTCTAATAAATTGTAACGTGATTTTTTTTTTCGTTTTCGGCTTATGAATACTGTTTAATGTTTCTCTATACATTTTTAATTGTATGATGTTGGTAATAGTTGACTTCTAATTAGAAAAACAAATATTTTTAAAGAAACGCCACAAAAATTTGGAAAACAAAGTGAATTGTAAAATATTGGTTGGTATGCAAATCCAGTCAAAACCCAGATTCTTCTACAATTCTACATCATCTACGAGCATGTCCTCTATAACCACATCATCTATTACCATATCATGCGAAGTATGTTCTTCCGTCTGTCCTTGGCTAAAAATAAAAAGTAAAACCATAACACATTGCACCATTGTTATCAAAAAAATATTTAGCATGTACCGCTATCAGGAGAGGTACACATCCAAGCGCCAGGGCAATGGTGTGAACAGGAATGATCTTTGTTTCTGTCCAAAGTTCAATAAAATTCATAGTTCTTTAAGGCCCAAAATTCTTAATACAAAGAAGAAAGATATGGCAAGAACCAGGAACATGAGTATCCACTAGGGTGGCCCATCTTTTTCGAAATCGAAATTTTTTATTTCTCACCCCTGCAAATGGTTCCATTTGAAGAAAAAACAGTCCCCTCAAAATATTATTGAGGCAAATTGAAGGCAAGGGGTGCCGCAGAATGCATTATTATGCAATAATAAAAGTAAATGGAATTATTTACATTCTTTGGTTGATGCAGTGTTTTTTTTTTTAATCAGCAACATTTATCTTTAGAATGACTAATCAAGTCATACAAATATCAAAGACATCATCTGTTGTGACTATGACATGTGTCATACTACTGTAAATTCGTAGTCTAAGAAAACTAGACTAGAAGTTTTTGAAATAAAACTCTCGTTTTATCTTTGTGTATTTTATTCTGAAACGTTTTTTTCATACATAGTGCCAAATATTATCCTAAATCTACAAGACATATAGTAATAAAAACAATATTTTTTGCACTAGGCCAAAGCATGCGACAGGGTTTCTTTTTTTACATTTGGAAACTGTGATTTATAATCATTTACAACTTGGAGTAAAAACTGTTTTTGGTCTTCATTTTTTGTTAAAATGTCATTATAGTCAGTAATAAGTTTGATTCCTCTCTCAGCGGCATCATTTACAACTTTAATTTTGTTTACAATATTGAAACATCGGGTATAACTTTCATTTTCCCTCCATGTTGTTGGATCATTTTCCAAAAATTCCATAGACAAACCTAATTTTTGAAAAAACTGTTTAGTGTTCTCGCATATGAAGTCCTGAATTTCTTTGTTTTCAACGTCAGTAATGTTACTAATCATAAGTCGTTTAATACCCTCTTGATTTGGTGCTTTCCTATTCAAAGCTTTAACCATTTCTCTTTTAGTGGTAACTGAAATATCGTCATCAAAGAAAGATAAGCCAACATTTACTGATTTGGTTCAAATGGTTCACTATTTTCCTACTTGCGGCTTGAGATATTTCTTTCTCAATATTTTGATAATTAATGAGTTCTTTACAAAAGTCTAAGTCATGAAGCGGTGCTTTACTAGCAAATGACGCTGTAAACCAGGCCTTTACATAAACCTTTACAATAAAGAGACATATATCTTCAATACCTATTTTTTTCTTTTTTAGTTAGTTGGAACTGATCTTGGAAAAAAAATATTTTTAGACAGTAAATGGCTTTGGCCATCCAACGTGCATGATGAAATGCCCCTGGTTGATAGAATGTCGTGTGAGTGGGCTCTTCAACAAAAAGTTTAGAAAGCATTAAAAATTCTTTATAATCATCACGAGGCTGTTGCAAAGTTAAAGCTGCATTTAGAAACTTTACAATTTCGGCTTTAACTGGTTGTAAAATGTGTTTAATTTTTGATACCTGAAATCCAGTTTTTAGTTTATTTTGATCTATTTTAGGCCAAAATTCCCTAAAACGTTTAAATAGTGGCACATTTGGACCAGATGAGGAAGGCATTTTTGTGTCAAACACACTTCTCAAAACCACTTCAAAAATATGATGTCTACAAGGAAAATATAGAATATCTCTTTCTAATTTTTGTTGCAATAGTGTGACTGCCCCATTTATATAACCCATATTTGATGCTGTTGTATCACAACACAAAGCTATTACCTTTTCGTCCAAATTCCATTCACAAAGCACATCATAAACTGCTTCAGTCTGTTCTCTTCCAGTTGAATTGGGCAAAGCTGGTACTCCAAGTAGTCATATATATCAATATCTCCACTAGTAACTAAGATAGCAAGTCTATCGATATTTCCCATTCCAGTGAGAGAAGGTAAAAGTTTTCCATCCCAATGGATGACTGGGGCCGGCAATTCAGAATTACCGAAGGCAGTTTTTAATATTTCAGCTCTTTCTTCGCGGATGCGTTGTCTAGAGCGCTGAAGTGTGGTTCTGCTGATGGACAAAGATGTGGTGTCATGTCCTAGTGCTTCTGCTACTGCCGTCAAAATATGGACTCCATACCTGTCGCTTATTTTGCAAGCATCAAATGCAGCGGCTATTTTTGGTGTGATGATGTTACATGTTCCATACAATCTCCTCTTTTTTGGCTGTGACGGGCCAGGCTGGTCTTGTAACAACTCTTCTTGGGCTTCGATTATTTCATCTTCATTTTCGTTGGAGTCGGCTGAATTACTACTTGATGATGGACAGGTGACTGTTTCCTCTAATCTAGCTTTTTCTTGTTGACTTCGTTGCATTCGTTCGGATAATTTCTGTAATTTCTCCTCAGCTGATTTTTTTCTTGAGAAGCAAGTTGGTAATCAATACCATGCATAAATCCAGGACGTCCCTTTTTTCTTTGGTTAATTAAAAACTGCTTATCTTCATCTATTTTCATCAACTCCAATGCATTTGCATGAGAAATGTCAAAAAGATCGTCCAATTTTTCAACGAAATTTTTTTCCTTACTCCCGCACTGGTCCTTTTAGCTGATTTAAGTTCCTCCACTCTGCATAAAGTTTATCTAGTTGTTTAACACAATGAAAATCCTGACGTGTCGGAATGCGAGCTTTATCCCAAAAAACTGACACCTCTTTTAATGTTAACTTAGCACTTTCATGTACACTTAGCTTCACTTCACGAATGTTATAAAAGAGCACTTGTAATACTTGTCTATTAGACGGCAATTTATTGCCAATGATTTGTGACGAATAGTGTCCAACTAAGTAAATGAAAGTATCCTTTCGTAAGGATCTAACATCAGCCATCGTTAAATGTTTTTTCAAAAAGGAACGTATGCTAGAACTTATAATGTCACCACTGTAAAACACAATTGCAAACTGATATAAAAACCTACCGTAGGTGCATTATATTTCCAAACTTCCAAAACAAATAATTTCTAGGAAATAATTACACCAATAAAACATTATGAGAAAAGAGGTAGATATTTGTATTTTAAGTAAAATTTAAGTGTATTACCGTAATAAAGTCTTATCTACAAATTTCTACCTGAATGCGGCACGGGTTACCGTAATAAAATCTTATCTACAAATTTCTACCTGAATGCGGCACGGGTTACCGTTCACCGAATTATCTGAAACTTTGACATAAATTATTCCTAGTATAATAGTATATTTTCGTGGGGTGAGACTTAAAAAATACGCAAAAAAAAATTCACCCCCTATAGAGATGGGCCACCCTAAGTATCCACGGTTCTTATGACAACGATTTTAGCCCCATCTGCATCTCTTGTGTGCACTATAATCGGAATCCGCCCATATGCCTCCTCAAAAGGAGTGCAAGTAAGTCCAGCAAGAGATGTTGAAGCGGCATCACAACTGACATATTTATTTCCAATGTTAGTGACTCGCTCATTAACAACTAGATGTTTCTCTATTCTTTTTGGGATGTTCTGCCACATGTGTTCTTCTGAACAATGTCTGAAATCTACAAAATAATACAATTAACCAGTATTTTACTGGAAAATAACCTCTACGCCTGTGACTTTTACGTCAAAGGATCAGTTAGAGGGTGGTTTTGACAAATAATGAATAAGAACAAAAATATAAAAATGACGTATTTTGCTGACGTTTCGGAAAACGAATCTGTTTCCTTTCTCGAAATACGAATACGAAATTCAATAAAAGAAGAAGTTCTAGCTGTTTCTTTGGGTTGGAAAGGGTTTGTCAACTTTGAAACGACATCTTCCCTTTTGACTAAATCTTTGTCGCTTGTTGTACGAAATGAGAAGGTCCAGGTACATGTGTGCTTTCGTAGAAACTCTCCTTCATACTCCTCATCTGCTTCATATGCATTTTTTTATTTGTGCAACGTAGTAAAGCAATATTTTTGTTGTTGCAACTTTGACGAGCACGTAATCATGTACATTGATTGTCATCATCTGAAAGCCCTTCTGCAATAACATTCATTGTGTCGTCACCTGAGATTTGAAAAATTTGAAATATCATCTTCAACGGTGGAATCTAAATTCTCCAGTTCAAAGAATTCATCGTCAAATGAACTTTCTTGAAATATAACTCGTTTCAAAGTTTCTCTTTTATTTTCAATGTCATTTCATTTCCTTTTTGCATTTTTAAGGCATGTTCCTCTTTAATTTCTTCTGTATCTGGTATGTTGGTAAAGTCGTGATTTCGTTTGACTTGTGAATTCATTAACTAATCTTTGTATTTCGGCACCTGCCATAGCCCACCCCCGCAGCTAGATCCTGAAGAATGCCGACAGTATCACCGTCATCTTTTACATTCTTGTTGTGTTATTCATTACCCTGGTCTATTGCAATAGCAGAAAAGGGGTTGGACGACTTCCGTATAACAGAATTTCCTGCCTTAAACTCGGCATGCATTGCTGATGAACGTAATGGAAGCTTATCCAAGTCCTTGACATGGACGGACAGCCATCTTTCATAGTGAACATGGTCTAGTAGAGAAAACTACGGCAACATTGCCTTGATACACTCCATGAAAATAGATAAAAAAATAAATAGATTTAAAAAAAATTAATTGTTAATGAAATATAAAACTTAAATTTTGTGGCGGCCATTTTGGTCGCCATGTTGAATATTTCGTTCTATGGGCTTCCGACAACGTTTTAGAGCCATTTTTTTTTAATTCAGCATCCCTAGAAACATATAACTAGATGCCTAAGTTTACTATATTAAAATAATTTAATTTTATGGGGGCCATTTTGGGAAACATCAACGCTATTTTGTTAGGGGGATAGGTTTTAGGTGGCTCCCCTTCCTAAACGTTGACAATGGGTCTGGACATGATACACGGCAAGTTTGGTGACTTCTGCAGTTTTTTTGTAAAATATGTTGCTTAAATAGACGACTATGAAGAGGAGAATCATCAATGTGTATATTCAAATGATTTCTTTTCCCAAAAAGCATTAAAGATGATATATTGGAATTTAATTTTAAGTTTTGTTCAAGGGATAGTAATTTTATATTAATATTATACACGCTCGTAATGAGGTCATGTCTTCGAGTAATTGCGATTCCCCGTGTTAAATCAATTTCAACCCCACTGAACATTTATTATTACATATAACGGTCGCTACCCTTTACTAGCGCTAGCCGGCTCGAAATATTTTTCTATATATAAGCCGCCTACTAAAAATTGCAGTGCAGTATGGGGGGTGATAGAAGCGTGCTCCAGGTGAATACAGTAGCCATAGAAACGTCAAATACGGGGCCCGGAGCATGGCGCAAAATCAAAAGATTTCATTAAACAGTCACGGACCTAATAAGCAAAGAAACACATGTTAAATAAATTGAAATTTCTCATTTCGAGCCGTGAGCGGCAGTGATTTCGGTACGGTTTGTGACGTGAATATAAAATATTGTTTCGGGTCGATCTCCGGGAGTTTTATTGGTAATTTATTTCTGCATGGGATCATCCGCTGTATTTGGTGTTTATTGGTTAAAGCTATGTGGTTTGGCATGTGTGTTATAATTGCGTAAATTAATCAGCTGTATTTGGTAAAAACGTGCGTTACGAGAGATGTGTTTTGATATACAGTGTGACGCGGTTTAACTGGCCCCGCTAAATTATTTCGGTTAAGGATAGGATTTTGCAGAGTGAGAGAGAAATATGCGTTTATTTTCGATTTATTATAAATATTTAAAAAATTATAAATGGTTTAAAACAGTTTCACGTACTTCTCATTATTCCTTAGAGTATACTCTAAGGAATACAACCTAGTGGAAGCGTTATACTCTTCGCCGATTTACTGAGCTTTTTATATAATTGTTACACATTCTAAATTTTGTGATACCAACTTTGTTGTGAAAAAAAAATATGAAAAAATACCCTGTCAAGGATTCGAACAGAAGACCTCTGGATTGCCAGACAAAACTTTAGCCATTGGACCACCACATATCACTACAAAAACTGAATGTATGTAGTATACAGTGTGTCCCACTTTTCATGGTAACACCTTTGTAGCTCAGTTATTAGTCACCCAATTTTAACCAAGTTTGGATGGGTATCAAAGACCTTTATTATACCTTTTTCAAGTAAAACAAAACTTATTTCAGTCATTGGGGTGCATTTTTATTATGAAAAAAAGGGTCGATTTTTCGAGAAATTATATTAGGCATTTTTTTGTTGAAAAACTAATGCAATATTATTGATCCGCATGCTGTAGAACCGCTATATCCAGAATTTAACAACATTTTGATTTTTGGTTTTTGAATTACGGCCCACTTAAAATTACCTATTTTAAACATTAAATAAACTCATATTTCTCTCACTCTGCAAAATTTTAGCCTTAATATTGACTCAATTCGAGTTTTCTTCTATGTATGGTACAGTAAAATAGGCACTCGTGTAGCTGCTCACATCTTTTGTACGGCAAAACCGTAGGCCACTGATTAAAGAGGCAAGAAATGGCAAAATCGTGTTGGGTATTTTTTGAATTGAAAGGTTTTACTGAGGAAAGTATTGGGTATTTTTTTTAATTGAAAGGTTTTACTGAGGAAAGTTGTTTAAAATGACTTCAAGTGGCCAAAGGCGAGGTTCAGGGAAAAATAAAAATTCAGTAGAGTAGTCGAAAAAGTAAATGCATTTTTCTGTGACTGTTAAGACGTAACTAAAAATTTAAAAGTGTAATTAAATGTGAAAAAACTTCTTAAAAGCAAGCTTTTGTTATTATTTAGATGTACTAATAGTCCAGTCTAATTTAGGGTGACCATACGTCCGGAATTTCGCTGGAAAGTCCAGCATTTCGGAGTACTGTCCAGCATTTACAATTGTAAATGCTGGACTTTCCAGCGAAATTCCGGACGTATGGTCACCTTAGTCTAATTGTACTTTGACATGGCGAAAATAGATAGAGAATAGATTTATTGCTTTAAGATGATGGTTGGACATCCAAAATAAGCCCTTATAGCGTGTCAAGTGATGTCATACCGGATAAGGGAGGTGGAGGATGGTAAAGTTGAAAAATCGGTTTTATGCGTTTATATAACGTCTAATAGCCTAAGAGGTAAAGTTAAAATGGGAAAGTTGTGGTATTAGAAAAACCTATAAAATGAGCCCCTGATCGTTAAGATAGCTTTATTAGGTCAGGAGTAAATTCAAAAAAATAAATAAATTTGGCAAAATTTTAACAAAATCTTTGAAATTCTACTAAAACACGCGATATATAGGAGGGAATGTCTGATAAAAATTTCAGATCGATATCTGCATTATTTTTCGATATATTCAACTATTTGGTCTTCCAAAAATGGCTATAAGCACTTCACTTTCTGTCAGATTTTGCTATGAGAAAAAAATTCTATTCTTCGAGAGTTGTTCAACAATTACAAATGTTACATACAGTGCGCGTGTAATTGCGGATTGGGCATGTACTTCCATGTAGGGCGAGAGATATGACAACCCAGCAACAGCAAACTCGCTCGTCGGCGGAATAGATTAAAGAGTCGGTGCTAGACCACTGAAGCATCGCAGTTCTCAGTTATTTCATTTCAGCCAGCTGGCACACGCGATGTTGCAATTCGGTGTTTTCACAAATTTTGAAATCTCATTGACTGTGAAGGTAATACTTAATTATAACTAAGAACATTTGAATTTCCACAACCAGTTGAGTAATATCAAGGAAAAAGAATTTTTAAATTTGAATTAAAATTTTTCAGCCCAAAATACTGTTGACGTCATCGGTCATAAACACCTAACCTCAAAAATACATATCTTTTAAAAATTTCCAAGTAATATGCCACTATTATGAAAATTTCCGCTTGGTTCTCGTACTTTCAACTAAAATCTTGTTCAATGTAATGTTCATAAAGTTTTAAATATCTTCTCCCAATAAAATAAGGCGATTTTTGTAGGTTGGAAATCCAACCTATAATTAGCAGCCCATTTTTAGTAATCAACAATATTGAGACATCATTTGCGTCAATTTTTATATGTTTGCTTGTAGCCATACTGGTTTCAAATGAGAAGTGCGGATACAATCATTCAAAATGACAATAAACTTAAAATGCAACCGATGATGTCACAGCCCATTTTGTGTAATACCCGTTCAGTTATTCAGTTTTGTTATTTATTTGTTGAAATTTTAAATTGATAGATGAAAGAATGGTGTTCAAATATTGGTAAGTGCTTTAATGTATGAAGTACTTCATTTTAATAATATCAATAAAGCAAATTTGAATACAGTGAAAACACCTAATTCTTACTCCCTATGCCCAGCCCGCCACTACACACACTGTATATGGTCATTATTCAGAAAAAAGTGGTGAAAATTAAATTTGAAAAAAAAATTCCAATTAAAGTTAAATATTTTCTGAATGGAATACAGTTTCAAAAAATCAAGTGTATCATTTTGAAGTGCTATTTTTTTAGTTCACTTAAAAAAAACATTAAATTGATTTTCGAAAAATATGAAAAAGTAGTGTGCGCGTACGTAACGGTGCGCGAATTGGGCAGTCAGTCATAAAATGCGTTCAGGCTCAATAATTCAGACAAAATATTAGTTACTTAGTTTTTATGCTTTATATTATTCAAATGTGAAGGCAGTTGTAATTATATATACAATTATTTAAGAATAAATATTTTTATTTCATACAGATTTTTTAAAAATTACATTAATTTCATACATTCGTCACATAAATCGCATACATATATCGCTACTTACGAATCGTGTTCTTCCAACCTCATTCGTGGCGGATCAGGGGTTCCGCACGTTCCGGGCCCGGGAAATTTTTTTTTTCAGATTTCTCCGCCCCGCTCATCAATTATTAGGCGCGGGAGGCCGCCATTGAATTTAGTAGCCCATGATTTGATGCGGGGGGCCTGGGTCCGCGGAAAACCATTCGAACCCAGGCCCGTAACAATATTAAAACAAGTTTCGCCGCGACAAGCTTCACAAATGTTTGTATGTTTCAAACTCTGTATAATAATTAACAAATTGTATAACGATAAAATATTTAACATTAATTGTTAAGCGATAAAGTAAATTTCAATTACATTTTGCAAAATTGTTACTTACATTCTGAAATAAAAATAATGGACTTGTTACCGATAATTCTTTTTCGTTATTTTTTTTTTTTGGTATTCAATAGAATTCGGACATCTAGATAAGCTGTTAAAATTTCAGCTTCATAAGTGTATCCAATCATTACATATTGAATGTTAAAGATTGGTTTTCAGTACAAAGCGCTTCACCGACTCGTGACGTCACTTTGCATATACAAAAATTGTTATTGTCAATTATGTCATAACTTCTTTGTTTTTTATGCTACATAAATAGAAAAAATAGAAATAGAAAGCCTAATTAACAGTCTTTCATTTTTCTTCTTACCGCCTTTGACGTAAGTGCGATAGTTTCTGAGATATTTAACATGTAAGCTAAATACTTCGTCTTATAGACGTTCGGACGCCACCTTTATACTAGATCTCCGAAATCATTAATTCTAGAGAAATTAGAAAAAAAAATAAAATTCGTCCTCAATTTAGTAGCTTTCTTATTTGTCTCTAGCATGTTTTCGCTCGATGTAATACTTTTCGAGTTATTTGACGAATATTGTTTTGAAATACCTTTTTTAAGCTAAAATTCTAATTTTCAAGTTGGTAGAACTTGACTATCAATTTTTATGAAAAGTTGCTTGTTTCTTCTTAAAACTTTATTTTATTTCACCTCCAATGTTTTTATTTATTAAATCTCGACTGTCGGTTGATCAGCATCTACAAAGTATGGATGCACCGAGTACCCGGCCCCTTTTAAGGGAAACCCGGTTTCGCCGGATAACAATACAGTACCCAGCCGGGTACCGGGTACTAAAGAAATAAATGTCATTTTCTTAAAGGTTTTATTATAAATTTAAAACCACTTCGAGAAATTTTTCTCTTACTTAAAAGATATGTCGCCTTAGTGTTGTCATCTTCAGATAGTTCGTAATAATCCCAAACTACACTTCTCTCTTTAAAACTCATTGTTAATTATTAAATATTATTTGCAATGTCAGAAATTAATTAAGAGTATATTATTCAACGAGCGTGTAATGATAGCTATTACTCAAGAGGATGACGTTTGCGGCACGAGCCGAAGGCAAGTTTGATTTATTCGACAAAAACAGTGCAATCTGCAAATAAGGCGAAACACGAAATCTTTGAACGTTCAGATCTTTTTTAATATATGAGTTGAAGGGCCATACTATGTCATTATGGAAAGAGGAAGAATTGCAAGTGATGCACATCGTGAATCGCACCAGCGAAATCGATCATTCGAGCCTACAGGAGCGTACGAAAAGTGACATTTTTTGACTTTCGGCGAAATCGATGACCTCCTTCTTATTATGACAGATTGAATTGAGTTATGGCACACGCGATGTTTTTAAACTTAAATCGTCTCTTGCGATTGTTGCACGAAAACTGTTGAATAATGAATATGATCTCTTGTGATTGGTCCTAGCCTATTGAGTAATGAATTATTATCCGCGGCCGTTAGTAATGAGTCCTTTTACATGTTCAAAAACGTACCTATAATAAATGAATTATTCAATAGTCGTGGAAAAAGTTATCACTAATTACCGGCGATATGTGTCAAACCTGTCCACTGCCGATTTGACTAATAAAGTTAGGTTATGTCCCTTTTCACATGATTTCTCGGTGAATACCCAGTACCCGGTAAATGCCCGCTGCCCGGTCAATACCCGGCACCCGGTATCCGGATTAATAATACCCGCTACCCTCTGGGTAAATTTCAGGTTGAACCCGGTACCCGGCGCTTATAAAAACAACTACCCGGTGCATCCCTACTACAAAGTGACGTCACGTAAAGCTCCGCCCCGTTTTCGCGCGGTCCAACTGTAGGAATTTATTTAAGGGCTTAAACGTCCGAATAAAAACCTAAAAATTTGGAAATTGCCTCAAAACGTGTTCTACTTTCGATTTGTAAAATAAAAAAAAATGTTGAACGGGCCTATATATTAAAAATAATTATAGATTTAAAAAATGTAAGATATACGAACGTACAATCTTTTTTTTTTTGGAAATACAGTTGCACGACTGCCCAATCCGCACACTGATTTTTCGACATTCCATTCAAAAGATATTCGACCTTAATTGGAATTTTCTATGCAAAAAAAATCTTTTTTTTTCAAATTCAATTTTCACCACTTTTTTCTGAATAATGACCATGAAAACATTTGTAATTGTTGTACAACTCTCGAAGAATAGAATTTTTTTCTCATAGCAAAATCTGACAGAAAGTGAAGTACTTATAGCAATTTTTCGAAGACTCATTTTTTTCCAAAAAGTTGAATCTATCGAAACACTAGTTGAAGCATTATACTCTTCGCCGATTTACTGAGCTTTTTATATAATTGTCACACATTCTATAGGATACTCTTCGCAGTTTTCTTGTAAATAATGTTAGTTTTGGACATTCTAAATTTTGTGATACCAACTTTGTTGTGAAAAAAATATATGAAAAAGAAAACGAAAAAAAAAAAAAAACGCCCTGTCGGGGATTCAAACACAAGACCTGTGGATTGCCAGACAAAGCTTTAGCCATTGGACCATCAAGATGACTACAAAAATTGAATGCCTGTAGTATATATCTTTCGAGAATCATATTTCAACGCATTAAATACATTATTATGAAATATATATTAGTAAAATGTATAAACAAAAAAAAATTATAGAGAATAAAATTTCGCAAGATTTCTATTTAAGTACAAATGACAACAATTAAGAAATTATTTTTTTTTTATTTAAATGATTAATAACTTTTTTATTTACTGATTGATTTTTTTCAAAAACAATAGCTAGCTAGCACTAACTTAGTTTCAAAATTTCAATACAATCGGACTTTTCTTTCTCAAGTTATCGCGCTTACAAGAATCGTGACGGACGGACGGACAGACGGATATTTTGAAAGTTGTTCAGAATTCGTTCACTAACATAATGATATGAAATTTTTTTCTCTACGAGCGATATTTACTGATTTAGAAATGTGCCGATCAAATACAATATACTCTTCGTTTTTGCGAAGAGTATAATAATGCAGACATCGATCTGAAATTTTTACCAGATATTCGCTCCCTCCTATATAACTTGTACTTGTAATTTAAAAAAATTTGCTAAAATTCAAAAAACTTTTCAAAAATTCCGTTTTTTGAATTTACTCCTGACTTGTAGCATGCATATTGCTGCTTCATAAATTATAACATAATTTAACTCAAGCGTGAAAGACCGCGGAAGTTGTTTCTTAAATTTACTTCATAAACAAACACAACGGTATGCAACCAGAGTTACGTCTAAGCTGTACTCAAGGTAGCTGGGTATTCTAACTTAGCTTTAAGAGTGGAAAGGGTAAAGAGACGACACGATTTACATACTACGAGAAAGGGAAGTCAGAACTAAATATTTCTCCGTTACAAGAAGCTTAGCACTTCGCAATTGTCAGCTAAATTTTTGAATAGTGATGTGTCTTCATTAAGTTTCTTTTTACGACTTCAACATCGAAAGGGTTGATAGTCCCTTTTCTTTAACATGAAGCAGGCCTAATTGTTTTCACCGGTTTAATCCGTAAGTAATTTATAAAGAAATAATTTTTTTTGTAACTTTAATTTGGCAACGGCCATTTTGCAGCAAGTCACGCTTACACTTCATTTCTTTCCAGGGTTCGAAAGTTAGATGCAAATCTTCTAAAGTTAGATGCAAATCTTCTAATATTAGATGCAAATGCAGATATGCATTTATTTTAATTTGGGTTGGAAACTTTAATTTTTTTTAACCATCCAATGGGGTTGTCTTTCTTCTCCTCTACGTAATTAGAAGATGGAATGTGTATATTAGTCTAGGACAACTTTTTACGGAGATCGCGACGATAGTATGATAGAATAGATGTGATTTGTCCTTATGGAATTTCTGGAAGCGTCGAACATGGTACTGGGAACTTCTTGACTTAATCAGCGATTACGTCAATGTGGGTTGGATTTCACCATCATCATCCCTCACTTGGAGTCACTACTTTAATTCACTGAGAATTCCAGATAAGTGTCGCAAATAAAATTTTTGTCTGATTTTTTTTTATATGTATCTCATATTTTTATGCTTTAATATTTTTAGAATTCTTTGAAGTATCAAATTGCAAATGTTTTTTTTTAAACTATTTCCATTTTCAATTTTATCTTTAATATGTTTTCAACGAACAGTTAGTATTTTCAATTATTATTAAGATGTAAATTATCGGCGTAATGTCTAATTAAAAACAAATATATAAAAAGTTCTGTAAAGACTTTGTGATCACAATTTCTACGAAACGCTTATATTTAAATAATTAATTTTGACTTTTAAACACCATATTGTCGGTTCATGTTTAAGACAATATTTTAAATAATATCTACATAACATATTATCGTCCATTAGTTTTCTCTTTTGTACATAAATTTGTTTAATTTTTAAGGCCTCAGTTTAGTCGTTTTCTAACAAAAACACATCCAGTTTGATTGGTTTATAATAAAATCAATTTTATAATCACATTGTTCACTTATTTCAGGTATTTTGAAACAAACTATTTTTATACAAACTATTTTGATACAAACCATTTTGATAATATCTTTAGGATTATTAATTTACACTTTTTTTTTAGTCAACAATTTATACTTTCTTTATAATTTGATTAGTTTATCTTTCTTGTAATCAAACTTCAGTTCTAGTGTAAATTACAAATATAGAAAGATTCGCGCCCCACCTCTCTGGGAAAATCATCTTTATATAAGTCAGATTAACATCTTTTTAAGAAAAATTATAAAAACACCTGTCATATATTAATTACAATCTATCAAACACGTAAAACCATTTGTAAAGTGTTTTCTGACCCATGACTCATCTGCCGAGTCTCTGAGCTACTGGGGTAGTAACATTTTTTTCTCTAAATAACATAAAGTTCAGGCTAAATCTCGAACACATTACAAAAAAATAATTTATTTATTAAACAGCGAGGAATTAATGTTACAGACATAATAAAGCTATCTTAACGTTCGAAGGCTCATTTTATAGGTTTTTTTAATACATACAACCTTCACATTTGAACTTTTCCTCTCAGATTATTAGCCTTCTATTTAAACGCGAAAAACCGATTTTTCAACTTTAACACCCCTACCACTTGGCGCGCTGTACGGACTTTTCACCAAACTGTCAACAGCTAACATAAAATTTGTAGATTAACCTCGGGCTAACAGAGATAACCCCCACTTTGAAGCTCGGGCTGAGTTACCTCTTACTTTAGTTACTTTTAACCCGACCTGATAAACACTTTAACCTGGAGTTAGCGTTTAGCTCCGGGGCAAACTAACCTAACCTTGTATGATAAACGGGGCTTTAATTTGTATTTTACAACTGATTCGCAATGAACTAAAAATTTGTCGAAAATTGTGAAATGTTAATGTCAAATACACAGTACAACGGGCTAGAAGAAAGTCCTTTCGAGCTGGTATAGCTGAAATATTGTATTTAAAGTTAATATATTGCATATTTTTTTTGCAATTACTGTAAAATTTTGACTAGTTTTTGCTAGCTCTCCACCACTTTGGGTGCATTTCGTCTTAAAAATACGCTTTATTGTTTACAATTTGTCGCTCAAGGCTAATCGCTGCCGAAATCATACCAAATCCTGAATAAACACCCTGTACATTATTTTCGCATTATAATCACATGCCATCACAATCGAGTCGAGTAAATAAAAGTTATTCAATAATTAATTGAAATTTAACGCACCATATGCTGATTATTCCTTTACGATATTTATTATAATTCCTTATCTCCCTTGCGGTTAAATATTCATTATTCCACCGCTTTTATCACTGTATTTATTGGAGCATTTTTAGCAATCGCTGTCTAACCTTAAACTATCAGTGTTAAAACGCGTGACTTATAAATAGAGTGTAGAATTGTTAGTAAACTTTCGTGGATATGGAATGTGAAGATAGCAATTATAGAAAGATTGTTAGAGTGAGGTCTAAAAAGAAGAACAATACTAGCGAAGAGAATTCTATTCAAACTAGTAGGAATAGTGTTAGTAGTAGTACTGTTAACGTAGACGAAGAAATCGACCCCTACACAAGAAGAAGAAAGGAGTCTTTAAAAAACGATGTTTATGATATTGCTTTGAAGGTTAGTTGGTAAATTTTACCGCGATTATTCAAAATAAAAATACGCAATGTGTAAACCTAAAATATGTTTCAGTGTATAATTATATCAAAGCTCGGAAATTTTATCTCTATGACGTCAAAATCAGGGTTGGCTCTAGGTAAGCGTGGAAAGATTTTTGTGAAAGTATGACACAGTATATCTTACCTTGTAGTTTTTTAGGCAATTTCGAAATATATAAAGTTAATATGGTCGGTTTATAAACTCTCACTCGAGGATGAGCTATTGGGGGATGTAACATTGAACTAACACACAGACACACACACACACACGTATATGTATTTTTCACTATCTTAAAGTAACGCACACTCATTTTTGTATACCGTCGACTCTGTATATTTTCACGCTAGGTTTGTAGATACATACATAGATGTGGCTTGTACTACGGATTGCGAAACTGCAATATCGGATGATCTAGCATTTCCCTTAGTAAAAAACATACAAAAGTACCGCCGTACACTGGAATCTAATGTTGACACTCGGTCAGGATCGAATATCTTCAACACAGCAATTGTAAAAGAATCAACTACGTCTTTAGGTAATTGTCAGTGCGTCTCACAAATGTAGATTTCCGATAAAAGTATGTATGTAGAAATGGTTTATTTTATTGGGAAAAAAATGTTTCATGTTGCCAGCAGCTTATTGTGTTCTCATATTTAATTATCATGAAAATAAACGTAATAAACCCGCCACACATATTAAACAGAACAGGAAACTATGTGTTTGATTCAGAATAATTTTTTTATTTGCTAGATATGTTTTTGTAAGAACCATTACCGTTTTTAAGTTAAATTTATTACCAAAAATTCAGCTGAATATGATGAATATTTCACCATTTCGTCGTCTTTCTGAATGTTTCAGTAGGTGTTTGCAATACAAATATTATGTCTATATGAGTGCCGACTCTGGCGTCGAGATAAAAACTAAAATATTTTACAAAACGTTTCAAATAATTGTAGTATGATATACAGGGTGAGTCATAAAGAATAGAACATAGAGTAACTGGAGCATTTTTGGCCTGAAATATGAAAATTTTTTGCTATGCGTTCTCTTAGAGACCTTCTAATATTAAACAGTATTTATTGATGTTTTTAATGAAATGGCATTGCTCACAAATCAGAGTATTAATATTGTCTTTATAGACTAATGATTTCATATAGCTTCAAGATATGGATATATCTACAGGATTCAATTCGGGACTTCGCGCTGGACAAGGACATTCATTTCCGTGACCAATCCAATGCAACGGGGTGAAAAACGTTACAGACTCTTAAAAGCATTGTTCAAGAAACTTTAAGTAGAGGGAACCGTTAAAATTAGGTGGTAGTTCAAAACGACCAATTATGCCACACTACATACACAGTTTTAAATTCATGTTGAAAGTGTCTTTCCTTCATGAGTATGAATCGTGTGCTCTAGGAATCCCACAAGTGATTGTTTATCCGGTTGGAAACTCCGCATCTAGTGAAAGTCGCTAAATCAAATTTTTTTGAAGAAGGTTCGTCTCAGGATACATAAAATCTGCACATTTTCTCTCCTAATGCACAGAGTGTCCCACTTAAAACTCTCAGAACCATTTTGTCGATCACTAAAACATTTGAATTCCGTAAAAGGTATTCACTAGAATATATAAACGATTTCAGTATTGAGTAAAAACGGTCATTTTATAATTTGAGGTGTAGATGGCGTTGCGATGCAAAAAAATTGTTCTATCTCAGGAACATTGAAATAAGGTGCATATATGATGGAACATTATGTTCTAAGCAACATTCATGATACCAACAATTTTCAAAAAATCACACTGGTTTTCGAACATCAATATAATTTTTTTAAATATAAAACTCGCCATAACTTTTTTATCGGATCAACCGTAAAATGAGATAGAAGCTTATGAATCCCTTGTTAACAAGAAAGACACACAAGTTTTTACTTATTTGAATAGACAAGGCTAGCATGGCATATGACATATTCATTTTTGTAAACTTGTTTATGCTAAAAATAAACTATATTCTTTATATTATGTTTTTTATATTATATTCTTTAATCACTTTTGCGCAATTAGTTCATTAGTTTCCTGTTGCGTGATTGTTATATTTTCAAAACTTTGAAGATATTTTAATTCATCAATCATGGCGTAAACTATATTCTTTATATTATATTCTTTAATCACTTTATGCGCAATTGGTTCATTAGTTTGCTGCTGTGTGATTGTTATATTTTCAAAACTTTGAAGGTGTTTTAATGCATCAAATATGACGTTTTGTTTCAGAAAGTAACAGTCTTCAGTGTAGATAACAAACAGCTAGTAACATTTTCTATACCTAATGCGAGAAAATTCTGTCACTCTTCACTATTTTACTTTCGCAATAATTATTATTGACTTAAAAATTTTTATTTTAAATAATTTGTAATTGCCAACGCATATTTTCTACATATAATTTATCACGTAACCTATATTTATACATATTTTAAAGGTTTCTAGGATCGAATAATTTATGTGCATCGCAGCGCCATCTATTCCTTAATTTGTAAAATGACTATTTTTACTCTGAAGCCATTTATATATTCTCGTATTCTCGTAGATATCCTTTACACAATTCAAATTTCTTTTTTAGTTGCCGAGAAAATGACCACGGGAGCTTTTTTTTTAACTATTTAACGTCGGCCTATTTCCGCTACCAGGGCCTATCACCGACGCTAGGAGACGACCTACCCCCAACCTGGAAATTTTGCCGAACCTCTTCCCTTAAGAAGAGTAGGGATCTTTTATTTGCCTAACATTTAATAGACAAGGGACCGCCTGCTTTACATCCCCTCCGAAGGATGGTATATCCACTACGTAATCCTCGTTTGAAATTACGGGAGCTTTTAGTGAGAGTATTGTATGTATACAACTGAAGTCAATATTAGTATAAAATTATGATTTCTCACGACGAGAAACGTCTCTGTACCAATTTTGAGCTTTATGTGCCTAGTAATTTTTGAGTTACACCCAAAAAAATCACCAAAAATTACTTTATTTTCGTTAACTAAAGAACTTAAACATGTTTCGTTAAATCGTCTTATTTTGAGATAGTTATTCTATGTTATATATCTTATTCTATTATTCTCACCTTGTATTTCTAGTTTTAAATATATTCACAACCGAATTCTGCACGCCCAGAAGCTTCTTTGTATCAAGTTTCACCAAAATCTTTATATCTTTGCAAATACCAAAACAAAAAATTAAAGTTATTCGCCCACGCATGATGATATAATTATCAAGTTCGCCGCGACTTTTATCTGTTTCCTTCTCGGCTAACATTACATTTGCATTCTGAATATTTTTTATAATGCATAATCGTTATACAGAAATATTTGTAAATGAATTCACTGTTATACAATGTTGAAAGAAAGTTTCTTTGCTTTTCATAAAGATTTTTAAAAATTGACTACAGCACCAGAAAAGTTTCTCTGGTCTACAATATCAATAAAGAATTTTCATAACAAGATGTTAGTAGTCGAATTCAGAAATAATTTGTCCGTCTGTCTGTTACATTTTGAAATTAAAAATAAGGTAATTTCATCTAAAAATTAGCTTATTGTGAACAATATTCCATATTCTGTAGAATATTCAACAATTATATAAAGAAATCAATAAGCCTACGACAGAGTATAATCTTTACATTTAGTTTTGTTTGCAGTAATAATAATTTACATTAACAGTAATAGAAACGTCCAAAAACGCTAAAAAACTGAATGTTTTTTATTTTACAAAAATCATGGCAGAACAAAAGGAATATTATTTATCATAGATAACTTGGTTTTAAGAATATATTTATTTTTTAACTTTAAATTACGGAATACAATGTGCAACTTATACATTCTTGTATTTAAAAAACATCGTGAAGATTCCGAAATGGTACAATATACAGTGCGTGCCATTTTCAAAAATCCAAATTTTATTATACCCTGTATATGTAAATCTCTAGAAAACTTTCGAAAGCATATTTGAAATGTACAGGGTTGCGGGGAACTAAAATGTTTCTATCGTCAGCATAACAGATCACATGAACATTTGGTATCTCTTGTACATGACTAACCACATCGTTGTGGGTTGAGGAGATAGAAGGCAACGAATTAGCTGACAGCCTCGGAAGAAAAGGGACTGAAGTCCCATGTTTGGACCCGAGCCTTCTAACGGGCCATTGTCCCTTGAGATATCATATCAAGAACATTGGCATGGCAGAAGATGACATATGCAGATATTGTGAAGCTGCAACTGAGACTGGGGAACATATACTTTGTGAATGCAAGGTACTAATCCGCATTAGGCTAAAGTACTTAGAACAAGCGAAATTAACGTCTGAAGACGTAGGGAAATTAACTTCTAGAAAAATCACAAGCTTTGCAAAAAGCCTTGGAATCCTGGGCAAGTTGTAGGGGAGTTCATAAAACACTTTTTAGATCGAGGTGAAGAAAGGCCAACCAAGTGGCAATCTAAACAATATACAACTACATCGTTAGCTAATATTATATATAAAAGTTGTCCCAAAATTTAACCCTGTGGAACTCCTTGTTTAATATCACAAATATTACTTTTAACTCCACCGGCCATTTCTACAATTTGTGTCATGTTGTCTAAATATGAGGAAAATATTTGTAAAGCAGTTCCTCGAATGCCGACCGTATCGTGCTAGTTTGGTCTTAAGCACCTGATGGTCTACCAAATCAAAAGCTCGTGAGAAATCTATGAAAAGACCAACAATTGATTTCTTGTTGTCTAACGGTTTAATGATTTTGTGGTGAAAATCACATACCGCAGACTCCGCATTTATTTGTAGTGAAACCATGTTGAGCAGGAGACATATTCTTATGTAAAAAGTCTTATAATTGCTCCTTGAGATGAAGTTCTAAAATTTTAGAGAAACTACATATTAGACTAATGGCTCTATAATTACTATAGGTATTTGGATCTCCTTTCTTTTAAAATGGAGAGACTCTTTTACATTTTCTGAGAAATTTTGTGACATGACTTCGTTTTCAAGTGACCTCTATGAAATTGACCCCTTGACCTTGCTCATGTATCAATCGGTTTTTTCTCTAATATGGTTAATTTTAAAGATATGCTTATGGGCATGTAACTACTTCTTTCTGATTATCCTCCGACGCTCCTGTCCCATGGACAAGTCGCCGATTGAAATCAAATTTATTTTATTTGAAAAAGTGGCCTTGGCAATTTTTGTCTTTTATTCCAATAATTCAATTTAGAGCATACACGCCTTTTCACTTTTTTCATTACACCTCTTAATACTTTGCCAACGCCAAATATTTTATTGTTATTCTTTTTTCTAAGTCCACTGAATAGTATTTCTCCAATTCAAGCATGTGTCGTGAAGCGACTAAAATAAAAAAAGTAAAGATTCGGCGCACTTCTGGATTTTCATTTTTGGTGCTCTATGTCTCTGCACACGTGTAAAAGTCTTCTTGTGGTAGTTTTCGGCGCTGATGCCGATATCTTAATGCCCAACCCTGTATATTCCGTAAACATTTGAGTAAATATAGATTTGGTTCCAATCAGGTAAGTTTTATCGTTATTAGTACGCATTAAATGATTGTTTATATTTAGATAAAATACAGATAATATAAACTTTCTCATAGTCATCCCGATATCCATATATTGTTAATTATTTGCCAATATAAAATTAACTAACTATCTATCTAACAAATTTGTCCCAAGTTGGAATACGAAAAATGACCTGCCGAATTTGATTATGAGGTCGCACTTTTTCACTTTTTTATGAAAAATTTCTCGGAAATACAACATTTTACATTTCCCATCCCTTAACTTTGTAGCTAATCATTGACTCGACTTGAAAATTTGGACACATATATAGTACAGTAACTAGAGATTTTAACTTCGGAATAATGTCATATTGAACGGATTTTTTTTTTGGCAGTTTAATAGTAAATGCTTCACAAAAAAGTTTCTATATTGTGCGGGTGCTTGCTAATTTATAGGGGGTGGATGCCACCCCCTCTCAGGGGGTGGAACTTAAAAAAATATATATTTGTTGGAGCTGAAATAGAATCAAATTTTAAGAAGAAAAGGTTCTATGCAATTTTTCACATAAATTGAGAGTTATTAAGTTATAACGACTTCAAAATTGCGATTTTAGCTTAAAAAAAAGGTATTTCCAAACGGCTTTCGTCAAGTATCTCGAAAAGTATTACTTTATCGAAAAAATGTTACAGACCAATTACAGAAAGTACAAACTGGGAATTATTTATATTTTTTGTTTATTGATGTAGGATTAACAATTTCGGAGATATTTAAGTTTATATTTAGTATCCAAGTGTTTTGAAATTACCTTTAAAGTTTAAAATCCATTTTTTTCTAAAGCAAGTGCTTTAAATGAGCAAAAAAATTTGAGCATCTAGGTAATGCTACATCTTAACGAAAAACTGTATTTGAGATAATTTTTTAGCACCAAGATATTTTATTTTAGTTTACAATAAAATAATATATCTACGAGAAAACAAGCACGATGCCCCGTAGCGGCCAGGTGTCTCGGCGAAATACCCCAGAGGCCACCAATGAACAAAAGTTACAAGCAAACTTGTGAAAGATCATTTGCGTTTGTTTCAATTAGATAGAAAATACTCAAATGAAATCATTTCTTGACTTAACTAATTTTTGTCATATACGAAAAAGGTTGCAGGGAAAATAAAAATAAAAACCCTGCTTGAGAACGTCATCTGATAAAAAACATGTTGTTGCACAGAGTGCTTAATTTATAGGTATTTTGTTTTCAGCGGGGGTCAAGGGGGGTTGAGGGGACGTGAATAAGGAAGCGTGGTGTATTTATGGTGGGGTGGGTTTTATGGGAAGGAGTTTCATCAGTCTTGTAGTTGTAAGTCGTATATTGGTAAGCGTTCGTGTAGTAGTTTGTGAGTATTCTTTGGATTGCAAGGCAAAAGCTTTAGCCATTGGGTCATCACACATTGTTATAAAAATTGTAAGTCTGTAATATACAGTGTGTCCCAGGATAGATGTAACAAGAGGTGTAAAGGACCAAAAATTTTGGAATTTTGGAATGGTATTTGGAGATTGAGTCCTGCTTGTTGTAAAACTAAAGTATACCAAAAATGACTTTATTTGGTGTTCTACAGGGTGTTTTATAAGCAAAGTTGTAAAAATCACCGCTAATAAAGTACCTTTATTTTTCAAAATATGAAAAAATTCCACTAAGAAAAGTTATTTAGAATGCAATTTTATACCTCTATACTAAATTTCAGGAATATAAAATTACTTTTTGAAACTTCCCATTTTTTGCGAATTAAGAGTTGAATTCATATTTAAAGTTGTGTAGGAGCAAATGTTATCATCTCAAAAAGTAGGCTATTGATAAATAAAAAATTGAATATACGAAATGTAAGAAGATATAATGTTAATCGAACTAATTGTAAAACAAGAAATAATTACTAACAGAAGATTAATGAGGTTTAAAAATTATAACAAGTAATAAATGTCAAAAACATAACAGATTCACAAACAAATTAATTGTTGACCAATACAAAACAATGTTTACAATTTTTTTATTATTCGACGTAGCTACCACCCACATCCACACACATTTAGATCCTTCGCCTGAAGTCCTTAAAACTGTTTCGAATATGATCTAACGGTATGGAGTTTACGGCATTTGTAATTCTCTGCTTCAATACTGCTACATCATTAGGAAATGGTTCAGCGTAAATCAACTGCTTGAGGCGACCCCATAAAAAGAAATCCAATATTGATAGGTCTAGGGATCTCGCCGGCCACTTGATCGGTCCATTCCTGGCAATTCAATTTTCTCCAAAATTTAAATTCAACCACCGATTAACTATTTCTGTGGAGTGGCCAGGGCAACCATCATGTTGAAAATTAACTAAAGGCATATCTCTTAAAATATTTAAATGTTCTTTAGAAAATCTTTCAAGAAGCTGTAAATAAGTGTGCTGGTTTAACCTTCCCTCAATGAAATAAGGTCCAATAACTCCAACGTGATAAGAAACGGCACACCACACATTCTAAAATTTGGATTTTCAGAAGCCCAAAACCGACAATTCTGAGATGAAACAACACCATTGGTTGTGAATGTGGATTCATCTGAGAAAATTATGAAATGATGAAAAAATCTCTCTTCCATGATTTTTTCTCCAATGGTCAAACAAAAATCCAACCTACGGCCGTCATCTCCCTCTTCAAGCGTATGTTTATAATTTGCTTTATATGCCCTAATTTTCTTTGCCTTGTAAATTCTTTGGAGTTCAGACTTGCTAATATTAATAAGAGCTAATCTCTCTCTTAGTGGCATCCTAGAATTTTCTATAACAGAGGCATGAGCTATAATAGCCCCAAACATTGTCTTCATCATATGCTTTTATTTTTCTCTTCATGTTAAGAACACTACCAGTAGCCAGAAACTTTTTAATTATTCTCATAGCCTGAGTACGTGACAAAGCAGTGTTTGAAAATTTCAAATTAAATTGGCTTACCACTTCTCTTAGCGAGTTTTCACCGCCAATTCCGTAGCATTGCACAATATAAATTTTTTCACGCACTGTGAGTGCCATTTTCACTTAATTTTTTATGCTTGGTTCGTTAATTTGAAACAGAAATTAAGGATAATATTGTCTACGTTTGACAGATATGTCAATAATAAATGATAAATGTGTATCCACTGCTTTTCTCATAGCCTACTTTTAGCTTCTACATAACTTTAAATATTAATTCACAAAAAATAATTTATATGCAGTTTTAATTGAATAGTTCAAAATAAAATACTAATTTATTGAAAAAATGGGAAATTTCAAAAAAATAATTTTGTATTCCTGAACTTTGGTATAGAGGTATAAAATTGCATTCTAAATAACTTTACTTAGTGGAATTTTTTCATATTTTGAAAAATAAAGGTACTTTATTAGTGGTGATTTTTACAACTTTTCTTATAAAACACCCTGTAGAACACTAAATCAAGTCATTTTTGGTATATTTTAGTTTTACAACAAGCAGGACTCAATCCCCAAATACCATTCCAAAATTCCAAAATTTTTGGTCCATTACACCATTACACCTCTTGTTACATCTATCCTGGGACACACTGTATATCATTCCTGAATTATATTTCAACGGGTTAGATATATTATTATGAAATATATGTATTAATAAAATGTATAAACAAAAAAAATTATAGAGAATAACATTCCTCAAGATTTCTATTTAAGTACAAATGACAAAGATTAAGAACTTTGTCTTTCTTTTATTTAAATTATTAATAACTTTTTTAGTTACGGATTGATTTTTTTAAAAAACAACAGGGTTCTTACTCTAACTAACGCTAACTTACTTTCCAAATTTCAATACAATCGGACTTTTCTTTCTTAAGTTGTCGTGCTTACAAGAAACGTGACGGACGGACAGACGGACGGACATTTTGAAAGTTGTGCAGAATTCGTTCACTAACCATATATATTTACTGTTTTAGAAATGTGTCGATCAAATGCAATATACTCTTCATTTTTGCGAAGAGTACAAAGATTAACTGGACTAAAGACGTCAACATTTGACAGAGGATGTTTAGAGTAGCTGTTTTGTTTCTACGAACTGCTCAACTCCATGAAAAAGTGAGATCATTACGTTGAAACAGGGCCACGAATTTCTCGAAAATGTGGGTGTCCAAAGAATAATTTCTAGAATATATTTTTAATTTGAATTTCGACGGCCTGGGCTAGTTCATTTTTAAATACCATTATTTGCATTTTTCTTCTCTAAACAAAAACAAGCACCATCGAACCATGAAACCTGATACAAAGTGGCGTGACGAATATCAAATCTATTTATATGTAATGTAGATGCAGTATTCTTGGTTGTTATCTTTTATTGGAGAGTAATATTTGGAAACTCAGAAACATATTTTACGTTTGCCAGTCTTACTTCTGCAAACTCAGTTAAATATAGAACTGGATGTAAACAGAATCAAATGTAACCACTATTAAATCTAGAGTTAGCAAAGCAAATCTTAAGGGGATTTAATGATACAATTAGGTAATGCTTCTTGGAGATTCCGGCGTAGGCAAGACTTGCATCCTGATGAGGTTCCGAGATGGTTTATTCCTTTGTGGCAATTTCATATCAACTGTAGGAGTCGACTTTAGGGTAAGATAAGGCAGATTTAGATAATAAAATTAATAAATTCAAATTATGTCATAAATTAATAATATGGATTATTATAAGTATAAAAATGTATTTTATCAAACACTTTCATATAAAGTGATCTTTATTGATGAGATTTTGAAGGTATCAAGTGGCCCATAAGTCACTAGTGAGGTAAAGTGATTTAATCACTAAAGACTAATTTTAATATAAAAAAAAGTCCAAGCAATTTATTTATTGTATTTATACGGAAAATTAACAAAACAAAGAATCCATGCACTAACACTTATTTATTTATATTTGTGTTAACATTTATTGTCATCATATTCGATTTTTCACAAAGAAAACTGCTCTCCTGTACACAATTTTTCTCTATACTAGTAACGACGTCTGTATTGCCTGACTCGTTGCGCTGCTGTCCCTGTATTTTTTTAGCAATAACAATCTTGTTTGAGACTGAATCTTCCAAATAACCCTCCGCCACGGTAGATGATTTCCACCCACCGTGACGCTTAAGGATGGTAATGTCACCCCCAGCATTGGCCAAAAGAGTTGCCGAGAAACGGCTATGGCCAGTACACAAATCTGCATCTGCATCTGCATCTGGCAATTGCAAATTATCATCTACAATTCTTGAGAGCTTATTTAATCCAACGCATTGGATAGAGCACTTTCCCCTTTGAAAATTTACGAAAAATCTTTTGTGAGACACATTTTGCGATCTTAAAACACATATTTCCTAATCAAATCAAGTGAGTTTACCGAAAAACCTTCATTTAAAACTGTGAACCTTCTTGATTTATTCGTCTTGGTATCTGGTATGGACATATATAGATATTGTTTTTTATCTTTTATATCTTCGACGCTTAAGTAGGTCAGTTCACTGCCACGGCAGGCACCGCAAACTCCCAATATCAATGTAACCTAAAAAACACAAATTAAATACATAAAAGCAAGAACATCATAATAAACACCTACCTTTGACATAAGATGCTCATCGTTAGGGGCATCCATCAAATATTGTTCGATATGTGCTCTTTCCAAAATTTTGGTCTTTTTGGGTTGGAAATTTCTTGATCGGCTTTTTAAGTATGCCACAAGTTTTCCATATCTTGTTATATCAAAGTTTCTGTAAACCTTTAAAGTTGCCTTTATAATAGAATATTTAGTCCACATCGAAGAAGGTGCAATTTTTTTACTCAAATGTAGAAAGTAAGCGAGAAGCACTTATTCGTTTACATCACTAACTCCTCTTTTTTCAAATTGTAGATATTCTTTAAAATAGGTTACTTTGGACTTTTCTGGAATCAAATTGGCTGTAGCTTCTTTGGCTTCTTGCAAAATATCGGTCGGAATTTTCATATTATATCTTTCACAATTTTCCATTTTGATGCTAATTACACAATGTTTATTAATGGTTACAAACAAAATGGATAACAACCACAACTTTCTCGGCACATCCATTCAGAATCTACTTAGCAATAAGCTACTTGTTGACTTGACATTGACAACTGACAAAAAATCGATGACATGACATTTTAATAATTTTATTGTTTGTCACTGAAAAAGCATTTATATGAAAGTGTTGGATAAAATGTTGTATTAGACACGTGAGTTATTACATATAAGTCACTTAAGAAAACTTTTCTTGCGTGACTTATATGTAACATAACTATTTTCCTCAACTGTCTAGAGTGTTTTTGGTTATTTTTAAATAGAAAATACGCATTAGTTGGTCTAGTCTGGTAATGTGGTATAAGAGATTGGTAAGGTTATTTTCATACGAAGGTCGAAAAATATTTTTCCCGACCGTGTTATGAACAAGATTTTTGCCAGAGATCTGACCTTGTTCAGATATTCAACTATAGCGGAGGAATAAGATCCTTGCCTTTCCTGTTAAATACGTGAGAAATAAAAAATACACTTATAAATTCAAATATTTATACTTAACGTGTCATAAATTATATAGGATTTTGTGCACCATTTCAGTTTTAGAACGACTATTTTGACTCTATCTATGTTTTCTCTAGACGAAGGTGGTTTCAGTCGACAATACGAAAGTTAAGTTACAAATATGGGACACTGCTGGACAGGAGAGGTTTAGAAGTGTTACGCACGCCTACTATAGAGATGCACATGGTGAGTTATATAAGAACTTTTAAAACTATGGGAAACTTCTGAAATAAAAATTATTTTAGCAGTATCTTCAATGTTTAACTATTTACAATTCATTAATAATACAGTCAAACAATAGTACAGTAATTATAGATTTTAATTTAGAAAGATCGTCATGGATAATTTTTTTTTTATAATTTGGTAGTAAATGGATGAAATAAACGTTTCTATATTGTGCGGAGGCTTTCCGTTAATAGTGAGGCACCCAAAAATAAATCGAAAATAACTGAAAGAAAATCAGATTTTGAGAAAAAAAGGCGTTATATAGTCGGTCGAGTAAGTAAAAAGAAAACTACACTTTTTGCAGAAGTCACCAAACTTGCTATCCAAACTATCCAGACCCATTGTCAACGTTTAGGAAGGGGAGCCATCTGAAACCTATCCCTCTAACAAAATGGCGGTCATTTTTCCCAAAATGGCATTCATAAAATTTAAATTTTTTAAATTATTTTAATATAGTAAACTTAGGTACCTAATTATATGTTTTTATGGATGATGAATTAAAAAAAGGCTCTAAAACGTTGTCAGAAGTCCATAGGACGAAATATCCAACATGGCGATCAAAATGACCATAGTGTAATAATTGTAACGTGATTTTTTTCTCTTTTTCGGCTGATGAATACTATTTAATGTTTTTCTATAATTTCAAGTTGTATGATGGAGGTAATAGTTGATTTCTAATTAGTGGGTGTAGTAAATGAAAGACAAATATTTTTAAAGAAACGCCACAAAAATTTGGAAAACAAAGTGAATTGTAAAATATTGGTTGGTATGCAAATCCAATCAATACCCAATTCCACATCATCCACGAGCATGTCGTGTCGTCACATCATCTATCACCATATCATGCGGATTATCTTCTTCCGTCTGTCCTTGACTGAAAATTAAAAGTAAAACTATCACACATTGCATCATTGATATCAAAAAAATATTTAGCATGTACCGCTATCATTTGTGAAATCAATTAATTTGTTTCGCGCTGAAAACAAAAAACCTACCTAGTCGTGTTGGTGCAATTTTTGCAACTGACACACAGAAGAAGTGCACATTCTACTAGGGAGCGTCTACAGCTGTAATTTGAACTTGAAGAGCACGCTGCTTTGCATCTGCACATTATAAGATTACGATAGCCCTATCCATATCCATGCCATATCGTGGGAAGAGATGTCCATTTCACTAGCCAGTTTAACTCAACTTTCGTCCATGTCCAATTACCTGGACTGGGAATGTCCGCATGTGGGTTCATGCACTGACCCCAAATATGGCCGCCCTGATAAATAGCTCTCAAAGCATTCCGTTCGGTGTGCTTCTAATGTTGGAAGGAGTCGGTCAAACAGTTTCTCTTCAGAGCTAGAAAGAATATGTCTCGCCTTATCCAGAGTCATGCCCAAGGATTTTTTGTGGTACATGCAAACCACAAATTATTCAAACTCATGGAGCATATCCGTTTGCAGTTCTGAAAGTGGACTTGAAATTGCAATAAAAGCAGAAATAACTTTATCGTGGCACTCCCATGTGGTCTAGGCACTGAGTTTACCAAGGTATGCGAATACTGAAACAGTGCCACATTCTGTGAATGCGTGAAAGCCCTTCAGAGCGACCGGCAATGAACCAGCTGAACCAAACGCCAGGGCAATGGTGTGAGCAGGAATGTATCTCTGTTTCTGTCCAAAGTTCTACAACGCCCAAAGTTCTTAATACAAATGTACACTATAATCCGCCCATATGCCTCCTCAAAAGAAGTGGAAGTAAATTCAGCAAGAGATGTTGAAGCGGTTTCACAACTGATATTTATCTCCAATGTTAGAGACGACCATGGTAGCTCGCACAATATCAACTAGATATCTTTCTAGGAGAGAAAAAGATCTTTCTTATTCTTATTGTTTCTAGGAAATTCACGCCAATTTCAGGAACTGGTGAGTTTGGCAAAACTTGACGTCGAATTCCTTCACCTCTAGCATTACGTAGACTGTTCGTTACTTTCCGATGTCCATTCCATGTCCCATATGTGCCTTCATAAGTGCAAAGATGCTCACAGTGGATCCTTGAACAAGTCTTTCAGAAACAAATGATTGGTACAGTTCAATACCTTTTCGTTTAGAATCTCTCAGAATTTTTGCTGATTCCGCATCAGAAACAATGCGATTTTCCAGTGATATTAGGTCACCTGAGGTTTCCTCAAAAGGATTACCAGCACTCTTGAAGCTTGAAAGAAGGGTTCTGTTCATGATGCAATGGTTTGTGTCCAGACCGTGATTTCGTTTGTCATTAACTAATCTATGTATTTCGGGACCTACCATAACCCACTTCTGCAATGCAGCTGGATCCTGAAGAATGCCGACAGCACCACCGTCATCTTTTACATTCTTGTTGAGTTCCCCATGGGCCTGGTCTACTGCAATAGCAGAAAAGAGGTTGGACGACTTCCGTATAACAACATTTGCTGCCTTAAACTCGGCATGATGAACGTAATGGAAGCTCCTCCAAGCCCTTTACATAGTGAATATGGTCTAGTAGAAGAAAACACGGCAACATTGCTTTGATACACTCCTTGAAAATAAATAATAAAAAAAAATTTAGGCGACCATTTTGGTCACCATGTTAGATATTTCATTCTATGGACTTCTGACAACATTTTAGAGCCATTTTTTTAATTCAGCATCCCTAGAAACATATAACTAGACGCCTAAGTTTATTATATCAAAATGATTTAAATTTTATGGGGGCCATTTTGGGAAATATCACCGCCATTTTGTTAGGGGGGTAGGTTTTAGGTGGATCCCCTTCCTAAACGTTGACAATGAGTCTGGACATGATGCACGGCAAGTTTGGTGACTTCTGCAAAAAGTGCAAAAATATGTTGCTTAAATAGACGACTATATATAATTTTTTATTTAAATTCATAATTTTTAAATGGCGACGTTTTGAAAATTGCGATTTTAGCTTGATTGGTTTTCAAAACGATTCAAAATGGTTTTCGTTGAACAACGTAAAAACTATCATATTTAGCAAAAACATGCTAAAAACCAAAAAGAAAGCTTATACACTGTTCTCTAGGGACAATAGTTTCAGAAATGTGGAATTAGAGATTGTTAATTAAACTGTAGAATGTTTTTGTTTTTGTAGCATAGAAACGATGTTGTTATGAAAATGTCGCGTTTTATTATGGTAATAAAAAAAGTGCTGTTTTCGTTAATATATAGTATTACCTAGCTGCTCAAATTTTTTGGCAGTTTAAAACGTTTGCTTTTGGAAAAATTCCTTTCGCCTTATTGGAACCGGCATTTTGAATTTCTTAATGTTATCTTCAAATCTACTATCTGTGGTGTGTTTATGTTTATGTTTAAAAAAAAATTCGTACTCAGTGATCTCAAGAACATAGATATACAATATTTCAAGAATAAATCAGAAATACTTTTTCAAATATTAAATTTCTCGATTTGGTGGTGGTTTCCACCCCTTGAAGAAAAGAGCAGGTGTTGGGACTATTTACAAACTGAAGGACCCTTTCACTACAAAAATCACCCTTAAAAGAGACTATGATATTCATATGCCATTCATATGACATTCTTTCTAAGTTTTTTACCTTTTTCACCTCTAATTACTGTACTATAAGACATTTTACTACACTGAATCCTTTTTTCATGTCAGATTTCTGATATTTATCAATATAAATTATTACTGCCATAATTTCATTTATTACAAAGACAGCAAGGGCAGCAAATGTCAAAATCTATCTGGTATCAAAAAGATTTTTGCCTGTAGTATAAGATGTATTTGTGCTGTTAAAATTTACCCTATACAAGACGTTCTCCGGGTGCATATCAAAAATTCACAAGATTTTTGGAGTGATTTTTCAGTTGTCAGTTGAATAAGATTTATCAGAGTCCAGATGAGTCAAGCTAGGAACCGACTTAAATAAAGACAACTTGAAACTGGACATGGTAACAAAATAGCGATTCCATGTTAACGTAACTATTTGCAGACCGTGCAATGACACAAAATAACTCTAGGAATCAGCTTTTGAATTATTTATACGTACTTAGAAAACATATTCAGTGTGTCCCACTTTTCATGGAGCATCCTCATATCTCACGCATCTGATATCAGAATATTATGAAATTTTGGTGACGTTTGATTTTAGTCAGAGGCGTTCGATTCTAGGATGGAAAAAAGGGTCGATTTAAAAAAAAAGTATTAGCGACTTTTTAGAAAAATACTAGTAAGATATTCTTAATCAGCACCTTCATAAACCCCTTTGTACAAGATGACATCGTAGTGGGTTCAAAGGTGTTTGAGATAACGGCAGTCAAAAAAACAATTTTTTCAACTAAAAATAATTTTTATCTGTAAAATGGATTCTCAAATGAAAAAATGTATTATGCTAGTTTGAGTTGATTTTACAATAAAATAATTATTAGTTTAATAAGGCAAAAATTCTAATTCGTACATAGCTACCATTTTTCTAACAAATAATTTTCAGTAACCTAAATAAGCCATGAAAACAAAAGTTATTGCAAGTGTCAATTTAATTACATAATTGTTTGCGTTTCTATGTAACAACCATTATTCTAAATGCATCCTTTTTCTTATAGACCGGGAGCCAGGTGGAAATTTGGTCAATTATTTTTTCTCGAACGATAATTAATAAGACGCATTAGGGAGTTGTATCATAATGCCTCGTGAACATCAGCTGCGGTTCCGTGGGTGGGATGAGCGGCGGTAGCCTCCCAAAAAAAATCTAGTCATTTCCACCTGACTAAAAATTTATCAAACTATAGCTAATCCAATATCTTGAAGAAAAAAAAGTCAGCTGACTATGACATGGTGTATTATACGTCAGCTAGTCGCTTGAAAAAAAATTATACATTCAATGATTTCCTCTCAAATAAAAATGTACCTGATGATACCTTATATGCTACTGTGAATGAATATAAATGTCAGCTGGCTGTACCTCGGTGGAAAGATCGTCAGCTGATACCTTGAAAGTTGTAACGCAGAAGTTAGGCGGGAGCATCTATCGCCTATTTAAATGCATCAGCTCACGTGTTTTCCCTCGACTTACTACTACCTGATTTTTTTTTTATTAATTACAGAAGTATATTAATAATCAGGTTACAAATTTCTATCCGGAAGGAAATGACGTATCTTGAATTATTCGGCATTACGCTCCGATATGACTGTTCCGATTAAATCAATATTCTGTATAGATACTTTAAAACTAAGTATATAATTGAATAACTGAAGAAATATTTAGATAAGTAAATTAATCAATTTATAGTTTATTGTAACTTAGCTGTTCGATAAATAATATTCATTTTAAAGAAGTAATTAAAAATAATAATGTAATTTAATCACATTCGTTCTCGCTTTGGCTTGTGTCACTCTCATCTCTCTCTGATTCAGTGTCAGAGTAGCTGTCAGAGCTGTCTGCCATCATGTCATCATCATCATCATCATCTGTACAAAAATTAAAAAAAAATATTAAGATGCATATTTAGTGTAACATAATCAAAATGATAAAAAAAAACGTTACCTTTTTCGGGCTGAATAGTTATTTCTTCAATCGACTCTGGTAACTGAGTTCCAGAAAACTAGATGAATTCAAATCTGTTGTCGATTTCTATCCAGCCATAGTCTGAAGGTTCATCAGTAGTTGGGACTTTCAGGTGTGCGTGCGACCAAATTTGAGCTATGTAACATGCTCTTAAAAATTGCTGATATAACTCCGATTTGCATGGTGGTAGAGAAGAGCCATCAATACCCTTTTTGAGCAACTTGAACGTATCATCATTTTCAAAGAATTTGTATGTTTTTTGGCACAACGCTACTCTTGCCTCATTAATGTTTTTCAACCGATTAAAGCCATACATACGACAAACGAACTCTTGTATGTTGCCAAAAAAGTTTTCTCTATTTTCCGATGGCTTTGATATTTGTATGAAACAGTTGGTGAAGTCTCTAGAATTGGTCATTATTGAAAACGGACCCTTTTTGCCTTTTCTAAAAAGGGCCGCGCTGGAATCACAGAAATTTGTTTGTCTCCTCTTAAAAAAAGGTCGAAAAAGTCTCATTTCGACGTAAAGACCAAGGAAATGATTTTAAGCGTGTATAAGCATGAGATTCAAGAAAATCCTATATTACTCAAAGATGAAATTGTAAACAAAGTGGCAAATATGACAGGAGTGTGTGGCCTCAGTGTTTACAAAATTGTCAGAGAGTATACCACTAACCATAAATTTTCGGTGACAAAAACCAACCAAAACCGTAAAAAAATTGTTGATATGGTGGATGACTTCGATCGATATGCAATCAGGAGAAAAGTTCATCAATATTTCTTTAGAAACGAACTCCCTACTTAATTATGCTCCCGCCTAACTTCTGCGTTACAACTTTCAAGGTATCAGCTGACGCTCTTTCCACCGAGGTACAGCCAGCTGACATTTATATTCATTCACAGTAGCATATAAGCTACCATCAGGTAAATTTTTAGTTGAGAGGAAATCATTGAATGTATAATTTTTTTTTTCATGTTCAAGCGACCAGCTGACGTATAATACACCATGTTATAGTCAGCTGACTTTTTTTTCTTCAAGATATTGGATTAGCTATAGTTTGACAATTTTTTAGTCAGGAGGAAATGACTAAAAATTTTTTTTTCTCCGTACGTGGGAGGCTACCGCCGCTCATCCCACCCACGTAACCGCAGCTGACGTTCACGAGGTTTTATAATACAACTCTCTGATGCATTCCACTGATTACTGCTTGAGAGGGACTTGGTCATGAAAATCTGGCTGGCTCTTGGACTATTATCTGGCGTATAAGTTTTCTAATCTCAGCAGGAGTGATTTCACTTCTTCTTTACTATCTAAAATAATTGGCTTGAATGCTCTTTTTCTGTTTTTTCAACCAACGCCAAACCATGTTCTTACTAATATTTAGATTTAATGTTATTTGCCTTATATCTTGGATTTTCTCTAAAATATTGTAAAATGCGTTCGTTTTCAATTTGCCGATATTGTAAATTATAATTCTTTGGTTTTTACTTACATACATTTCCTGTATTGTTAAAACTGTTATTGGTGCTTGCTACCGATTTATGGCGAATGGGAGCAGCTTGTCTAAATGATCTGGCATTATCTCCGGTCAAACAAATCAACCCCACTTTTTCTCGCATTGTGAAACGCCGAACCATATTTATTATACAAAAATGTACACTTTATTTATACTCTAACATTAAACCAACATTCACATGAATTTTTAACTAATTAACTCATTTACGTTCAACAATAAGTTGACACTTGCAATAGCTTTTGTTTTCATGGCTTTATTGAAAATTATTTTCAGAAAAATGGTAAATGGTAAGTATGTACGAATTAGAATTAATGCTTTATTACATAAATAATTATTTTGTTGTAAAATCGATTCAAACCAATACAACATATTATTTTGAATTAAAAAGTAAGGATACATTTTTTTGAGAATCCGTTTCACACAAAAATTGTTTTTTGACAGCCCCTATCTCAAAAACCTTTGAACCCACTACGATGTAATCTTGTACAGAAGTTTTAAAGGTGCTGAATAAGAATATTATACTAGTTTTTTTTTTTAAATCAGTCGACTCACTTTTTCCTTTCTAGAATCGGATACCTTTGATTTAAATCAGAATCTAAAGACTCACTTTATAGGTATATATTAACCACCAAAATTTTAAAATGTTCGGATATCAGCTGAGCGAGATATGAAAGTGGCTCCATGAAAAGTGGGACACACTGTACATTATATTCATTTCAGCCCTCTTGTTGTTATACGATGTAACCAATAAAACCAGCTTCGACAATATTCGAGCCTGGCTTGGAGAAATTAGAGAATACGCACAGGATGATGTTGTGATAATGTTACTAGGTGAGTTGGAATTACATGATTTAACAAAGTTGCAGTTAGTTAAATTTTGAATGTAATTGTTTTTCTGTAGAGATTTTGTGGCTTTAATTTGTTTTAGGGATGCGAACAAGTGCATGAGAAGTTTTGGACTAAATCTGTTCATTGCTTCGTATAAAAAAGTAATTTATGTTGCAACATTAAAATTTTCCGCTATTTTCCTTATTTTCTCCGGTCCTAGTAACAGCATCGCAAAAAAAGTTTCAAATTGCCATATTTTTGAAATCGCGTAAGTCAGAAACGTGATTACTCGAGCGATGGACTCTTTTGAGGAAATAAGAAGACATATATTCGACGGTTTTCAAAAAAAGACCTCAGAAAGGGTAAATGGGGAGGGGGTGGTTTTTAAGCTTTTCGGAAACGGTTAGACTTAGAAGCGTGAACAAAAAAGCCAATTTTTGGAGTTTGACGCCATTTTGTTTTATTTTGTAACTATGATAACCTTGAGAATTTTTTAAAATACTTCGCTACTAACAAAGACTATGAAAAGTTCACATAAGGATTATTTATCTCCAGCTCAAGACACCTTTCATTTTTTGATTTTATTATAGAATTGCCAAAAAAATGTTGCAAAAGTGGGTCCTTTTTTATTCGTCGTAATTGGGTTGTTGACGAATTTTCAAAAATGGTGAAATATGGTAGTGGAGGGCTTAATTTAGTTATATATTTAATTTGGAAGAAAAATTCTTAGCGCAACATATTTAAAAAAATTGTTAAACTTCGACTATTTGAATGTGCCGCGAAAACGGTAGTGACATCATAACGGCAGTTAGATGTGAACTTATAAGCAGAACAGATGAAGACGAATAAGTTGACATTGCTGACAAGAAAGAAAATAACCTCATATGTCAAAAGTAAATTTGACGTTTAGCTAGCAGTGATTGATGTTTGCAGTTAGTTAATATTTTTTTACAAAACGACTAAGGCAGTACATCTGTAAAAGCTAATTCTGACATTCTACTTGCGGTAGATATATTTATGGTCAGCGAATTTTTAAAAAGAGACGATCGTTTTGACATTGCAATGGTTGGAAGTGCAAAAGCTGCAAGGTACTTACGTTACAGCAGCTATAGACAGTACAAACTATTGTAATTTCTGCAAGAACTGCCTTTATCTTATCTTATTAATATTACATAATATGTCTAATATGTATTTTATTATTTAATTTAGATGAATTTGTTAACTATACTTTGTATTTTATTAAATATTTCCTTTTCATTGTTTTATTTCCTATTAACAATATACATGCGTATCTAATTGAAAACAACAAAATAAGTTTATCTACTAAAGAAATTATTTATTATCCATTGATACTCACTTCTAAGAAGAGTCAGAATGAGACTTACGAAGATATCAAGAAAGGTCTGTAGTATAACAAAAAATAATAAATAGGTAGGTGATAGTGATATGTATTTATAACACATAATTCAAAGAGCATTTATAACTACAATCCAACGCATTCGTAGCCATTTCCGACTGATTGTGTTCACCGACTTTAGACACAGAAGACCTATACCTTCTGTGCTTTAGACGACTTTCACAGTTTGTTTCATATAGTTTTTCAACGGCGAGTTTTTAAATTTCCTTTCTTAATTTATTGATCATCCTAGTATTATGGGGCGTCTAGGGAGCTTCATAAATAATCAATAGCTAACAAAAACAACTGCACTTTATTCCAATATAAACTAGATAAAATACATAAAAGCAGATTAAAGCCATTTCCCTCCTTTTAGGAAGTCAAAGCATGAATAACATTCTAATCTAGAGCCGTTAAGAATACATAATACACCCTGTTTTATCCACCAGTTTGGCGGATAATTTAAATTTGTAACAGCTAGAACGCCACACAAGTCTTGTAATGCGGCCGTTTATCCTACAACATAAACCCATATTAAAAATCAAATTCCTACATTAAGATACAACTTACCACAAATAAAACGCTTAGAATACATTGTAATTTGTTACTTTACTTGACATTGAAATGGTCTCCACAATAAGAAGACTTGGTCCTTCTCTGGTGGTTTTGAATCATTCATTATTACGTTCAGCGTTTATTATTGGAACACAACAGTTTTTCTGGTGAATTGGTGGTATTACGTACACAGTACGGCAGAAAACACTATCTGTACTTATATTTATCCATAACTAGATGCTGTTAAACTATACCGAATTGTAACCTATGAACGTCAGTTGAATTTGACGTTAAATATATAATGTCAGATTAAACTGTCGTGATTGTCTTTTTTCTCCGTCGCTATCAGCGAGTTTCTAAATTAGTACCCGTTTCTCGTCATTTTATAACTAACTTCTCTACAGATTGCCGTTATTATGTCATCTCCGTTTTAAATGCATGTATTTTTGTAATTAATATTATAATATTATCAGACTTTTTTTTCACCTTCTACATGTTTCTAATGATTTTTTATGAATAATTGTTATTGTTTAACATAGATTCTCCTCAAATTTTAACTTAGTGCAACAACCCAATTATCACGATGCTTGTTGGATATTTGCGACTCGTGAAAAAAATAGACCAAGCAACAAATGATTATAGAGGGAAATTTTAGGGACAGAAAATTTGACTTCGGAACTTCGTTTGGACTGGTCTGGAGATGAACATATCAAAAGTCTCCACTCCTAGGTGGTGAGCGGGGGGCATTTTAAAGGTCCTATTTTTTGGTTTATCGCTTATATCTCAGAAACTATGCGTCGTAGGGAAAAAGGTAATCTATGCAAAATTAAACATAATTAAATTTCCTACAAGAATGTTTATATTCATTTTCTTCCTATGTGTTATAGTTTACGAGATATTCGCCAGCCAAAATAGATAATTAAAAAAAAAGTATTAGGTACCTTGAATATTTCTATCAAAGCGGTTTACCGTGGTCTACTAATAAATCACAGCACAAAACACTGTTTATTTTACAATACTTGACTTTATTACTAACGTAATATTTTGTCGAAATTTATACATTTCATTAAATATACAGTGTGACTCACTTAAAATGAAGACGCTCGTATAACTAATAAATTTTACCCAAGTATAGAACAAATTAGGATCTACTTATGACCAGAAAAACATTCGCCTGCTACAAAGGCAAGCCACCTATGGTACCAAAATATGCCGAAAAATATTAAAAATCATATTAATGGGTCTTGACGAATTCCACGTATCCACCACAAATTGCGGAAACTGAGAAACCCCTTTGCCAGATGAGCTTATGTATGAAAAATCCCCCATCCATAACCAAATCAAATTTTGGTGTATTTACGGTTGTAGTGTCGATCCGATGCATTTTTTAGAATTTTTAACATTCAAAATGTTTTTATTTTTTTCAGCATATTTTGGTACTACGGAAGGCTATGCCTTTGTAGCAGGCGAATGTTTTTCTGGTTATAAGTAGATCCTAATTTGTTCTATATTTGAGTAAAATTTGATTCAAATCGGAAAAAAAATAAAAAAGTATAAAAGTCATTTTAAGTGAGTCACACTGTATATTTAAGGAAACGCATAGATTTCGACAAAAATTACGTTAGTAAATACGTCGAGTGTTGTAAAATAAAGATTGTTTTGTGACTGATTTATTAGCAGACCACGGTAAACAGCTTTGGTAGAAATATTCAAGGTACCTAATACTTTTTTTTTGAATTATCTATTTTGGCTGGCGAATATCTCGTAAACTATAAAACATAGGAAGAAAATGAATATAAACATTCTTGTAGGAAATTTAATTATGTTTAATTTTGCATAGATTACCTTTTTCCATACGACGCATAGTTTCCGAGATATAAGCGAAAAAAAACAAAAAATGGAACCTTTAAAGTGCCCCCCCGTTCACCACCTAGGAGTGGGAACTTTTGATATGTTCATCTCCAGACTAGTCCAAACAAAGTTCTGAAGTCAAATTTTCTGTCCCTAGAATTTCCCTCTACATCTTCCCTCTTTTTACTTCCACGTCCAGTGGAAGTATAGTAACGACAAAAAAATTTTTAAAAATTTTTATTGTCCAAATAGGCTTAAAATGTCATGAAACGTCGAGATTTTAAGTTTGAGCGAAAAAAAAATTTCTGTCTGTCTGTCTGTCGGTCTGTCTGTCGGTCTGTCTGTAACTTTTTTTTGTGCGCACGTTTACTCTGGAACCGTTTGTGATATTGACTTGAAATTTGGTACACATATGTACTCTATCGAGATCTAGAACTAGATTATATTTTCATCTTGTTCCGTCGAAGGGTTTGGGGGTAAATTGGGGTAAATTTGGGGTAAATGGGTAAATCAAGCAGGTAAGAGTCCATGAAATTGGGATTTAGTATATACAAGAGAAGCTGAGGTCTCAAAAAATATTTTGGCATTAGCCATCCCCATTACCACCCCCACCTCCTTATTAAAAGGGATGAAAAAAAATGTGATTTAGTGCATGTACAAGAACCAGAAACCTCAAAATATTTTTTTACTTCATCCACCCCCCACTACCATCCCCCTATCACCATACCCACCCCACTACCAATGTGGGGTATCGTTTTATGGGTTTTTGGGGTAGAGGATTTCAAATATTATATTATTAAAGTTCCATAAACAATTATTTTCACATACAAAGTTTTTTCGTTGTGAGTGACTTGGATAGAGAATCTGGATGTGGAAGTAGTGATTCCTTGGGCAGCGGTTTTTGAGCATTCGTTGCCTGGCCTAAAACGCCAACTTAATTATTATATATAAATAACCCTTTTCTTGTGTAAATATCCTGGATTGAGCTATTAGAATGTTCACTTTGTACAGTTTCAATTTAAGGCCAAACTTTCCCCCTATTGCATTTTTAGGTGTATTCTTAATAATTTAGATTCATGTAAAGTAACCTGAGATCCTTTTAATTAAAAAGTTAATAAATCTATTTTCAAGTGTTTCATTCCTGAGGGAATAATAAAAAGTTTTTTATTAGGTAATAAAGCAGATTGTGGCAGTGAACGGGCTGTAAGAAGAGAGGATGGAGAAAGGCTGGCGAGGGAGTATAACGTTGCTTTTATGGAAACTTCGGCGAAGAGTGGTCAGAATGTGGAGCTCGCTTTCGTAGCCGTTGCAAGGTTAGTAAAAGACCCTTCAGCTAAAATTATTCCATAAACCTATAGACAACTTTATAATAAATGTACCACTTTCATTCGACACAAAAGACCCCGCAGAATCCTTATGGGAAATGGCTTTTCGGCCAAACTCTTTGAAACTCTGGATTCTGGTAGTTTTTGATATGCAGAACAAAAGTTCTCAAGGCCACTAAGTCCTAAAAACTCATGGATTTGAGATATAGCCCTCTGAAGTTGGACTTTACGTGCATTCTGCAGCATAGTTAAGAGGGCTATATCTCAAAACCATGAGTCTTTAGGACCTTTGAGAACTTTTGTTCTACACATCAAAAACTACCAGAATCCAGAATTTCAGAGAGTTTAACCGAAAGCCTTTTCCCATAAGGATTCTGCGGGGTCCTTTATTCTAAATCGAATGAAACATTTTGACTATGAATGAGCATGAATATTTTACACGAAAATTTTTGCGACTAAGAAAAAGTAAGTGAAAACCTTTCATCCGAAGAAAAAAAAAACCAACTGAATTTTTTTCTATAAGCATAATTATTATTATTAATAATAGAAACATTACATTGCATCATTTCAATAAAATAAAAACTGTTTATGGGAAAAGCTACTAAAACTAAAAAATATAAATTAAATTGAAATTCAAGTCACTATGTAGAAAGTACCATAGATCAAGTAACGAATGATTATAGAGGGAAGTTTTAGAAATATTCAAGGTACCCAACACATTTTTTTTTAATAATCTATTTTGGCTGGCGAATATCTCGTAAACTGTAACACACAGGAAGAAAATGAATATAAACATTCTTGTAGGAAATTTAATTATGTTTAATTTTGCATAGATTACCTTTTTCCATACGACGCATAGTTTCCGAGATATAAGCGAAAAAACAAAAAATGGGACCTCTAAAGTGCCCCCTCCCCCCCGCTCACCACCTAGGAGTGGGGACTTTTGATATGTTCATCTCCAGACTAGTCCAAACAAAGTTCCGAAGTCAATTTTCTGTCCCTAAAATTTCCCTCTACACCCTTTTTTAAGCCTGGCCTACCAAGACGGAACAAGGCCATTTTTCTGGCGATGGAAACATTTATAACAAAAACTTAAATAACCATTTGATGTATTTTTTCCGCCGAATCCAAAAGTTATAATAAAAAAACGAATATGAAATAAAATATGCTATTTCTGTGTCATAATTCTTTTGTCTTCAATTTATTTGTTTTCATTTATGGTAATTTTTGGTTTCTGCGAAAAAAATACATCGAATGGTTTTTTGGTTTTTTTGACATAAACATTTGTATCGTTTGAAAAGTGGCCTTGTTCAATCCTTGTTAGATCATCATGTACCTAAACCTAATACTACTTAAAAAAAAAATTTAAAAATCCTTGGTTTAATAAAATAAAAAAATAGGAGCTGTTAAATAAAAATAGGTCATTGATCACATTAAAAATAAGAAAATCTTTAGTCTAAATAAAGTAAAGAAAAAAAAATAGGTGGAAACGGGAAACAGTTCCTTAAATACCAAGTTAAAGTGTTGTCTAATGTGTTGTCTAATATCACAATATCAAAACGTAGTGTGAAACAAAACTACGGAACAAACGAAAAATAGGTATGTCGGTATGTACACCGGACAATACCTATGAATCGTAACAAATACAACTTTTTTGAAGTCAGTAGTACATAGTTCTAAGTACAAAGTGAAGACTTTGTAGTATGCCGCTGGGGTAGAATAAAATATAGGGGCGTGTCGTGACTATTTCAAAAGTGGAAGCGGTTGTGGTATGCGTACAGGTTCTTAGTAGAGTAGATCAGTAGAAACATATAGATTCTATTTAAAAATCATTGCTAGTTCTAGTATTTCTAGTAAATGAATTTATGTGTAACAAATTAATATTAAAAATAAGGATTCCGTATCATGTAAGAGAAGCTGTGCTTCCCTAGCTTCCATGGAAAACACACTACTGATAAAATAAAATATTTACAGGGCCAATTCCTTACTTATTATTATTGTGTTAATCTGGCGATTGTGGAAGTTACAGTGTAAAATTCAAATTATATATTGGTATGTGAGGGTTAGGTAGATTTTGCCAACCGCGTTTGGACAATTTAGTGGAATCAGATAGCAGTTACAGTGTAAAATTCAAATTATATATTGGTATGTGAGGGTTAGGTAGATTTTGCCAACCGCGTTTGGACAATTTAGTGGAATCAGATAGCATAAAAATAGTTCAGTGCTGGCGGCGAACATGCCCTTTTGGATATAGTTTCTACATGTCTCAAAAATCAAAAACGCCCCAGACCCCAAAACGGATCCCCTACCACCAGTAATGACGTCATCAAACTGAGGGTAAAAGAACTATGCATAGGCAGACTAACTTACTTAAGGACCATATTTTTTAGTAAAATTCAATATTAAATATGTTTTATATACTTAAATATATACCGGGATATCTGTTGTAGGATTTATAGCGTGTTTACGTGTACTGTAGATACAAAGATTTTAGTCTAGCGTGGAATTGCAGCATTTTAGCGTTTAGCAGTAAAAACAGAATACCAAAGTATTTGTCAGTATTTTTGTTTCATGTTGTACTCCGTGAAGTTTCCGTCAAAATTTTTGGGGTCTGGGGTGTTTTTTCATCTTTGATATATAGTATCTATATCCAAAAGGGCACGTTCGCCGCCAGCACAGAAATATTTTTATGATTTTTAATGCTGCCCGACCGCACTAATTATACTCTACAAGATGGTGAAGGTCTAGTTATACTTAAATTAAAAAAAAACGGCAAAGTCTCGGACCAATTTTATTCCACTATGTAGAGTTTTCTGTTCTTTAAATTTGTTCTACCGAATACTTGCAAAACATTTCTTTTGGACTACTCAGCTTCTCCGATTTTAGTGAGAAGTTGCGCACCTCTAATTCGACTGTGGACACGGGGTTATAGTGTCGTATAAAAAAATGGATATGTATAATAAATGTTATCAATATCATAATATTTTTTTTCTTTTTTAGGGAACTGAAATACCGGCAAAATGGACAAAGGGACTGCAATAAATTTAACGTTCAGGACTACGTACGAGAACAAACCCAAAAGTCTCAGTGCCCGCCTTGTACCACATAGTAACACCAAACTGATAATAAAAACCACTTGTAAATTAATGTGAATCATACAATACTTAACAGGCCGCAATACACCACAGTTCATTTCTTGTCCATTAAAATGTCGAAGTGGATTCTGGCTCACCAAACAGAATGCTCGAAACAAAATCAAAGATTTGTTTAATAGTACAATGACTATGTAGGTTTTAACTTCGAAATAATGTCATATGAATTAGGTTTCGTTCATTTTTGACAACTTAAAAGTAAATGCATCAAAGAAAAGTTTCTATATTATGCGGAGGCTTGCTAATCTATACAGGGTGGAAGGGGCTGGCACCTAAGAAAACCAAAAACATTGAAGCTGAAAGAGAATAATATTTTGAGAAGAGAAAGCTCCATGCAACTTTCCATTTAAATCGATAGTTTTTAACGTGTAACGACTTGAAAATTGGGATTCTGGCTTGAGGCCCCAACAGTTTCTTTTATTTCTCTTCTTTTATTTCATCCACTCCACTACCACCATATAGTGGCATATCGTTTTATGGGTTTTTTTCGTAGACGATATTATATTATTAAAGTTCCATAAACAATTATTTCCCATATAGTGGAATGCAAATATAGTATAAAAATTGTTTTTCGTTGTGAGAGACTCGGATAGAAGATCTGAGTGTGGAAGTAGTGACTCCTTAGGCAGCGGTTCTTTACAACAAATCAGAAATAAACAATTATTCACACATGTGTTGGTTTTTTTTATCATTATACAGGTTGAACCATTAATGATAGGCCATAGTTCAAGGGTAGATTCTTTGGATCAAAGTATGATGATGTAATCAAACATGCTTTAGTAAACTGTTGCCGTGTAAAAAGGTACGGGGTGTCAAAATTGTAATTTTTTTTACTTTTTTTTTGCAATATCTCAACTACCTCTTGACCGATCTTCTCCCAATTTAGTAAGGAAACATTTTTTAGGCTAAGAAACAATGTATTATATTACGCTAGCCCATGAGCTATACCTGATGATGAATATTTTTTCGCTTTTTTTTTACGAAAAGTAGTAGCACTTTTGACTAGAAAATCTCATGCAGGAGTCATTTCTACGTAAAAAAAGGTACACTTAATAGAACTTGATAATTCCAACCGTTTTCGAGAAAACTGCCGTAGATCTCAAAAATTCTTTGGAAACAAACCCAATTTGAAAAGGACATATTGGATTTATTGAAAAGTGTGCTTTGGTGACGTCTTAATTCTGTGACAGTGTCAAACTAATGAAATTGTACATAAATGACAGACCCAAGACGTCACCAAAGCACACTTTTCAATAAATACAATTTTTCCTTTTCAAATTGATAATTATTTTCACGGAAATTTGTATTCGAAGGCTTGTTTGTACTTATTCTATGATATTATTCAATAAAAAAAAAATAGGAAAATACTCCAATTGACAAACATTCTACTAGGGAGCATCTACAACTGCAGTTTGAACTAGATGAGTACATCGCTTTGCACCCACTCTTTACAAGGTCACTACAGCCCTGCCATATTGTTGAAAAAGAGATGACCACTTCACTGATTAGTATAAATCATCGTTCGTCCATCTCCAATTATCTGGACTAGGAATGTCCGCATGTAGGTTCATGCACTGACTCCAAATATGGCCGCCCTGATAAACAGCTCCCAAAGCATGCTGTCGGAGTGCTTCTGATGTTGGAAGGAGTTTTTTAAACAGTTTCTCTTCGGAACTAGAAAGAATATGTCTCGCCTTATTCAGAGCCACACTCAAGGATATTTTGTGGTACAAGCAAACTAAAAATGTTCTAGCTCATGGAGCACATCCTTTCGCAGTTCTAGAAGTGGACTTGAAATTGCAGTCAAACTAGAAGTAGCTTTATAGTAGTAAAGAAGTGAAAGTAAGTCCAACAAGAGATGTTGAAGCGGTTTCAGAACTGACATATTTATGCCCAATTTTAGCGACAACCTTTACAGTTCGCATACTCTCAACTAGATGTGTTCCTAGGAGAGAAAAAAGATTTTTTATGGTTATTGTTTCTAAGAAGTTCATGGAAATTTCGAAGAGCTGATGAGTTTAGCAAAACTTGACGGCGAATTCCTTCACCTCCAGCATTACGTAGATTGCTTTTTTGGTTTTCCGGACTGTACATGTTCCTGCAACAGAGACCCTGTAGATATATCTCACAATACTCTGATGGTACGCAGTACTCTCCACAGGTACGCGACACACGTAGATGAATTGAATGAATAAAAACAGCTCCATCATACACAGTGGCATCACATGTACCATCTACGATCATATTCATTTACCATGTCCTCGAAAGGATCAAGTAAATTTGCTTTTTCAATTGCATGACGAAGGTGACCAGCAGAAGACAGACTTGGAGGATAGGGGCTGTTTTCATACTTGAAGAAACTTTGCATGTCAAGTTTTCTATTCAAACTAACAGTAAAATATCCCCGAAACAGGTGTACCTCACTCTGCAGATTCTGAACAGTGCTTTTCCTTTTCGGCAAACGTAGAAATAAGGAAAAAATATGAAATATCTAAAATTATTTGACAGCGAATATCGCAGTTTTAGAAACAGTGTATAAAGGTTTTGAAAAATTAAACAAAGAAACATACGTTATAACCATTGGTCATACAGACTTAGAAAAATATTCTTATGACTAATCATTATCAAACGACAGAAAAAAATTGACGTTTACTACTGACCATTGACCAAAATGACGACGTTGATTGCAGCAATCAAAATAGTATTTACCTAACGTACGTCAGGAGAATACTAGCATCGATTGACAATTACTGCTGTTGGTTAGTTTTGGGGTGAGGTAAGAATAACAGTTGGCCACGGCCTAGTTGAGATGATCATATTAAGACTGTCGCCCTTTTTTAGTATTCTAGAGTTGATAAAATATAGAGCTTAAATTTTATGGCCATCATTTTGGTCGCCGGATATTTCGTCCTATGGACTTCTGAGTACGTTTTAGAGTCACTTTTTGAATTCAGCTTCTCTAAAAACATATAATTAGACACCTAGTCTATTATATTAAAATCATTTAAATTTTAAGCGGTCCATTTTGGGAAATATGACCTCCATTTTGTTATGGGGATAGGTTTGAGGTGGCTCCCCTTCCTAAACGTTGACAATGGGTCTGGACATGATGCATGGCAAGTTTGGTGTCCTCCGCAAAAAATGCGTTTTTTTTTGTAAAATATGTTGCTTAAATTGTCGACTATTAGGCAATGCCTCCATGTCAGATTCATGAAATCTACTTTCGATTATAGTGGACTGTCATTACAATACTTTGTATATATATTTGTATTCCAAAACGAAGAAATCAGACATAAATTAACGAATAATGACAAAATGTACTGTGGTGTGGTCCTTCTCAGTTTACAAACAAACACCAATAATAAATTAATAGATGGACTGATTTTCAAATCACTACACGAGATTTCACTTGTTAGACATTGATGTGCTTTTATCAGATTTTCCACATTCAAAATATGGAAATGTATTATTCATATTTATTCTTTACATTTATTAAATTGACTGAATTAGCTTAAAAAAGAAGAAAATATATTTAGGGAATTATGATATACTGCTATTTGGAAATTTCGAGGTATAGTATCTATATTACCTACTGGAAATTCAGTGTAGCAAATAATAATTTATAATAATAAACTTAGAATAAGTTATAATTCGATCAAAACGCATATTATTTATAGTAATTAGTAGAATTCTATTATGCCAGCACATGAAATAGACTAGGACTCATTTCTTGAAAAGCGTCTTCTATATTTAGTAAACGCAAATTAGATTAAAAATCACTGAATAGGAGAAATAATTTATAAAGTAATAATATTTTAGATGCGTACTCTAGATAGGGTTAGAAATAGATACCCGAAAAGTACCCCCACAATTTAGGGGGGGAACGTCACTTTTTTTTTGCAAAAAAACACCCCTAACGGGGACTTAAAGCTGATTTTTCACTTTTATCTTGTAAACCGTTCGTCGAAAGAGAAAAAGTATAGGAAATAACAAATTTGTCGTTAAATTGTGCATAAAAAATGTCCTATTAACCTTGTAGCTTATCCTCACCTATTTCGCGCTAACAGCGGTATCTATTTCTATCTATCTAGAGTACGCATCTCAGATATTATTACTTTATAAATTATTTCTACTAAAATGTCTAATTTACATGGACTAATTGAATCCTAGGAGTATTTGGTATACATTCTAGCAACCAGTGGGGTAGCAAATATAATAGCTCTAGCTAGAAGAAGCGCCAAGTTTGATTTCCTTCAGGAAAGTAGAGCTACTGGTGTGTGTAGTCATAAAATTCTAGGTATCATTTTTGATTCTTACATTTTTATGGTTATTTTCAAAATAACATCAACGAGGGCTACCATGAATGAATTTATTCTATTATTCATTAATATAATTAACCAGTATGTCAATTTATAGCTTTCTTGGTTCAAATAACACAAAAGATTCAAGACGGACGTATAATGAGTACTTTTATTGTTTGCTAAAGTGGAAAATACATGGCGTTATCATGTACATTATTCACTTGCATTTATAAGACTTATAACGATATAAGCATAATTGTATAGTTTATTATGAAGTCAACATTAATAGAATAGTAATAATATGATTACAACAAACGAAAATGGAAAAATAACATTAATAAATATAACGCCAAATCACTGTTTGTAGTTAACGTCACTATCTTCGTAGTTGTAGTCTTTTACTCACAGCATTTGTAGAGAGATGTACACAAAACTGTTTTTAAGGCATAAGCAATGTCCATATTTACACAGCTATACTTAACATGTTCGATCCGTATACTTATTAGAACAATAATAGGTATATGATTTGATCACACCGATGGGTGTTGGTTGGTTTACTGTGCACGTAGCAGTAAAATCTTGGATTCTGGACTTCTGCTCGAGAATAAAAATTGACAACATTCATTTTTGACCACCTCAAATTATTAAAATAAATGCCTTTTTCTCCATTATCATACGAAATGCTCCTAGGGTGAAGGAAAAGAGGAAAGTATCCTAGTCTAAAAGGCTATAAGAAATTTAAATAAGTGCATCTTAAATATTATACATCAAGTAATAATGAAGAAAGAACAATGTTATAAAGAAACATAAAATAAATAATTTTTCAAAACTAGTAAATATACAGGATAGGTCCTCTAGATTTTTCTTCTATAGTTTCTTTTAATAAAAATATTAAGAAGTTTCTAATATCAACACTGTACGTATGTATTGACAGCTTTAACGGAAAAATAAAATTATATATATTTTTTAAACAAATACAATTATTGTCTAAATGTTGGTTGTGGCATTTTCGTATATTTTCTGTGTTTCTTATTGGGACCCTCGGCCACATGTATTTTCTTCCAAAACAATGTCTGTGTATTTAATATACACAGTACACAAACACTTTCATAATAAGCTTTGAGAAAGGAAACAGATTCCGTTTCCGAAACGTCAGCAAAATACGTTATTTCATATTTATGTTCTTATTCATTATATTGTCAAAAACGCCCTCTAACTGCTCCTTTGACGCAAAAGTCACAGGCGTAGAGGTTATTTTGCAGTAAAATACTCAGTCTGGATAATCGTCTTATTTTTCTAAATTTCAGACATTGTTATAAAAGAAAATACATGTGACAGAGGATTCCAAGAAGAAACAGAAAAATACAATTAGCCACGAAATTATTCTGTCTACTTTACCTTCCGTTCGTTTTTCGAAAAGTGCAGTTAGCTTTACATAATTATTATTTGTTTAGTTTGTGGCAACTGATATGTAAATCATCCAAAGTTACGTGGGATTCTACAGGGGTCAATACTTAGCCCACTTTTATGTAGTATTTATACTTGTTGAGACATCATTCAAACCATATATAGTCTGCTGTTGTAAGTTACGCACTCGTCTGTTTCGCGCAATTTGTCCTCTACGTCATTCTGTTCGCAGATGTTCAAAATCAGCATATCATATATGTTTGGATCATGTGTTGGACGGTTGGAATTTTCGATGTGATCTTGATACTAAAATAATTTTTACAAACCCCAAAACGCTGAACGCTAAACAAGGTGCGTGTTTCGTCTACCAAGTTGGCATCATCAGGATATGATTAAAACTAAATTCGGTGTGTGGTGTTTGTAAAATCTATTTCAAAGGCCCGGCCAACTTATAGTATTTTTTGTAAACCAACAATAAATAAAATCCAAGTTCAATTCCCGCAAAATAACCACTACTGTAGAAGTATCAGAAATTATTTTAGCATAATTAACCAGTAATCGAAAATAAATGACCAATTAGTTTATTGAGCAGAATCTATTATAAAAGCATATCTGTAAATGATATTAAAGAAATATAAATAAAATTATGTTATACATAGGGTGATTTATTTTTTATACACCAAATAACCCGTGAATTAACATCCCACCCGTTTTCTTATTCATTCACAGTAAAGGTTGTCAGGCTTGAAGTTCTCCATAGTCGGAAGTTGCCCTCATCCACAGCAACTCAGAAGAAAATGGCCATTCTCAATTCGCTTAAAATTATTTCGGAAAATATTAGTTTATTTCGACAATTTCTGTAATTTCTACAAGGCAACTCTGCATTTGGCCTTATTATAAAGATTAATTAACATTTTACAAGCTAATATAGAACTTTCAACGATTTTAATAATTGCAAGAAGCGTGACCTATTATGTTTATTAAGTCTGCGGACGGGAATTGGCTAGTTGGTTGTCATTTACAGGAGATTTGAATAAATTATGCACACAGTTGTTTCACACCTGTAATTCTAACATAATAAATATTGAGAGCTACGTATCAAATTATTTTTTGAAAAAATGTGGCTGCCATAAACACAGAAATTTCCAATCCAGTCGATTTTGGTTTGGACTAATAACACACACAGCCCCACAAAAAAAGTGGTCTGTCCAGCGGACTAGACCAGTGTATCCTTCTGTATTTGGACCCGCTGAAATCGAATCCGAATTGTCAGGTTGGCTCGTTTTTCACCCTTAACCCCAAAAAAACACCCCCACAAAAAATGGTCTGTCCGGCAGATCAGACCAGTGTATCTCAATCAGAGCTGGAGTACTTCAAATAAAAGTAATTGAAAAAAGTATTTCAAATACTTTCAGTATTTGAAGTACTTTGCTTCAAATCCTTTTGATTCTTAGTATTTGGTACTTGGTATTTGAAATACTTTGCTTCGAGTATTTCGATTTGGGATTTGGTTTTCAGAAATATTGGTATTTGAATTACTTTGCTTGGTATTTCAAATACTCTCGGGTATTTCAAGTACTGTCCCGGTATTTGAAGTACTAGACTTAACAATTTATAGTATTTGAAATATGTTTTTTGATATTTAAATTAGTTAAAAGTATTTGAAGTCCTTGTAGTTCCATGTTTTAGATATTTTAAAAAACATATTTCACTAAAAAATTGTTACTGCATAGCTGTTTCTATTCAGTAATCAGTGTTAACATTATGTGGGCAGTGGGGGATTTAGGAGGTTGGCTATAGAGGCTATAGCCCAGGGCGGCAAAATCCAGGGATGGCAAACTTTTTGAAAAATAGCAAAGGCACATAAAAACAAAAAAATATTATTATTAGTATGTACTAAGTATCAGAACATTAATTTATTTAAGAATGTGTTTTTTATTTTAACTAGACTAAAGTTCCTTATTATAGTCAACTGTACAGGGTTGTCACGCGAACGTTAGAACCTCATTTAACTTCGTTATTTTTTGAGTTACGTAAACACGTTTAAAAATAAAAGTTATGAGAAATCACGTTTATTTTCCAAAAATCATTTCAGAAAAACAATTAAAAGTCAAATTTCTGAGATACGAGCTTTACTTTGGTTTTTTTTTAAATGGAATACCCCATATATTTTTACACCATTAGAAAGGCCTTTTTCAATGACGTAAGATGTATGGAATTTTTCTTATAAACTATAGTAAATATTATAAGTTTTATATTTTCTTACATTAAGTCATGGTAGTCCGAAATAGTAGTTTGTGCAACAAGAGTGGATTTGATATCCATATCGCACAATAAAGAAGTCTTTTGAGTGTGATATGGATAACCCACTCGAGTTGTATGTACAGCATACTTTTTCTACGACCAGCTTAAAAAACTACAATATTTATTAAACATTAATATATTACACAAATACATACTTTGATAGCTTACGCACTAATTTGATTATAAAACGAATAGTTTCATATGTACTTAATACACGAACTGTGATTGGTCCGTTTTATTTCATATCCATCCTAGAACTGATATGAAGTATATCCGTTCAGTTACCTGGAATTGCCTACTTATCCATTCTACAGACTGTACAGAAAACAGTAAATTTACATAAGGGAGTAGAAAAAATATATATCAATTATTGAAATTCTCCATTTTATTTAAAATAAAGTGAAATTAGATACTAACATTTATCTTGACAGAACTAACATATTGTTTATTTTAATTTACGTACTTTTGTTTTCCATGGATAATTTGATAAATTGTAAATTTATAGTAAATTAGACAATTTTTTTTTTAAGATAAATACCATGTATATAATTAAAAAGCTTTTTTTATGGCTTTTCAAATGGTGTAAATATATATTGGACATTATTTTAATCAAAATGTATACATTTTTTAATTTTGATTACATTTTGGACTTACGGTTTTTGGACAATTCTGAACAAGTTTCATTAACAAAATTTTCCGATAAAAATATGCCTAATATGATTTTTTTATTTTCCCCGCATATATTGGTACTGCAGGTGGCTTTGCATTTGTAGGAGGCGAATGCTTTTCTGGTCATAAGTAGATCCTAATTGGTTCCATACTTAAGTAAAATTTGATTCAAATCGGAAAAAAATGAAAAGTTATTGGGCTGTTACCATTTCAAGTGAAACATACTGTATAAAAGCCAGTGATAAAAAAAGAATTGAATTAAAAATTTTTCAATACTTAAATGACTCTGACACCCAACTTGCTTCTCAGTAAAAACAGTTTTTTATCGGTTTAATACATGCCTTGCATCATCAGCTGTAGAAAGACTCTTTTCATTTACTAAAATTATAAATGCTCCTAGAAGAAATGCATTAACTAATGGCAATTTCGAAGATTTGGTGCTATTGAAAGCTAATGGAAATAGATAGATCTCAATTTTATTATTTGTACTTGTACTTACCTAAAATTATTACTATGTTTTATATACAGTATCGGAAACTCCTGGCTTAGGTGTTGCATAGTTTCAACGACTTAACCGACCGCCCACAATAAAGGCGTCTACCAGAGCTCTAGCAGAGGGGCAAATAGTGACACGAATCATCAAGCATCGAGGCGGAAACAAATTGAAATTCCACAGACAGGCTGCCCACGCACATGTGGTGGGACGATTGTAGGATGTGTTATATGATAAAAAAGAATAGAATAGTTGCTTTACTCTCGCTTGCTCTTATTTCCCATACCAAAGCGAACATTTTCCGATTTTCTTTATTACTTTTCTGACATTTGAAGGGAAATCGACCTCAGCAATATTTTTTTTTGTTGGTTTTTATATTTGTATAATAATAAATTATTTTTTCTATTGTTTTTGAATGATGCTGAGTTAAAGAAAGCTGTTAATAAATAATAATAATAATAACAAATTATTAAGAGAAAAACTTAATAAATAAAATTTTTTATGGGTATTTGAAGAACTGTGGAGCATTTGAAATATGTTAAAGTACTTGAAATACTTGAGTATTTGAAATACTTTAGAGTAATTGAACTACTTTGAGATTTGAAGTACCTAGTGAAGTACTTCAAATAATCTGAAATATTTGAAATACGGTACTTGTGATTTACTTGAAGTACTTTCGACAAGTATTTGGTATTTGAATTACTTTGCTTCAGGTCATAGTACTTGGGAATTGGAGCAGCAAGTACTTTGTCAGGTACTTGGTATTTGGTACTTCAAGTACTTTCATTGGGTACTTTCAACAGCTCTGATCCCAATGTACTTGGACTCTCTGAAACAAGATCCGAAGTCAGAATTGTAAGATAGGCTCGTTTTTCACCCCTAACCACAAAGACAAAAAAAGAGTGGTCTGTCCGGCAGACCGTACCAGTCTATCCTTATATATTTTGACACGCTGAATCCGAATCCGGTTAGGTTAGGGTTAGGGTTAGGGAAAAACGAGCCAATCCGACAATTCTGACTTGGGATTCGCTTTCAGCGGATTCAAATACATAAAGATACACTGATATGGTCCGCCGGACAGACCATTTTTTGGAGGGGGGTCTTTTTTGGGGTTTAGGGGTGAAAAGCCAACCTGTCCATTCTAACTTCGAACTCGGATTCAGTGAGTCAGAATACATAAGAATACGCTGGTATAGTCCGCCGGACAGACCACTTTTTTTGTTTTGGGGGTGTTTTTTTGGGGATGGGTGTGAAAAAAAGCCAATCTGACAATTCTCACTTTGGATTCGGTTTCAGCAGGACCAAATACATAAGAGTACACTAGTCTGGTCCGTCGGACAAATCATTTCTGGGGGGTATGTTTTTCGGGGTTGGGGGTGAAAAACGAGCCAATCTGACAATTCTGACTTCGGATTCGGTTTCAGCGGGTCCAAATACATACGGATACACTGGTCTGGTCTGCCGGACAGACCACTTTATTTTTTTTTTGGGGCTCTGTAATGTATTCATTCCTAAATAAATAATGTTCGTTCTAATGTAAACGAAAATATATTTTGTAAAAGTAAACTTTAAAATGTACCGGGAACTCTAGTTGTAGTCCCAAGCAGCATTCAAAGTGATGGGAACTGGCATCTGAAGCATCGGAACTTTAATATAGTAGGAATAACATAACTGTTCCTAATTTTGCGACTTCAGGGTAATATTCACTTTGTGGCATGCATTTGTAGTGACAATTAAGTAGATTCTACTGAATTTAGGCACTGTATAGTTTGCTGGAGAATCTGCAACGTCGCGGATACTACTCTGCATTACTTTGAAGCATCCTCAACTGCAAAGTGAAAATTGGTAGTAATGCCGACTGCACAGCTTTACCAAAGGACCACTTGAAAGTAGTCTAACTTATTAGTGACATCTCGAGTAAAAATGAGGTTATTTCTACGAACATAGGGGCTTTGAAGTTATCTTTACTACTCCCCACTAATTGAAAATGACTTAAAAGTTACATATACCTTGAAAATCTACTATAGAGTAATATTAACTTTTAAGACAATTTATATAATTATTGGCATTGAATAAAATGGCGGCATCTGAAATGCTCAGTGAAAGCGAAATAAAGTTTATCAGCACTCATCCACGTTTTATAGAAAACTGAAGAAACAGTTAAACAGTAGTAGAGAAATAGTGGTGATTCTTCAGAATATGATGCAAACATGAAAGATTATTTCGCCACAGCAAAACCATCATCTTTGGCAACAAGTGCAAAAGTGCTCCCATCAACACAAGAAGAGTAATCGAAAACTATAACAGTTGTAGTGATTAATGATACTGTGTACTGCTCGAAAATTACAACGTCTTTAACACACAGATTGACCCATAGTTCAGTTAGTGATCCACTGAGCATATTAAATGAATTTGCCGATTAAAAACTCCAAATTTAATAAATATTGTGTCGATGGGGAACGCACAATGTCGGTATAACGGCATAAGACATTATTTATGTACAATAAATTGAATTGAATGAAATTAAATGTAAACTGATCACTAAATAAATATGAAAACTGTTATGTATTTTTTCCATTATTACTCACCTTACGTTAATAAATATATTTATCCAACACTTTCATATAAAGTGATTTTTATTCATAAGACTTTGAAGGTATAAAGTGACCCATAAGTCACTAGTGAGATAAAGTAGTAAGCTAAAGTGAGGTAAAGTGATTTAGTCACTAAAGAGTAATTTTAATATAAAATAAAATCCAAGAAATTTATTTATTGTCTCCATTATATGGAAAATTAACAAAACAAAGAATCCATGCACTAACACTTATTTATATTTATGTTAACATTTATTGTCATCATATTCGATTTTTCACAAAGAAAACTGCTCTTCTGTACACAATTTTTCTCTATACTAGTAACGACGTCTGTATTGCCTGACTCGTGCTGCTCTCCCTGAATTTTTTTAGCAATAACAATCTTGTTGAGACTGAATCTTCCAAATAACCCTTCGCCACGGTGGATGATTTCCACATACCGTGACGTTTAAGGGTGGTAATGTCACCCCCAGCATTGGCCAAGAGTTGATGAGGAACGGCGCATGCTATGGCCAGTATACAAATCTGCATCAGGCAATTGCAAATAATCAGCTACAATTCTTGGAATTTTTGAGAGCTTATTTAATCCAACGCATTGGACAGTGCACTTTCCCTTTTGAAAATTTACGAAAAATCTTTTGTGAGACACATTTTGCGGTCTTAAAGACATATTTCCTAATCGAATCAAGTGGGTTCACCGAAAATCCTTCATTTAAAACTGTGAAACTTCTTGATTTATTCGTCTTGGTATCTGGTATGGATATATATAGATATTATTCTTTATCTCATATCTTCGACGCTTAAGAAGGTCAGTTCACCGCAACGGCAGGCACCGCAAACTCCCAATATCAATGCAACCTAAAAAACACAAACATTTAAATAGGTATATAAAAGCAAGATCATAAAAAACACCTACCTCTGACATAAGATGCTCACCGTCAGGGGCATCCATCAAATATTGTTTGATATGTGCTCTTTCCAAATAATATCAGATAATAAAAAGTACTTAAAAAGTATAATAATTGTTATTTTTAATAATCCACATATTCCCATCGCACACAGTGACAGTGACACTTTAACAGTTATTACCGCGTTGCCAATTAAAAAAAAAAAAAAAAATTACCTATATCGATTCTGCCAATTCTACCAACATGAAAATAAGTTGGTAGCAACAGTTACTAAGATCTTATAGCGTCATTGGTCCCATTTGCTACATCTAGGTAAATATAACTACACAGTGAAATTGTTGCAGTTGCCGTCACCACTTTTAAAGTAACAACAACTATAACGTTGGTGACATCTGCTACTTTATAGTAAATGTAACTTGTAGGGAAATAATTTTGGTTTTTTCAACCACTAAGTTACTGCAATTAAAATCGTCATTTTTCTGTTGTTGAATGAAGACACGGATAAAAATATAATTCAATAAAAAATGTCTTTTTATTATAGTCATTTACAAATATGTTTTCTAAATAGATTATTACTTTATAATATATAAAATTAAAAAAAAAACGTTTTCCATAAAAAATTTTGCAGTTTTGCTTGTACACATAATTTTTGCAAAAAATTTTTTTTCCGAAAAAACCATTTTCTCGAGGGGGCGTCTTTTTTATCGAAGAATCATGATAACATTTTACAGAAAACAAGTGGTGGTTTTAATATCCACACCCAGGGTAAATGCAAAACATCATGATTTATAATATATGCTTATGCATGTTGTATATAATCACCTTAACTTGGACATTGGACATATCATGTGCTTAAACTCAGTAAGTCATTAATTTGCTATTCGAATAACAGAGAGCCAAATATATAGTTTGCGCTCTCATTTCGGTCAGCTGAGCTGTTCCAAAAGTTAGTCATTTCTACTACTTGGTTACGTCCCGTTTACGTAATAACCTAGTCTTCAACACGGTAATGGTAGAAGTACCGGAATAGTAATTTGCTACGTAATTATTATTCCCCATTTTGGTGAATACTTGGTAGAAGGATGGTTCCCATTACGTAACAGTCCTTAGTTGCGGAAACCTTTAAAGTTCCCTTAATGGCAACTATTACGTAGAAACTACTAAAATTGCTGCTTGGGGTAACGCTGAGGATATATCATTAGATGTTGGTAATAATATTAATATTATAAGCAATAAGCATAACAGGAACGGTTTGTAAATGTTTTGCAACACAATATACAGGGTGTAATCAGTTTCATGTCATTAAAAAAACTGGTGGTGGGGAACGACTAAACGAACAAAAAAAGCTTATATATCATGGGGTCTAAAACCCATAGTTTTATAAAAAAAAATAAACAAAAATTTCGAAAATTTTCAATAAAATTGTTTGAGAACTGCTGGAATGTTGGGTTAGGCTTTTATCTTCGCGTATGTCGGCGCCTCTAACCATCAAATACGCTAATATGGCTCTTTCGCAAAATGTCGCGCTCCTTTGTTAGAGACCGCGCGTCGGCGAGGGCACAAATGTGTAATCACACTTCTTTATGGCTTTTTAAAACTAGGTAAGATAAGGTCTTTAGCGGTGCGGTATTTTAGTTTCTGTGGGCACTTCGTTAAGTTATTGATTACGTACAGACACTACTTGTTCGTTCTTTTTGTGTTTGTTTTGGATTTTGGACCAAGTTTTTATTTTTATTTTCTTTGTTGACAATGTTAGTTAATAGTTTAGTGTGGTATTTTAATGTGCATAGAAACCATAAAAAATGATCCTAATTTACCAAATGTGTTGAACGGAGTGCGTACGTCCTTAATTCGACGTGTCGAAAAGTGTATTGATGCAGACGGAAGCCATTTCGAACAATTTATGTAAATCAACTGTATCGGTAAGTTCTAGATTTATCGAATAATTTTAGTTTTCGATACCTGATCGGCAATTCGTTAAATAAATCAGATTTTTTCCTAACTTAAAATACACATAATTCTGTTATCGTATCTCAGACGTCTAACTCTTTATTTCCCAATGTCATGCAATAATTATTCATTTGTTAAACTTTTAAACCCAGAACACTCATTTAGGTTACAAATGTTAATAAATCACATTTAAATCTGATAAATTATAGACAATAAAAGCTGCAATATTTTGTTCTAAATTAAAAAAACACACATGTAAAGAAATGCTGTGTTTAACTTCTACGCCCATCATTTGCTTTTGCAGTTCTGCAAAAAGAGATAACGAATTGTTTACATTTTTATAATTGGTTCGGTTGAGGCGATCATCAAAGGTGCCGCCCTTCTTTGTTTTGAACGGCGGGCCGCCGAGAATGAGTCGGTCGGTAATCTTTGCACTTTCTTATGACAATTTAAAAGTTGTATAATTGGGAACTACTACACGTTCATTGACCCAGAAAGGCAGTGGTGCTCAAATGTTTCCTATCCTAATATTCAAATTGTTGACCTAGGTCAATTTTTCCTCAAAGTGCCCCTAGGGGAAAAAGTCATAAAGGTTTTTTGTTGGTCTAGTCGGTCCCCATTACCAGTTCTTTTTAATGACATGAAACTGATTACACCCTGTATTGTGGTGTAAGTTACTAGTTGGCCAGAGTATGCGAGACATGTACGTACAACCTCAAAACGATAGCGGAGAACAGCGGAGCATTGCACAAAAATAAACATATCTTGTATAATAATAAAGCAATGCAGTTCATTCTTTCATTAAAAATTACTCCATTCTTTCCTATAGAAGATGTGTATCATAAAAGTATGCATATATTAGTCCATTGGTATTAAGACAAATAGGAGCAACAAATTATAATGTTTTGCCGTTCCGAAATAATACGCGCAAGATGGCGGGAAGTTTTCAGAAGCAAAAATGTTCCCAAGGCACAAGTCTAAGCTTCGTTCTTAAAAACCACCCCTAATGGGCCCGCCCGGGTTATCGCATTTTTCTTCGAAATAGCCGATCCCTCAGAATATTTTTCACTTATTGATGATAATAAACAAAATTTACTGCAAACAAGGTCTTATGCATATTCGCGGTCTATTACATGACATCACCTTTTACCATCTGTTATATCCCCATGAAAAAACAAAGAATCCCTGCAAAAATAATCGATGCCAAGCTGTCATATGAGAAACAAGCTAAAAACGTACTCTTCGTCGGTTTACTAAACTTTTTATATAACTGTTACACATTCTATAGGATACTCTTCGCAGTTTTTTGTAAATAATGTTAGTTTTAGACATTTTATATTTTATAGTACGAACTTAGTTGGTGAAAGACTCAGTAAAATAAAGTAAAAATTAAAAAAAACTATACCATACCACATGTGGGTTTCGAACCTGGGACCCTTGGATTCCGAGTCAAAAGCGTAAGAACTACCTAATACGTAAAAAAATGTAAAAAATGTAAATTTTTACAAAACCATAAAAATCAAAAAAAATTCTCAAATTTAAATCATTAATAACAATTTTATTCACTGATCGATTTTGTTAAAAAAAAATAAGGTTCTTCCCCTAGCTAACACTAACTTACTGACCAAATTTCAGTACAATCGGATTTTTCTTTTTTGAGTTATCGTGCTTACAAGAAACGTGACGGATGGACGGACGAACGGACGGACGGACGGACGGACGGACGGACGGACGGACGGATGGACGGACAGACGGACATTTTGAAAGTTGTTTAGAATTCGTTTACTAACACAATGATATGAAAATTTTTTCTCTACGAGCGATATTTACGATTTTAGAAATGTGCCGATCAAATACAATATACTCTTCGTTTTTGCGAAGAGTATAATAAGTAAAAAGGGTGGCTTTTGGCCGTTAAAGGGGGTACGCATAACTAAAAACTTTTTTCACCCTGTTATACTTGTTCAGCATCATCGAAAACGGGGGGCGAATAAGTTTCATAACTTTAGCACGATTTTGCATACTCTTCCGACTCCTTACTTCCACTAATAGGCGCAACTGTTTTCGAGTAATAAGTGATCAAACTAAGAGATTGGGCCCCGATCTAGGTGCGTATTTTCTAACATCCGTACACACAGTTCGATGATATAAATTTCAGCCTGAAAATACTACCCAGGCTCGAAAATATTTTTACCTTTACTCATTTTTAATGGTTGTGTCCCCCTGTTAATTTGTTCTGGATCCGCCACTGACAATATCCGCGAACTTAGTGTGGTAGTGTTACTAGCTCCACATGTGGCACGTCTTGAGTCTTCACATTTTGCGGATCAGTTTTCATCGGAATTCCCATAAACGTCCGTAATCCTGGTCTTTATTATTCATGGGGTTCACACAGAACCTAAAAGTAACGTGCAGCGGGCAGTTTTACTTCCACATCCAATGGAAGTAAAACATCAAACGTTCCGTCGATAGTGACGCTTCTGGTATAGGTCTTCTGTGCTGACACTGACAAATAAATAAAGAATGAAAAATAGTTGTACGAGATTTTATAGACCTTTTCATCAAAGAAGCGCGCATGTGCTGCCTCTACGTTTGTTTGCGGGAACTATGAAATGTTCGGACACTTGGATTGTCAAAATGGTTGGATCGGTATCATTTTTTTCACATTAATTTAGACGAAAGTGTGATTGACGGTGTAAAATTAGTACACATTGTGGAAGAACACACTTGCGCTCAATTAAAGCGCTAGCTCAAGTATCCTGGTCGTAAAATGACTGGAAGCAAGAATAAAGAACTGGTTGCAAGGTTAGAATTCAACTACAACTTATCAATTTATATACAAGTGCATTAAAAGAAAACAAATGTGTTTAGTCTACAATATGCTTAATAACATTCTTCGTGTAGTAATTGATAATGCAGTAAAAATATTTTCTGTTTTTTTTACGAAAATGCAGGGTCAAAAATGCAATTGGAAATGAGGTTTTTTGTCAATCCTTCTGTGGATAAAGCTGGCTCCTTTTTTTCTATTTTTTTTCAAATAAGTAAACTATACGATATGGCACTACATATTTTCAGAAAATTGGTAACAAATTCTTCATTATTTGGTTAAAAAACGTAATGTTTATGTCAAATCCAATATTGACATGCGAAAACTGCCCGAACAAACATGGAACTCGACGTTTTTTAAACAAATAATGATGAATCTGTTATCAATTTTTTGAAAATAGGTAGTGCCATATCGTATAGTTTATCTATTTGAAAGAATTAGAAATAAAGAAGCCAGCTTTATCCACAGAAGGATCGATAAAAACCCTCTTTTTAAATTGTATTTTTGACCCTACATTTTCGTAAAAAAACAGAAAATATTTTTACTGCATTATCAATTACTACACGAAGAATGTTATTAAGCATATTGTAGACTAAACACATTTGTTTTCTTTTAATGCACTTGTATATAAATTGATAAGTTGATAGTTGAATTCTAACCTTGTAACCAGTTCTTTATTCTTGCTTCCAGTCATTTTACGGCCAGAATACTTAAGACAGCGCCTTAATTGAGCACAAGTATGTTCTTTCACAGTGTTGTGTACTAATTTTGCACCGTCAATCACACTTTCGTCTAAATTAATGTGAAAAAATGATACCGATTCAGACATTTTGACAATCCAAGTGTCCGAACATTTCATAGTTCCCGCAAACAAACATAGAGGCAGCACATGCGCGCTTCTATGATGAAAAGGTCTATAGGTCGCGTGCGCTGACGTCACAGATTCTGAGACCTTAGGAAAACAAACAGCTGTCATTAAGTGACATGCCGATTAAACGTGTTGCTTTAAAGTATATTTTGCCGTTTTTGTGATATTTTAAAACTTAATTTTGGATTATTTAACATCCACAACTATCCTTAATTATTGTGTCTAGGAAATTTTGTTCGTTAATATGGAGATAAGTTTATATCTTACGAAATCGTCTCATAATGTAGAGGAAATGTATGGAAAAAGTTGGTGTCATCGAATTAAATCGCTTATATTTTGAGAAATGATGACTTCAGTACAAATATTAGTGTATTTCATAATATTTCACAAAATATTGTGAATTACTTGGTTTTTGTGAGAAATGCATAGACAAAAGGATGAGTTCAAGGCATTAAAAAATCTTGAAACTATTTGTGGTTGGGTGAAAGCAGTACTCTCCAAGAAATTTACAGGATAAAAGCTTTTTGCAAAGGTAAGAATTAGTTGTCGATGATCAACCCTTCTTTCAATATATCCTTACCTAATTAAATATTACTTAATGAATAATTGCTAACATACAAATTCATTTTCAGGTTATGAGCTCTTAGCGGTGCATCTTGAACAAAAGTCATCGACTCCTTGAACTATTGCTGATCCAGATGATCCTTTAGTACTCATTGTGACTGTGTTACTACTCTAGACAAAATTCGTTCACCAGCCAGTTTTTCATTTCAATTTTTTAGCAGTAAACGGTGGCTATGGTCGAAAGGTTAACTTGTTATGAATTTTATGAAAAATACCATATAAATTAAACAATGAAGGGCTGAAGTACTATGAACTACTTGAAATATGTTAAGAAGTGTACACAATTTCATAGCCTCGCATATGATATGATATACCTATATCGAACCATACAAACCATTGTAATTTGTGCAAGAACTTTTTCTTATCGTGTCTTGCTAATGTTATATAATATGTCTAACATGTATTTTATTATTTCATGTAGGTTGGCCAATAGTTAAATATCCCTTGTATTTTATTAAATACGTATATTCACTTTTTGTTGCTTTATTTATCACTCGTATTATTGTTAGCAATAAATTGAAATAGTCAATTATGTTGAACTTATATATACATGCATCTTTGCATCTAACTGAAAGTAAAACAAAATATACTTACTAAATATCAAACTTTATTATCCAACATTCCATTAGTACTCATAAGGAGAATCAACAAGAAACTTACAGGAGATGTAAAGAAAGATCTATATTGCAATAAAAAATAAATGATAAATAAATAAATAATCTTAGTTTCATCCAACGCTGGGTTTTTAAACACCACACAATATACCTCAAATGGACGTTTAGTTCCCAGATCAATCAATGACAGCAATACTTTGAATTTTCTTGATTTATGCACTTCATCAGATATCTTAATGTAGCCTGTGTATTTTCCTCTTGAGATGTACCTGATTTAAAACAATTTCTGCTATTGCACTTCGTTCTCCTTCGGCATCAGCTCTAGCCTCGCTCAACTAAAACTTAAACACAAGAAATGATTATTAAAAATGCTGACAAATCAATATAAAGTATTATTTTTTACCATGAATTGTTTATTGTTTCCTTTAACAGTACTTAGTTATTATTATCACAAGCACTTTTAGTTTCACATTTGGGTTTTAAGTTGTATCCCATATTAACAGAGAACACCAAACTGGATGGATCATCGTGGTCTTGAATTACGGCCGTCTTTTCTATAACATAAATCCACACTAAAAATCACATTCTTAAATTAACAAGTAACAACTTACCATTAATAAAATGCTTGGAATATCCCAGTAAAATAATTCCTTTTAATTGCTTGGAATCTTTTAATCCTAACCTCTTCTGGCTGTAAATCGACGTTATTTTATAAAAGCTGATGTTGTCTCGGATTGCGTCACTGCCACAACTAATAAATACAACAAAAACTTGCCATTTTCTGTGATATAATGTCCATAAAAACTCTAATATTATGAAAACTTTCAATTCTTATGTTCAGTCAGTTGCCATTTGACAGCAATGACAGCGGTTTGTTTTCCTAAGGTCTCAGCTCTGTGACGTCACGCGCACACGACCTGTACGTAAAGACGTAATGTGATAATATTTTAACTGCGCAAGCGCAATTGCCAAAACATATGCCTACGTCTACGTTTTTGACACGACTTAAACTGTTTATTGTTCCTTGACATCTCGCTGAGTTTGAATCGTAATACACGTAAGAAAATCCGATTTGTGTACTGTAAAACATGGATGACGAGACAAATAGCTGCAGCTTGCTTATTAACGGTAGCTACTATTAAAACGAAGAAGACGCTGTCGCCAGACGAAAACAAGAATTTGGATGAAAGAATGGAGTGGCTGTTCAACAACTCCCTTTTTGGCATAACACGTTAGTTAGATTGCTCAACAACTCCCTGATGACAACTAGAGAGATGTAAACACAGTATAGTTCACTAATTTAACGTTGGTGGACGACTACCCACCCCGTGCCACTTTTATTTTGCCATGATCACGTTGCAACGATTCAACTTTGATCTATTATGTCAAAAGTTTTATTTGTCATCTTAAAAGAAAAGGCGTTTTAGATTTCTTAAAATATAGACGAAATGATATGTATGTACAATCACAGAATATTAAAAATTTTTCTTTCAGTTACAAGTATGTTAATGTTGACGGCAATACCAGGTATATATGTAGATGTAGATTCTATTAATGGATTATATTGAATATAGACTATTTTAGATTCTTTCTCACTGATGTATCCTGAAGGTCATGAAACTCATAGTGATGAAACGGTTTGCGGAAGTTCAGTGGCAATACTTGGGTGGTAAGTACCTCGTATCATTATATTATCATGAAGTAGCTTTACTAGTTAGTAAATAGAGTATTCTCACTCGGTGGAATTTGATAATGCCCCTTGAATATGTTGTAATTCTCACAAAAGAGAGTACTTTTACCGAATATCATTCCTCTAATCCCAATAATTGCCGAGACATACCTAGTTACTTGAAGAATTCCCCTCACTAACAAAATTTGTAAAGACATACTAACATAGCTGATGCATTCGAGAACAAATCTATAATTTATTTCTAGAAAGCAGCACTGCCAATATTCGCCCATTAGCATTGAGGTTTCCAAATAATATCTAATTTAGAAATTTTAGGATAATATATTAACATCCCCGATTTATCAACTCTAAATAAAGGTAACAAATAGGATATTTGATAGATAGAAGAAGAAATGATTCTTCAGGATTGTATTCTATGGCTATCCAGGAGTCTCAGTGAAAATCCCAAAAAATCCGCCATGCAGAAATAAAGAAAAAATCCGCCGCCATGTTGAAATTAGGCACTTTTTCTTTTAATCGGTAATAGCCCGCACGGATGACACTTTAGGAAAAAAAGTAAAGAGGCAAAATTTTGAGATATATTTTTGCAATCGGTTAAATATTAGCAAAGCTACGGTTGTCAAAATGACAGATTGGTATAAAAAAGAATACTTCTTGTATTTTAACACCATAAAAAGCAACAAAAGGCAACAACAATTATTACTGGTAATACTAATTAATTAAAGTAATACATTGGTAAAATAAAATCCATTCTCAAAAGAAAAGAACGTAACAACAAACACAATAACAGAACTCATAAATAGTGAAAAAATAAACTAATAAACTCTTTAAAAATCAATAATAAATTAAATAAGCATAAAAAACTATTTTGGGTCTGGTATGATTTAGTCTATTGTCCATGTACTGTAGAAAGGAACTAAAACGTTAAAGGGTTTTTATTATTTCTTATGTACAATATTTCCAAGATATGAAAAAACCGCGGAGTGCTACCATTTAAAGTGGTGCGTTTTTGAGATCGAAGTAAAAATATCCACTTTTCATATTTTTTTTGCTCGAAAACCATGAATTTTTTCTATAAACACGTCAATAGAAAAGTGTGTAGAGATTTAAATTTCCAATCGAAATGGCACCTTCAGAAGTCAAAATTTTTTTTTTTTACAAAAATACGTCCAAAAAACAAAACAAGAAAAAAAGAAAATATGCAATTTTTTATTTTTTTTTTATTTTAGCCTGTAACTATTTTTCGGGTACATTTAGGCATAGACATTGCTGCATAACAAAAAAGCTGGCATTTTACCTGTTAAAATGAGATTTTGTAAACAGTTTTATGATCAATAGTGACCGAGATATAACGTTTCAAAGTTTGCAACTTTTAACTTTTTTTGCTAATTTTTACTAATTTTTTTCAAATTTCGTCCTGTAACTTTTTTCTGAGTCAATTTAGGTGTAGACATTATTATATTAAAGTGAAAGCTGACTTTACGCCCGTTGAAATGGTGGCTGGTAAAAGTCTCTACGACAAATAGAAACCTATATAAGCTATAAGCGTTTGGAAGAGTGTTACTTTTATTAACTTTCTTTCAATTTTTACGTTCTTTTTTAAATTTCGGCCTATAACTTATTTGTCAAATACAGATATTGCTACATGGAATGTACTCGCAGCATTCTTGTTTAAATAGTCTGCAATAGAAGTTTATGTGATCAATTGTAACCAAGATACAGTCTAGATATAGTTGATTATTGTACTTAAAAAATAACTTTTTACATTTTTCCACTTCTGAAGTTTATTATATCACGTGTTTTTTTTTTTTTTTGTTTAAATAACTTAGATTAATAACTTACATTATGAAATTATTCAAATGCTGGATTTAACATATTTTCAAAATCAAAGTCGATTTCTTCATCGGCATCTATGTAAACTAGGGATTGCAATTTACCGGAAGTTTTAATAACCGGTAAATCGGTAAATAAAAATGTAAATAACCGGTTAACCGGTATTTACCGGTAAATTTTAAAATGGATGATTAGGGTGGCGAAAATGGCAATTGTCTTTTTCCACGTACAAAATTATCTAAATTTAACAAAAAACATTTTTATATACGTATATTTGATATAATGAACAAACAAAAGGTTTTTTTATCAACAGTAAAATTACAAGAGCTTTTTTTTTATCGGATAAATTTATCTTTGTAATGAAATAATTTTGTCAATCAGTGATTTTATAAGAAAAACTGGGATGAAAAAAATCGCGTGACCGGAGGTCGAGCGATTTTGTCAAATGTCAGTTTTTCGAGCAAAATTACTGATTGGCAAAATTTTGAGTTAAGAAGAAATTTATCCATAAAAGAAAAGCTCGAGTGTTTTTTGGCGAGATAAATTAACGACAGAATATGAATGTGAACGAACAACAACAATAATTTATTAAAAATAATTATAATTTTCCCAAAACAACTCATATCGTACAGTATAGTTTCCACAATACAATACCTAAAAATTATAGCTGACAGTACAGATTTCATAATGACGTGCGACTACCAGGCTTTTGAGGAACAGGCATTTTTATCGGTGATAAAAAACGATGCACCTTTTTTTATCGCTGTCAAAGTGACAAAAATGTGACTGTTAAATAGGCTTTTTTATATAGGAGTTAATTTATCAAAAGGAAAAAATATAAATGAAATAATTATTCTGCAAATAATAAAAATATTCCTTTAAATAACAAAAATTATAAACATAAACTCAAATAGGGCATTTACTGAATACCTAATCTAAAAATACAATATTTTTTAAAAATAGCGTGTTAAAAGGGTTAGTTTTTCAAAGCTATATCTGTTAGTCGTCTGATATTTGTGCATGGAATACCACCAGCTAAAGATGCCATTCCTCAATCGATATTGGTGGGTCGATAAGTTAATAAGAATTGATAATAACATACTTCTAAATGTATTCCACGAATATTTGCGGCAGTGAAATATTCAATTTTCTGTCGTAAGATATTGTCAATGTCTCTCTTGTATTTCTTAGGGCTTGGTGTTTGGAGTTTACTTTTTATAATATTATTTATTTATTGTTAAAAGTGCTCGGTGTTGGGACAGTCACTCTGTATTTAGTGAATACTAGTCAGTGACAAATAGAAACGTTGAATACGTGACATATCGTAAGTTCAGAATTTACCGAAATAACCGGTAAAAAATTAAAATAACCGGTAATTATCGCCATGTGATTTTTGTCCTAATAACCGGTTAACCGGTTAACCGGTAATGCAATCCCTAATGTAAACATCGTCTTCCGTTATTTGAGGTACATCAGCGTTTTCACAGTTCATTCCCTTACATTCTTTGCAAAAAATGGAGCAATTCATTCCCAATTTCCTGCAACCACAGTTTCCTCTGCATCCTTTGGTGCATTTACAGGCTATTTTTTCCAGCAAAACTTGTGGTGCGGGAGGTTTATTTGTCAAAATTGGTACTAGTCCATTTTCTGAACTTTTCCAACCCCAGATGAGAGGATTTACAATATTTCCTTTCCAATGTTGCATTTGCAAGTAAGTTCTTAAACCATGATGCATGCATATCTTATAGGTATCTTGATTCCGTCTACATGATATCATCACGAAATGTGCCAGTAAGCTGATTTTCTGAGGCCGGAAATACGAAAAATGGATAAGGATAATAAGGAGAAAAAACAATACTTTAAGATGGGTTAATCTTCTATTGCAGACCATTTAAACAAGAATGCTGCGAGGTCATTCAGTGTAGCAATATCTGTACTTAAAGCATTTGACAAATAAGTTATAGGCCGAAATTTAAAAAAGAACGTAAAAATTGGAAGAAAGTTAATAAAAGTAACACTCTTCGAAACGCTGTATCTAGGTTTCTATTTGTCGTAGAGACTTTTACCACCATTTCAACGGGCGTAAAGTCAGCTTTCACTTTAATATAATAATGTCTACACCTAAATTGACTCAGAAAAAAGTTACAGGACGAAATTTGAAAAAAAATAGTAAAAATGAGCAAAAAAAGTTAAAAGTTGCAAACTTTGAAACGCTATATCTCGGTCACTATTAATCGTAAAACTGTTTACAAAATCTCATTTTAACAGGTAAAACGCCAGCTTTTTTTGTTATGCAGCTATGTCTATGCCTAAATGTACCCAAAAAATAGTTACAGGCTAAAATAAAAAAAATATATAAAATTGCATTTTTTCGTTTTCTTTTTTGTTGTTTTTTGGACGTATTTTTGTAAAAAAAAAATTGACTTCTGAAGGCGTCATTTCGATTGGAAATTTAAATCTCTACACACCTTTCTATTGACGTGTTTATAGAAAAAATTCATAGTTTTCGAGCAAAAAAAAATATGAAAAGTGGACCTTTTTACTTCGATCTCAAAAACGCACCACTTTAAATGGTAGCACTCCGCGGTTTTTTCATATCTTAGGGTCAATTGAACATAATAAACAATAAAAACCCTTTAACGTTTTAGTTCCTTTCAACCCTTTTTTTTTGTACATAGACAATAGCCTAATTTAAGTACGTCCGATTTTAACAATTTTCCAATAAGTTATGAAAAGAACATGGTTAATAGAGCACATTTTGAAAAAAAAAATTTTGGATGAACCATAAATTGTTGACTATTTCATTCCTATAAATTTCGTCCAATCAAAATCGATCATTTTAATCAAAAAATAGTTTCGCATCGACAAAATTTAACATTTAAAATTTTGCCAGGGTTGCTCAACCAATGAAAAGCCAGAATGAGTTTTTCAGCGGCAAATTTTCCTTTGTTTTTTGATAACATAGTAACCGATTTAACAAATGGGGCGTCATTACAATAATTTTTGCAAACGTCAGTTCACGTCAGTTGTAAAAAATGTGCAAGAATAGGGCATCTGCACGTGACGTCACAGCTAACCTCAAAAATATGTGTTTCTTAAGATTTAAGAGTATTACGCAGCTATTATTAAAATTTCTACCTGATTCCCGCATTTTCAACTAAAATCTAGTTCAGTATAATGTTTATAAAGTTCTAAATACTTTGTACTAATAAAATACGACTCTTTTCGTAGGTTGGAAATCTAACCTGTTATTAGCAGTCTATTTTTATTAATCAACAATATTGAAAAATTATTTACGTGAATTTTTAAATATTTGCATGGAGCCAGTATGGCTCCAAGTTAAAAATGCGTATACAAACATTAAAAATGAGAATAAACTTGAAAAACTTAAAATCTAAGGTTATGTTGGTTATATGATGCAGATACCCTATAATGGCCCCAAATGTTCAAGATTTGGTGATTTATGTATTTATAAATTTGTTTTCTTTTGCCTAAATATTTATTCATGAAATAGTCAGGACGAATACCATTCGTGATATAATTTCGTCTGGCAAAATTTAATGATTATTCTACTCGAGTTTGTTGCTTTGGCAATTTCGCTCTTGATATTGACAAAAATAACTCGCCTGACGGCTCGTTATTTTTATCTGTAACAGTTAATCGCGAAATTGCCAAGCAACAAACTCTCTTAATAATCAATAAATTTTGCCGATAAAATTACATCACTTATGATATTTATATGAGAAAATTTTTTTTTTTTTTTTTTCGGTAGAATTGTAATTTGACAGGGCGAAAATAGATAACTACGATTTTATTGTCTTAAGTTGATTAAAATCTCTTTAAAAAGTGGGATATTTTTCTATATAAATCAGCAGGTTTTTAAAACTGTTGTAAAAAATTTCAACTCCTCCGTGTTTCTGATATTAGAAGTTAAAGCGTGAGTCTACTGCAATGGTTTACCAGGATTTAATTCATCTCGTACAACGCTCAAACTTATCAGCCTTTTATGATCACCAAACTCATGGTGTCTACCAAATCCGTACGCGGAAATTCCCGACTTTTTCCCGTTTCTTCCCGGATTTTTTCCCCGATTTTCCCGGTTCTTTCCAAGCTTCAATATAACAGACTAGTAAAAACAATAAAGAAAAAGTAATGAACGAGAAGCCGATTTTTCTAATTATCTCAGTCACAGCTCCAAAAGTACAAGAAAAGAGAAAGCATTAATTTCAATTCATGGTTTTTTTCTTTTCCAATTAGTGCTGTGCACCGGAGGTTGGAGGTCGCTAATTAACTGCTATTACATTGTACAACTGTATTGACCATCTTTTTCATTATTATATTCCATTATCTCCCATCCCAGCACCCCATTTCGCTCCCAGAGGTCCCGTAAATTTCGTAATTTTTTTCTCAACACTTTATGGTTCATCCAAAAAATTTTTTTTTCTCAACAATTTATGGTTCATCCAAAATTTTTTTTTTCAAAATGTGCTCTATTAACCATGTTCCTTTCATAACTTATAGACTGGCGGTACATGGCCAGTCAGGTGCAACGTTTTTAAAATGCATGCCAATCATATATATGAATTAAATTACCATGAATATGCCAGAAACGCATATTTTAGGCAGTCATCGCGTGCAGAAGGGTGTGCAAATCGATTTTTTTTGTTTTTTTTTTATTTTAAAATGAATGCCAATAGTGCCAAACGTGAACAATATCTTTACATTGAGCCGGCGTTACCACACAACTTTTCTAAGGAGGACGGGGGCTATTACAAATTGTTTATCACTGTCAGGCAAAGTTGGACTTGGTGTAAGTTTTTTATCAAAATAAGAAAAAAAGAGATGATTTTGTTGTTTTCGAAACGAAATATCGTCAAATAAACTAACCGGCATATGATTTATTTCATATTTAAATAAACCATGTTTAATTAGTACCTATTACCAACAAAAGTTTTTGTTGATTATCGTTACCTTCTTACGGTGTTAAAATACAAACATACCCTTTTTTTGAAAAGAATCTGTCATTTTGACAGTCATAACTTCGTTAATATTTAACCGATTTATACCATATTGCAGCTTAGTTCTTTCTCTCAAAATTTTGCGTCTACTTTTTTCCTAAAGTGTCATCCGTGTGGGCTATTACCGATTAAAGGAAAAAGTGCCTAATTTGAACATGGCGGAGCATTTTGTCTTTATTTCTGCGCGGCGGATTTTTTGGGATTTTCAGTCAGAGACTCCTGTATAGCCATTCCTACATAGATCGTGGCTAGGTTGTCTAGCCATATCTTGACCCCATGCCATTTAATTTGAAAATTATTAATTAATTTTTTCTTTTTCTTGTCAGGCGAAATCGACATTTTGTCTTTAAACTTCTATAGCAGCGAAACCGTTAATCCTACAGGAATTCTTCAACAAAGCAAATTTATCATAATTTTATAATCTTTTTAATAGATCCCTACCAGTTTTTTCCTAGAACCAACGTTTATCTAGATATTCGCAAGAGATGAGAAAAAACACGTTTCCTTGGAAAATGTAAATTTCCAGTTGTCTCGCTCCTAGCGTCCTTATTTTTTGTCGTAGGGCAAAAAATTTAAAAAAAGACTTGTGGCTTATTAAATTTTCCACAAATTCGTTAGGTCATAGTTTTTGCCGTAGGAGCCAACGTTTAGGAGTTATGGACGTTTTAAGCAAAATAGTGAAAGACACCGCCATCTTAAAAGGCCCGCCGGGCCCAAGCCAAAAGTCACAGTAAAAGTTGGAACGCGGCAAAACGTTCCTCACATTATGTAGTTTTCCTTTGAGAGTTTTTATTTTTCAGCTATCTCTCACGAGTTGTAATCCACTGCATTTAGTGAAAAATGAGCCGCATCTTCAGACCTCTTCATACAAAAGCAAATACAAAAGCAAATACAAAAGCAAATACAAAAGCAAATACAAAAGCAAATGTTGGTTTTCCAGGTAGGTTCCGGTGTCCTTGATAAGGTCTCAAAAGTCCCCGAAGAGGGAGTGTAAGGATAAAATTCGGCAACGCTGTAAAGGGCTAAAATCGTGCTCCGAAACGAATTTTTCGAGATATCTCGGTTTTCATTGCCTCTACGACAAAAATACATTAGGCCAAAAAGGAAGCTATGGAAATTCTCTATAAAAAAGATACAGGGCCTTTTTTGGTATACGCAATGGTTTTCTTGAAAAATTCCAGTAAGTCATACCTAAAATCAAAAAATCATGGTGCTCATATGATTGAAACTGCTGCAATGGAGAAAAAAAATTGGCAACAATTTAAATTCTCACGTGCAGATAGAGTGCTTCCACTATTAACTGTCAATAGCAATGTTAAAGTCCATGATACCACAATGCCCATTGATCCATTATTGTTGTTTCAAAGGATTACTGTCATGAAGAGAACAAATGAAGAGCTTCGCACCTACTTGGAGTATGAATTAGCTCCGTATCCGGTGTCACTCTTTGATGAAGTTGGTACGCGCAAGACGAACAAGTCAACGTTCTATGACAATTTCCAGCCATCTGAATCTGGACCAGATCTCCAAAATGCCACTTATATCGTTGATGGGAGATTTCTCTTGCACCGAGTTATATGGCATCAACATGAAACCTACGGTGCTACTTGCCAAGCATATGTTAATTATGTGCAAAATCATTTTGGCTCGAACTCTATTATTGTTTTTGATGGTTATGAAAATATTAGCAACAGTGTGAAGGCTATGGAGCAGCTTCGCCGGTCCTCAAAAGCTTCATCTGTTGACATTTACTTTGATGAGCAGATGGTTGCAACTGTAAGCCAAGAGAAGCTCCTTTCCAATAATAAAAATAAAACCAGATTGATTTCGATGTTGACAGAAAAGTTTGAGGCAAATAATTATATTGTTAGACATGCTGAAGATGATGCTGAAATTTTGATAGTCGAAACAGCGCTTGAGGAATCATGTAAAAATACTACGGTTGTGGTTGGGGAAGATGTGGATTTTCTTATAATTTTAACTGCTCGTACACCTATTAATAAAGAAATTTCTCTCCTCAAACCAAGCAGAGGGAAGGTCCAACGAAAAATGTATTCTTCACGAAGCTTTGATGACCATAAAGATGTTCGAGATCATATATTGTTTCTGCACGCATTTTCTGGGTGTGACACTACATCTGCTCTGTTTAATAAAGGCAAGACTGCAGATTTGAAAGTGATGAAAAAACGGCAGGACTTGAAACTTGTAGCTGAAGTTTTCAGCAAGACTGGTACTTCTCCTGACATAGTTACTTCGAATGGAATAAAATTTTTCCTCGCAATCTATAACGCTCCAGTTAAAGAAGTTTCCATCGATAACTATCGGTATTCTTGCTTTATTACAGCTGTGAGCAAATGCAAACAAGTGAAATTGAATTCATTACCACCCACTCATGACGCAGCTCAACAGCATCTATTTCGCATTTATTTTCAAGTACAGAAATGGTTGGGTAATGTATTGAATCCTAAAGAGTGGGGATGGATGTTGAAAGATACCATATTGTGGCCAAAAATAACATCCCAACTTTCTGCGCCTGATTGCCTTCTGAAGATGATTTTCTGCAACTGTACGAAAGGTTGTGGACCATTGTGTGGCTGCCGGAGGTTGGGACTTAATTGCTCACCAGTTTGCGGCAACTGCCATTGAAAATCTTGTTTGAATGCTGAACCGATTGAAAACTCGCCAGAAATAGAAACCGTCACTGAAGCAGAGACTGAAAGTTCTCAGATTGACTCGGATTTTCTCGAACGAATCGATGAATTTATAGAAGGACAAAACGGACAAGAAGGAAATTATTAATTTGACAACATTTTAATGAGTATGATAGTCGTGGATTAGGCCTACCGGGGAAACCACATAAAAAAACGCGCCTAGTACTCAACCTTAAGGATGGTGTGGAATAGAATACTTAAACTATCCATAATATCCCATAAGTTCAAATTCAATGCAAGATTTTGAAGAAAACTATTGCGTATACGAAAAAAAGACCTTCTATCTTTTTTATAGAGAATTTCCATAGCTTTCTTTTTGGCTTAATGTATTTTTGTCGTAGAGGCAACGAAAACCGAGATATCTCGAAAAATTCGTTTCCGAGTAAGATTTTAGCCCTTTACAGCGTTGCCAAATTTTACCTTACACTCCCACTTCAGGGACTTTTGAGACCTTATTAAGAACACCCAAACCTACCTGGAAAACCAACATTTGCTTTTGTATGAATCGGTCTGAAGAAAAATCCTAAATGCAGTGGATTATTAGGGCGAAAAACCGTTTTCATAGATGCGGAATCCGAAGGGAAATTTTCCTCGAAAAGCCGACATATAAATATATTCATATTTTCAAAAATACGATACCGCGACTGCCGTACCATGTTGATACGGAAAGAGGAAGACTTGCAGTTGATCCGCATCGTAAATCACACGCTGAAATTCGAAAATTCAGCCCGACACGAACGAATCAAAATTGACATTTTTGGCATTTTTCGTTTGACGTTCCTCGGTCGCGATTTTGTGTTAGAAGAATGTCTTTGGCCCATCTCTTTCCGTCGCAAAAAAGAGATAGACCTTCCCCTGTTAATAACTAATCAACCATAAATAATACAACAACGAAAGCTAACCTAACAGACGTAGAATTTAATTTTAAATCGACCTGCACCTGTCCCGATCCCGTCAGATATGTTTAAAAGAAGCCTTTGTTAATGTAAATTCCCAAAAGGTAAGAGGTACAGACGTGTAGAATTTTACTTCAAAACCCGTTACAATAGTCGAGCTATCTTTTATGTTTGCTCTACGAGAAAAAATAAGGACGCTAGGAGCGATACAACAGGAAATTTTCCCACGCAGAGTAAGTGACGACTCCATTTCATTCGAATCTAGGAAAAAAAAGCCGTGGAAAAAAAATCCTCGGAAAAAAGATCTTGGAAAAAAAAGCCGAAGGAAAAAAAAGCCGGGGAAAAAAAATCCGCGGATAAAAAAGCCACTTTGCACAAAACATATTGACACAAAAAACCAACAAATATGTAAACAGATGCGAACCTGGGAACGGAAAAAAAATTCGCGGAAATAAAATCCGAGGAAAAAAAATTCGCGGAAAAAAAACCGCGTAGAAAACTGCTGATAGCAAAGCTACGTTAAAAACTTATGAACGATGAGACAAGATATGCAAATATAGAATTATGGCAACGGTAAAGACTCGTACAAGGAGCTTCTTTAAGAGAGTGATTTTTAAGTCTTAGGTTAGAGGTTAATATTTATAATTGTTAATCATGTGAAAAAAAATCGTCGTTTTTAGAAAGTTTAGTTAGTTTCCACACTTGCTATAACAAATAACATTTCATAGTGTTCATTCAATAAAATCAGGTGAAATGAGTGCCATATTGAATCCAAAATGGCGAAAAACTGTATTATACATTACAAATTAGACATGGGCAACAAATAAAAGCTAATTATGTATGAGGAATAACTAACATATTTGTTTTATTTCTTTATCGGTAACATAACATATTTATTTCATTTTAGAATAAATATCTTTGATGGAAACACATTCAGACTTAAAGATTCAGTTCAAATTATTAGCTAATATTCATCTTCATCATCAATATCATATTCTACATCACTATAAGAATCTCTAATATTTTCAGACTTCTCATTGTCTGCTAAAAACATTTGCATGGTGGTAAAAATTTCGATGTACTGTTATGAACACCTCACTCTGGTGAGCACCTCCCCAGGATCACAAGGAATATCGCCAGGCCGATAACATCTAATTTCAGTAACTTTCCAACCAAAATCGGTTACTGCTGCTGTAAGATATGTACTTGTTTTCATATCTTTTCTTAATGGTGCGCTTTTCTAAAACCTTGCCGGAGCGCAGCTCGAGTCAGTCATTGCATTTAAAAAGAAGGCACTTGATCCTGTAATTTGGTTTTGGCTCGCCCTGTATATTCGAAAATAATTTGTTTTTGACTTGTTTTTTTTATTTAGTTTACTTGTATTTTTTTTAAATAATTAACAATTCGAAATGTTAACCCACTCCCCACCAGTCGCGGATCTCATCACTTTTCACATTCTGTACAGTATACCGAACATACGCCAATCACAATACTCTATCACAAACTTGCAGACGAGATGTAGTTAGAAAACTCGCTACTCAGTTTTGTCGCAGAGTTTAGGTTTCTTTCCTCGGCTTTTTTTTCCGCGGATTTTTTTTCCTAGATTCGTCGAAGTGAAAGAAACCTTGTTTTCTGTAAAGCAGCCTTTTCTTCCGCGGCTTTATTTTCCTCGGCTCTTTTTTCCGCGGCTTTTATTTCCTTCGGCTTTTTTCCAGGATTTTATTTCCGCGGATTTTTTTTCGGCGGATTTTTTTTCCGTTTACCATTTCATTCTGTACAACCGTGCAACACGGAAAATGTCCGTTTAGACTTTTTTTAGGAGTTTTTTTAGGATGTATAGATCCTGGTCAACTTTCTACACAAGGTTGTTGCTGTAACTCGGTCAAGCCATTTTTTTTTCAATTAATTCTATATTTATCAGATTTCTACAAAGCTAAAAATTTCAGTTCTTCGCGCATTAGTGTTTGTTTTTATATTTTGAATGGGATTCCGTTAAAAACGGACGAGGTGCTACAAAAAAAATTACGCGATTTTTTTTACCGACGGAAAATATTTCGCAACGCGCCAGAGCTTTGCTTTACATAACAAAGTTTCCTATTTTAGCTTAAACTAAACAGTTTTTATGGATTTGTCCATGTCGCGATGATGAAAAATTTTGGTCGATGAATCTCGTACTATTATTAATATTTTATAAAATACACACAAACACGCGTGCACACACGTGCAATCACTCACGCACAAACATACAATACTCACCGGCCTCAACTCGCTAAGAAATGTAGTTTTAATGAGAATGTAAAAATGCCCCTCCTCAACACTCTGTTGTATGTCGGTTAATTTTTATCGTACAGAAGTCAGTAAAAAATCAAATAGAAGATATTTAACTCAGCTATCAGCGAAAAAAGAGAGATTATAATAAAATCGAGATGGTTTTTGAATAATTTACACCTTTCTGCACCCTTTGACCCTTTGAAGTTAGGGGTTCATTGGATTCTTAATATTAAAGATGAAATACAATCCCCTACATTTTCATTGACTCGATAATTTTTTCCTTTAGAACTCTATTTTTTCCGTACTATATCCATATATGATACCACACAAAGTGAGAATACTCTGTTCTGTCGTGTAGGATACCACAACAGAGATGAAGCTTTACCGAGACTTTGGATTTTGAATGTTCAGTTGCATTTTGAATGATCCACGTTAACATAACCTGCTGTAAACGATTAATAAATTTAACAATTGTGTTGTTTTTTGTTTGTATTTTTTAATATCTCTAGTAAGAACTGTACCTTGAGTAACTGATGCAAAAACATTTTTTTCAAAATTTTTCTCTAATATCCATCTATATATTATTCTAGTGTTCCTCCGGAGGAGCATCCACAGTTTTCTGTAAGAGAATCAAATAAAATAAGAACTAGGTACATACTTGGAAGTGGAAAGTGTAAAAATCAGATTCACGAGAAAACCAATTTTGACTGGATATTTTATTACGCTAGTAAGTTATTTTTTTATATTACCTGTTAACGATTTACTCCTTAAGTTAAATAACTTAATAGAGAAAAGTCCGATTTTATTGAAATGTGGACAGTAAATTAATGTTAGCTAGGGGAAGAACCAACGTTTTGAAAAAAAAAAAACGATCAGTAAATAAAAAGGTTATGAAACATTTTGTGACAAAAACACACGTGAAGAGTGTTGTAACACATTTGCTAGGATTCTATAAACTCCAAGATATTGCAAAGTATACTGACCAACGTTTCGACAATCAAGATGGTATCATCGGGATATCATTAAAATTGCAAGTATGGCACTTAAACCTACAATCTTATCAAAGATTACAACACTCTTCAAGTGTATTTTTTTCATAAAATATTTCATATACTTTTTATTTACTGATCGATTTTTTTCAAAAACACTGTGGTTTTTTCTCTAGCTAACACTAATTTGTTATCCAAATTTAAATAAAATCAGACTTTTTTCTTTTAAGTTATTTAGCTTAAAACATTGAAATAGAGCGCCATTTTTCCAGGATGGAGGCGCGAGCGCAATTGATGGAGTTGGCGACTTTTAGTATGTTCAATAGTGGGCCTTAATGAACATCTCTGCCAAGTTTCAAAACTTTATACATTTTTTCCGTCAAACGTAAAAATTTGTTCCAATTTGTTCCAAATTTGTTCATCGTTACCTACGATCACTATTGTAAATAGTAAAAAACCAACTATCTCCCATCTATGTAAATTGAATTTTACATACTGTAAACAAAACGTACTGTAAACAAATCGCACGGTAAACAAAACGCACGGTACACGCAATTATAGGCGGCTTATATCGCTGACGCGGGGTTTAAAAAAACAAATGCGCCTACGTAATTTTCAAACGCTGTCAAAACTGACATATTGAGTCGTATTCATAAAAACAAAGCATATCCTCCCAAGCATAAGGTAGAAGTATTAGGTTATGCTTTAAAATAAAAGGTAGAAGTATAAGCATTTCCTTCTTTCCGAATTCATAATGATAACATTATACTTGCGAGAATATCCTTCAAGCAGAAGTAAAGGGTTGACCGTCTAAGCTCTAAATGATAAGAAACGAAAACGAAACACATGAAACTAGAAGACTAACTACAAAAGAACTCCAATGCTTAGTGCTGTTACAGCAGTACCTCACGAATGTAGTACAACGGGAATAGTATGAAACGAAGTTGAAACTGATGCAGCGTAAGGAATCTACATCGAACATTGTTGGCGAGGAAAATACAACGTACTTCAGCTTATAAAAAATTCACCAGAACGTTTTATTTGAGTTCACAATGTTTAGTTTCAGACAAATAGAATTTGAGTTTTTCACCACAATCGTAAATTCTGTAACTTTTAAAATTTTTGATTTGTTGACAGAGACATGTACAATGCTCACTTGTAAACTGAATTATCATTAAAATTGTTAATTACAATACTCAAGTTTCTTCTGATTTCTTGTCCTCGGTGGCGAAGAAATAGTTTATCATTATTATTTTCATGGTATTCTTCATCTTCTGGTGCCTCTTCAGCTGCTTGGAAGTCAGGATCGCTTAACGTTTTTGCAACGTTATGGAGCACAATACAAGCAACGATTATCTTTGGAATATTTTCCAATTTTACGCGACACACATACTGTAAGATTGAAAACCGAAGTTTCAGTTGGTCAAAACATCGTTCAATTATTACCCTCTCTTTTTTGAAAAGTTTGTTATAATTTAACTCAGCACCAGGAGTAGGATCTCGAAATGGAGTCATGAAGCATGGCTCTATCCCATATAAGTCATCACCAAGTAGCACAGCATTGCCTTTATTTTGTAATTGTAAGCACACTTGCGAATTTTTCCATATCCTCGAATCGTGCACAGATCCAGGCCAACTCACGTCAACACTAGTGAACATTTTTTTGGCATCACAAGTGGCTTGCACATTCTGAGTAGGCTTACCTTTTCGATTAATGTACTCATCTCCATGTGAGTACAATCGACTGCACTAATAGCTGTCAGAAACTTATACTTCATTTGCCATAACTGCTTTGCCTCTGTTATTTCTCTGTTGGTACTTGAAAACTTTATCCATTCATTGGAATGTGCAATTATGCAACTACTGCATTCACAGTCCGAGATGCCGTGGCTTGACGAACACCAAATTTTTACCGATACCTTGGTGATAGCCAGGATCACTGAGATAACGCAAACATATCTTCATTTTATGAACAGATGACAACGCACCTCCCCGAGTTTCTTCATTTGTACCTAAGAATCTATCCGCAAGCCATTGCACATTTCTTTCTACAAACCGTTATAATATTTTAAATCACGAACAATTGTAGATAAGCGGGGCTTGTAGTGTTTAACATCCCTCACATCCACATTATCTGCCATCGCGCTCAAACTCGGATAAAACAACTTTCAGCACTGCGCTAAGTCTGCTACTGACCAACCTCAGTTTTTCTGAAGGATATGCTTTTTCTTTAAGGTAAAGGGTCAGGTTTATGCATACCTATTTACTTTTCTGTGAGTACAAGGATATGCTTCTACTCTACAAGTATAAGGTTCTGCTTCAAATTATTATGAATAAATGCACAAGGATTTCCTTCATATTTTGCAAGTATAAGCATATCCTTTGTTTTATGAATACTACTCAATATTTGTTGAATAATATTATTGACTGGTAAACTAAATCCAGATTTTACTAAATAAATAAATATGATCGTAGGTAAAGTATAGTACATAATTCGAGTTGTAAAGCAATTACGCACTCATGAAAATACGCACTCGCCGCTACACGGCATCGTGCGTAACTTTTCCATTCGTGCGTAATATGCTTCTTACAACACTCATTACGTAATATACTATTATCGACAATTCTATTAGTACAGTAACTATTAGTACAGTAACTCTTAGCGCAGGCAATGAAGGTTTTTTGTCGGAAGTAATTAGAGACAAGCTGAATTTTTCCCAGTTGTTAGGACCTAATTAGAGGAGCATTTTTTCAAAAGTCCCCGCCCCTCACTCTTGCACTTAATCCCCCACCCCCACTTAAACATCCATTTTGCAAGCCTTTTATGTATCGTTCATATCTCCGTCATTATTTATTCTAAATTCATAAACTTTGCCGTGTTATTCCTTAATATCTACTCTTTATTTAAAAAAGCTGTTATAACATTTTTCTGTAAACAATACTTTAACGAGAATTCGCTAAAATATGCAAAATTTTCGCTTTGTATTTGAATTTTTTTTTTGGTTTTTAGGGCTCAACATTTTTATTTGGAATAATATCGCAAAATTCGAGTATTTTGGTTTGTTTCTAAGAAACTATCAGAAAACAGACCGGAAAACATCCGTTGCCAAGCAACGATCAACAAAACCGTACGGGAATGTTACTTTTTCTTCAAGCGTATTAAAATGTTTAAATTATGTCACCAAAAACAGAAGTAGAAGTAGGACATTGTTTTACTAGTAACAAAATGTTAGTACCGAACGCCACCGTAGTGGACATTGTTTTACTAGTAACATAATGTTAGTTCCGAAAACGCCACCGCAGTGGGTATTGTTTTACTAGTAACATAATGTTAATACCGAAAGCCACCGGTGGCGCGCTATCCACTAGCCACTTGTCATATTGTGTCAACATGTAAGACTGTAGTTTGAATATTTGTACATTTATGATAAATAAATGAATTTTTGCATTTTAATACGCTTGAAGAAAAAATAGTATATATTACACGGAGTAGAACGCCTTTTTTTGTGTTTCGCCCAGTTTGCAAATCCTGGGCTCAACACAAAAAAGAGTGCGTTCTACTCCTAGTAATATAATATACTATTCCCGGCCTAGGCCTGGAAAGTAACATTCCCGTACAGTTTTTTATATATATATATATATATTTTAGACAGTAAATAAATACACGCAAACAAACCAACTCACATTAAAATTGCATTTATTAGTAAGCAGTTAGATTGTAAAGAAGAAATGTTATGCATTAATACAAATTCCTTAATTTATAATAATATTGATTGTGATTTCAGAAAAAATAATATGTGTATTTCGGTGTGAAAGCACATTTCCGGACTTCGATGCTTATTGCCCTCGGTTAGCGCCTCGGCCAACAATTTGCATCGTCGTCTGGGAACGTATTGCTTTCACACTTAAATACACAATATACTATTTTGCATACACCGTTGGAAAGCGAAATAGTGGAAGTAAAAAGTCGGGATTTTCCCTAAAAAGTGCAAAATTGTGCTAAAGTTTTGAAACCTATTCCCACCCTGCCCCCCGTTTTCGAGGGCGCTGAACACGAATAGGGTGAAAAAAGTTTTTAGTCATGCGCACCCCCTGAAACGGCCAAAAACCACCTTGTTTATTTCTCATATAACAGCTTGGCATCGACTATTTCTGCAGGGATTCTTTATTTTTTCATGTGGATATAACAGATGGTGAAAGGTGATGTCAGGTAGTAGACCACAACCGCCCTTAGGGGTGAAATCTACCCTGTCAGTGGGTATAAAATTGCTTCTTTTTTTTGTTAAAGACGTTTACTCCCCATTTTAGAGGGCGCTGATCAAGAAAAAATGGTTATACGCTGGTTCGACCCTTCCTTCAGCCTCAAACTGTCGGATAATAATGATAATAACAACATATATTAGGGACTCGTTCTATCATTTTATTTGTTTTTGCCGCCTTTACTGTTTTCTGGGTAAATCATGTGTCCTCAAGGTATCTGTAGTCCATCAATTTCTCTGGACGTACATCGTGAGCATAGGGCTAGCCCCGAAGTCTGTCCATTTCTCTGGGAGCGATCAGTGGGTATGCCGCTGATATTAGGGACTTGTACTATTACTTTATTTGTTTTCGCCGCCTTTACTGTTTTCTGGGTAAATCTTATGTCCTCGAGGTATCCGGAGTCCATCCATTTCTCTGTAAGTACATCGTAAGCATAGGATTGAATGTGATGTTCATTTCAAGGAATATGAATCATGTAATTCTCTTTGTAATCGCCCTAGGTTATATTAATGTCTTGTAACAAATACTATATTGTACTAAAAATCATGTCGTGTATAAAAAAAATATGCGAAAAAATTGATCTCTAGTCTACCAGCATAAAATTTTTAAATTTAATTATTCTGTGATTGAACAAAGTTGAATAAAATAATCTTTCCATCTTTTTATATTACTTATCTTTTATCTATTATTTTCTATGTTCAGTTCCTAATTACTTCACATCATTTATATGATCTCCCATCGTGTGATATGTATATTATAATATAAGCCCTTGTAACGGCGCCTTGTAGCAACTAGTTAGTAAAATGTATTATTATTATTATTTTTTTTTTAGCGAGCTAAAAACCAGTCACCTTTCTCTGTGGCTCCGACCCTCACAGAGGGGAGCTGGTAGTACCGGTAGCCACTCCCCACGCCCGTGGGGTGAGTGACTACTGTGTCCGGGAATCGTGTGCCCTGAGCAGACGTAATGAACCGAGAATGACGGCCTTCTGCATTCTACCGGCTAAGATCTCTGCCGAATTTCGGCATGCCGGTATGATCTTGAGTTCCGAAAGCAGTGTGTGTCTCGTTCCACCGATAATCAGTACCACTATCTTAACAGTATGGTCTGGATAGAGTCTGCGGAGTTCGAAGAGCAGATCTCGATATTTTGTCCGTTTTTCCTCCTCCTTCAAGACAATGTTGCTCTCCGCGGGAGCCGAGAACTCCACGACGAACATTGTCTTGAGTTGATGGTCGAGGAGTACTACGTCAGGCTTGTTGGCTTGTATTTACCTGACGGTGGGAAAAGAGTAGTTCCAATAAATTAGACACTTCTCATTTCCCACAACGGACTCAATATCCCCCGGAGCGTCAGGCAGCACTGGTGTTTCGTCTATCCCATACGAGTGCCTTAAATGGTAATAAAGCACTCGTAATGCTCCGTCGTGCCTTTGGATATAGGCCGAGACTGCATATGTCGGGCAAGCCGACAGCAAGTGCATAAGAGTCTCTGGCGCCCTGCGGCAGGCCCTGCAGCTGACATCAGGGACCTCTATACCCATGACACGACTACGATAGACGAGGGTGTTAAATATACCATCCTGGCAAGCCATTATGAATCCCTCGGTCTCAGACTTCAGCCCGGCTGACCTTAAGAAGGCGAAGGCCATCCTTTCGGATAAGCCAAGGTTTTCTATATTTTTATAGAAAACTCCACAAATGACAGAGAGGAGTGGGAACATGAAAAATGTGAAAATAATATTTTTCGTACAAAAATTTTAAAAAGTTGTGTTTAATTTGGAAGCGCAAGGGGGAGGGGCGGGGACTTTTGGGAAAATGCACGTTTAAGTGAGTTCTAACAACTGGCAAAAATTCAACCTGTCTCTAATTACTTTCGACATATGGTCATTTTAACACTTCATTGCTTGGGCTATCTTCGGAATAATGTCATATGAATTAGATTTCGTTCATTTTTGGCAAATAGTAAATGCAGCAAAGTAAAAGTTTCTATATTATACGGGGGCTTGCGAATTTATAAGGAGTGGGTGCAACCCCTTTCTTTTAACGTGTGGGGGGGGGGGGGGTATATAAATTTATAAGGGTTTTAAATAAATTATAAAAGGTTTTTCATGTAAGCTACAAGCAATATTGCATTTGGTACTTATTTACCGACTGGAATTAATTGAAGGGTTTATGGCTCATATATATATCATTGAGTATTTTGTTATGAATTTTTAATAAACATTTGTTACAAGCTTCAACAGACTTGTTTTTCTTGATCAAATTCTTTTAAACATACGAACAGACAATAACTAAAATTTTATTGGTATATTTATTAAGTAGAATCTCTAAGCTATTCACCACATATATAGAATATCACGATTTATATGTGCGGCATGACCCTATTATTTGAAAAATGTCTCGATGCTGAAATACGCTTCACTATTCTGGTTCGCTTTGTTTAAACAATTTCTATAGTATTTGTTAACAACAATTTTGAGAATAATTGGACAGCATCTGAATCTAGAAAGAATAAGCTTTCCATTGGTTTTGAGAATCATCAAGAAATGTTAAAAAATAAGCCTGTAAATGTGGTGGGAACATAAAATTAATCAATTTTCAATATAAAAATTTTCAGAACAAAATTTTTTACGAATTTTTGCAGTTGCGGCCAGAATGTCGTCCTCCACATTTAGGTCCGCAAAGTCATTCCGGTTAACGTACGTATTTTTCCAAACTATATCTTCGAGTGCACACCCCATGATCGAATTTGGCATTTCAGATTCCCGATTAATAGCTATTGTAAACTCCGGTGTAAATGTACTTTTTATTAATTTTTAGACAATACAACCAGAGAATTCAAGGATTATCATGACAGAGGAACTTTTTCAATAGAACACTATTCGATCCGTCCTGGTAAACATCATGTGGTTTTATTTATCACAGAACACACTGAAAGTGGAGAGACTGATCTACTTAGTGCATCTGTAAGTATTATAATTTGTTTTATATTTATTCTTATTTATCTTGAAACAGAAATCCAGAGGAAAAAATATCTAGAAACAGTAGAAAATGGAAAATATACTGAAAACTCCCAATAAACTATAATTGTCCAAATTGTCCAACGCCATCAATAAGCACGTTTGAATATGTTTATTCTTTTACAGAATTTTCCGGATAATGAACTTGATATAGTTCAATCAATGGATCTTTGAACGGACGTCATCATTCTCATTTGTCTGAACTAATTCATTGAAGGATGACAATGATTTCGCACCATAGCAAATTTTTATTAAGATGAGTACTGGAAATTTTTATAATAAGTAATAATAATATTAATAATGATAAATTGGACTAGACTACAGTATTGGGCATTGTCAGTAGGTTCAATGAAAAGTCAAGCATGTGAAATCTAAAAAGTTATAAAAATTTTACATGCATTTGTATTATCTTCTCACAATATTTCAATTTTAATTATACTTTCATTTACACTTGAGATATCCAATAAATAAAAGATTAATTTTTGAAAATGGTTATTCGTTCATACAGTGTGTCCCAGGATAGATATAACAAGAGGTGTAATGGACCAAAAATTTTGGAATTTTGGAATGGTATTTGGGGATTGAGTCCTGCTTGTTGTAAAACTAAAGTATACCAAAAATGACTTGATATGGTATTCTACAGGGTGTTTTATAAGGAAAGTTGTGAAAATCACCACTAACAAAGTACCTTTATTTTCAAAATATGAAAAAATTCCACTAAGAAAAGTTATTTAGAATGCAAGTTTATACCTCTATACCAAATTTCAGGAATATAAAATTATTTTTTTGAAACTCCATTTTTTGCGAATTAAAGTTGAATTCATATTTAAGGTTGTGTAGGAGCAAATGTTAATCATCTCAAAACAGTAGGCTATTGGTAAATAACAAATTGAATAAACGAGATGTAAGAAGGTATAATATTAATCGAACTAATTGTAAAACAAGAAACAATTACTAACAGAGGATTAATGAGTTTTAAAAATTATAACAAGTAATAAATGTCAAAAACATAATAGATTCACAAACAAATTAATTATTGATCAATACAAAACAATGTTTACAATTTTTTTATTATTCGACGTAGCTACCTATAGCGACTATAGCGACTCACTCACTGGAAATCGAGAAGTTCCAAAAGCGAGAAGTTTCCATGGAGTCGCTAAGAAACAAAAAGGAAAACTCGATCCATAATGGAGAAGTTTCCATGGAGTCGCTAAGAACAATAAAAAACATTCGATATAAAAATATAATATCAATATACTAAAAAATACCAAAATCACATAAAATATGAACATGTATTAAAAACAAATATACGTATATTTACTTCGATTTTAATTTTATTTATAGCGATAACGCTATAAATTTGGTGACCCCGACGTGATAATTTTATGTCCAACGTGATAAATATATGCCAGAAGTGAAAATTTTATGTCCAACGTGATAAATATATACCAGAAGTGATCGATATATATGTCCGAAGTTATCCTATAACTTAAATGATGAAATCTACGTTATTTAATTAATTTGAAGGAGAGATAAAATCATTTCCACTTCAAAAGATAGAAGAATATCTCAGATATAATTACCGAAGTACAACACTTTCCTGTTTTGGAACAATTTTTATCAATAATTTCAAGAAGAGATTCAATATATCAACTACCGTTATAAATTGACCAAGATGATTTTTATCATTTCATGAAGAGAAGAATTTTCCCGATGAATTTTGAATAGAGGTTCCAAATTTGAATAGATGTTCCTATAATTTATGGTAATTTCCTAATTCAATCAACTGAAGTTGTACATTACAAGTACTGTCATCTGTCGGTGAGTGAGTTAAAGTACATTCCCTTTTTTATCTAAGAGAGTAGTCAATCAATCAATTCATCACAATCGATTAGTTATGCCAAGACAACCTTCAGACGAGGATTTTCCTCAAACCCATTAGGTTACGTCTGTCAAACTACCCCCATTCTGGAAATCAAAACCAGAAATTTGGTTTACCCAGATCGAATCACAGTTTTCTGTTGCAAAAATTGTCAATGACAAGAAAAAGTATGATCAGGTTATAGCTAATTTGCCATTAGATGTGATAGATAATATATACGATATAATATCTAATCCCCCGGAAACAGATCTCTATATAAATTTAAAGAAAGTTTTAATTTCACGTTTATCATCGAGTGAGGAAAAACGTCTGAATGATCTGTTATCAGGTTCCCAAATGGGCGATCTGAAACCTTCAGATTTCTATAGATCCATGCTGAATATGGTTGGAGGATTCAGCATGGTTAGTCAAGATTTATTGATAAAGCTATGGAAAAGACGTTTGCCTCAAACAGTATATATTGCCATTACAGCTTCAGGGAAAACAGACACAAAAGAGATTCTAGATATTGCGGATCGGATCTGGGAGTCCTGTCAAAATTCAATGGTTGCATCGTACTCCAAAAATCCTCTTGACTCTGAGTCAACCCCGTTATCAGATTTAACTACCACTATCAAAAATTTTTCAATCACTTTCCATGATTCAATTAATCAAGTATTACAAAAACAAATAATTCTCGATTAAACTCTTTAGAATCCAGACTTTCCAATCAATCCTTCGAGCCTCAACCTTCTACTTCATGCTGCAACAATTGCAAAAGTAGAAGCAATTCACAAACTCGTACCACTAATCGCAATCGTTCACCCAGCCGTAATAATGTTTCCAATAAATTTGATCGTACAGACAATACTATTTGTTACTACCATCAACTTTATGGTGCCAATGCCTATCGTTGTGGAGGTGAATGGTGCAAATTCAGTAAGAATTGTAAAAAATCTGGTAATTCTCAAAGATGACTGAAGTTTGATAATTTTATGACGTCTGATTTTGACATTTCTAACAGCAAACGTCGTCGACTTTTTATTTACGATAGATCTAACAACCTGAACTTCCTAATCGACACTAGTGCCGATTTATCTGTGGTGCCACGCAATGCTTTCACAGATTTAAAAAAGAATTTTGATACGATATTAACCGCGGCTAACGGTTCAACCATTTTTACATACGGTAAGAAATTGTTAAAAGTCAATCTAAACTTACGTAGATTATTTCCTTTCGTTTTCAATATAGCAGACGTTGACATACCGATAGTCGGAGCAGATTTCTTGTCTCATTTTGGTTTAGTTGTTGATCTTAAAGGAGCTCGAATAATTGATAACAAGACTAATTTGTCAGTTAATTGTTTTATTAAAAATAGTCCTTTAGATAATTATAGATTAGATACACTTAAATTATTTCCTTTGACAGATAAATATAACAAATTACTTTTACAATTTCCTAATTTAATTAGTTCACCAGATTACAATTTACCTGTTAAACATTCTATTGTACATCATATAGTTACTGAAGGTCATTTACCTTTTTCACGACCTCGTAGATTAGACAATCTTAAATTTAAAATAGCTCAAACAAAATTGGTAGAATTAGGTATCTGCAAACCATCATCTTCTCAAGTTTCCTCTCCACTCCATCTAGTGGCGAAAAAAGAGAAGAATGACTGGAGACCTTGTGGAGATTATCAACAACTAAATACGATTACCATTCCAGACAGATATCCATTACCTCATATCCACGACTTTAGCTCTCAGTTGCACGACCACTATTTTCTCCAAGGTTGATTTAGTGCGAGCGTACCATCAGATACCTGTCGCTGAAAATGACGTTTATAAGACAGCTATAACAACTCCATTCGGACTGTTTGAATTTTCCCGCATGCCTTTTGGTCTACGCAATGCCGGTCAAACTTTCCAACGTTTTATGAATGAAGTACTTGTCAATTTACCTTTCGTTTTCGTCTATTTGGATGATATATTAATCGCAAGTCAATCAGATGTACAACATTTGGAACATTTGGAAAAGGTTTTCAAGAGATTAGACACATACGGAATTAACATTAAACCATCTAAATGTATCTTAGGAGTTGACAATTTAACCTTTTTAGGTCATCACATCTCTTCATCAGGTAATTTACCATCAACTGAGAGAGTCGAAGTCATTAATAATTTCCCTTTACCGACAACTCTCAAACAACTACAACGTTTCATAGGTATGGTGAATTTTTATCATCTCATTTTGCTGAAATATTACTTCCCCTATATTCTCTTTGTAACAGTTTATCTCATGATAAAATTACAAAGATAAATAGTTGGCCTGATCAATGTTTAGACGGATTTTCGAAAGCCAAAGACGCAATAAGTAATGCAGTAGTTTTAGCTCATCCTTGCAATAATGACGATACTACCTTATCTCTCTCAGTCGATTGTTCTAACCTTGCCATGGGTGCAGTTTTAGAGCAAAAAGATAATAAGGGATTTCTTGCTCCTTTAGCATTCTTTTCCCGTAAATTAACCACAGCACAAACCAATTATTCGGTTTTTGACAAAGAACTTTTAGCATTATATACTGCAATTAAACATTTTAAGTTTATACTTGAAGGTCGAAAGTTTAATTGTTTTACAGATCACAAACCTTTAATCAACGCTTTATTCACAAAAGCAGAAAGATCTCCTCGTCAAATACGTCATTTAGAATACATAGCTCAATTTTCTTGTAAAATACAACATGTTAAAGGAAAACATAATGTAATAGCTGACAGCTACTCACGTATTTACGACACTTCTTCCTTAAAACAAGATATTTTACCACTTCAAATTAAAAATTCTCCCTTCCTTAATGTTAACGTTGACCTAAAGTTGCTTAGTGAAGCTCAGGAGAAAGATTCAAATCTCAACTATTTATTGTCAGATAAATCATCACTAACTAAAACCAATTTCATTTTAAAAAAGATACAAATTCCAGATTCAAATGATTTTATTTGGTGTGATGTTTCTCGTGCAAAAGTCAGACCTTTTGTCCCACTTGTTTACAGACGAACGATATTCGATATTTTTCACAACTTATCTCATCCTGGTATTAAAGCCACTAGACTGTTGATTTCAAATAACTATTTTTGGCCGAAAATGAACACAGATTGCAATTTATGGTCGAAATCGTGCATTAACTGTTCAAGCTGTCAAAGTCAGTCGACATACGCGAAGTGCTCTCGGGAACTTCACCATCCCGAAAATCAGATTCGACCACATCCACATAGATTTGGTAGGACCATTACCTCCATCCAAAGGTAACTCTTACATTCTTACGGTGATTGAACGATTCACTAGGTGGCCGGAAGCGTACCCTCTTCGCGACATCACAGCAGAAACAGTTGCGCGTACTTTATTTCAAAACTTTGTTTGTCAATTCGGTGTTCCCTTGTCAGTAACGATTGATCAAGGAGTACAATTCGAGTCAAGATTATTTAATGAATTTGCAAAGTTTTTAGGTTTTCATAGAATACGTACAACTGCATATCACCCCCAGGGCAACTCTTTAATTGAAAGATTTCATCGCTCACTTAAAACTTCCTTGTTAACTAGAGCCAATACATCACATTGGACAGATGAATTACCCATCATTTTATTAGCATTTAGGACAACTCCCAAGGAAGATCTGCAATGTTCACCTGCTGAACTCATATATGGTCAAACCCTTCGTTTACCTGGCGAATTTTTCGTTGAATCGTATAATTCCCCAGATATTCCTTATTTCATTGACAAATTACGCATTTATTTTAATAATTTAAAATTTGTTAATATGAACATGTATTAAAAACAAATATACGTATATTTACTTCGATTTTAATTTTATTTATAGCGATAACGCTATACTACCACCCACATCCACCCACATTTCGATCCTTCGCCTGAAGTCCTTAAAACTGTTTCGAATATGATCTAACGGTATGGAGTTTACGGCATTTGCAATTCTCTGCTTCAATACTGCTACATCGTTAGGAAGTGGTTCAGCGTAAACCAACTGCTTGAGGCGACCCCATGAAAAGGAATCCAATATTGATAGGTCTAGGGATCTCGCCGGCCACTTGATCGATGCATTCCTGGCAATTCAATTTTCTTCAAAATTTAAATTCAACCACCGATTAACCATTTCTGTGGAGTGGCCAGGGCAACCATCATGTTGAAAATGAACTAAAGGTTAATCTCTTAAAATATTTAAATGTTCTTCAGAAAATCTTTTAAGAAGCTGTAAATAAGTGTGCTGGTTTAACCTTCCCTCAATGAAATAAGGTCCAATAACTCCAACGTGATAAAAAACGGCACACCATACATTCACTTTTTTATAATATTGTCTTCTACAATGCATTCTAAAATTTGTATTTTCAGAAGCCCAAAACCGACAATTCTGAGATGAAACAACACCATTGGTTGTGAATGTGGATTCATCTGAGAAAATTATGAAATTATGAAAAAATCTCTCTTCCATGATTTTTTCTCCAATGGTCAAACAAAAATCCAACCTACGGCCGTCATCTCCCTCTTCAAGCGTTTGTTTATGATTTGCTTTATATGCCCTAATTTTCTTTGCCTTGTAAATTCTTTGGAGTTCAGACTTGCTAATATTAATAAGAGCTGATCTCTCTCTCTTAGTGGCATCCTAGGATTTTCTATAACAGAGGCATGAGCTATAATAGCCCCAACATTGTCTTCATCATATGCTTTTATTTTTCTTTTCATGTTAAGAACACTATCAGTAGCCAGAAACTTTTTAATTATTCTCATAACCTGAGTACGTGACAAAGCAGTGTTTGGAAATTTGGAAATTGGCTTACCACTTCTCTTAGCGAGTTTTCACCGCCAATTTCGTAGCATTGCACAATATAAATTTTTTCACGCACTGTGAGTACCATTTTCACTTAATTTTTTATGCTTGGTTCCTTAATTTGAAACAGAAATTAAGGATAATATTGACTACGTTTGACAGATATAAATGATAAATATGTATCCACTGCTTTTCTCATAGCTTACTTTTAGCTTCTACATAACTTTAAATATTAATTCACAAAAAATAAGTCTATGCAGTTTTAATTGAATGGTTCAAAATAAAATACTAATTTATTGAAAAAATAATTTTATATTCCTAAAATTTGGTATAGAAGTATAAAATTGCATTCTAAATAACTTTTCTTAGTGGAATTTTTTCATATTTTGAAAAATAAAGGTACTTTATTAGTGGTGATTTTTACAACTTTGCTTATAAAACACCCTGTAGAACACCAAATCAAGTCATCACATCATTAAAAAATAAATAAAAAAGATAATAATTAATATTTTCGTGTTCTCTGTGACTTACAATCACTGAAATAATATATATATATGCACTATTACTCATAAAAGTTGCGTTAGAAAAAAGTTGGTGCAACACTTCGAAAAAAAAAATAAATAAAATTCGACGCGCATTACATCATATAAGAATACAATCTTGACATGGGACACACATATAAATATTTTATGAATTTGAATTGTTGTTAGAAGAGAAATTGAATGAAAATATAAATAATTGTCACGTAAATACCTATTTCATACGGCACACAGTGGCACGAATCGTAATTTTTTCGTTCAAAATTATTTAGAGCACTTCGCAACCGATTGGGATAATTTTTTTTTTAAATACTCGTTATTTAATTTCAAAAAACGTAAGAGAGTCGATTTTTTAATTATGTTAACCAAAATTATTGAGCTTCGCCAAAATATTCATTTTTTTATTTAAATCTTAATAAAAATTTTGTTCTTATCCAATTTACATAAATCTTGTTACTCGGGGGGTTTTTGAGGTCGCTGATTATGAATCTGATATCCAAATTGTCATAAACCAACCTGCAAAATGGTGGTTATAAAATGCTAAAAAATTATGAAAAATTAAATATTTTTGTTAAAGTTTATGCCGAGAAGTTTTTAACATTTCTGATAAGAACTTTAAGTTAAAATAGACTAAATTTTAAGTTCCAGGAAGTAATTCAAGATGGTGGATCCAATATGGCGGGAATAAGATGATAAAACTAACTTAAAAATAAATTAAATACATTAAACTAGATAGGCTTTTCCTAAGAATTATAAAAAATTTAAGGAATAGCCTTTTTAGTTTAATGCGTTTAATTTAATTTTAAGTTAATTTTATCATCTTATTGCCGTCATATTGGATCCGCCATCTTAAATTTCTTAATGGAACTTGTACTTATCAGAAATATTCAAAACTTCTCGGCATAAACTTTAACGAAAATATCTCATTTTTCATAATTTTTTAGCATTTTATTGCCGCCATTGATTCCGCCACCTTGTAGATTGGTTTATGACAATCAGCGACCTCAAAAACCCCCCGAGTAACAAGATTTATGTAAATTGGATTAGAAAAAAAAATGTATAAGTCTTATTAAGATTTAAATAAAAAATGGACATTTGGTTAAGCTCAATAATTTTGGTTAGCATAATTAAAAAATCGGCTCTCTTACGTGTTTTTGAAATTAAATAACGAGTATTTAAAAAAAAATTATCCCAGTCGGTTGCGAAGTGCTCGAGATAATTTTGAACGAAAAAATTACAATTCGTGCCATTGTGCGCCGTATGGAATAGATATTTACGTGACAGTTATTTATATGTTCATTCAGTTTCTCTTCTAACAATAATTCCAATTCATAAAATATTTATATGTGTGTCCCATGTCAAGTTTGTATCCTTATATGATGTGCGCTTCGAATTTTATTTTTTTTCGAAGTGTTGCACCAATTTTTTTCTAACGCAACGAGTTTTAACAGATTTAATAATCCGGCTGCACCAATAATATACAGGGACTTTAAAAACATGAACCTAGAATTGCTATATGCCCACCTAGAATCTATTCCATGGAGAAATATTTTTGACATAGACAATATAGACGGCAAAATTACCTTCTTTAACGAAAATATAAGAGTATTAATGGATATGCATGCACCTCTAAGAACCTGTGTTTTTAAAAAACAGCACAAGCCATGGATAACAGACAATATTAAATTATTAATAAAACTTAAAGATAAATCCCTAGCAAAATATAAAAAAACTAAAAACCCTGTTCAGTGGAAGAGTACAAAAATATAAAAAATTTTACAACTAGCTCGATTAAAAGAGAGAAAAAAGCCTATTTTAAAAAGTTTCTAAATAAAGATAAAAATTCTATGTGGAAAGCACTTAATAATTTAGGTATTAATACTAAAACAAAAAAAAGAGAAATTCCCAAGAATCTTTCGGATGTAAATGCCATAAATCAAAGTTTCTTAAATTCGGTGCCTCATACTCCTCCTAGTGATAACATTGCAAATTATTATAACACTGTGAAGGATTCCCTACATGCTAATCTTTCTTTTAAAACAGTTAATGAAGCTGAAATTGGTAAGTTGCTATTTTCTATAAAAACTAGTGCAGCTGGGGAGGATGGAATTCATATAAATTTTATCATAGCCTGTTGTCCTTTTATTCTGGAATTCATTTGTCATATTATAAATTTTTGCATTATTAATCCTGTATATCCTGCCGATTGGAAAATAGCACAAGTAGTACCACTTCCCAAAATCGATTTGCCTTTAAATTATAATGATTTAAGACCCATTAGTATTTTACCAGTACTGTCAAAAATCTTAGAATATATTATTAAATCGCAGCTTGTCGATCATTTAGAAACAAATAACATTTTACCAGATACCCAGTCTGGGTTTAGAAAAGGTCACAGTTGTACAACTGCTCTTTTAAATGTCACTGATAATATTTTAACTGCGACCGATGCTGGTAAATATACAGTGTTGGTGTTGCTGGATTATTCCAAGGCCTTTGATACTCTGGAACACAATGTATTATTAATTATATTAAAACACATTGGATTAGATGAAAAATCAGTATCCTTTTTTAAGAGTTATTTAAATGCTAGAAAACAAAAAGTGGTGCTGAATGGTCAGTCTTCTGATTTTTTAGATGTGTCACGGGGCGTACCACAAGGGTCAGTGTTAGGTCCTATTTTATATACAGTGTACACGTCATCGCTACCTAGATTCATACAAAGCTGTAATGTGCAAATGTATGCAGATGATACGCAGGTATTATATTCCTTTTTTCCAGATGAAATACAAAATAGCTGTGACATTGTAAATTCGGATTTAGAAATTATTTACAAGGTATCATTAGAACATTCTTTACATCTAAATCCAAATAAGTGTATTGCTATGTTTTTTGGTAGAGCTGTTGGCAGAGACAGATTATCTCAACATATTCATCTAGCAATTAATGGCACTCACTTACCGCTCAAAGGAGAAGCAAAAGATTTAGGTTTAATAATTGATACTACACTTAGATTTGAGAAACACATTTCACTTTCTATCAAAAGAGCTGTTTCTAGGTTAAAAATGTTGTACAGCTTCCGCCATATTTTAAATAGCGAAGTAAAAACTATGCTATGCGATACTCTTAGTTTGTCGATTTTTAATTATTGTGATTCTGTGTATGGACCCTGCTTATCTGCTGCTACTACACAGCGGATACAAAAAATTCAAAATTATTGCCTTAAATTCATCTATGGGATCAGAAGACACCATTCTGTAAGTCACAAGCTCTTGGTAACTAACTGGCTGAACATGAAACGAATTTTACGAATTTTACACTGTTGTACATTGTATCATAAAATCATAATTTCTAACAGTCCCTCTTATTTGTTTAGAAAGATTACATTTCGCACTGACGTGCACAATTTAAAGTTAAGACATAAGGGTATACTGACACCTCCAATTCATAAAACGGCACTTTTTGAAAGGTCTTTTACATTTAATATATATAAATTATATAACTCACTTTCCCCTCTACTGAAATCATGCACAGGTTTCACTTTTGCCAAACATTTTAAAAAACATCTTCTGATTCAGCCGTTTACATAAAAAAGTAGTAATTAATTTTTTTCCCCTTTTCTTCCAAATAATTCAGTTTTTATGGACAAAGGTATTTTTTTTTCTCATGTTAACCATTGTACAAATAATTCAAATATGTTTGATGTTGCCATCTATCTATTAGCAGGTTGAGTGTAAGACCAGCTGATCTGACATTTCTGTTTTTTCAGCTGAACTCCACCTTTTCAATAATTAAAATATTTTCATTCATATGTACACTAATTTGATATGTGAATAAAGATTATTATTATTATTATTATTATTATTATATATTATTTCAGCGATTGTAAGTCATAGAGAACACGGAAATATTAATTATTATATTTTTATTTATTTTTTAATGATGTGCGTAATTATTCTAAAAATTAAAAAAATATATAAAATATACTCTTTAGGGTTACCTGAAACCTCCCGTTGGATTTATCTCTCTAGCTCAATTAGTTTTCGAGATATATCTCTTTGAACGATAGTCATGCATGCGCTCATTTTTTTTCCATATCTCAAGGTCAAAGCGGAGTACGGCGTCAATACACATATAAATCGCATTCATACATCAAGTCGATATTAAAACATAAGTTTCGATACAGGTTGCCATTTGGGGGCCGACTCGTCATGCTTATCCGGCTAAACCCTTTGATTATGTTTTTACTGCATTATTTAAAAAAATATCTTTTTAAATGTAAGCAACTTTCGTTTTAGTGTCCAATATCCATCAGATCAGAATTTCCCGTGCCAGTAATATCTGGAGGAGTAGCGGTTGCTGCATCTTCCGGAGAAAATTTTACAGTCAGCGGGAATCAGTCCATTGATATGAACGTGCCAGCTGGAGAGAAAGGCCAGCTGGAGTACAAGTGGAAGTGTGAGGTCTCAGGAGGCGACGAATCTACTTTCTGTAACAAGGAATACTTTAGTAAGAATACTTCAGTAACGTTTCTAATTCACGGCTAATATAGATTAGTTCACAAGTTCAAAGCCGTGTTAATGCTTGATAAAGCTCGTAAAAATATGAGTGAGGGCTCATTGGGTTTGGAATAACGTCTAGAAAAATGTACTAAAATTTCAAACCCGCACATAAATAATTGCAAAAGTTATAAACAAATGAAGATTGAAAAAATAACGAGTTTTGTTTTTGCAAATAACTCGAAAACTATTAATATTTAAGAAAAATTCTTAAAGAGGAAGAAATTTCCAACAAAAAAGTCCCATCTATTATTAATAATTTTTATTTAATGTTGAAAATAGAGCTCCGCACGGCGAACAATAAAAGCCGTTACGATGCCCTGAAACCGGCCGTAATAAGTAAAAATATTTTTTTATATTAAATATTAATTTAAAAAAAATTATGGTATTATTTAGGCATTTAAATGAACAATATACCGTTGGAAAAAAATTGTTTCACCGAGTTTTCATAAAATGAGCCTATTGTTAATCAACAATTTTTTTTTCAGTTTGCGTTTATATTTCAAGTCGGATAATTAGGAAGTTTCCTATTTTAGAAATATCATGTACATTCAACCTCATTTAGTAGTCTTTCAGATAACTAGTCAAACAAAAAAAAAATTATCTCGATATCTGAAAAACTCACGAACTTATTTAGTCTAGGAAATAGCGACGACAAGTGGTTACCGTCTGCCAGTCGGTAATCGAAGAGACCATATAAATACAAAATTTTTTTCTCTTTGCAACTTTTTGGTACGGTGGGGGGATAGGGAGGGGGCATTTATTTTTGAATCGAATGATTATCGATTTCTGTCCGCATAGGTAGTTAGTATATGTACTTCACATATCCCAATTATGCTGGCAGACGAAAATTCCGAACGGCGCGCGCGCTAACCGGAAAAAGAAACTAAATTTTTTTTTTATTTTTCCGATTAGCGCGCGCGCCGTTCGGAATTTTCGTCTGCCAGCGTAACTGGGGTATGTGAAGTACATATACTAACTACCTATGCGGACAGACATCGATAATAATTCGATTTAAAAATAAATGCCCCCCCCCCTATCCCCCGCCATACCAAAAAGTTCCAGAGAGAAAAAAATTTTGTATTTATATGGTCTCTGGCAGACGGTAACCACTCGTCGTCGAATTTGCACGCTACATCCTATACTAATTCAATTTCTTATTTGAATACTTCGCCTCGGCTGAAGTCCACCGTGACGTCACAGTACACAACGCGCTGACTTGCCATGCCGGCGCGGCAACGCGCTGTATGTTCCCTTGTTAAGACTTTATGTTTTCATTAATGGTAAATCAAATTTGCATTATTTTCAACTTCAAAATGGCGTTTGAAAAAGTGTCACATTTTGAGGTTAGGTTTTTTCTAATAACTTTTAAACAAATGAAGATTTTGCAATATCGTTCCGATACCTTTGTTGCTGGAGTTTTTTCACACATTTTCAAAAAAAAAATGACTGTAGCCTTACTAGAAGCCGAGATGATTTTTTTTAAAATAAATTCGTAATTTGTTTATTTATAAACATTAACAGCTGAAACTTGACGAACAACTAGTTTAATAGTCTATCTTTGTAATAGAGCTGAGTTTGGGGGAAAAAATTCAATTTGCAACGATAACAATAATTAATTTTAAATCAGCGTCGGAACAGGAGTGAGAAGCATGAGTCATATCTGTAACACGTTCATAAAATGATCGAGACGAGTTCAAATCCGTCAACCAAAAATTTACCGTTTCTCCGATTTTGACTTTTTTTTAAATTTGGGGTTGCCTGATGAAATAATAATATCTGCCATGTCGATTTTTCCCTAATTAAACAATAATTTGTTATGAACAATTATTTTTTGTAAAAAAATTGTTTGCGAATTTATTAAAAAAAATCATCTCGGCTTCAAAAAAAATGACTCTGTAAGTCATTTTTTTTGAAACTGTGTGAAAAAACCCCAGCAACAAAGATATGAAAACGATATTGCAAAATCTTCATTTGTTTAAAAGATGTTAGCAAAAAACCTAACCTCAAAATGTGACACTTTTTCAAACGCCATTTTGAAGTTGAAAATAATGCAAATTTGATTTGCCATTAACGAAAACATAAAGTTTAAGTCTCTACAAAAAAAATGTTGTCCAGATCAACCCTCTACGCATTTTACGTTATTTATGTTTTTAATAAACAAATTGAATATCTCTTAAACTAATTAAAATTTTTTGATGAAATTTTAGGAATAACTTTGGGGTAATAAAAGATATATTTCTTCAAAGTTTCAAGCACTAAAGTGCTTTTGTTAAAGAATGAAAAATATTTGCAAATTGTTAAAATTTTCGCGGATTTTTGCAATTATTTAAACAAATTTTCAAGCGTTTCAAACGAAACATCTCTCAAATTAACCGTTTTTCAAAGTTTTAACAGTATCTACAAATTGAAAAACCTATCGTCAAAGGTCTTTGAGTTATCTTTAAAAAATTCGATTTTTTTGAATTTTTCAACAATACAATGTTCCGGCGGTCAAAAAGTGGACCAAATTCAGGGTCATGTTCGTAATCAATAAAACTATCGTTTAATCCACGTGGCATACTGAAACGAATTACAATAAATTTCAGTCTTTTTTTTACTAATTCTACTGGACTAAAAGTAGTACATGATATTAAGTGAACATCGTATATGCGGTCGATTTCAGTTAATTACTGATTAATTACGGTGATAAAATGGAGAAATTTTACCGAAAAAAATAAAGTCCCAAATGCCACCCCCTCTAATTCCTTCATTTTTGTCGGAATTCAAAAAATAAAAAAAGAGCTTTAGCAAATTTAATTCTATTTGATTTAGCAAGAGTGGTCTTTTGGCGTAGTAGCCAAGATTAAAAAGTTGTCAACTGTAGAAGCTCAAAATTTGCGTACTTGGCCAACATTTCAGTAGTTATCTCCGAAACGAAAAAAAAAAAAAAAAAAATCATACCAAAAGATTCGTAGTGGAAAATACTCATCTAGAAATCAGCGATAGCATCACAGTGGGTTGAATTTCACCATCATCATCCCTCACTTGGATTCACTACTTTAATCCACTGAGAATACCAGATAAGTGTCGCAAATAAAATTTCTATCTAATGTTTTTTTTATATATATCGTATTTTTATGTTTTAACACTTTTAGAGTTCTTTAAAGAATCAAATTGCAAAAGTTCTTTTTTGAAATTATTTCAATTTTCAACTTTATCTTTAATATTTTAATATTAATATGTTTTCAACGAACAATTGGTACATTTCAATTATTATTTAGGTGTAGATTATCTGCGTAACGTTTAATTGAAAACAAATATATGAAACGATCTGTAAAGACTTTGTGATCACAATTTCTACGAAACGTTTACATTTAAATAATTAATTATGACTTTTAAAACACTATATTGTCGGTTCATGTTTACGACAGTATTTTAAATAATATCTACGTGACATATTATCGTCCATTCGTTTTCCCTATTGTACATAAATTTGTTTAATTTTAAGGCCTCAGTTTAGTCGTTTTCTAACAAAAACACATCCAGTTTGATTGGTTTATAATAAAATCAATTTTATAATTACTTTGTCCACTTATTTCAGGTATTTTGATACAAACTATACAAAACATTTGGATAATACCTACTGAATTAAATAATTAACCTTTTTGTAAAAAAAGTTGAATATCTTTTAGAAATATTTGCAAGTATTAATCTAATCTTGATTTTTGCTAAATTGGATTATTAATTTACACTTTTTTATAGTCAACAATTTATACTTTCTTTATAATTTGATTAGTTTATCTTTCTTGTAATCAAACTCCACTCTTAGTGTAAATTTCGAATATAGAAAGATTGGCGCCCCGCCTCTCTAGGAAAATTATCATTATATAAGTCAAATTAACATTTCTTTAAGATAAATTATAAAAATATCTGTCATTTATTAATTACAATCTACCAAACACGTAAGACCATTTGGAAAGTGTTTTCTTACCCATGACTCGTCTGCCGAGTCTCGGAGCTGCTGGTATAGTAATTTGTTTCCTCTAAATAATATAAAGTTCAGTCTGAATCTCGAACAAATAATAAAAATTAATAATTTATTCAACAGCGAAGGAGTCATGTTATAATACCTAACCTCTACATTGAGACGATTTCGTGAAATATAGACTTATCTCCATACTAACGAACAAAATTCATTACAGGAAATAATTAAGAATAGTTGTGGATGTTAAATAATCCAAAATTAAGTTTTAAAATATCATAAAAACGGCAAAATATACTTTATAACAATACGTTTAATCGGCGAATTTCTCAATGACAACTGTTTGTTTTTCCTGAGGTCTCAGAATTTGTGACGTCGGCGCACGCGACCTATAGATATTAACGCGAAAAATCTGTCGCTACCTCCCTGGCTACCACCTTCGTGTGTCGCGCTTTACGCCGATTGGACAGGCTAGGCATGAAGATAAAGGTGATTGGCTCTGGACGTAGCGTGAGTTATAATAACTCACTCATTGTAACTCACGCTATTTGTTTATGGATACTATTAATTGTTCAAAAGCAATACATTAATTAGTATATAACCCAAAAAGAGTAGATAAAAATTATTAATAATAGAGATAGAGTTTCGGTAGTTGGGACTTTTTTATTGGAAATTTCTTCCTCTTTAAGAATCTTCCTTTGAAATTTCTTAAATATTAATGGTTTTCAAGTTATTTGCAAAAAACGAAACTCGTTATATTTTCAATCTTCATTTGTTTATAACTTTTGCAATTGTTTATGTGCGGGTTTGAAATTTTAGTACATTTTTCTAGACGTTATTCCGAATCCAATCCGAATCATATTTTTAACTTTTGAACTAGTCTAATAGCCTTAAATAATAAATATACAATGTGTACAATTTAATACAGGAACATTGTTATTAGTTGGGAACCGAGACATCTGTATCTTACACCTTGTATACCACTCGGGGACATAAAAAAGCTGAATATTGAAACTTATGTAAAATGACCTGCTGCGTTCGAATTTTAAGGTCGCGAATTAATTTGAGATTGCGAAATCAGTGAAAGTGAGAATTTTTGTTTTTTTTTTTCGAAAATCTGCGATTTCTTCGTATCATACGTTTAACTTGCCGTATCTTTTTTATTAGCAATTTTATTAATCTAAAATTATAAACAGGTAATGTTCAAATATTTCTGATCACATTTGAATGAACAAAGTTAAAACATATAAAATATTTAATTGTTCTATTATTAAGAGAAAAATGAAATAACGCAGCTTTATGCAGAAGTCATTCGACGCGATAGAGAGTAGACGTACGAAAACGCGCTCCGCAAGAAAACGATAAAAATAACGGTAAAGCTAACAGTAACGAAGTAAAAAATTAGCCAAATTACTCAGTGAAAAGTTCCGGATCAAACCATATAGTAATAATAATAATAATAATAATAATAATAATAATAATAATAATAATAATTGGTTGTCCTTAATACGTGTCACACTGTGCGCAAATTTTTGAGCCTACAATAGTTCGTTTTCATCTTGCCTCGGCCGATGAATACCGATAATACCGCACTAAGCGAGAAACAACAAAACATAATAATAATAATAATGTTTATTGATAATAATAAAATATAACGATAATAAAGGTATACAAAGAAGTGTAAGCCCATTTAGGTCCACATAAGGGCCTGTCTATGGGCTAATGATTCCATCACAACACTGTGGCTGGATGGAATGATGACTTAGTATAAACAATATTAAAGTATAAACAATATAATCAATATAAATAATATAGACAGCAATATAAAAAAACAGTTTAAACAATTGGGTGATAATACACCAAATAAATACTTTACTTAACCAAATAACCAAAATAAATTACACACACGTACAAACAGAAATATGCACAACATAAGCGTACAAACGAACATAAACTGTGATTTCATTTTTTAAAGGGCCAATACACATTCTTCTTTTTTTTTTTCTTCTCTTTTAAGGATCCATAATATTATGCACCGTATTTCGGTCGGATAGAGTAAGCCAGCGTTTCAAGTGTTTCATATAGAGATGTCTTATATTCATTAGTTTAAGGAATTCGGGTAAAATATTATGCAATCTAGGTCCAATATAAGAAAAACATAGTGAAATACTAATTAAAACTAATATTAAACAGACTATTAATAATATAGTGTACGAAAAATAGCATAGTGAGTGAGTGTAAATGAACTTTCAGTTCGGTTCCAATCTTATCCTCAAACATGTGGCCCACAACTGTGCAATAAAAGAGGGACAAGGGCCAAGTACAGAAAAAACAATAAAACAGCAAACCGGCCGCCGATGATTTATGGTACTGTACAGTAGGTATACGGACACAAACAGTTGGAAGGGAGAAATTTAAATAAACTGCTTCTAAAACAGATCTGATAGAAATGTGCGTAAACAATGAATTATATAAAAAACTATTAAGCGACATCGAAAAGCTAAATAATGAAAATACGGAAATTCTAAGATCCGATATAAAATCAGAAGTCTCTAAAATAAATCAATTATTAATAAAAGAGACACAAAAGACCACCGAGCTAGAAATAAAATACGAAAAACTACAAAAAACTACGACTACATGTCAAAAAGATAATGGCTATACTATGTTGCATTGTCACCGGACTTATACACGTGTACCAAATTTCAAAGCTAGCTAGCTTAATTACAATTATCAAGAAAAACAACATAATAATATTTGGACTAGAAACAATAGAAAGCAAGAATCTTTTAAACTACGTGATTGAAAAACTAAATACTAACTTAGAAATAAACTTGATATCAAGTGATATAAACAACTTATATTACATCGGAAAGCAAGAACAAAACAAACCGATCATAGTACAGCTCGTCAGCTACATAAAAAAATTAGAAATTTTGAGATGTTGCAAAAAATTGAAGGAAGAAGGAAAAGATAAAATAAATATTGCAGAGGATCTAACACAGGAGGAAAGAGAGAGAAATAAAATTTTAAGGCGACACCAGAAAGAAGCGAAAGCTCGAAATCTAGAAACCTACATCAAAGGAGATAAGCTTTTCATCCACGGAAAAGCCCACACCACCGACCAACTAATTAAACTGGAAAAGGAGGCAAACAATAGTCAAGAAGGAAATGAAAGTTCAGAAGATGAAGTCAAAATAGGAAAAAACTACGAAAACACAGGGGGCTCAAGTTCCATGTCTTATATCCAAACTCCAAAAATTGACATAACAGAAGAAAATAAAAAACAAAACGCAAGGGAGCAAGTTAAGAAGAAAGAAGATACTGCAAGAAAAAACACAACACGTCTTAGAAATCAGATAAAGTAGGCTTAAATGAATTTTACATTTATATGAATTAGGTATACATTAATATTAAGATAAATATTTAGTTTAAGCAAGGGTTACAATATGCACATTTAAATTGACTAAATGATAATAAATTAAAAACTAAGGAAAACACATGGACAATTTTATAAGAGATTATCCAAATGAACAAATTCATACACACATAGTTAATAATATTACCAAATATAATAAATTAAGAAATCAAGTTTTAAAAATCCTTCACCTCAACATAAGAAGTCTTGCCAAAAATGCAGAAGAACTAACAATATACCTTAAGCAATTCTCAGAAAAATTTGATGTACTAGTTCTAACTGAAACATTCACAATTGACGATTTGCACGAAAGAAAGTTCAGTAAAAAGTGTCATGGCGCACAGTATAATGGTATCACTGTAATTCACTGCACATGTTGACCAACTCGTCTAATTTCCAAACTTTGCAACAATTAAATACCTATAATATAATAATCATAACATCGTTTTCATTATCTTTAATGTTAAACCTGCTTTTATTAGGTTGTTTCGTAGTCTACAATATTTAAAAAACGTCGAATTATGCAATTTGTCAAACACTGTTTCCAACTCTCAGTTTACTAGAAGAGTTGGCAGCAGTGACTGACAAATTGCATAATATGACATTTTTTAAATATTGTAGACTACGAAACAACCTAATAAAGATGATTTATATTCAGTGGAAGTAGGTTTAACATTAAAGATAATGAAAACAATGTTATGATTATCATATTATAGGTATTTAATTGTTGCAAAGTTTGGAAATTAGACGGGTTGGTCAACATGTGCAGTGAATTACAGTGATACCATTATACTGTGCGCCATGACACTTTTTACCAAACTTTCTTTCATGCAAATCGTCAATTTATGATGTAGACTTATTTAAAGTAAAAGGCCATGATCTGTTGTATAATTATGGTGATGTAAATAAGAACGACGGTGTGATTATCTATATAAAATCATGTTTAACGTACTCATCAAACAATACAAAAATTGGAGAAACAAGTATACTTGAATTGAATATTTCACTACAAAACAAAAAAATTAAATTAACTGCTATTTATCGATCGCCAGCCACATGTCCTTATACATTCAATTCAAATTTAATAAAACATTTAAATGAAAACAAAGACCACTACGATATAAATGTAATAGTAGGAGACATGAATATAAATATTATGTCAAATAATGATTATGCACAAGAGTATCTCAATATTCTAAATTCAAACGGGTTCAATTCGTATTTAAATGAACAAACTTACATAGATCATTATTTCGTTAAGAACAAAGCAAACCATAATATTAAACCAATAATATTTTCTCATTATATAACTGACCACTTTCCAATTATACTTTTATTAGAATTAGGAAAACAAAATCCAACTGTAAATCGAATCCAGCATAAACAATATACAAATTACCCAAACTTAAAAAATGATTTAAGAAAAGAAACTTGGCACGAAATTTACAATACTGATAACATCGATGCAGCAACAGAGCTATTTATTAATAAAATAAAATATTATATTTCTCGTAATACAAGAACTGTTAAACTAAAAAATAAAGAAAAACCGAAAACAGATTGGATAACTCCGGGGTTAATTAAATCAATTAACACAAAAACTAAAATGCATAAAAAAGTTTAAAAAATCCAAATGACGCAAATTTGCTAACAGAGTATAAAAGGTATAAAAACAAACTGACACAACTGATAAGAACTGCTAGAATAAAACACAAAAGACTGCAAATAGTAAAAATCTATGTAATGCAGTGAATAAACTATGCAATAAAAATAAAAACTCTGAAAAGATAATAAATAAAATAAAAACAGAAAATGGTAATCAAACAACAAATGCAAAAGAGATTGTAAGCACATTTGTAAACTATTAAACAGAGCTAGGAAAAAAATATGCAAAAAACATAAAAATACCAAAAAATTTTAAAGAAAACTATAACGCAGTAGAAAATTCAATATATTTATATCACACAAATCTGACAGAAGTTAAAGACGTAATAAATAGTTTAAAAACAAAAAAATCCCCTGGATTAGACAATATACGCGCAGAAACGCTAAAAGAAATTCAAGAAGAAATTGTAGAACCACTAGTATTAACCGAAGTTTCGACATAGGACAATTCCCAAAAATCTTAAAAATAGGTGTAATAAAACCTCTCCATAAAGGCAGCGATATAACCGAACCTATTAATTATAGACCAATATCAATAATTTCCAATGTCACCAAAATTTTTGAAAAATCCTGAAAAATAGACTAACGTCATTTTTTAATAAATTTAATATTATATCGGAGAGACAGTTTGGTTTTCAGAAAGGTAAATCCACCGAAGATGCCATAGCATGCCTAACAAGTTATGTTTATGATGCCTTAGATGAAAAATCACCATGTTTATGTATATTTGTGGATCTTGCAAAAGCATTTGATACGGTATCACACACCAATCTCTTAAAAGAAACTAGAACATTGCAGTTTGAGAGGAAATGCATTTAATTTGATAAAAAGTTATTTGTCTGAAAGAACACAATATGTAAAAATAAATGAAACCATCAGTGACGCAAAAATTGTCAGCTACGGTGTTCCACTGGGAACAGTTCTAGAACCGCCTCTGTTCGCCGTACACATAAACAACCTACTTTCGATGCGAACTGTCACAACTAATATATTGAGATTTGCTGACGATACGGCAATACTTTTTAAAGCCAATTCATGGGAAAATCTAAAACAAACTGCAGAAAAAGAATTTACCATTTGCCTCATACATAAATAATCTACCTAATTTTGGACCATTAAATATTGAAAACCAGCTAAACATTCTAGAAGCAAATTCAGTAAAATATCTGGGTATTATCATTGACAAACATTTTAGATGGGACCTGCAAGTAAAACATGTTACACAAAAAATTCGAGGACTATTATACCGATTTAAGTACCTAGAAACATACCTAGATATAAAACATCTAAAAACGCTCTATTATTCCTTAGTAGAATCACACTTAACATATGGTATTATCGACTGGGGAGGTGTCTGCGATTCTTACTTGAAAAACGTAAGCAATCTACAAAAATGGGTAATTTATAATATTTATTTATTATTTATTATTAAATATATATTATTAAATTATTAATATTTATTTATTAATTTATAATAATATTTAAGGATAATTTTTAATAAGAATCGTAGTTATCCCTCGGACGAGTTATACAAAGCTAGTGAAATATTCGATTTGGGGCAATTATTTTCCCTAAAAATTCTATTATTCAACTTTAAAAATAAAAAAATATACAAACCTATTCAGCACAAATACACAACAAGAAACAAAGAAAACCGATATCAAAATTCAAAAGCAACAAAAACTATCGGACAGAAATGTTATACATATCTGGGATCAAGATTATACAACAGATTACCTAAGCAAACAAAAAATACAAATAAATTGCACATATTTTTAAAAAATGTTGAAAAGTGGTTCAGAGAAAATTCTAGGTCTCAAATACACAACCTTATTAATCAAAATGTAATGTAAATTAAACAATCACATTTTATATTCAAATAAAATAATACTCTCTGATTATGACAGAAAACCCAAACTAAGCAAAGAATTTACCACTTAGCTTAGCTTAGTACGACGTACTACACACACGGTAGTCCAATTAAATAAGTCGGCAAATCAAAATTTTGAGGTAAATACTTGAATTTTTGATATAACTTACTTTGATGTATTAGAACACGATTAATGAAAAAAATTTTTTTCTGAACCCCCGGGAAGGGGTGAAAAAAAATAAAATAAAGTGTTTTTTCAAAATTACTCAAAATGTGTAAAAGCTAGTAAAAAAAGTTTCGAACAAAAATTGTAAAGCATGAAATTTTATATAAAAATGATCTTTAGACTTTTTTTGGTATTACTAAAATTTACGGAGTTAGGCTGGTTAGAAATTAAGGGATGATATGTACAACTTTAAAAAATCATAGCGTGCTGAAAAGTTAATGAATTTGAATTTTTTTTTTCTATTTACTCAGAAAAATATAAACATTCGTTTCAGAGAAATGGATTTTTTTAAAAATTTTTAATAAAAACGTTATAAAAATTTTAATTTTTTTATTTCCAATTAAAACCACTTTGAACGGTGAAACGAATTTTTTTTATACCATTCTCTTCATTATTTAATATACTGAATATATGCTTTTGAAATTTTTTTTTACCCTTCATTTTCAAGAAGGTATGAATTTATTTAGTTGCTTAGTTTTTTCCCAAATGTAAGACACTGCTCTTGTGACGTCATGATAACTGAAAAGAAATGAAGAATGCATACGACAAAGATAAAATTGTTTCGTAGCTGCTGCGTTGCCTACAAGACGCGCATGCGTCACATCTGTAGGGCATCTGCACGTGACGTCACAGCTAACCTCAAAAATATGTGTTTCTTAAGATTTAAGAGTATTACGCACCTATTATTAAAATTTCTGCCTGGTTCTCTTATTTTCAACTAAAATCTAGTTCAGTGTAATGTTTATGAAGTTCTAAACACCTTGTCCTAATAAAATATGCCTCTTTTTGTAGGTTGGAAATCTAACCTGTAATTAGCAGTCTATTTCTATTAATCAAGAATATTGAAAAATTATTTACGTGAATTTTTAAATATTTGCTTGGAGCCAGTACCGGCTCCAAGCTAAAAATGCGTAGACAAACATTAAAAATTAGAATAAACTTGAAAAACTTAAAATTTAAGGTTATGTTAGGTACATGATGCAGATGCAGACTAGTTTACAAGTTCAAGGCCGTGTTAATGCTTGATAAAGCTCGTAAAAATATTAGTGAGAGCTCATTGAATTCGGAATGATGTCTAGAAAAAGTGTAAAAGTTTCACACCCGCACATAAACAATTGCAAAAGTTATAAACAAATGAAGATTGAAAATATAACGAGTTTCGTCTTTTGCAAATAACTCAAAAACTATTAATATTTAAGAAAATTGAAAGAACGATTCTTAAAGAGGAATGAATTTCTAATGAAAAAGCCGAACTCCCGAAACTCTATCTCTCAGCGCCCTGCACGGCGAACACTAAGCCGTTACGATGCTCTGAAATCGGCCGTAATAAGTAAAAATATTTTTTTATGTTATTAAATATTAATTTAAAATTTTTAAAAATTATGGTATTATTTACACACTTAACGGAAAAATATCCCGTTGAAAAAAAATTGTTTCACCGATTTTTCATAAAATGAGCCTATTGTTAATTAACAAATTTTTTTAGAGTTTACGTTTATATTTCAAGTCGGATAATTGTTAAACAAAAGCCACTAAAATTATTTCGCTTCATGGAGACCTTATACAAATTTTTTTGCCATTTTATTATAAAATATTGTGATTAAAAATTAAAAAAATGTCTTAAATTTTTTTTTAATTGTTTATAATAATGTTTTTCTTTTTTTCATTATTTAGCCGGTACTTGCTCTAAGCAAAAATTTAAAAATTCGCGTAAATAATTTTTCAATATTGTTGATTAATAGAAATAGACTGCTAATTACAGGTTAGATTTCCAACCTACAAAAAGAGTCCTATTTTATTGGGACAAAGTATTTAGAACTTCATAAACATTACACTGAACTAGATTATAGTTGAAAATACGGGGAACCAGGCAGAAATTTTAATAATAGTTGCGTAATACTCTTAAATCTTAAGAAACACATATTTTTGAGGTTAGTTGTGATGTCACTCGCGGATGCCCTTACTGCCGTCATAAGGTGAAAAGTCGCATCTAGATATTTGTCATAAATGAGATTCTAATAATATATGAGCACCCAAGAGTTCTGCAGTTAAAAAAATTATAAAAAATTATAAAGTACAAAAACATAAGTGGATAAAAAGCAGCTACATGATTTTCTTAATTAATATTTACTAGTTGGGAAAAAAACAAACGCCTTTGTTACTTTCCTCGCCAACCGACAATTTACAGATGGGCTATTCTCCTTATGACTTATGACGGCAGTATAGATGTGACGTATACTCATCTTGTAGGCAACGCAGCAGCTACGAAACCATTTTATTTTTGTCGTACGCATTCTTTATTTCTTTTCAGTTATCGTGACGTCACAAGAGCAGTGTCCTACGTTTGGAAAAAAGTTAAACAGGTAAATAAATTCATACCTGCTCAAAAATGATGGGTAAAAAAAAATTTCAAAAGCAAATATTCAATATATTAAATAATGAAAAGAATGGTATATAAAAAAAATCGTTTCACCTTTCAAAGTGGTTTTAATTGAAAATAAAAAAAACAAAATTTTTATAACTTTTTTATTAACAATTTAAAAAAAAATCCATTTCTCTGAAACGAATGTTTATATTTTTCTGAGTAAATAGAAAAAAAATTTTTTCAAATTCATCACTTGTCAGCACGCTATGATTTTTTAAAGTTGTACATATCATCCCTTAATTTCTAACCAGCCTAACTCCGTTAATTTTAGTAATACCAAAAAAAGTCTAGAGATCATTTTTATATAAAATTTCATGCTTTACAATTTTTGTTTGAAACTTTTTTTACTAGCTTTTACACATTTTGAGTAATTTTGAAAAAACACTTTATTTTATTTTTTTTCACCCCTTCTCGGGGGTTCAGAAAAAAATTTCTTTCATTAATCGTGTTCTAATACATCAAAAATTCAAGTACTTACCTCAAAATTTTGATTTGCCGACTTATTTAATTGAACTAACGGAAATAGTATGGCACCAATTTTTCTGCAGTTCTTTTTTATGAAAACTGGCCGTACACATAAAAAATATCCGGAAAGCTATAATTTCAAAAAATTGAACGCTCCCGCTAGAGAAGTGTGACAGTTGCGTTTTCTTCATTTTGACGGACAATGTGACGAAGTAATTATAGACTGTAACACGACATCAAAAAATTGAGACTCTTTCGTTGTGTCAGTAACCCTGTTAAAAACCTGCAGGAGAGGGGGACGAACAAGTATTTAGAATACATATATGGTCGGGGTCCCGGCGTTTTCCGGAAAACGCAGTTTGAAATTTCATGTGGTCCCACCCAAGGTCGTTTTGTCAGTAATTGTCGAAATATGTTTTTTCATGAACCAAAGATTGCAAAGACACTTTTTACTGAGATTTTTGCCCCGGCGTTTTTGACTTCCGATCACATGGAAATTAAAAAAAAAAACGCCTTTATGACGTACCGAAGGCCGTTTTTATCCTAACAAGGTGCAAATAGTTCAACGTGTCCTATATAAATACGAAATAATAGTTACTGGCGTTTTTATGGCAGCAAAAATACGTTCGTTAATCCCATAAAAAATGACGCTTTTCTTCAAAATGGCATATTCTTAAACCAAATGGTATTTTAAGGTTTTTTTACTCTAGCATTGTTTGGAAGACTCTTAAAACACACGTATGAGAGCTTACTGACATTTTGAACCAGTGAATTTACCCCCTTCATCCCTTAAATTCACCTCTGTATTTAACTCATGCTTTTACCTTTTACGTAGAATTAATACTGAGTAATATTTTGGGGTGCTATGAACCACTGAGAACTGAATTTTATTGAAATATTACGTAAAAGCATGAGTTGAATATAGGGGTGAAGGGCGTAAATCCACTGGTTTAAAATGTCAGTAAGCTCTCCCATACGTGTATTTTGAGAGTCTCCTACACAATTCTAGGGTTAAAAAAACCTTATGTAGGGCACGTTGAAGTATTTGCACCTTGTTAGAATAATAACGACCATACGTTTATAGCGGCAAAAGCCGTTTTTTCAAAATTTCCGGAAATGACCCGAAGTTAAAAACGCCGCGGCAAAAATTTAAGTAAAAAATATTTTTGCAATTTTTGGTTCGTTAAAAGACATATTTTGGCCTTACTGACAAAACGACCTTGAGTTAGGACCACACGAAATTCGTTTGCCTGAAAACGCTGCGACTCCGACCATACATGTGTTTAAAATATTTGTTCGTCCTCCTTTCCCGCAACTTCTAACAGGGTTACTGACACAACGAGAGAGTCTCCATTTTTTGACGCCGCGTTACGGTCTATTAGTGTTCAAAGCGATAGATCATACCCATTAAATCTGTCATCAGCTTCCGCTTCTGTTTTAGATAGCTCGATTACTGTACCAGAGGATCAAATAAAGCCGGAATCAATATACACGTTTACGTTGACTGTGACTGCAGACAACAAACAGCGAAGTACGATTCAAGAAGTACATTTTGTCTCTAGGGAAATACCTAGCCTGGCTGTGAAGTATGTTAGTAGCCACAAAATAGGCAACATGCCCTTAAATAATTTTTTTTTCAGGTGTTTAAAGAACTGCCCTCCGGCTGTCGCGAAAACTAACCCCGGATTACTGTTATTACTGAAGGTCGTATGTATATCTAATTGCTTTGGTCTGAAATCGCCGTATACATGGCGTATAGATTTTATGAATGTTGAGCCTAACGATGAATCTATCAGCGACGATTCCTTACCACATGGCAGTAATAAAGAGCTATTTTCTGTTAAGAAAGGTACATTAAAAGGAAACAGAACATATAATGTGGGTGTCATAATATATGGACCAAAAGAGAGTGGTGGTAGGTCAAATAAAATATATTTAATCCATTACATCCTTACCAGTAGCGGACTGACCATGGTGGCGTGGTGGCAATCACCACAACCATCAACAAATTTCAGTCAGCCACTGATCCTTGCATATGCGCAAGACAATATTTCCATTGTTGAGGATTTTGATCCTCCACTAGGATCTGGCGCCCAAGCGCTTTTGAATTTTTGCGGACTCAAAATTTAACTTCGAAATCATATTTTATTACTCTTGGCATTAGCGAGGCTGTCTATTACCCTTATTCACGCCCTTGCCCCCTATAAAACTGTCTAGCCGAGGCTTAGTTTATTTTGAGGTTGACCTTTTTTTTTGCTTATTTAACAACTCAGGTCACTCCAAGTAGATTCGTTTTTTGATGCGAAGTAACCTTTATTATGAGTGTCATATGTGTACTATAGTTGTTATATTTTATAGTCAGGTAGCATTTCCTTTTGAGATTTATTTTTTTATTCTAGTACTTTTTATAAAAAGGTGAAGGGGCCGTGTTACCGTATTGATTTTTATAACTGCACATAAGTCATTGAATCTTACCGCCTGAGATTATGCTCGTGTGTGCAAGTCTCTCACCCCAGAGATTGTAAAGTGACGTACAAAATTTTTTATTTTCTGTCTGTGAACATCAATATTCATAGACCCAAAACATTTCTCTGAATTTACTAAGCCTGATTTTTTTGCCAGTTGATTACAGTAGTTGTGTACACTAACATACTGTGGTCAGTCTAGCGAAATCGAGAACAGGTGTTTCAGGTACGCCATCAAAGGTGTCATAATTACGGAGGTAATAAAATGAATTTACTAAGGCTGAAAATCGTTATACATATTAGATATTGAATATAAATAACAGGAACAATAACAGTAATATAAATAACAGTAATGTCAGTCAAAGGTATTAAATAATATATTAATCATAAATAAAATGGTTAGTCAACCATTTTGTGGGACAACGCCCGTCAGTAGGTGAAATAAAAAAAAAATTAATAAAATAATTAAAGTCCTAATTACATTGACATGATAGTAAAATAATTTGATCTCCGTCAACTTTGATTAAACGTCTTTTAAGAATTCATATATACTGTAGAAGGCTTCCTTTATCAAAAATTCTTTCAGCAGCTGCTTATATCTCACCTCCGATAAGACTTTTACCCAGCCGGGAATTTCATTATAAAATTTAAGGCCGTAACAATGGGCCCTTCCCGCATGACTGAATTTTACTATTTATTTCACCACGACCAAACCATATAATAAACTGTAATATAATTTTATATTAATTTAGTTTCTTGCAATTTTTCATGTTCTACCAAATATTTACTTTACAAAATCAGTTTTATTTCACTTAATTTGAAACATGAGTTCTAAGGCGCGAGCTTCCAACGTCAGTCTGATTAGACCAATAAAAAGTCGTATTTTTAAAGGGAGTTGTCTATTGCCAGGTGTATGTCTTTTTATGTGAACATCGTATTTCCGATATCAACTGTCTACTTTGAATAGTACATTTTTTTTCATTACAACGTACTCTTCGTTAACCTGATAAATAAAAGCAAAAATTCTCTCAACTTTTCACTGTCTGAGTCTAAAATCCATATAATATCATGTTTATATTCTCTATTTTTGATCGTTTTGGTTCACATATGGTATAATATCAGTATCATCTGGCAACGCTGTACTGAAATGCTCAAATCATATTCAATAACCTCACTTTCTATTGTTTATGTTTGATACGATATTTACGTAATTTTATTTTATAATTAGAAAATGCCGCTTACAAGGATTTGTTTTGTACCAGTGTGTCCAATCACTAGTGAAAATACTACCAAGTTATTTTTGCGCGTCCCAACAAATTTTAAAATTCGAAAATTGTGGTGGAAAGTTGCAAAAGTTCCTGGTGTTGTTTATAATGCTCCTGGATTTTTCTGTTGTGAAGATCATTTTAACGTATGTGTATATTGTTTCTAACTTCTTTTTAGTGGGCTTGATTTTATACTTTATTTGTCTCTTTAGATTGAAATCACACCATTTACGTTTACGCAATGTCAATCGGGATTATAAACGGCCGTTCTCAATTAAACGTTAGCACTTTACTTTACGAGATTCTATTGGTGGTTCCTCATACATGTACTTCAGCACCAATAGAATTGCAAGATATGGAAAACAGAACGCAAGTGAGATTGTTTGGGAACTTGGTTTGGGAATGCACCTTTATAGCTAATTCTGGCAGCGGTTTAAGATCATATTTGATTGGTGTGGTTATGATGACGTCACATTGCCGCCCGAATGCTATCGTTCAAATCTGCTGTTGATTTAGGTAATATTTGAATATTTTGTGTAGTATTTAATGCGTTCAGAAAAAAAATTAAAATTCATTTTTAGTAATATTTTGATAGAATCTTTCCAATAACACAATAAAAAATAATATCGGGAAAGGCCCATTAAAACCACAGTCAATATATTTTAATCTATTAAAATCAATTGCAATATTATCTAGAGTCCTTGTATGTATTTATGAATTCCCTCTTGTTTTTTATTATAAGAGTATATGTATTTATAGATACATACTAAGCAATGAAATATGTAAAATGAAGGGAATGTTAGAATTTGCAGTTCAATAAATTTTTGCCCACGTCATCTCTATATCCCAAGTTTGTGATTATTCTAACCGTTTTTTTATATTTTATATTTTACAAATATTTTGTTGATTTATCTTGTTGTAATAGTTGTAATAGTGTTGCAATAGTCTTTTTATAATAATAATACTTATATGTTAAATATAATATTTTAAGTGCATACATTTTTCTTCCTTCTTTCATAATGGTCTATTCAATGTAATTAGGACAAATTTAATTATTTACAAAATGTATATTAACATTGCTGTCAATTACACTTTAAAATAAAGTTAGTTAATAGTTCGTTAAGTAATAATAAGAAAAAGAGCGAGCTGCCGCCTGCCACACCGATCGCGCGCGCGAATTTTTTTTTATTTCGCTGACTGACGGGCGTTGTCCCACAAAATGGTTGACTGATCATTTTATTTATGATTAACATCATTTAATACTTTACAAAGATTTTGAAGTTTAGTAAATGAATTGCACGTTATTTATTTTTTGTACATACATTGGGGCTGACTGACCACCTCCGTCCCCACATTCAACTGACTGACTGACATGACTGTTATTTATATTCAATATCTAATTTGCATAACGATTTTTAGCCTTAGCAAATTCATTTTATTACCCCCGAAATTATGACATCTTTGACCGGAGACACCTGTGCTCGATTTCGCTTGACTGACCGCGGTATGTTAGTGTACACAACTACTGTAATCAACTGGTCAAAAACCAGGCTTAGTAAATTCAAAGAATTGTTTTGGGTCTGGCTCTTAGACTATCATAGGTCGTCTTACTCATCGAGAGCGCATTTGTATATCAAGAATGACATAGCATTTCCCCCCTTGAAATATTAAAATTTTGTTCTAAAAAAAATTTGATGTTTTAATCAATCATTCACATATTAAATCGTTTATAAAACTTGCATTGAATTAAGTTCGTATGGGTACATCATTTCAATGTGAAATTTGCCTCTAATGTTCTTATTATGAATGTTTCTCAACTCGCAGGTATTATCATTCAGTATTTTATTAATGATGAAAGAACCTTCGTAAAGTAACTTACCACATATTTTTCTTTTTAAATCTGAGACCTTCAAGCGTTTTACTACAACCTGATGTCCCTTGTTAAGTCTTGTCTTTTTATTGTTTTTTATTTGCCCGAGACAGATATCTTTTCATATTTTTTCTTGACGTGTTCTTACTAAGTGATATTTTGTGAATCTAAATTATTATTATCAACCCAAGGTCTTTCCGGTGGCTGTCCAAACATCGTTACTGTAGGCGAAATCAATGCCACTCTATTAGGTACATTATTAATATAGTTTTCCACATTTTTGACGGCAGAGGGCCATTTAGTGTGGTCATATTGTACAATTAACCTCAAGAACTTAATGACTTCTTGAACATATCGTTCTGCTGGGTTTGCACAAGGATTTCTTGTCGTAGTGAAGATAAGATGTATATTTTGTCTTTCCATGTAATTAATGAATCGCTCGTTGTTAAAATAGGTAGGCATTTTCTACTAATATTTTGTTTCACGAGGCAAATTTCTTAATAATATACTAGCGTTATCAGCCTTATCATATTCGAGTCAATGGTATATGGAAAGAATGAATGGTTTCTTTGAATTATATCTGCCCATCCAAAATACCCAAAATAATAAACTATAATAAACTAACCCTGGATTACTGTTATTACTGAAAGTCGTATGTATATCTGATTGCTTTGCTCTGAAATCGCCGTATTCATGGATTATAGATTTTCTGAATATTCAGCCTAACGATGAATCTATCAGCGTCGACTCCTTACCACATGGCAGTATTATTACTGCTATTTTCTGTTAAAAAATGTACATTAAAAGGAAACAGAACATATAAAGTAGATGTCATAAAATATGGACCAGACGAGAGTGGTGGTAGGTCAAATAAAATATATTTAATCCATTACATCCTTTCCAGTAGCGGACTGACCATGGTGGCGTGGTGGCAATCACCACAACCATCAACAAATTTCAGTCCGCCACTGATCCTTGCATATGCGCAAGACAATATTTCCATTGTTGAAAATTTTTGTTTCCTTTGATCATTTACTACATATAACACAACATTATCTCGAAACAAATTAAAAAAAATAAGATATTTGAGTAGCTACATTTATTGTGAAATATACTATATTTATTCCAAACTGAGAAAAAGGCTTAAAATTATGAAACACTTCTCTTGTCCAAGCCATTCATTTTTTAAATTCAACGGATTCTTTTACTTAAATTAAAAATGAAGAATTATTATTTCATTAAATATAACGCAATATTGAAAAATACTATTTTGAATAATTGAAAGATTCGACTTTTACTTGGTGAAAATTCATGTCAACATTATAGTTTATTAATTTGGGTATTTTGGATGGGCAGATATAATTCAAAAAAATCACTCGTTCTTGCCATACACTATTGACTCGAATATGATAAGGCTGATAACGCTAGTATATAAGAAATTTGCCTTACGAAACAAAATATTAGTAGAAAATGCCTACGTATTTTAACAATGAGCGATTCATTAATTACGTGGAAAGACAAAATATACATCTTATCTTCACTACGACAAGACATCCTTGTGCAAATCCAGCAGAACGATATGTTCAAGAAGTCATTAAGTTCTTGAGGTTAATTGTACAACATGACCACACTAAAGGGCCCTCTGCTGTCTACAATGTGGAAAACTATATCAATAATTTACCTAATACCGTGGCATTGATTTCGCCTACAGTAACGATGTTTCGACAGCTACCGGAAAGACCTTGGGTTAATAATAATAGTTTAGATTCACAAAATATCCATTACTTAGTAAGAACACGTCAAGAAAAAAACATGAAAAGGTATCTGTCTCGGGCAAATAAAAATATAATAAAAAGACAAGACTTAACGAGGGAGATCAGGTCGTAGTAAAACGCTAAAAAGAAAAATATGTGGTAAGTTACTCTTACTTTACGAAGGTCCTTTCATCATTAATAAAGTACTGCATGATAATACCTGCGAGTTGAGAAACTAAAATTATTTCGCTTCTTGGAGGCCTTACGTCAAGTATACTTTATGGGATTATGACATTGCGAAGTTTTAAATTGTTATAGTCTATTAGTTATTAATTATTTAACCTAACAAAAAACTAAAAAATGAAAAAGAAAGGTTGAAAATTTTTTTTTATCAATTTTAATTATTATTATTACTATTTTTATCTTCAAAACTACTATAAGATTACATAAACTTTAAATTTGTAGTGCTATTTATTTAAACAAATTTTATAAGCAAATAGGTAAATTACGTATTCTTGAAAAAAAATTATTATTATAAAATATTGTGATTAAAAAAAAATCTTAAGAAATTTTTTTTAGTTTATAATCATTTTTTTCCTTTTTTCATTATTTAAAAAAATTCTTAAGAAAAAATTTTATTAAAATCTATTATTTGCAATTCTCTACAAGATGGAAAAAATAAAAAAAATTTTTGTTGTTAATTTATTTGTTTATTTAATAAACAATTTGTTATTAACAATCACCGAATGTGTTCATATTCTTTTTAGATAGAAAAAAATAACAAAAATAACCATATACATAAACATGTCAAAAGAAAGATTAAATTTAAAATTCTATAAAAAATATTAAAAAAATTTTTTGACATGTTTATGCATACGATTGGTTTTGTTAATTTTTTCTATCTAAAAAAAATATTAACACATTCGGCGATTGTTAATAACAAATTGTTTATTAAATAAACAAATAAATTAACAACAAAATTTTAATTTTTTTCATCTCGTAGAGAATTGCAAATAAAATTTTTTCTTAATAATTTTTTTAAATAATGAAAATAGGAAAAATAATTATTACAAACTAAAAAAAATGTTCCTAAGAATTTTTTTTTAATCATAATATTCTATAACAAATATAAATTTTTTTTTCAAAAATACGTGATTTACCTATTTGTTTATAAAATTTGTTAAAACCACCACAAATTAACCACCACTTAAAAGCACCACAAATTTAAAGTTTATGTAATCTTATAGTATTTTTGAAGATAAAAACAGTAATAATAATTTAATTTCATTTTTCAGTTTTTTGTTATGTTAAATAATTAATAACTAATAGACTATAACAATTAAAAACATCGCAATATCATAATCCCATAAAATATAGTTGACATAAGGTCCCCACGAAGCAAAATAATTTTATTGGCTTTTGTTTAACAATTATTCGACTTGAAATATAAACGCAAATTCAAAAAAAAAAATGTTCATTAACAATAGGCCCGTTTTATGAAAAATTGGTGAAACAATTTTTTCCAACGGTATATTGTTTCTTTAAATGTCTAAATAATACCATAATTTTTAAAAAATTTTAAATTAATATTTAATAACAAAAAAATATGTTCACTTATTACGGTCGGTTTCAGACCATCGTTTCTTATTAAAGGCTTAGTGATCGCCGCGCGGAGCTCTATTTTCAATATTAAATTAAAATTATTAATGATAGAGATAGAGTTTCGGGAGTTGGGACTTTTTGATTTGAAATTTCTTCCTCTTTAAGAATCTGTCTTTAAAATTTCTTAAATATTAATAGCTTTTGAATTATTTGCAAAAAACGAAACTCGTTATTTTTTCAATTTTCATTTGTTTATAACTTTTGCAATTGTTTATGTGCGGGTTTGAAATTTTAGTACATTTTTCTAGACGTTATTCCGAATCCAATGAGCCCTTACTGATATTTTACGAGCTTTATCAAGCGTTAACACAGCTTTGAACTTGCGAACTAGTCTAGCTGATAACAACCCTTCAGATCTTATAAAAATTAAAGGCTACAAAACTTGTATTTGGTTTTACTGATGAAACTTTTTCAGTTTCAATGCTATTCGGAATCCATGATAACTTATCAAATTAAAAGTTGGAATGCCATATTAAAACTGTTTTTACTTACTTATAGAAACATACCACCAATAATATGTTCTTTTTTTATTAGTGCTTGCTATAGAAAGTTTTGCAGCTATGGAGATAGAAGTTGAGGCTATGCCAGTTTCAACATTGGAATGTGTTGGATCTCCACCATCTGGAAGAGCATTAAATACAAGTTTCCGGATACAGTGTGAAATGGCACAAAAAAAACCAGGAGTAACGTACACGTTTGAAATATACAATTATTATGGAGGAGATTTAGGTAATTTTTTATTAAACATGGGATTTTTGGGGGTCATGACAGAGACGGATTTGAAATCTAATACCATATTCCGGAAAATGAGCGTTATAATAAATAAACTGTAATTTGTGACAAAATTCTTATAGTCTGGGTGCCAATCAAAAAAAGGTGGAAGTATGGTATAGTACAGGTTTTTTTACGGTTATCGGCACTTTAGTAGGTCTAGTTTAATAATCCGGTTGATATCATTCTGGCACCCTTGGAGATTTTGAGATATTCAAGATGGCGGCTTATCTAAGGTGTAATTAAAAAAAATAATTTAGCAAATGTGGGCATGTGATACATCATTTTCTATGTTTTTCAGGTTCGAAAACACAAATGTGAGGTCTAAAAAGACTTAGGGGCAATTCCTTCTGTGTTGCCCTATCAGAATATAAAATGGGTGGCGATTGTGGATGTTAGAAACAAATTCGATACAGAAAGAAACATACCTCAGAAATAAGATGCAATTATGTTTTTCAACACATAATTCTCCCTTTATTTAATAATTTAATATTAAACTTTCTTCCGTAAGGAATTAAAAAGTTATTTTTAATTTATTACGGAAGAAATAGTCGGGAATCAATCTTCTCAAAAGACGCTCCTTAAATGCCAGGGTGTGAACTCAAAGATATACTTTTGAAAAAATATGTACATTATCTGGAATGACTTTGCGCATCTAAATCCAGAGGGCGCCATTCTGTCCGCGATTGCAAAAAAGCATAAAAAAGTTTTTTCCGAAAATTTTTGTGTCACTGAAAATTGATTAATTTTATGTTCCCATCTCATTTACAGGGTTATTTTTTAATATTTCTTAATGATTTTCAAACTAATGGAAAACTTATTCCTTCTAGATTCTTGTACTGCCAAATAATTTTCGAAATTATTGTTAACAAATGCTACAGAAATTGTTTAAATAAAGCATGCCCGAAGAGTGCACGGTAAATTTCAGTATCGAGACATTTTAAAAACTATTATAGATAGATGCATACTTCTATGATATGAAATTTGCGGAATAGAATGGAGCAGTTTTTGGTGAAAGAATTATCTGCATTGTTATATTGTTGTAAAAGATATGACTATTTTTGTACAGCGCTCCGTTATTTCCGCTATCGTTTTGGCTGACACGTTCGCGCGCTGTGGCCGATCGGTAACTTGCTGACAATATACTGTGATTGCAAAAAAATTACGATGCGTATTACTTATACGTAAATATTATCATTTGTCATTATGAAAAAAAACGAAGGTATTTAAAGATTAGTTTACTTGAGAACCAAAATTATTATATTTTAACTTAAAACATTGATTAGAGATAGAAAACCATATAACTAATTAAATGAACTTAAATTTACTTTTTGTGCTTGAGAAATAGAAATACAAAAATAATAATATACATACATACATTATACTTAAACTAAATTAACAGCTAATACATTTACCCTCTCAGTAGCAATATATTATGCATTCCAACCCAGCTTTGCTACGACTGCAGTTTCCGATACATTTTTTAAATTTATATTTACAAAATACATTTTGAGAAGTTATATTGGGACGAACATTTATAATTATTAATTTAGGAATAAGTACGTTATTTTTCAAATCCCAACCAAAATCAATTGGATCGGAAATTTCTGGGTTTATCTCAGTTGCACTCTTCCACAGAATAATTTGATACGCAGCTCTCAACATATGTTGATAAAAAGAATCTCCGGTAGGCGATAAATTCCTTATATCAGACTTATCGTCGACCATATAACATTTACTTCCATATCCAATGGAAGTATAGTAACGACAAGAAAAAATTTTGAAAGTTTTATTGTTCAAATAGGCTTAGAATGTCATAAAACGTCGAGATTTCAAGTTTGAGTGAAAAAAAAATCTGTTGTCAATCTGTCTGTCTGTAACGTTTTTTGTGCGCACGATTACTCTCGAAAAGTTTTAAGTTATTGACTTGAAATTTAGTACGTACGCGTATGTATTTTAAGGTGATCTGGAACTAGATTATATTTTCATCTTATTCCGTTGAAGGGATGGGGTTTTTTTTAGCATTAGCCACCCCCCATTACCATCCCCAAAGGTGAATTAAACAATTGTGATTTAGTGTGTGTACAAGAATCAAAAAAGAAATATTTTTTTACTTCATCCACCCCCAGTACCACCCCTCTATCACCACCTCCACCCCACTACCGATGAGTGATATCGTTTTATGGGTTTTTGGGGTAGACGATTTCAAAAATTATATTATTGAAGTTCCATAAACAATTATTTCCACATAAAAAATGTATTCGTTCTGAGAGACATGGATGGAAAATCTGGATGTGGAAGTAGTGAATTCCTTCCAGCGGTTTATAAAAAAATACCGGGCCAGATTTTGAAATGTAATGAAATCATTGAAGTATTCTTTGTAGTTCTTTATCTTCTGTATGTCTTAAACATTTTTTACAGCGTTAGTTTTTCCTTTTTTAAATAGAAAACTGACTGTATCACAGTCAGTCAAAGCATAAATGCACAAAAATAAATTACCCAAATTCATTTGAGCACTTATTGTCTTCTCTATAGTTAATTCTCGCACAGCATGATGAATCGGTATAAATAAATACATCAAATCTACGACACCATTATTCTAGACACAAAATACAGGGATAAGACAAAAATATCTGTTGTAGCTTCTATTATTATTATACCATACTCCAGATTTGATAATATAGGATGATCGCAAATATTCTAGTGTCGGCTTCATTATGATTATGATGAGAAAAATGCAATTGCGCTATTATTTTTGTAATTTCATCGGATACTCTGCAATAGTAATGGAAATATACAGGCTATTAAACTAATACAAAAATTATTTTAAATATATTTTACATGAATTTATAAACAACACAGTTACTGTATACGCTACTCATAAGATTTTTTATTACACTACGCCTCAGCAGGTAGTCAACAAGCCTAAAGAGAGCGAGGCAATGCGAGACATACATGTACAGTACACTGTATATCTACCAAAAGACGAGCCGGATCACAACGCGTGCTGTACAAAAATAATCGTATCTTTTACAACAATAACGCAATGTAGATAATTCTTTCTCTAAAAACTACTCCATTATGTTTTGCAGATTTCATGTCAAGAAGTATCCATCTATCGATAATAGTTTTAAAAATGTCTCGATGCTGAAATTTACCGTGCACTCTTTGGGCTCTCTTTGTTTAAACAATTTCTGTAGCATTTGTTAACAACAATTATGAGAAGTATTTAGCAGCACCGGAATCTAGAAAGAATAAGCTTTCCGTTGGTTTGAAAATCATTAAGAAATGTTAAAAATTAAGCCTGTAAATGCGGTGGGAATATAAAATTAATCAATAATTAGTGACACAAAAATTTTCGGAAAAAATTTTTTTACGCTTTTTTGCAATCGCGGACAGAATGGCGCCCTCTGGATTCAGATCCGCAAGGTCATTTCGGATAATGTATGTATTTTTTAAAAACTATATCTTCGAGTGCACACCCTATGATCGATTTAGTGGCTCCTGATTCCTGACTAAAAGTTAGGACATAATTTAGGCTTATGCTTATGATTCAAATTATGGATGCGAGATACTCTTGAATAGTATCAGCTGATTTTTTTTCAGGTTACGTCTTAATCTTGTTAAGCTAACAGAGTTTAAAAATAAACATTTATATTATTATTTTTTAACAAATTGAAAAATCTTAAAAGTGCAAGGCTAAGTATTAAGAATTCTTTTTCTTTTCAGGTGTCCTAATTAAAAATAATTTCGAGTTCTAGTAACAAAAAACAACTAATTATAGTGCCGGCACCATCTGTAAAAAATATACCTAACCTAGACATTTTAGGTACCCAGCTGAATTTTTCAGAATATGTAGTTTTTGATACGTATAATAACATACTAAAAGTTCCGAAGAATCCGAGTTGAGCGTTAGCCACCATATTGAAAAAATGGCTTGCGCGCGCCGCTGAAAAAAAAAATTTTTTCTTGCCTTATTTATTAATGGATTTTAATATTTTAAAAAACAAATTAAAGCCAAAGAATGTCTCTTTGATACGAATTTAAGAAACTATAATAAATTGTTTATTAGTAGTGTAACAATTATAGTTAATTGTAAAAATTACTTTTTGAGGATTTGTATTTTTTCATTTAAAAAAATACTCGCTCATCCTGATGCCTGCAGTATACTCTCGCCGAGACCGCTCGGCGAATGTCTCTGTTTTTAGTAATGTGAATGAATGACATGGATATTTTTACAATTAATTAATTTTATTTATTTGCTTTTATCATTATTAGAAAATATTATTTAGGTATTAAGAAAATCACAACTTACACACTTTTTTATTTATTACGAAATTACCTACTTTCTGTATATTGTTGCCCTAATCTGGGAACGCTAATATACTAGTTAGGTAAATACTTTAAAACACTCATTATTGGAGAAACAATCAAAACAACTACTCTTCTAGCTAATACTGACGAAGTATTGAATTACATGAGATGAGTCCTAGCATTTTAAAGAAAAAAATGATGTTGAAAATAATATTTTCTAATAATGACATGGATGTTGCTGAAATTGCCGCTGCTGCAGCTTATTGTGCGTTTGCATATTTTAATTATGTGCATATATACAAAAAAAATATAAAATTGAAAAGCCTTAGAAACCAAGAAGATGGTGGATGAAAACAATTCATCGAAATAGAACAAGGTGAATGTTGAAAATTTAAATGTGATTTTAATAATTATTATTTACCTCACTGTATAACAATGAAACATGCCTGAATTAATAAAGGGTGTGTCTGGTTAAGCATATGAAAAATGCCCATAAAGAAAATTACATGAAATGGGCATCAAAATATTCCCTTGACTGTAAAAAAATATTTGTTACAATATTATTCCAGAAATCCAAGAGGGAGCTGAATATTTGCAAAAAGGGCAATTGTTAATTAAAAATTTGTTTCGAATTACCTAATGGACCAAAAATTTGAAAAAATTATCGACCATAAAGATCTTCCAGATGAACTCAGAAAAAATATTACGTCGTATTTGGAGCGAAATTCAAATTTAAAAAAAAATAAAGAAAAATCCAAAGTGCCCAAAAGTGCATTTTTTAAAAAGGTGCCATCATGATATTTCTCAGACAGACGCACATTTGTGTTATTAATACCCTCAATTTTCTTCAGATTTTTTTATTTGGTGGCACATGTTGTTGGTACCGTAGGTGGCTTTGCCTTCCTAGCAGGTGAATGGTTTTCTGGTCATAAGTACATCCTAATTTGTTCTATACTTGAGTAAAATTTGATTCAAATCGGAAACAAAATGAAAAAGTTATAAAGGCATCTTCATTTTAAGTGAGTCACACTGTATATTTAGGAAAATGTATAGATTTCGAGAAAATATTACGTTAGTAAATACGTTCAGTGTTGTAAAATAAAAATTGTTTTGTGATTTATTAGCAGACCACGGTAAACCGCTTTGATAGAAATATTCAAGGTACATAATTGATTTTTTTTTATTAATTATCGATTTTCGCTGGCGAATATCTCGTAAACTATAACACATAGGAAGAAAATGAATATAACCATTCTTGTGGGAAATTTAATTACGTTTAGATTACCTTTTTCCGTACGACGCATCGAGTTATAAGCGAAGAATCGAAAAAAGGAACCTTTCCACCCCCTCACCCCCCGAAGCGGCTGGGCCAGGGACGGCGCCAGACTGACCAGGCGGGGGAGGGGGGGGCACATTTCTTTTTTAGATTTGTAGGGGGCACAGAAACATAACTTATACTTAATAACATAATAACAAAAAACGAAAACATGATGATGGTTCCCCAGTCCGAAAATTCAGGGGGGCATTTGGAGGGGCACAGTTCGTTTTGCGGGGGCACGTGCCCCTGCAGGCCCTCCCTTGGCGCCGTCCCTGGCTGGGCTAAGGGCGGGGACTTTTAGTATGTTTACCTCCTAATTACCCCCACATTCCTGAAGAGAAAAATTCTTCCCTCCTAAATGTTCTCTACAACTCTTTCATGGTTATGGTTATGGTTCATACTAACCCAGTCACTTTATACATGAAAAGGCCAAACCTCTAAAAAAATCCAACCTAAGATTTTTCAACAGGATTTTCTTTATTTTGGCGTCACAAATAATTTCTCAAAAGTCCATAAAGCCAACTGGACGGCTACAATAGTTACAGCAGGTCAAATGTCAAGAAAATCGTTTTTTCTCAAATATCTCGTAAATTATCGGTTTTACGTTAATTTTGGCTATTATAGTATAATTTGTTCGTGAGATAAATGTGCATAAAAAATGTTCTATACAAAATTTACATAGAACAAATAGTTTTCGAGAAACTTCGGAGCAAAATGCATACGCCACTATTATATACGCAGAGTGTTGACAAGACTTATGAATATAGAGGATTATCGTTTATGCACATATACCAGCATAATTTCTGTCTGAGATGTCCTTGAAATGGACATTTCTTCATCATAATAATAATAGTAAGGGCTTTTTGTAGTCGCATTCTGACATTCCACTGCTTCATTTCGAAAAGGGAAAATAAATGCACTTAAGACTTTACAGAAAAGACCAGATTTACAGGAAGCATTGGCGGCATTCAAAATAGAAAACCGTTCGAATAATTTGCTAATAAATAAGCCTGTGCAATTATCGTCACTTCCACCCACAGCAGCAGCTATCAACAACATCTATTCAGGGTATATTACCAGGTTCAAACTTGGCTGGGAAAATATTTAGACCCTGAGAAATGGGGTTGGACTTTAAACTCATTTTTTACAGCCAAAAACTACTCTAATTCCTCCTGCACTAAATGAAGTTTTCATTTCTATTTTCTGCAATTGCACAAAAGGTTGTGGCACCAATTGTGGATGCAGAAAAATAGGATTGCCATGTCCCGTAGTGTGTGGCTCTTGTCGGGACCAATCATGTCTCAATGCGATGTCCGAGGATACAACCGTTGAATCTGAGTTCAACGATGATGAAGACGAACTCATTTCGTTATTTTCCGCTGAGATGGTTGTTGACGAAGATGAAAATATTGTGGAAAATATTGAAGAAGTGGAAATAGAAGGAGACGAAGAAGAAGAAGTCAGAAAAGACGAACCATAATCAACAAAATTATAATATAACTTGTAACCCATGGATTAGGCCTATAGAGGACACCATGTAAAAAAAAACGCTCCTTGCATTCTACCTCAAAGGTGGTGCGAAAGCGAATGCAGCACAATGTCCGAGTTTTCTCAATAATCTCAAAAACTATTGATTCTACGTAAATTTTGTAAAGGACCTTTTTTATGCAGATTTATCTCACGAACAAATTTTATAATAACCAAAATTAACGTAAAACCGATGATTTACGAGATATTTGAGAAAAACCGATTTTCTTGATATTTGACCTGCTGTAACTATTGTAGCCGTCCAGTTGGCTTTATGGACTTTTGAAAAATTATTTGTGACACCAAAATGAAGAGAATCCCGTTGGAAAATATTAGGAACTAGGCTATACGTTAAAAACGATTCAAGAAACTTAAGCGATTAACTTATTATCCCATAAAAATGAATTTGGTATCCAATCTACATGAACACTACTTCGTCTGACTCTCGACCAAGGAGGTAAACGCGGAATAAAGAAAAATATCTGCGATTTTTAGGTTACGTTAACCAAAGCCACTTTGTCGCAACACTACTCTAAAGTACAATGTCTTAAGGGTATTTTCCATTTTTTTTTTTTAATTTAAATTGATTGATATGTCTACTGTGATTTTTGTCCAAAAAGGGCACATTTTTGGTCTGGAGCCCCCCTACATATTTTTCCCGGTGGGTCCTTGCACCCACAATCCGACGCTGGCTCAGGCTGTAGTTAATATATCTCATTTAGTACAGTGAATGAAGGTAAAAATCAACTATTACCTCCCATTTCGGTGAACCTCCATCGATTTGCATGAAAATTTGGGATTGAGTATATTTTACCCTCAACTTCAAAAGTGACATATGCTCGACTTGCGCTTTTTGCATTTTAGGGGTGAAATCTACCCCTTTTGTTAAAAATGGGAAAAATGCAGATTTAAGCATTCTGGCGTAAGTAATCTCGTTTAATTAGATAAAATAAATATTTTTCAACACTTATATGCATGATTTATGATTTTAATTAATTTTTCAACCCTTTTAGCAACCATCCCTCAAATCGAAAATCATGAAAAAATCATTTTTTGTATTTCTGAAATATGAAATCGCATATTAACATTACACAAACGATTTGTTTAATGTTTATGATATAATTTTTGGTTGACTGTGAAATTTCAACCCTTAAAAACCACCCCTTTAATGCAGAATCATTGAAAAAATTGGTTTCAAGAAACTTTAATCATTTGAATAATATATTACTGAATTAAAATCTCATTTACTGAGTATTAAAGTAATTATTTATTTATTGCGAAATTTTCCACCCTTAAAAACTACCACTTGTCATAAAAATAATGGAATTTTTTTTATCAGCTTTAATAGCTTTAATTATTTAGAATCTTTTTTATTACTTATGATAAACTTTATTAATATATTTCAAACTTTATTAATATTATTCTTTCCACATTCCCCAAACTACCCTTCGTGCACAAATTGATGAAAAAGCATAATTTAACGTTGGAAACAATTTTTTCAGTGCTTATGTGACTTATAAAAATTTAATTTATTAATTAAGAGTACCACGTGTATTTTACTCCGCTTTTGGAAATATACTGAAATATTCAATAGACACACAGCATACTAGAAAGCCCCACTATGTTTTCGAGCAGATGTTCAGAATTCCTTTCACTTTTTGTATCTTCAAAAGAAACATACACACACTCACACATGTATATTTTGTGAGCATGTACCTATCGACACGTCTACTTCTTACTATCTATCTTTTTTCCTATATATGCATACAAAATCTCTGCTCAAAAAATTTTTCCAAAAAAATGTTATTGGTTTTTTTACAATAACTCCGTTAATTTTTATGATATCAGGTTCATCCAAAAACCATTTGAAAGGTAATTTCAAGGGCTATAAGATCGTATTAAATTTAATCTTTTAAAACCCTTATTTTTTAAAAGATAAAAGGTTAAAGTGCCCCGGTTACATGGTTCTCGCAGTAAAATTTAGGCTTTAAACGTTTCGATCTCGGTTATTTTTTATCCTACAAAAATTAAAAAAAATAAAATCTTTGTTAAAAAAAAAACTCAAAATTCGTTCTCTATTATTTTTTACGTATATCGAGTATTTTTGGAGTTATTATCAAAAGAAAATGAAATTTACGAAGATTTGAAAAATTCTGATTTTTTTAAATCATATTTTTTTTCAAAAATATGCATTCTAAACCGGTCAAAATTTTTAAAGTCATTACTTATGCTAAAATAAAGAAAGTCCTATAGGGATTACTATAAATTTTAATTTTTGTGGAAATGGCGTAGGTTTTATTTTTTACTTTTTCCTAAAAAATTCGAAAGGGTCCTCTAATTTTCATCATAACTTGCTTAATTTTGATGCTATCAACTTCTTCTACAGCTCATTTGATAGGTATTTCTGAGTACTTTGAAAAGTGTTCAGTAAGTATATTTTATAAAATGCATCGTTTTCCCGTTATTTAAGCTTGAATACTTAGATTTGAGTACTCGCCGAAAAAAAATATACATTCAATTACCTATAGCTCACTTTGAATTAATATTCAAAGGTTTTTTAAGGAAAGAATTTATTCTTTTTTTTATTAGCTTCAATTTTGGTAATGACAACTTTTTTGTAAAAACTTATAGTTTTTGAGTTATTTATGAAAAACCGCATTAAAACATGCATTTTTTTTCACGAAAAATCAAAACTTTTGATCTTTAATAACTCAAAAAGTATTGATTTATTTTAATAACTTTGTATAACAAATTTTGCTTAGAGTTGGTCCCTCTATCGATTCCTGGGGTTATTTTTCATAAAATAATTTCCACCCCCGAGAAGGGGTGGCATCCACCCCCAGGGTAAAAGCGCAAGTTGGCACTATGTCACTTTTGTTTCTTGAGGTATCCTCTAACTACTCACAAACTTTCATGAAAATCGATGGAGGTTCAACGAAATCGGAGGTGAAAACCTTCAGTGACTGTACTAATTGTATAATAAAATTACTTGTCTTAGTAATTAATCATAATTTTTGACACTACCATTTTTATTGAAGTTCTTTTGGACAAATGCACTGATCTGGATCATGTGAGATTATTCTTAGGCCCAGATGCAGATGTTAGAGTTCATTTATACGACCAGTATCAGCTCGAGAGTCAGGGAACAATGCATGGAATCACGGTAAGCCTAAGCATAAGGGATTAATCTGTTAGTATATGTCAGTAATAATTTAATAGTACTTTATTTAAATTAATTCAGCGAAGCTGAACAAAACATGATGCGGAATTTAGAAAGGAAACCCCCACCACTACGTATACAGGCCGTTTGGTAAAGCGGTGCCAAAACTGAGACGAGTAAAGAGGGTCATTTGGCACATATGTAACCAAACATACCTATATGAAAAATGCGACGGTGTTTTTCATAATGCCGACTTAAAAAAAAACTCAATTTTTCATCATTTATGCAGTTATTACGCACTAAGTTTCACTTTTCATAATCTTAATATGTTTTTCTATCCGAAATAAACAAACTTCCAAAAGAAAAATAATTTAAAAGTTGGAATAAATAAAAATAATTGGAACGGTGACTTCAGGCTTACAATTTTTTTTTTTTTAGTCTGGGGTCCAAGCACTCTAAAATCAAGATGACCTGTTCCGACATGACGTACGAATGTTGATATAAGTAATGAAGAGAGCATTAACTGAGGCATTAGAAAACATTTGTCGGATTATTTTTTGCTCTTGTACTCCAGGCATTAGAGACCATGTAGGGCCCTTACCTGGAAAAATTCATGGTAGGCTTGCTTTACGTTATTTGGAGCGCTGAATCCGAATTTTTAACTTCCCACCAAATATTCCCCCCCGCAACCTCTTCAAAACTTTGATAATAAAGAATAAAACCAAAAAACGATTTTTTTATGTTTTTTTTTTCCTCGTTTTAGGAAAAAGATACCTAGAAATTCGGAAAGTAGACAAAATTTGCAACAAAAAGAGTCCTTTGACATTTTAACGTTGAACGAACGGGGAAGCGCTAGCGCGCCTCGAAACATGAGCCTCGGTGCCGCACAGTGGTTCAGAGAGCGGATTTAGCTTATCAAAAATATTCGTTATTAATAAAATAGTATATTATTCAACGAGAGGTAATGTAGGTAATAACTCACGCAGATGAAAGTTTACAGCACGGGCCGTAGGCGAGTGCTGTAATTCATCAAGTGAGTTATTACCATTACCGCAAGTTGAATACTATACTTTATCTACGGTTATAACAATAAATATTAAATTGAGAAAATTTTATTTAAATTACTCAGTTTGTTTATTAATAAAATTAACTGTAAAATTTAATTTTTGTTCACCCTTTTATATTTGTTGTCTTCAAAGATTTAGCCGCCTTTAAGCGGAGGTAGAATTTGATTTTTTATCGAAATAGTGCATAAACTGCAAAAAATCAGCTTTGTAGATTAATATTACGCGGCGGAAAATGCAAAACTTCTCCGCGAACTGCAATAGCCCGGAGCGCATATTCGGTCAAAAGTCTTGTTTTTTATGTTAGAGAAAAAATTAAAAAAGCGTCGGAAAGCTCAATCAATTCTCTTTACATAAGCTGTCTACAAATTTTTCGAAAAAACGATAACTATCGAGATGTTCGAGGATATGTAAGAAATTACACGTTTTCCTATAGAGTGTATGTAAATCTTAAAAAAGTAATTTTTCTCAGAAACCTTTGTTTCGAAGGGCCAAGATTAACGGGGCGTCAAAGTAGTACATGATATTAAGTGAACATCATATATGAGATCGATTTCAGTTAATTACCGATTAATTACGGTGATAAATTAACTGCTATATAAAAAAGTCTATTTGACAGTCACATTTTGTCACTTTGACAGCGATAAAAAAGGTGCATCGTTCTTTATCACCGATAAAATGCCTGTTCCTCAAAAGCAGAGTACATCTAGTAGTCGCACGTCACTTTAAAATCTGTACTGTCAGCTATAATTTTTAAGTATTGTGAAACCTGTACTGTACAATATGAGTCGTTTTGGGAAAATTATAATTATTTTTAATAAATTATTGTTGTTGTTCGTTCACATATTCTGTCGTTAATTTATCTTGCCAAAAAACACTCGAGCTTTTCTTTTATGGATAAATTTTTTTTAACTCAATATTTTGCCAATCAGTAATTTTGCTCGAAAAACTGACATTTGACAAAATCGCTCGACCTCCGGTCTCGCGATTTTTTTCATGTCAGTTTTTCTTATAAAATCACTGATTACTCTTACAATGTAAATAAGAGAACATAACCTATCTTTTATTTATTATTTAATACCCATTTTATTTCCTTCAGTGTTGCCAAGTGTCGGTTATTTGTTGAGAGCCGACATATAAAGTGTGTTTAAAAAGTAAACATTCTTTAGTGAAATAATTAAAGAATTTCCTCTAACGTTAAACATTCATAGAGGTACATTAGGCAACATGGAAATAGTCTCATCGGCAGGTTTCCAGAAGAGATTTAAAATTCAGAAATGTCGACAGGTTCGATTAATGTTCCGAAATTGTTTAATTTTGATTGAAGGGTCCGCCCATGACGTAATTTGAGCACGTTTACTTGTTTGAAATAGATAAAGTAGATAATATTTTTATTTTTAAAATATCCATTTAAAATTAAAATATTATACGATATGACGTCTGTATACAATATTTATTAGTAGTCCAGTCAAAAAACCTCAAAAAATGACCCAACCTCCTGAAAAATCCGAAAGTTTTGAAACTTCGCACACTTATTTAGAGGTACCTAAGAATGAATATACCGAAAGTTCTCATGAATATGAGGCGAGCTCTAGCGGCAATTAGCGAAAATAGGGCACTTTCTTTGGTTTTTCGTTAATATCTCGAGAACCGTTGGTCGGAGGCAGAAGTTGATTATATACATAATTAAGGCTTATCAAATTTTCTACAAAAATGATTATATACATTTTTCTCGTATTCCCAATTATTCCCGAGTTATAGGCGCTAAAAGAGAGCGTTTTGTGAAAAACCACGCTTGGGCGGTACAATATGGCATTTCTAATAATATTTGACATATGGTTTACCTACATTTTTGTATACTAAGGATAATTGAGGAGATAAACTTCACAACTTTGTATAAAAAGCACATGATGTATGTTACTTATGACGTATATTGATGAGGCACATGATGTAGGTATATTAAACAATGAAATATATGAACAAACAAAATCCTGAGGTTATTCCAAGGAAAATTTTGTACAGAAAAATCAATCAGCTCTGAATCACTTCTTGGTAGAAGGCCCTGCAATTTGATTATCTTGGCCAGCTTCTACACTTGCTGCCTGAAACAATAGGTAAGTATGCATGAGATGAAGGTGTGAGAGAACCATTATACAAATAAAAACATGTAAGTAAAAGAAAGTATATAAGAAATAAATAAAACAGAAGAAGTAAATATAAGAAAGTAGTAAGCGACCAGTAAAACAACATATGAACATGACAACTGATTTATGTATACTATTGCAAGATAAATGAATAATAAAAAAAAATACAAATGTGCAATCTCACCTGACATCTGGTTCCAGCAAGCACATTGATTTGACCTTTATGTACCAAATGTTCAGTGTTTGTTATTTGCACTGAATGATCTGCTTCTTCAACTGTTTATGACATCGGGATCATCAGGGTCATCAAAGTCTTCTTCGAGGTTGGAAGTAACACCATTCAAGCATTCGCCATGGCAGTTGTGACAAATGCTTACACATTATTCCTGCCTTTCGACAGCCACAGCTGTTCCCACATCCAGTTGTACATGTGCAACAAATGAGGTTAAGGACAGCTTCAGGTGCTGCTGGATCCTCTGTTGTCACAGGGATTAGCCGATCGCTTTCCACCTTCCAACCCCACTGTACAGGAGGAAGTTCATTCCCAAGCCAAAATTGAATTTGGTGGTACACTCGAAAAGCATGCTGTCTTGCTGCTCCTTCTGTGGGCGGCAGAGCAGAAAGGTCGGGTTTAGCATTGGATACAGATTTGGTGAAAGCATTGTAACGGTACATGTTACTGCAGCTCCGCGCCGGTTTAGTTGTGGAAGGAAGGAAAGGTAGAGGGGGGGGACGATAGCAGTAGCGGCTCGTCGGAGTAGGCATTGTAAATACTATATTTAATTTAGTAACTTATTATTGTCAAATATTATTAGAAATGCCATATTGTACCGCCCTAGCGTGGTTTTTCACAAAACGCTCTCTTTTAGCGCCTATAACTCGGGAACCATTTGGAATACGAGAAAAATGTATATAATCATTTTTGTAGCAAATTTGATAAGACTTAATTACGTATATAATTAACTTTTGCCTCCGACCAACGGTTCTCGAGATATTAACGAAAAACCAAGGAAAGTGCCCCATTTTCGCTAATTGCCGCTAGAGTTCGCCTCATATTCATAAGGACTTTCGGCATATTCATTCTTAGGTATCTTTAAATAAGTATGCGAAGTTTAAAACTTTCGGATTTTTCAGGAGGTTAAACATTGTTTTGACTGGACTATAGGTGTATAAATGATTTATGACATAATAAACATCAAGTTCAATTACGTGGGAAAGGCCCATTAGATTATTTATTTTAAAATTTATTTCCATTATTTAGGTACTAAATTATTATATTTTCCATTAAATGTTGTTTTGTTAATTTTGACATTATTTATACTTTATTTTGTTAATGCGTTAATTTTATAGATTAAGAAATAGTGAAAATATTGGATTTTCAGTATACTACTAGTAGAAATAGATACCATGCAACTACAGGTGTTGCTTTTTCCATGCATGCCACTAGCGGGTTTGTTTAAATAAATGACATTTTCAATTTATTTACCAATCGAGAGAAAAGGTAATATAATTTTTTTATCTAGTATAAATTATACTAATCGACAGAAAAAACAATGATCCTTATTTTTTATATATAACATGCGTTATTGCTGCCCTCACTTCTTTTTCCTGTGGGGCCTTACATAAGATAAAATAGTAAAATACAAAATTATTGTCTTATGCAGAATTTTATGCACTGTCGAATGACGTCAAGATCATTTCTCTATCTCCTACCGTTTTTGAAATGTAGGCAGATGCCCCGTTGAGAGGGGACAGGGGGAGCAGGCATTATTTTTCGAGGTGGGTTTGTTCGAAAATATACTTATTTTAACTTGTTCTATGCACTGTTAAAAGGAAAGGAAAAGTGGAAGAATCAAACTATTAGTTAGGTACTTTACATTTTTCTGCTATTGTAGGTAACTGGTGCATTAAATAATCTCGATAATGATACAGAACTGGATAAAGAAATTCAAAAGACATATTTCGACACGGGCTCAGGCAAATCAATAGGGCGATTGATTGCTAGAGGTCGATTTGATAAAGCTCTGCAAGCTGCTGATTGTTTACTCCAAGAACTAGCTGTTGTTGATGATAAATCTATAATTAGCGACGTTATTGAGAAATATGAAAAGGAAGTTTTGATAGTTTTGGACAAAGTGAGTAGGTCAATTGTAACATGTATTTATGAAAATCCTGTGCAAGTGTATTCATAGATATTATATAGAGTGATTCGTTTTGAACGCGTCTTAGACGTATATGGAAGAAGAAAAATAATAGAAATTTAATAGAAATAGAATGCCCATTTTAACTTCACTTAAAGGACATTTCGTTAAAGGCTTCTATACCTAAAATTAATATATTGCGAGATATTAACTTTTTTCCTAAAATTTTGACGGAAAAATTGTAGGTACAAGATAGAAATTAATATCTCAGTATCAATAACAGATTTTGATTAAAATTGACTGTATTTACAACAAAAACGACTGTGTCAAAGGGCATAGCAGGCATGTAAAATCTGCCCCCAAACAAAATTTTGTTTGCTACCAACTATTTGAAGGGGACTACCCTAAATATGATTTCCCCAAAATTTCAAGCCTGGTGGGGGGTTTTTGATTTTCGTTTTTAAAAAATTTTCTCGGATACCGTTGTACGAAAAAATCCGAAACAATTCGCAGTTGTTACTTACATGTTGGACTATTTACCCAATTTTTTTCATAATTTCTAAATGCAAATTTCGTATCCAAAAAAAATTTGCAAATTTTTGCTCACAATTTTTTGTCACTCTGGATTTTTCATCTTAAATTACTCATTTATCAAGGCCTATTCTCAATTTTTTTCATATTTTTAAAAAATGTGGAAGGTAGTTAAAAAAACGAAAAACTGCATTACCGACCATTTTCTTATACGCGCCTCACTATCATTTGGACGCATGTCTTGTTTTACAAATATACGTGATATACATTAATAATTGGCTAACTGGAGAATTCTTAGTCCAAAATATGAAGATTTAACCTGAAACACTTAGATAAAATGTGTCGTGCCGCCTTACTGAGATACAGGGTGTCAAAGTTGTAAATTTTTTTTGCAATATCTCAACTACCTCTTGACCGATCTTCTTCCAATTTGGTAAGCTAATAAACAATAATTTATGTATCACATCACGCTAGCCCGTGGAGGGTGCCTCATGAGCTATACCTGATGATGAATGTTTTTTCTTTTTTTTTACGATGCGTAGTGGCACTTTTGACTAGAAAATCTCATGCAGGAGTCATTTCTACGTAAAATAGAACTTGATAATTCCAACCGTTTTTTTAGAAAACTGCCGCATAGATCTCAAAAATTCTTTGAATAGAAGCCCAATTTGAAGAGGAAAAATTGTATTCATTGAAAAGTGTACTTTGGTGATGTCTATAACGCCCTGTCTCTCTTGGGGTTATTTAAAATGAATTCTAAATAAATAAAAATACGAAATTAACAATAAACTAATTTATTAACAAAGTGGTAGAGCAAATGAGAATAACACTACAGGGTATGGGCGAATAAATTTGTGCTAACGAATAAAGAAGTACAAACAAATAAACAAATTCACAGGTGTACGGAGAGACAGACATAACTGTACACAAATAAATTATATACATATTTAACGGTAACAAAATACTCAAAGCAATATACCTAGTGGATATTGGCCAATTCCGTAATTATTCAAAGGAAAAACAGCTATAAAATTGTTCATTCGCGTTTACTAAGAGAAAATTTAAAACAAACCGTTTTCGAATGAATAATAAAATATTTATCACATGATGAATCCAAAGATAGTACAATAAAACTTAACTAAAAAAACAAATATGGTGTATGTACACCAGTTATTAATTACATATTTTCCTTATGAATAAACAAATGTCTATATCAAGTGATTAAAATTGCATCACACGAGAACAGTGTGTCTATTTATGCGAAAACGAAACAGACGTAAAAGATAGTTTTCACAATGTCGCTTAAAAAGTTAAGTGCAACCAAAAACACTGCACTAAAGAGTTAATTGTTGGATCGTTGGACGGAAAATAAATGGTTTATTCTACTTACAGAACTCCCGATGAACAGAAAACACTTTCACTGGATTGCAGCACACCTCTATAATTGGGCACCAAAGTATACGTAGGGTTACAACCCTATTAAACAGGTACAATTTTACAAACACAAGAATATTTTATATTCTCTTTCTAGTAAAAGCAAACAACCACTAATTCTTGTGAACAAGATATGATTAAATTCTCGAGACAAAAGACAATAAACGTAGTATAATAAAAGTTGAGAAAGACTAAACATTTTAATACTGGAACTATTACTTTAGTTCCTCAAATTTAAGTTAAAATGTGATGACTGTGGGCACGCTTAAAGCGGCCGTGGAAGTGTCATGGTTGCCGCTTGGCTCGGTATTTATCTCTTCCCCCACTAGTAGTCGAAATACCTCACTCCTTAAACCCGCGAATTTAAACTATGGTTTCTCATTGGAGGAAAGGCATTATTTTCAAATGTTTACCAGTAAAGCCGAGAACTAGGCGACGGTTACGTTACCTTCTAGAACCTTACAGTAGCGGCGATAATTTATTTTTTAAGAGGTAACAAAATAGGTAATTTATGTACGGAAAATACGAAATAATGTAATTTAAGGGCTTTTATGCCTGGAAATAAAAATGACCGTTACATGTCTTAGTTCTGGCAAAATGTCAAACTAATGAAATTATACGTAAATGACAGAACTAAGACGTCACCAAAGCACACTTTTCAATAAATACAATTTTTTCTCTTCAAATTGGTCTTACGTAGAAATGACTCCTGCATGAGATTTTCTAATCAAAAGTGCCACTACGTTACGTAAAAAAAAAGATCAAATCAAATCAAATCATTTATTGATGTTCACAACACAGTATGTGTTTTACACACGTCAATATACACATACATCATCATACACAAGGCATCATACATACATAACATTTAAAATTTGTAATGAATGCTATAAGATAGCAAAATGGTGATAAGTAATTAAAAAAACAATACATATTATCAGTCTTTGTTACATTAAAATAAAATAAAATAAAATGAAATAATACATCTTACAGAAGACCTGAAATACCTATTTCAGCTTATCACAACGTAGATACATCACAGTTTAAAAATTCATGGACATTATAAAATGCGCTTTTGTTAAGGAAATTCTTTATCACATGTTTATATCTCGCCTCTGGGAGACTTCTAACATGTAAAGGAAGCTTATTATAAAAAATAGGGCCGAAGTAATTATATGCATAATCACTTGATTTCAGTCTGTTATAGTCGAGTTTTATGTCAAACTCATGTCTAGTATTATAATTATGATTAGAGCCTTTTCTTTCAAACAAGTGAACATTCTTATACATGGATAATAAACATGTATAAATATATAATGAAGGGAATGTTAATATATTTAAATCGATGAATTTTTGTTTAACATCATCTCTATATCCCAGATTTAAAATGATTCTAATAGCTTTTCTTTGTACAGAAAATATTCTGTTAGCTTGAGGTGCATGCCCCCAGTTTAACAGTCCATATGCTATATGAGATGCAATTAATGAGTGATAGGCAATAGTTAAAATATTCATTGGCACAACATTTCTCAAATTTCTTAGGATGAAATTATTTTTATTCAGTTTATTTGCGAGGAAATCCACATGGTGACACCAATTTAACTTTGGGTCAAGATAAAGTCCAAGAAACTTGATTTTTTCTAGATTTTCATAGTCCACTATAGGTCTATGAGTAAAAATCATATTTATTGTTTTATTTTGATTTGGGGACAATTTGTTGCAGGAAAACCATCTTGCCGCATTTGATCGTGTATCCTCCATGTGCTGCTGAAGTGCATTTAATGACTTATCCGATCTTAACAACGTGGTGTCATCTGCAAATAATACGAGGTCAGCCTCCAGTATGGCTTGCTTAAGATCATTTACATAAATCAGGAATAAAGTGGGTCCCAATACCGATCCCTGAGGTACCCCACTTTTCACATCCTTGAGATCGGAGTTCATATTATTTATATTTGTATATTGATTACGATTTGATAAATAGGATTTAATTAGCTCGCTACTTACTAATTCAACGTTGAGATACTTTAACTTTTCTAGCAGCACATGGTGTGAAACATAGTCAAAAGCCTTCTGTAAATCACAAAAGGTAACTCCAACATACTCTTTCCTTTCTTGACCGTCAACAATATTATTTATAAGGTGAATTATTGAATCATTTGTTGATTTATTATTGTGAAAACCAAACTGATTATTGTATAATAAATTGTAATTTTCAAAACGACCTGACAAAGTTCTTATAATTTTAAATAGTCCGGGTCTGTCAAAACCACCATTTTGTTCTTACATTTAGCCACGCCTACCGGTGCCGTTTCTCTATAGGAAATTTGTACAGGATGCTTAATATTGTTTCGAAAATTTTTGAAATTATTGGAACTAATGATATTGGTCGCAGATTGTTGATATCTACTGATGCACCATTTTTTGGGATTCGGATGACCCTTGTGATTTTCAAAATATTCATCATCAGGTATAGCTCATGAGGCGCTCTCCGCGGGCTAGCGTGATGTGGTACATAAATTATTGTTTCTTAGCTTAAAAAATGTTTTCTTACAAAATTGGGAGAAGATCAGTCAAGAGTTAGTTGAGATACTGCTAAATAAAAGAAAAAAAATTATCTCAGTAAGGAGCTACATTTTATCTAAGTGTTTCGAGTTAAATCTTCACATTTTGAACTAAGGATTCTCCAGTTAGTTTATGTCCAATTATTAATACACCCTGTATTTTTGTTAACAAGACATGCATCCAAATGATAGTGAGGCGCGTATAAGAGAATGGTCGGTAATGCAGTTTTTCGTTTTTTTAACTATCTTCCACATTTTTTAAAAATATGAAAAATAATTGAGAATAGGCCTTGTAGTTCATCCATCAGGTAGTTTTAAGTGGAATTAACTCGGGAAATTTTGATATTTGGTATAATTCTTGAGATTGTCTAGTACTAAGATTCACATTTTGCACAAAGCAAGCATTGCCGCTCGCGCCGCCATATTGGCAAGATGGCTGCCAAAAACGTTTCTTTTTTCAAATATCTCCGTTACCGTGCGTAAGTACTCAACTTTGAGAACAATTTTTTGCTTATGCGCAGAAAAAAAAAGACATGATTTTTGAGATATATACATATATATACTTTTTTTCATGTTTCTTTTCATTTAGACTTTCATATCTCGAAAAGTACACGTTTTTAGAGCTAAATGAACATAGGTGAAAGTGTTCAGAATACGATTTCTTACGAAAAAGATTCTATGCATTTTTCCAATTATCCCACTGGTTTTTCCGGAAAAGCGACTTGAAAAATATATCTGTGTTTTTTCGTGTTTTTTTTTTATTTTGAATGCAAATATCTCGAAAAGCACGCGTTTTTAGGGCTACAAGAACATATATAAACTTATTCAGAATAAGATTTTCTATAAAAAAGCTCATAAACATTTTTCGATTATCCCATTGGTTTTTCCGGAAAAGCTTCTTGAAGAATATATATACTTGCTTTTTAATTTCTCTTTTTCATTTGGACGTATATATCTCGGAAAGTACGCATTTTTAAGGCTAATGAACATACTATACTTGTTCAGAATGTGATTTCCTACAAAAAAAGGTTCTATATATTTCAGATATATACGTCAAAATGAAAAAAAAAACACGAAAAAGCAAATATATACATTTTTCAAGAAGCTTTTCCGGAAAAGCCAGTGGGATAATCGGAAAAATGTATAGAACCGTTTTTTGTAGGAAGTCGTATTCTGAACATGTTTACCTATGTTCGTTTAGCCTTAAAAACGCGTACTTTTCTAGATATATACGTCCAAATGAAAAAAAAAAAAACACGAAAAAACGTATGTATATATCTCAAAAATCATTGCTTTTTTTTTCTGCGCATAAGCAAAACCTTGTTCTAAAAGTTGAATAGTTACTTCCTATGCAGAGAAACTGCTGTTCAGAATTTTTTCCGCTATTTTCCTAATTTGAGTGGACTACTATAACCAAAATTAAAGAGTAGGAAACATATCATACGTATGTTTTCTTTAAAATCAACGGTACAGCGGTCTTTTTTTTTGATTTATCATACATTATTATCATTATAAAAGACATACACATAGACGCGTGCGCACACACGCAATCACGCACGCACACGCGCACATACTCAACATACTCAAGTCGCTAAAAAACGTGATTTTCAATGTGGATCTTCAACTCTCTGTATTTCGGTCAATTTTCATCGTACAGAGGTCAGTAAAATATCAAATTAAAGGTACTTGACTTGGCGATCAGATAATCTTTTTAAAAAATAATGTTTTCCGAGATGTTTTTTAAAAAAGCACAAACCCTCAAATATTCATTGATTCCCTAATTCTTTCTTTTTTAAAATCTAGTTTTTCAATACTAAAATCCATATTGTATTATTATTTTTAGGTGCCTATAGATAGTACTGATCGAGCTAAACAGCTGTTGACACTGGCTCATAAAATTACCGAGATGCACCATTTTAAACCTATCCCAGAAATAGCTGCACGAGGTACGCTCATATGCTTGAAAGCTGCGAGAAAACAATTAAGGACTCTGAAATTGGAAAGTGTTCCTCAAAGCTATTCAATATCTATTGAACGTAATACAGAGTAAATAACTAATTTTATTATTTTATTATTATTATTTTTTTTGTCGAAAAAAATTTATTTAAATAATTCACATTGCATTTACCAACATATTAATAATGTACATGTAATTATATAAAAAGTAGCTAATAATGAAAACGTACATAAAGGGAGTACATGTATATTATTTTAAAAGTTTATAATTTTCATCACAACTAATTTTAGTAAAATGTGTATATCAAGCATCACGTTCTTTAGCTTTTTGTTTAACCTCAAAATCAAACCAAAGTAAATATCTTTTTCTAACAATGTAATATTTAATGCAGTGTTTTTTAATAGGTGAAATTATATTTATTTTAAGTATTATAGTAGTCTAGGTGCCCGCGTACATAAACGCAATTTATACATATCCTCGTATAACTTCTTGTACGGCATAATTGCGCCTAGTCTATCACTATTTTCCTCTGCGAAAATTTTCCTCCTCGGCATGAAAAAGACGATTTCCACGCGTCGGACTGGAAAATCGGCAAATATATTTTGTCGGACAATTTGAGAATTGGATTCTACATATATATTCTGTATATTTCTACAAACTGTCCGACAAAAATTTTGAAACGTTAAGGGTGTCTATCACCCTAAACATAACATAACATAACTTTAAAACATTTATTGACAACCAGCTGATTTTTTCAAGATTGCTTAATAAAAATATGTAGAATCCAATTTTCGAATTGTCTGACAAAATATATTTGCCGATTTTCCAGTCCGACGTGTGGAAATCGTCTTTTTCATGCCGAAGAGGAACGCCGCGTTTACGAACATTTTCACAAAGGAAAAAAGTGATACACTAGGTGCAATCATGCCGTACAAGAAGTTATACGAGGATATGTATAAATTGCATTTATGTACGAGGGCACCTAGACTATTACTACATTTGTCAATTATTTCACTAACTATAGTATTGACATCAGTTGAATCTAATACGCTAGAGACTAATCAGTTGTAATTAATTTACTAATGAAACATTTTGTCGAACTCCTCTATACGTTTCCTTAAATATATAAGTAATAGAAACCAGACTGCAACCAACCGCTATTCTCTGGACTAATGCCCCGCCAAGCGCTGAATTATGAATTACAAGCCTGGCCGTGTTAAGTGAAATAACTATGTACGCTAAAGTTTCGATTGCAACAGACATCAGCTGAAAAACTTATTCCTACACAAAGGAGCTCTCGTGCCAGCCACTCCACACCACTTGCAGACTGCAGTTTCGAGTTATTGGCTCTCGTCAGTGCAAGGTAGGTGAGATGGCTGGAATGAGGAATGGATCTAATGGACTGTTTTTGATTTTTGCCATTTGATCTGTCAGTCAAAAGTTATGCCACTTTTGCTATATGGCGCGCACATTCGCAGTTGCAAAATTTCTAGCTCAGATAGTTTTGCTCAAATCAAAAAAACGATAATAGTGGGTACAAAAAAAGGGGTTCAATTCGCAAAAGGCTGGAAAGGAATGAAATTTGGTGGGATAGTAGACTTAGGTCCCCTGATAGTACACCTGAGTGTGCGACCTCGGGGGGTTGCCGCTCGAGAGGTGAGGGGATGAAAACTCTGCGTCGCGACGCTTTTCGGCAAATAGCGCCGTTGTGGTAAGTGCTATCGAAAAAAATTTCAAATGAAATATGTAGAGAACAAAATTGTGCACAATTTTGGTTTGTGTATTTTTCGTCTAAGATTAACAGTTTCCGCTCTACGGCGCGCCAAAGTTGGGGGTTGACTTGCAATTTTCAACAAAATTAGAATTTCATCGCGGATTAAGACGAAGATCGCTATCAAACAATTCTGTAATATTTTTTTTCTGAAAGAGTAATGTTTTCTGAGTCTGCAGATGCCGTGCCATAGAGCGGAAACTATTGCTCGTAGACGAAAAATACAAAGACCAAAATTGTGCACAATTTTGTTCTCTACATATTTCATTTGAACTTTTTCTCGATAGCACTTACCACAACGGCGCTATTTCCCGAGAAGCGTCGCGACGCAGAGTTTTCACCCCCCCCCCCCCTCCCCCCGAGGTGTACTATCAGAGGACCTATGTCTATGTCTACCATCCCACCAAATTTCATTTCTTTTCTACCTTTTGCTTGGCCAATAGGTAAACTTTCGGATTATTATTTCTATTTTTTAAAATATTCTCTCAAATTTACAATGTCAGAGAATTTCCGAAACAAAAATCTAAATGCATTGGATTACCTATATTAGCATTATAAAGAAAAAAGTATTAACAAATTTATAATATTGAACTTGCAGATATTTATCAAGATGTTCGCAAGCAGGTCTAATACCAAACTGGAAAGTCCTAAGTGGGACAGATATTGAAGTACCGTCGACTCCTTATCCAGTTTTGCTAATTCCAGGAATCATCGAAAATTACCCAGATTATGTGGATAATCAAAATCTTACAGAAAACAAAGACTACGTAAGATATTAATAAGCAAAATTACTTTAATACGTATACCAATATAAGAATTTGTATGAGAGATCGTGAATCCATCACTTAATAATACAGTATCTAGAGGTAAAATATATAAAATTTCGGAATAATTTCATATGTAATGATAATATTTCTTTATGGGTTATAATTTTAGTAAAACGTATCGTCTTCAGTTTCTGTACGGTTCGGATACTTGCTCTTACCCTCAAGGGATAAAAACCACCCCTGATTTAAATATTCAATATATGAAAAATTATTACTAATTTATTTTTGAAATATAGGACAGTTATGTTTTTGGGATCGCTAATTACGAATCTAAAGTCAAAATTAAAAAATTCAAAATGGCGGCTCTAATACGGCGGATGGGTTCGACTATTTCAAGTCACCACAAAAACTGCGAATGCAGATTACTAACTTATGATACAATTCAGACGTAGTGCCAGATGTAAATAGCAAATCTAGCGTACCATAGATGACGCACTAGACTATTCTGACTTTCAGTCCTGCTACAATTTACACTTTTCAGCGCAGCAAACCATCTGAAAGTTTTCAGAACAAAATTTTGAAAAAAATTAAAGTTTTCAATAAAATATTTGAATATTCCGAAAGTTCCCAAAGCAAACTTTCTCGGAATTTTGGAACCTTTTAAATATTCAGATATTCAAATATTCAAATATTCAAATATTCAAATATTCGAATATTCGAATATTCGAATATTCGAATATTCGAATATTCAAATATTCAAATATTCAAATATTCAAATATTCAAATATTCACATATTCAAATATTCAAATATTCAAATATTCAAATATTCAAATATTTAAATATTCAAATATTCAAATATTCAAATATTCAAATATTCAAATATTCAAATATTCACATATTCAAATATTCAAATATTCAAATATTCAAATATTCAAATATTCAAATATTCAAATATTCAAATATTCAAATATTCAAATATTCAAATATTCAAATATTCAAATATTCAAATATTCAAATATTCAAATATTCAAATATTCAAATATTCAAATATTCAAATATTCAAATATTCAAATATTCAAATATTCAAATATTCAAATACTCTATGATAATTGGTTTTCAAAAAATATGAAAAAGTAGTGTGCGCGAGCGTAACGGTGCGCGGGTTGGGCAGTTATAAAATGAGTTCAGGCATTATAATTGAGACAAAATATTTGCTACTTAGTTTTTATTTTTTATATTTTTAAAATGTGCCGGCAGTTACACAATTATTTAAGAATAATTATTAAGCAGCAATGAACATCCATGGCTTGCATCTGGAAGATCAGTCCAGTAGGGTACCCATTCTTTGGTTCTGTCATTCCATTCCCAACCCCATTTACTGTAATCAGGGATATCAGGGCGATTTGGACAACGACATCTTCCAAATGAATGCGGCAGTGAGCAGCGTTCGCTTTGTATGTTGAAATAAAGCATGTTGTGATGGTGGTATAGATTCAAGAGACTTCAGGCCTTGCATAAACATCAACTTCCTTGCATCATTGACTGAATCTGCTTCACAATTTTTTTGCTATACATCAGGATAAACAGCCCATGCATCCCATGCCATCTTTTTACCTATTAGACTAGTAGATGGTGACAGAAAATCAGAACTGATAGCCTACCGTTTGCAAGTAATTTAGTCAGTATTATGTATATATTAAAGCTCAATTTGGGGTACTTTCAAGGTTTGCACGCATGCACGGGATGTAGGACACGATTTCCGGTTTGCATAAAAAAACAATGTTTTCAACTTATAAATTACCGTCTGCAAAGTTCATAATTCGAAATTAAAGGAATAAAAATATGTCGGAAGCGCATTTGCAGACAGTCTTGTCATGCACCAAACTTTATACAGGGTACTCGAAAATGTATCAAATTTTCGTAAAAAAAAATGATTATTTACCGTCTGCAAACAGTATAAAATGATGATTCCGGTTCATGAAAACGGGTAGGGGAAAGGCGCAGACGTTTACGATATGCACATCACCATATCGTGCGCATGTCAACATGTTATTTTTTTTTACAATTTTGAACAATCGTCTACCGTCTAATTATAGTTTTATTAGAAAATTTAGGTTGCAAAACTGTTGTATTAATTATTTGCAGACGAATCCAGTGTGCACGGTCGTCCATTGAATTCTATAAACTTGTAAAAAAATGGGGGTAACTTTTACCAATTATTTACTGTCTGCAACTTGGTACGAAGAATGATTATTGGTTTAAATATGCAATTATTTAATTTGCAGACATTGCCCACATGCACGAGAGTCACAATAAAGTGTCCAAATTTGGCGAAATGCGTTTGATATCTCTCCGTTTGCGATATGTACCAAGAACAACTATCTACCGTCTGCAACTTGGTACAAAGAAAGATTACTGGTTTAAATACGCAATTATTCAATTTGCAGACGATGCGCACATGCACGAGAGTCAAAATAAAGTGTCAAAATTTGACGAAATGCGTTTGATATCTCTTCGTGTGCGATATGCACCAAAATCAACTCTTTACCGCCTGCAACACGAAATTGTGTAAGCTAACTTATTAAGTATACTATTTTCTCATGGATAGTCCAGTGACCTCTATTTAAACTGGACTGCTAATACTAACGGGCTGCGCATGGAAATAATAAGACACAAAGGAGCTCATGAAATAGCTATTGCGCATGCTCAAACCCATCTAAAACTATCAAATTTAATCTAGAATATTAGTTTCTAGCATAGGCGTAGTGATAACTGATAATTCTGGGTTCAATCAAGTGATGTAAGTTGGTTACTAGTTTTCTTTCTTGTATATGCATTTAGCTCACATAAATCTAAAAATATCGTTACACTTTTTAAGAGTTTCTCCTGTAAATTTTTTTACTTTTTGTGTCCCATCACACACAAAACAGCAAAATGCATTTTTCTCCGGAGCTTTCTCCATATTGCTGTCTACAAGTGGCTAAATAGCGGCAAATTAAGTGTACAATATAAACAAACTTCTAACTGACGTTTCAACTTCTCGAAGCTAGCCGACAGTTGCACGTTGCACCTGCCAGAGCAACCTTTGTTAATAGACCTACGGCCAAGAGGCAAATAAGTTACCTCATCGGGTACAAAACATTTGAGTTTTTGTAGTAAAAGTACCACATATATGTAGCAAAAAACCGACCGTCTGCCGGGGCTCAATGGTCAACTTATTGTTAGAGCTTGTCAAAAATGGTTAGAATTTAAATGATAATAAGTTTTCGTCGATTTGGTTTGATGGACCTCAATTACTTAGTGCCCTAGACGAAATAGTTGTACGCGAAACCGGCATGGAGCAAAGGGATATTGATGATGAAAATGAAGAGGGTTTTAATGATTCATGTGATGACGAAGATGACGAAAAGTTATTTTTCTTTAGATTTATTATCAAACAAAACAAAAAACCTTGTTATTTTTATTTACTACCATTGTATTGTATTGCTGTTGTTTCTTGTATACGAAGTTGTTTTGCCTACATATTCACGGAAATCTGACAAACAAAATAATAATTGTAATAGTTTTCCTAGTGCATTATCAAAGTGTCGAACATGTACTCAATAAAACTATTTTGCTATTGCTATTTTTATTTACTACTATTGTTTTGTATTGGTGGTGTTTCTTGTATACGAAGTTGTTTTGCCTACATATTCACGGAAGTCTGACAGACAAAATAATAATTGTAATAGTTTTCCTAGTGCATTGTCAAATTTCTGAACATGTACTGAATAAAACCCTGTACCGACTTTGGCATTATTCTTTCAGGTTAGATTTTCTAGAGCGTCTGCTCTTTATAGTTGACCGTCTGCCGATGTTTTTGAAAAATATTTATGATCTACATAAAAAGAACTTTGATTTGAACCCAGGTTTGTACATGTACCTCATGAGGTAAGAAACGTAGGAATTTTGGGCGTCGCGACGGGCGTCTGCTCTACGTTTGCGTTCAAATACTGACGTCTGCCACACAAAATAAAAATTGTAATAGTTTTCCCAGTGAATTGTCAGGTTTTTAAGAAGCATGCACCCAATGAGGTAACTTTAGCGAGTTTTTTCGCTTTTTTGACAAGCTCTAATAATCAGAAGTTGACCATTGAGCTCCGGCAGACGGTCGGTTTTTTGCTACATATATGTGGTACTTTTACTACAAAAACTCAAACCTTTTGTACCCGATGAGGTAACTTATTTGCCTCTTAGCCGTAGGTCTATAATGGTCTATAGTTTAAGATACGAAGTTGTTTTGCCTACATATTCACGGAAATCTGACAAACAAAATAATAATTGTAATAGTTTTCCTAGTGCATTATCAAAGTGTCGAACATGTACTCAATAAAACTATTTTGCTATTGCTATTTTTATTTACTACTATTGTTTTGTATTGGTGGTGTTTCTTGTATACGAAGTTGTTTTGCCTACATATTCACGGAAGTCTGACAGACAAAATAATAATTGTAATAGTTTTCCTAGTGCATTGTCAAATTTCTGAACATGTACTGAATAAAACCCTGTACCGACTTTGGCATTATTCTTTCAGGTTAGATTTTCTAGAGCGTCTGCTCTTTATAGTTGACCGTCTGCCGATGTTTTTGAAAAATATTTATGATCTACATAAAAAGAACTTTGATTTGAACCCAGGTTTGTACATGTACCTCATGAGGTAAGAAACGTAGGAATTTTGGGCGTCGCGACGGGCGTCTGCTCTACGTTTGCGTTCAAATACTGACGTCTGCCACACAAAATAAAAATTGTAATAGTTTTCCCAGTGAATTGTCAGGTTTTTAAGAAGCATGCACCCAATGAGGTAACTTTAGCGAGTTTTTTCGCTTTTTTGACAAGCTCTAATAATCAGAAGTTGACCATTGAGCTCCGGCAGACGGTCGGTTTTTTGCTACATATATGTGGTACTTTTACTACAAAAACTCAAACCTTTTGTACCCGATGAGGTAACTTATTTGCCTCTTAGCCGTAGGTCTATAATGGTCTATAGTTTAAGATACGAAGTTGTTTTGCCTACATATTCACGGAAATCTGACAAACAAAATAATAATTGTAATAGTTTTCCTAGTGCATTATCAAAGTGTCGAACATGTACTCAATAAAACTATTTTGCTATTGCTATTTTTATTTACTACTATTGTTTTGTATTGGTGGTGTTTCTTGTATACGAAGTTGTTTTGCCTACATATTCACGGAAGTCTGACAGACAAAATAATAATTGTAATAGTTTTCCTAGTGCATTGTCAAATTTCTGAACATGTACTGAATAAAACCCTGTACCGACTTTGGCATTATTCTTTCAGGTTAGATTTTCTAGAGCGTCTGCTCTTTATAGTTGACCGTCTGCCGATGTTTTTGAAAAATATTTATGATCTACATAAAAAGAACTTTGATTTGAACCCAGGTTTGTACATGTACCTCATGAGGTAAGAAACGTAGGAATTTTGGGCGTCGCGACGGGCGTCTGCTCTACGTTTGCGTTCAAATACTGACGTCTGCCACACAAAATAAAAATTGTAATAGTTTTCCCAGTGAATTGTCAGGTTTTTAAGAAGCATGCACCCAATGAGGTAACTTTAGCGAGTTTTTTCGCTTTTTTGACAAGCTCTAATAATCAGAAGTTGACCATTGAGCTCCGGCAGACGGTCGGTTTTTTGCTACATATATGTGGTACTTTTACTACAAAAACTCAAACCTTTTGTACCCGATGAGGTAACTTATTTGCCTCTTAGCCGTAGGTCTATAATGGTCTATAGTTTAAGATGAACTATAGGTTCTCGTACATGTGCGCATCGTCTGCAAATTGAATAATTGCGTATTTAAACCAGTAATCTTTCTTTGTACCAAGTTGCAGACGGTAGATAGTTGCTTTTGGTACATATCCCAAACGGAGAGATATCAAACGGATTTCGACAAATTTGGACACTTTATTGTGACTCTCGTACATGTGGGCAATGTCTGCAAATTAAATAATTGCATATTTGAACCAATAATCTTTCTTCGTACCAAGTTGCAGACAGTAAATAATTGGTAAAAGTTACCCTAATTTTTTTACACAAATACGTTCGGCGGCAAGTACTTTGTACACGTTTAATATATCTGCAAATAATCCTATATCGAAGCTCTATTTTTAAATCATGATTTCTTTTTAGCTGCAGACGGTAGACGATTGTTCAAAATTGTAAAAAAAATAACATGTTGACATGCGCACGACATGGTGATGTGCATATTGTAAACGTCTGCGCCTTTCCCCTACCCGTTTTCATGAACCAGAATCATCATTTTGTACTGTTTGCAGACGGTAAATAATCATTTTTTTTTTACGAAAATTTGATACATTTTCGAGTACCCTGTATAAAGTTTGGTGCATGACAAGACTGTCTGCAAATGCGCTTCCGACATATTTTTATTCCTTTAATTTCGAGTTATGAACTTTGCAGACGGTAATTTATTAGTTGAAAACATTGTTTTTTTATGCAAACCGGAAATCGTTTCCTACATCCCGTGCATGCGTGCAAACCTTGAAAGTACCAAAAATTGAGCTTTATTAGATACATAATACTGACTAAATTACTTGCAGACGGTAGACTATCAGTTCTGATTTTCTGTCACCATCTACTAGTCTATATTCCAAACATCGATGATGTTACATCACACCCCATAAATGCATGAAAAAAGAGAAATGCTTCGGAGCGTTCAGGTCCAAGCTGTTGACAGATGAGATGGATTGGAATCTCTTTAAATGTCTCTCGATCCAAAACCCATCCATAACTCTGACATATTCAGCCGTTTGAAGTGATAGATGGCCAGAACAACCACGTCTGTATCCACTGTGATGAGGTACGCTTTGGCATGTCCTTGCTCAGCTGCGTGTTGCAAGTGCAACATCATTCTGGTATCTGCTTCTTCTTGCTGGCTTGGAGACATGGTTAATATGTCACTCGTTCTGTTGCTTAGCATCTGATTATCGCATTTTTGTATTGCATGCTTCTAAAAGTCATAAATCTCTTTGATGGCCTTAAATGGCTTTGAAAAAAGTTCCCTGAATGAGTTTTCCAATAGCCCACCTTCATGGAAAATTTCAGATTATTCGCTCGAGTTTGTCATTTGATAAAAAATAAAAACAAAAAAAAAACACCCCGCGGGGAGGGGACGGCAATGAACCTATGTACTGTGAAAACCCTAGCTGTAAGGTCAAAGTAACAATTTTACACGGTTTATTTAAAAATACAAGCTTAAGACATTTCACCTATCTTAACGCGGGGATACCCTTTGAAATTGTGATAACTGCATGGTATTTTCTATTCTATCTGGACAGTTTTTATAGAATACGTTTTTCATTTAATTGAGTACTTTTTGAGTTATTTCACTTCATGCTTTTAAAGTTAAATTTAATTTTTTGTTTCAGTTAGCAATGTCAAGCAATAACCTAGTGGAAATTTGTTACTTAAACACACAAATTTGGAAATCAATAATAGTGCCAGAGGAGGATACTCAAAACATAACACACAATCATTTAACTATTACCATTAAGAAAGATACTGGGCAAAATATAGTGAGCACAAGAATTCATTCAGTAGATGTTGACGTAACTGCTTCTGAAGATTTTATAAATGAAACAAGTATAGTGGATGTATTGGTAAGGTCTAGTACAGTTCTGCTGTGATTATACTAATGTCTCGTTGCCACATTCCAAACATGGCAAATTAATCAAACTTTGATTTGGTAGAACAAGAAATGGTACTTTATTTGGATAAATTTTCATATTGTGGAGCAATAGGGAACTTGCATAAAAATTAAATTTGGAAAATAATACTCGGAAATGTAAGCTAATGTCATTAAAATCCGTAGATCACAAAAAAACATTTTTCAATTCCTTACTAGTCGAATAAAACTAAAAACATCAAAAATATTATTATTTCCCTTAAAAAGATTTTTGGAGCTTCATAAAAAGCTGCCACTTGGTCACACTTTTCAGGATCTGTTTTTCTTAACTTGTGGCTTTTTGAATGTGCAATGGTGAAAAATCATTTTTTTTTATATTAAAACAAAATTATTTTTAAATTCTTTATGTTCAGGATTTGAACCGCGGATTTTCACATTGAAAACCTCAGTTTAACTTTCATTAGATTACCGCTAATTGTCATTACTGTTCTTTGTGTTAATAAAGTTTTAAATATTTTCTAAATAAATTCACAGACTACATCTTACGCAAGTGTTTTAGGCGTATTGAACATGCCAGATAGAGCTGCTAGTTTTCTAATTTGTAACTTAATAAAAATTTTAGAAGTCTTAAATAGAACCATTTTTAAAGCTCCTAAGAAAGTATTATGTAATATCTAAAAACTAATTTTTTATAAAAAAAAAATTGCGGTTTTATACGTAATTGTAATGCCAGAAGCTACTGTATAAAATTGTGTAAGGCTGCTTACAAAAATAAAAATAAGAAAGAAATATAGAAATGTATTAAACCCAAAAGGCGGTTATTTTAAAACTTCATCCCCTAAAAAAATAAAACTGTCCGCCTGCAAAATGTTACAACATTTATAATGGTGCCACATTTTTAACGTGACACCATATGCCATCTATGTGATGCTTACGTATATATGTATATTTTAAAGACTTTAACAGAATTTAAACTATTAGTTTACAAATGAAACAAGCACAAAATGTATATAGGATAACATTTATTTCCATCATCATGGAATACAAATGCGATATGAAATTCCGATAACGTTGACAATATAAAGCATTCTTTGATGGAGCTGCCTCAAAAGAAGAACTAGAACCAACTACAATAGTACCACTGGTGGATAGTAGGCAATAAACGCGACAACGTTTTGCATTTAATCTAAGTATGAGGAAAACTAGTAGAAAAATAGGAAAATAAATAAATAAATTATAATCTTCTGCTCTCTGGGGATTATGTACTCCACAGGGCTACATTGATGAAACAAAAAAGTTCCCAAGGTACGGGTGTAAGTTTCACCTTTAAAAACCACCCCTAATGCGCCCCGCCGCAGTTTTTCGCATTTTCCCGCGAAATAGTTGGTCCCCCAGAAAATCTTATACTTATTCAAATTAAAATTCAAAGAGTGACCCCAAAAATAGGCCAAAAATAGCCCATTTTCTAGCTCTCGAACTTTGTTTCAAACTAAGTGCTAAATTATTGTTAACAATGAAAACATCCTGAATACAAAATTTCAAGATGAGCACATGTTTGATTTTTGAGATATGAGGGATTGAAGTTGTGATATGCGTAATGCTATCAAAAAGTACACAGTCCCACAAAAAATGAATACTCATCAGATATAGCAGAGCAATCAAGATATTCTTGGTATTTCTCGACTCAGAATTCATATCTAATATCGACGAATCCATATATCCATTCATTAATTCAGACGTGCCAAAAACATCCCCTATATAAGGATGAAAATAAGGAAAAATGATGCTATTGAGTTAGAGAGCTTCCATGAACCGAAATATGGTATAAGTTTATTGGCTGAATGCATGAACGAAGGTATTGACTAGGGCTTAAACAAAGTAATTGAGACACATCCTTAAGATGCGAAAACTATTTCGCTCATGTTTACGACCAGATATTGTTACATAAAGATATAGTACAGGGAAGTAAAACCAAGCATCTCTTTTAAGCATCTTTTCTTTTCTTCTCTCTTCTGATCTTACATTTGGGCTACGAGGGGCGGCCCCAAAGGTCTCCGTTTCGACACGTTACCCGCAACCAAGGTGTATTAAATAGGTGGTGCGACGACAACCCTCACAGTGGCTTCATAAGTGCTTACTTTGTACATAATGTAATAGATGGCAGGACCAATAAGTTCTCTCATTACTTACGCATTGATAGATAATTTTACAGGTTCTGTGCATACGTGTATGTAGTGTTGCATACATTCCAGGCCTTTTGTTTTTGTTTAGTGAAACAAGAGTCCAGTGACATCTGACATTAAGTAGCTAAATTAAAACATTGAAAGAATATATGCAACACTACATGGAGCATTGCACGTGTCGTCACAGCTAACCTCAAAAATATATATTTCATAAGATTTACAAGTATTACGTAACTATTTTTAAAATTTCTACCTGGTTCCTGTACTTTCACCCAAAATCAAGTTCAACGCTATGTGTATGAAGTTTTAAATAGTTTGTCACAATAAAATAAGACATTTTTTGCAGGTTAGGAACCTAACTTATAATTAGCAGTCTATTTTTATTAATCAACAATATTGAAAAATTATTTGCGTGAATTTTTAAATATTTGCTTGTAGCCAGTATAGTCCAGAAGAATTAGTAAAAAAAGACTGAAATTTATTGTAATTCGTTTCAGGACGCTACGTGGATTAAACCATAGTTTTATTGATTACGAACATGACCCTGAATTTGGTCCACTTTTGACCGCCGGAACATGTATATTTAACGATTTATGTTGAAAAATTCAAAGAAATCGACTTTTTTAAAGGTAACTCAAAGAACTTTGACGATAGGTTTTTCAATTTGTAGATACTGTTAGAACTTTGAGAGATGTTTCGTTTGAAACGCTTGAAAATTTGTTTAAATAATTGCAAAAAAACGCGATAATTTTAGCAATTTGCAAATATTTTTCATTCTTTAACAAAAGCATTTTGAAATGTGTCTTTTATTACCCCAAAGTTATCCCTAAAATTTCATCAAAAAAATTTAATTAGTTTAAGAGATATTCAATTTGTTTATTAAAAACATAAATAATGTAAAATGCAAATTCACCCAGTTCCCGTTGTCATAGAGGGTTCATCTGGACATCCTTTTTTTTGTTGAGACTTAAACTTTATGCTTTCATTAATGGCAAATCAAATTTGCATTATTTTCAACTTCAAAATGGCGTTTGAAAAAGGGTCACATTTTGAGGTTAGGTTTTTTGCTAATAATTTTTAAACAAATGAAGATTTTGCAATATCGTTCTCATATCTTTGTTGCTGGGGTCTTTTCACACATTTTCAAAAAAAAAAAGACTCTGTAGCCTTATTAGAAGCCGAGATGATTTTTTTAAATAAATTCGTAAAAAAAATTTTAACAAAAAATAATTGTTTATAACAAATTATTGTTTAATTGGGAAAAAATCGACATGACAGATATTATTATTTCATCACGCTACCCCAAATTAAAAAAAAAGTCAAAATCGGAGAAACGGTAAATTTTTGGTTGACGGATTTGAACTCGTCTCGATCTTTTTATGAACGTGTTACAGATATGACTCGTGCTTCTCACCCCTTGTTCAGACGCTGATTTAAAATTAATTATTGTAATCGTTGCAAATTGAATTTTTTCCCCCAAACTTAGCTCTGTTACAAAGATAAACTATTAAACTAGTTGTTCGCCAAGTTTCCGCTGTTAATGTTTATTAGTAAACAAATTACGAATTTATTAAAAAAAAAATCATCTCGGCTTCTAGTAAGGCTACAGATTCATTTTTTTTTTAAACTGTGTGAAAAAACCCCAGCAACAAAAATATCAGAATGATATTGCAAAATCTTCATTTGTTTAAAAGTTATTAGCAAAAAACCTAACCTCAAAATGTGACACTTTTTCAAACGACATTTTGAAGTTGAAAATAATGCAAATTTGATTTACCATTAATGAAAACATAAAGTTTAAGTCTCAACAAAAAAAAATGATGTTCAGATCAATCCTCTGCGACAACGGGAACTGGGTGAATTTGCATTTTACATTATTTATGTTTTTAATAAACAAATTGAATATCTCTTAAACCAATTAAAATTTTTTGATCAAATTTTAGAGGTGACTTTGGGGTGATAAAAGACATATTTTGTCAAAGTTACACACACTAAAGTGCTTTTGTTAAAGAATGAAAAATATTTGCAAATTGCGAAAATTTTCGCGGTTTTTTGCAATTATTTAAACAAATTTTCAAGCGTTTTAAACCAAACACCTCTCAAATTAACCGTTTTCCAAGTTCTAACAGTATCTACAAATTGAAAAACCTATCGTCTAAGGTCTTTGAGTTATCTTTAAAAAAGTCGATTTCTTGAAATTTTTCAACAATAAATCGTTAAATAAACAATGTTCCGGCTGTCAAAAAGTGGACCAAATTCAGGGTCATGTTCGTAATCAATAAAACTATTGTTTAATCCACGTGGCATCCTGAACCGAATTACAATATGCATATTTGCTAATTCCACTGGCCTAGTATGGCTCCAAGCTAAAAATGCCTATACAAACATTAAAAATGAGAATAAACGAAAAAACCTTAAAATTTGAGGTTATGTTAGTTATACGATGCACATGCCCAGGTAAATGTAGGACCATTATTGCTCGCGCCATCTACTAAAGTAAATAGTAACCATGCACTTATGAAGCCATTATTATAATAGGAAAGTGCCGTACGTCGGACCACCTATTTAATAAACCCTGCCCGCGACCCTCTTGCAACAAATTTGGTGGCAGCTAAAGGGATTTTTATTACTACCGTTCCGGAGATATTGTGACGTACTGTGATTTAAAAAGTCCCTATTTCCCAAAAAATGTACTATTCTTTAATTTTCAGACATAACTCAAGAACTAAAATTTAACAAAAAGAAGAACAAAATTTGGAACGTTCATGCTTTCACCAATAATTATCCAAATCGGAGAAGTCAAGTTTCAAAATTTTAATTTTACATCCAGTGGAAGTATAGCCAGGGGGCAACCGCTGGCGAAATTTTGTACACCTAATACCTATTCTAGAAAAATACCTTTTATTTCCCCTTTAATTCCTTGTAATTCCCCTAATTCCTCAAATACCTTTATTTCCACCTAATACCTTAATATTTTCTAGATTATCTCGGGAACGGTGCACTTTTTGATAAAAATGCCTATATACAAAATTGTTCCTTATAAAATTCTCTATCAAAAATTTTTCTACACTTTTTTCCTAAAAATAATAGTACCGTGGGAAATAAGGCGCACACATAAGGGTTGGTTCCGGTCAACACAATAAATTGTAATCTTTACTATAATCTACTTTAAAGTTCAATACTTAACGCTAAAGCAGTAGCTACTAAAGTCCGCCTAAAATTATAATAAATTCCTACAAAATAACGCGATTTTTGATGAAGCGAGAATATTGTATACCGGCTCGCTCAGCAGATAGGGACACTGTTGTAACTTTTGAATGGGCGAATGGATTTTTTTCAAATTTGGTGTTGTGATATGGGATATAATTTCCAATTATATAATGTAAAGAACCAAAATGGCCGACTTCCGGTTTCGATTTTACCAGAAAGTGGGTTTAAAATACCCGGTTTTTGCGTAAAATCCCGCACATTGGCAACCCTGAACAGTAACAGCGTTTACAGCAAGCTCTAAAATAATGCAGTGACCTTGGGTCGTCTGAGATGTAGTGGGAGAAATTGAAATTTTTTACATTGTGGTGGTGTACAGATATTTATACTTTTTTCGCGTAAAGACAGCTTTGGAAATAGCCATACGGATATTCAGCGAATTATATGACCTGCTCTGATTACATTTGCGTCTCATTTACCAAAGTACTATTAATTTTAGGAAAAAAGTTTAGAGAAGTTTTTTATAGAGAATTTTAAAAGGAATAGTTCTGTATATAGGTTTTTTTATGGAAAAATGCACCGTTCCAGAAATAATCAAAATGGGGGTGGAAACGACGTCCTCTAGGGGATGAAGCATGCAGTTTTTGAAACTTTATGAATTTTGTCCAATATATTACAATTTTAACTGTTATATTACTGAAGTATTACAAGACATCGTGCAATGTTTTAATAATGAAAAAGCTAGTCATGGAGAAATTGTAGACGTAGGAGAGCGATTTGTTCTAGCTTTATACAACTCTACCTCCGCACAAAAAAGTCTAGATGGATACAGATTCATGACTTTTAACAAACTTGTTGGTAAAGCCAACAATACTGTAATATTATCAAAACTACCAACAACTTCTGCTGCTGCTCGGCAACACTCATATCGCGTTTTTTACCAAATTCAAACATGAAAGAATGTTGCGCTAGAAGTTACTGATTGGGGGATGGAAAAAAGTTGCACCTTATTTCCCACGGTACTATTAATTTTAGGAAAAAAAGTGTAGAAACGTTTTTTATAGAGAATTTTATAAGGAATAGTTGATCAAAAAGTGCACCGTTTCCGAGATAATCTAGAAGACCTCAAAATGGGGGTGGAAACGGCGTCCTAGGGGATGAAGCACACTATTTGGGGGTGGGAACTTTTCGGTTTAGTAATTCTTATGCTATCCTTAACATTTCTACCAATTTTCAAAACTTTATGAATTTTGTCCGATATAAATCGTTATATTACTGAACTAGAAGTAGTATCATCGGTAGTTTAATTAAATTAATAGTATATTATATTACTAGGAGTAGAACGCACTCTTTTTTTGTGTTGAGCCCAGGATTTGCGGCTGAGGCGAAGCCGAAGCCGCAAACTGGGCGAAACACAAAAAAAGGCGTTCTACTCCGTGTAATATATACTATTTTTTCTTCAAGCGTATTAAAATGCAAAAATTCATTTATTTATCATAAATGTACAAATATTCAAACTACAGTCTTACATGTTGACACAATATGACAAGTGGCTAGTGGATAGCGCGCCACCGGTGGCTTTCGGTATTAACATTATGTTACTAGTAAAACAATACCCACTACGGCGGCGCTTTCGGAACTAACATTATGTTACTAGTAAAACAATGTCCACTACGGTGGCGTTCGGTACTAACATTTTGTTACTAGTAAAACAATGTCCTACTTCTACTTCTGTTTTTGGTGACATAATTTAAACATTTTAATACGCTTGATGAAAAATATTTTTTCTTTACTAGATATTTTTAGCGCTAATCTCGGCGCTAATGTTTTTACAACACTGACGTTTTATATAAAAATTGGTATGTAATTCTTCAAGATAAACATTCCATTTCAATATTTTTACGCTCTAATTCCCCCCTAATACCTTTTATTTCCTCTTAATTCCCTTCTAATACCTCGTAATAATATTTATTTCCTCCAAATTCCCCTGTAATTCCATTAATACCTAATAATTCCTTCCGAAATACCTTCAATTCCTTCCTAATTCCTTCCTAATTCCTCCGATTTGTACACTATTTCCCCTCAGCGGTTGCCCCCTCGAAGTATAGTAACGACAAAAAAATTTTTAAAAATTTTATTTTTCAAAAAGGCTTAGAATGTCATGAAACGTCGAGATTTCAAGTTTTAGCGAAAAAAAATTTCTGTCTGTCGGTCTATCTGTAACTTTTTTTGTGCGCACGTTTACTCCGGAACCGTATTGACTTGAAATTTGGTACACATACGTACTTTAACGAAATCTGGAACTAGATTATATTTTTCATGTTGTTCCGTCGAAGGGTTGGGGGGTAAATTTGTGGTAAATACGTAAATCAAGCAGGTAAGAGTTCATAATATTATATTAGATTATATTTTTCATGTTGTTCCGTCGAAGGGTTGGGGGGTAAATTTGGGGTAAATACGTAAATCAAGCAGGTAAGAGTTCATAAAATTGGTATTTAGTATATACAAGAGAAGCTAAGGTCCCAAAATAATTTTGGCACTAGCCACCCCATTACCATTCCCATTATTAAAGGGGATGAAAAAAAAAAATGTGATTTAGTGTGTGTACAAGAACTAGAAACCGCAAAATATTTTTTTACTTCATCCTCCCCCACTACCACCCCTTTATCACCACCCTCACCCCACTACCGATGTGGGGCATCGTTTTATGGGTTTTTGGGATAGAGGATTTCAAATATTATATTATCAAAGTTCCATAAACAATTATTTGCACATAAAATTTTTTCATTGTGAGTGACTTGGATAGAAAATCTGGATGTGGAAGTAGTGATTCCTTGGGAAGCGGTTTTTTAATTTGGCATGTATCCAGCCAGATTTACTGCCCTATAAATTACGCAACATAATTTGTCATGAGGTTCAGGTATCAACGAAACATTTTCTTCTGACATTGAAATCTTCTAATTCTCTCGACTTGACAAGTTTAACCTGTATAAATTTATTTTTCAGTCTCTCAATTAGAAAAAGTCTTGTTTAACCTACCACATAATTATTTTTTATTATTTTTAGATATGTACTTCACAGCTAGATCCATTTTGGTGGATTCAAAAACAGAAATTACAAACTTCCGTTTCCGTAGTTCGGTTTCTTCTCAATGACAAAATCGTCAGTAGTTTTAATAAGCCTTTTATAATAAACTTCGAAAGTCATGAAGATCCACGCTATTTAATTAAGACGGATGGCGTTCCGCGCTCGCCGCCTCGCAATCTGTCCAAAGCGGAATACGAATATGAACAATTATCAATACACCGAATAGATGTGAGCGAACACCAGAGGTTCTTCGTTCAATTTTTCAATATGAGTGAAGGTGAAAGGTTCCAGGTAAGGCTGTGAAAGGGTGTCTCTCAAAAATGTTACTTTCTATTGCGATATTTTGAATCAAATTATTACTTGTAGTTGATCCTAAAGGAGGATTAGAGTATTTAATTACTGATACTGGAGAAGTTTTTACGGATGCCAAAACGCTGAACACAACAGTTTACGAGCATTTCGACAGCCAAGTTAGCATATTTAGAAGCTTATCAACAATTAGTTAAATCTGAAAATAACCTCTATGTATTCTCACTATGTCTTAAAATTACACTGCATTTAGCTACCGAGTCGGAAGCTGTCTGGCGCCCAGCGTGGGGCTAGGTAAAAATTTATCTTCGACAACTACACAAGTAAAATGAATTGAACGCAAAATGTACAACAGATCCGGTAATTGTTATTTAAAATAAACAAGTGCAAGGTAGAAAACATAAAAATTATGAAAGGAAAGACCGATATACTCCCACTACAATGCGCCTGCGGTTAGAAGTGATGGCCAGAGTTGATGCACGTCAAAGTGATAAAAATGAAATTTCACGAAGTGTAAAGCGTGCTGGGATAGTATATCCGTCTTTCTTTTCCTAATTTCTCTGTTTTCTATCTTGCACTAGTTCATCTCGGGATATATAAAACTACATTATTTGCCGAATCTGTATAATAATATGACACAATCGAAGTTTAAAGAATCCTAAATTAATTAAAAATCATTGAGACGTCTTCGGCCAGTATTTTAGTGGTGGTGTAAGCTTCCAGAGCTCCCTTTTTAAACTTGTTATTTTCGATCTAATAATTCTTCAGTTCGAGATCAAGGCAAAACAAGTTTTACTTAAATGCCACAGATAACTTGATCGACTTGATAGTTAAACCAAATTTTCTAATTTACTCAAGCGTAGCGTTGATTACAGGTGACGGGTTCAAATAATTTCTCCCTCGTTAAGCAACTACAACTCGAGAGGTTATGTGTAATTTTGTTTTTTCGATTTTGAAATGAGTGAACGAAGTGACAAATCGCTGCTATTATTGTGTTAAAAAATTTCGCTTATGTCAGTTAGAGTACTTGTACTTTGTTTGTTGATAATTGAAATCTAATGTAAAATTTCTTATCAGTCCAGTACACGTCCAGCCTTTTTTCAAATGGTCTTCTTTGATGTCTAGATCGTCCTAAAGTAATCAGCAACGTCTTCGTCATTTGAGTCAAGTAAATCATATCCATATTTACCTTATGGTTCGTTTGAAAATATTTAATGTTTTTACCCGCCTTCCAAGGTAATGATCCTCTTAAATATAGGAGATCTAGGTTTATCTGAGTAAAGGCAACGGAGACCTACAATTTATGGTGGAATTCGAACCAGTTCTTGGGAGTAATTTACTATGAAAAATTATTTCGCTGTATATAGAACTCAAATCCACTTTGTTAGGAACATCCAAGATGCAAGTCAGATATTACCATTACCACTCAAACATGACAAATATTGTATTGAGTTGTTTGGCCTAATCATAGTTTGCAAGGTATTATCAATACCTGAGTATTATTATATCGATGTTATATGAAAGTTAAACGACTACAATCACGGTAAGTACTTGGATAGGTGACGTCCAGGGAAAGGCATCTCGCCCCACCTCCTAACGGTTTGTATATTAGCTTATACGCAGAAGATATACATTATTAGGCAAGGATTGCGTAATGCATATACTTTTGGAGAGGATATAAAGTAGTCGATCTCTTGTATAATAGATATTAGGCAAGTAAAAAATCCTACTCTTCGATAGGAAAGACATTGACCTTAGTCGAGGAAATAGAGTAGGATAAAGATCCGGAATATATTTTCAAATTTAGCATTCGCTTCGTGATGATGCTTTCTTGGGTGGTAAAACGCACGTCTATTGCGGTATTTCCGTAGTTAATATGAACTCAATTTAATTATTTTGTTTTCTTAATCCAGACACTTGGTATTAAAAATGCCCATATTATGTGTCAAGAGTCCATTGTGAAATCGTGTACGCAAAAAAGTTATTCAAGGTCAAAGGTCGCAAAAATTATATATTTTTTCTCGTGATCTATTAGTTTTACTCTGATTTAAGTTACTATGAAAAATATTTATTATGAAAATCTGCAAAAAGGTTCTATACAAAATTGACGCAGGGCCAGTAGAATTCAAGATATGAGGTCGAGAAAGCTTAGGCCTTGCAATGCATTCGTTTTTGCACCACTCTGTAGGCATAATCCATGCGTCATATAATTATGATGACTTCATCATTTTAGGTACCGTTTATGTAATGTTGGTTGCTATAATACCAACCTATTTCGATTGAAATTAATAATTATGACGATTCTTCTTCTTCATCATCATCATCATCATCATCATCATCATCATCATCTTCATCTTCATCTTCATCGTCATCGTCATCGTCATCGTCATCGTCATCGTCATCGTTATCGTCATCGTCATCGTCATCGTCATCGTCATCGTCATCGTCATCGTCATCGTCATCGTCATCGTCATCGTCATCGTCATCGTCATCGTCATCGTCATCGTCATCGTCATCGTCATCGTCATCGTCATCGTAATCATCATCATCATCATCATCATCATTTTCATTACTATTATCTTCCAAAATCATGTTTGCGGATAACATAGCGATATGGTCTATCTCATCATCATTTACTTCAGATGATTCCGCTATTGTATCATCAGAAGCGGTATTTAACACACCAACCTATAGCGGACACATTTATCGAAAGGTTGGTTAATTTTCTAGGCCGCAGCGGTCGTTTTAGCGGACATAAATAAATCGGCGGACACCGCGCTATGCTGTCTAGTTTCTTACTGATATAATAGTGTGTCCGCCCTGGCCCCTAGAGTACACATAATTTTAAGTGATTTTCAGCAGGCCACAGCGGTCACAATGAGGGACACAGCTTTCAGAATCTGTACATTTTTTTTTTTATTAAGAACTCGTGACATATACGCTATTATACAGTCATGGCCGGCAATTAATGATAAGAACTCTTCGAATTTGAGTGTCCGTTGACCACTACTAATGGGTAAGTATGGCGGACACCGTTGACTGCTATGGCTTGCTATAGCTTATCAGACACCGCTGTCCGCCATTGCCCTGAATGTGTTGTGTTAAACATGACTGCCCACAAACAAATTATAGAACACGGCAATCCTATTTCTAACCCCAAAAGAGTTTGACGCGTATGTTTGTATATTTGTTTGTCTGTCTGTCTGTGGCTTCATATCTCTTCAACAGGTGATCCGATTTTGATGCAGTTTTTTTATTTGCAGGAGTATTTTGTCGAGAAGGTTATAGGCCATATTAGATTTTGATGTTTGGTCGCCATCTTGAATTCTCCATGTTAAACTTCTCTAGAAATTGTCCGATTGAAGTAATATTGAAAATGTGTAGACAATTATGGTAACCGAACATGATTTTGGCCTCATTTTGATTCGGTCATATGAAACTGGTACGATTGGATACATTGATCGGGGGTTTTTAAAAAATTTCAATTTTACTTGTTCTACATGCACAATTCGAACCGCAACCTTCCGTACAATTGCAGAAAATATAGTTCATCTGGTGCTGGAGGAAGTCGAATAGAAATTGGCTTCAATACATTTTTATTGGTTGTCCAACCATACTGTTTAGGATCTAATTCCGTTCCCAGCCATGTTTGAACTTGGATAATAAACTTTAAACAAATGTTGATGTGCACCTGTTGCTGTGGGTCGAAGTGATAATAACTGTACAGACTTGTTAAGTCTTGTACATTTTACAAAACTCAAATATCTATAGATGTCAAGTGACGTTTCTGTTTTTGGAGTCCCGTACATAGCCAGAATAAATTGTATTCCACAATTGATTAGAGTGTCTGGCGGACAATTTTCTTGCTTAAATATCTCCGCTGCTTCACGCAATCTGTTTTTTTTTTGTAATGATTTTAATGCGTTTATTTGGCCTCTTTTAAACAATGTACATGTAGTTGCGCAACCAGTTATAACGTGCAAAAATAATATATTATCTCTACAATCCTTGTACTTAACAATAAAGGGATTATAAGTTTTTGTCTCGATGTTTCCTTTCCCAGGTTTTGGGAAGTAGATGTTCTGATAAGGAAGAGTATGTCCTATTAAAAATATCAAAAGATCAACATCTTCGCCAACAACAACTACTACGTACAGTGGAGTATGTGTCTTGCTCAAAAATTTCAGAACTCGCTAATCAAAAACAATTGGTTCTACGTAAAGGGCATAGCAGGATAAGCATGTGTTAGGTGCCCCCGCACCAATCGGGTCGAAATTGATACCCTAGAAAACGAGGGGGAGAAGGTAATCTCGTGTTTGCACGAAATATTTACAAAAAAGTCGTCTTATAATGCTTCATTACATAGACTACTCGCCGCCCGCAATCTGCCAATGATTATCAATTTTGAGTATGTTGTACCCTTCCGATCGTTATGAAAATTGGATATGTTTTAAAGGGGCATATAAGCATTTATTTGGAAGAAAATGGTGGGTGTGCCTCTAGAACATCCCCTAAAAAAAATTTTTTTTTTATTTTGAAAAAATTTTTTCACCACTTTTTTTCGATAAATGGACTCAATAATTTTTTCCGACATTTGCACCATCAGAATCCATAACATATATTTTTTTCATAAAAATCGGTTTATCCGTTCTCGAGAAAAAATTTTTTTCCATTTTTCTTTTTACCCCCATAACTCCCGTAAAAATGATTTTCCAAAAATAATATTTTGGGAAATTTCATTTAACACTACTATCAACTTGTGCTAAAAATTTCGACCCGATTGGTGCGGGGGCACCTAACACATGCTTATCCTGCTATGCCCTTTTGTGCAAATTTTCAAAATAAGCCTGATATTATTTATAATATCAAAATAAAGAAGAGTTGACGGAGTCAGTTCACCAGGATTTTTTTTGAAGATAAATCCTAAAATGACTATTTTATCCAATCACATTTATGTTCCCAGTTTTTTTATAAAGAAAAGAAAAAAATGTGCGTTTATGAGAGATATCCTTTATAGAATAAAGTTCACTTAAGCTAAATATTAATTTAGGTCGCTCTTACAGATTTATATAAACCAAGCCTCGCAGAGTTTTGGAAAATTTATCAAAATGTGACTCTCGAAAATAATAGAGTAACTGATATTCACAAGAAGGATTACAAGAGTTGGTATTATTTAAGTGTGTTGAATATGGTAAGTAATCAATTGAACAGGTAATTACCTGTTACGGCTGATATTGAACCAATGTAAGCCCCCCATTTTTTTGTTGAGCTTCTACTTTTGGGGCCCGTAAATTAGACAGAAGCAGTCTACTTTTCGACTAATATGAACGATAATATCACTACTAGAATTAGTACTGTCATTTGACTGAATTAAAAAAAAAAATGGAAAATTCGAAAAATGTATAACTTATTCTGAATAGTTTGATTTTTTCAGGGCAATTCTACCAAAATCAGATTTAGTGTTTACACGATGGGCTGTTATCGTTGGGACTCTTCAATTAGAGATTGGAAAGAGTCTTGCAGTGTATGACGAATTACAGGTGTATTTGATAAATACTAATATTTATAAATATTTTAGTCGACGATGGAGTCAACTATTAACACGATCGAGTGTACCTGTTACGAGTCATCCACCTTAACAGCGAGGAGGGAAAACAGCAAAGTTACAAGGGAGGAAACGTTAATCGCGTTTCTCGAATTGGAACTTCAAGCTAATTCAATAATATTCATTTCTGTTGCGGTGGTGTTTTTCGTGTACTGTGTTCTTTCAGGCTGCCTGGTCTTGGATAAAGAGGTTAGTATGCACACTATACTAGACGCGTTTTCGCCGATCAAATTTTCATCATCGGGAGACAGTTTTCCCTTTGTTCGCGAATTGCAATGAGAAGCTGCGGTTGGTGTATGTGAAAACTAATTCATTATCGAAACAGTATCCGATCGTAGCACAGTGGTCCGAAAATTCCAAAAATTGGCCAAAAATCCAATTTTGTTATAGATCGATTAACAATCACATATGTAATGAGGGAAAAATAATTTAAAAGATAAATATCCTCAGGGGTGGCTTTTAGGGGTTGTTTTTCTGAAAAATGGTGTATTTAAGCTTTTTAATTAAAAATATATTTACCATCGGGTGTTGCTTTAGGGGTTGTTAGTGTAGAAATTGACATATTAATTATTTTTTTTCAGTTTAACGTTATCAAAAACCGCTTAATTAACCCAGAAAAATATATAAACAAATATTTACAAACAGGGGCGATTTTTAGGGGTTGTAAGAGTATATAGAATGGCACATTTTTGCTTTATTTCAGTTATAGACAATCGTTTATTTAAGACAGATAGAATAGTGACTTAAATATCTAACATAAGAGGTGTTTTTAGGAGAGATTACAATTTGAGGGGATGCAAAGTTGGAAAAACAAGTTGAAAGAAGACTGTGGCATTTTTTTAAGAAAGATAAGAACGAGTTATATGTTTCGAATGTACACGTATCTGAAGATCGCCCTGTATGACTGATATTGTCGAATTTCAATAGGAAGTATTCTACCATGCTATTTTACATACGTGCCAAATTTGAAACAAAAATATTAAGTCTAACGGAAGTTATCGTGTTTAAAAGAAACGGTCTACACACATACATACACCCCCACATACACACCATCACACACATACACTCATACATACAGACCCGTAGACATTTTTTTATTCAATATTTGAATTCAGCCTGTTATGAAACGGATTTCCATACACAATTTTTTTTCTACGATTATTATTAAAAATTATGGTCCGGTTATAATACATCTATTTAATTAAATCAAATACGTATAATAACTATAGAACTGAATTTTTTTCGAAACATTTCTTGGACGGGACCATTTTTATTGATAATAAATACTGATTAAAAAAGGATATTATAAAAAAATATAAAAAGTTATTTAACAATAATTGATTCCGCATCCTCTTGCGTCAAGTGATCGATGCTGCCGGTGCTCGCGGAATACATGTCGCACGTTATAAAAAATCCAAGATTTCGAAAATCCGCTTGAGATTGCCTAATTTTTTGTTTGTTTGTTATAAAGGAATGTCTAAGGCATTTTCTACGTATTTTTCCAAGGCATAACGTAAGATTTGTTTCGTAGCTCTACACAAATCTGAACCTACTCGTAAAAGTTTCTGATAAACACCCTATAATAAAACAACCTTCTATCTGTTTTTAAATTCAAAACTTTCTTTATGCAATATATTAAAATAAAGTACATACCTCAAAGAAGCTGCTGTAAAAATTTCACTTTGAATTATCACGTTTTAGGCACACACTCTCTCTTCAAAAGTTGGTGATTAAATGAGACGTAATACCGGTAAAATGGTGCTATTAGAGCGGGAGCTAGGTGGCTTTTTCGGCAGCTCATCCTTTTATGAACTTTGAGATATTTTTGTGGTTTAATGGATGATAACGATTCATCAAATCGACTTCTGACGGGGCACCTCCTGTCAGGAGCGTCACGAACACTGTTTAAAAATCAGTGAAATCATGTCATCGTTACAAGGCTCATTTTTTGTGTGTGTACACATTTTATGTTTAGAATGAATAAAATATGATCGCCAGAAAGTGTGGGCCGTCAGGAGGCGCAGCCAGAAAGGTAATAATGATACAATACATCTGAGGCACGGTACGGAGTCAAGTTAGCCTAAAGTGTTAATTTCCTGTATATTTAAGAGCCTATGGTACTTTTGTTGACACTAAGAACTTTACGGGGAAGCTATTCTATTGTTTAAGGAGCTTATATTTACGTTTTAAAAAGGAGCTAGAACTTGTAACGATGAGTTTAGAGTACTGAGATGAAATATGCGAAAAAAAATCCTATTTTTTTCAAAAATCCTAAACATTTTCTTTCTGGCTAGCCTTACTGACGGGAGTTTCTTTCTGGGAATTTTTTTCTGTGCTCAAAACATTTAAATAAACATGCTCAACCTTAAAAAGTTTGTAACTCTGTTTTTTTACTTCTTTGACCTTTCTGGTTGCGCCCCTGATGGCCCACACTTTCTGGCGATCTTGTTTTATTCATTCTAAACATAAAATGTGTACACACACACAAAAAAAAATTGGCTTTGTAACGATGATATAATTTCACTTATTTTTATATCTTGAACCATGGCCAACTCGACGGGCTGACATATGCCAGAAGTCTATTTTGTCGTTATTTAAGTTCGAAAGAATTAATCAGCGCATAGAAAATGCTTGTAACGATGAGTGTCCTAAAAAGCCACTTAGCTCCGCACCATATATAAAGGGTCGTGTTTGCGAGCCCCTAGCAGGTAGAGATATCGCCGAATGGCCTTTGTATTCTTGGAAAAGATGCATTGACCATTCTTTTAACTACCCCAAAGTATCAAAGCGAAATTCGAAAGTTGAAAAAAAGCATTTTTGGCCACTTTTTATAAAATTTAGCCCACTGTGCGTAGCAAAAATTCGTGATACACAAATAGTTAGTTATCTATCGCGGTTGTTTGTTAGGCGTAGGGTCTCACCAAAGCTCGTTCCTAGTGAAAGTTTGCCGTTTTATTTTCCCCAAACTATCAACCATTCTATTTTCCATAACAATTCAGCGGCGCTATTAGGATTCACCATCGTTGAAAATATCGACAATAGATAACTTTAATGTAGATAAATAAATATTCTTACCTAGTTGGTCCTAAAAACCAGTTACAAAAAAATGAAACAATAATTTATATCATCACGCTAGTCCATGGAGGGCACCTCATGAGCTATACCTGATGATGAATATTTTTAAAATTATATTCATTGAAAAGTGTGCTTTGGTGACGTCTTAGTTCTGTCACTTACGTACAATATCATTAGTTTAATATTTTGACCTACATGCGATTTTCCAGTAAAAAGTGCCACTACGTTTCGTAGAAAAAAAGGAAAAATATTCATCATCAGGTATAGCTCGTGAGGCGCCCTCCACGGGCTAGCATGATGTAATTCATAAATTATTGTTTCTTAGCTTAAAAAATGTTTCCTTATCAAATTGTGCGAAGATCCGTCAAGAGGTAGTTGAGATATTGCAAAAAAACTACAATTTTGACACCCAGGCATTTTCCAGCAGCAAGGTCACTACACTAAAATTCAATACGACAAAGGGTTTTGGGCTTCGCTGCTGGACTAATATCATTAGCAACAGTAACAATAATAATTTTTTCTGTATTATTATTCATTAGGCCACAGAAGACAATGCATATTTTTTGGGCGATATCTCAAGTAACAGTAGGTATGGGTATCTTTTGATTGTCAAAACTGGTAACTTATCAAATGCAGGAACAACGTCGAATATCATGGTAAAAGTGTATGGAACCGAATCGAACAGCAAAGTAAGTAAAGTGTAAACTTTAATTAATACTGAATCCTAATTAGATAACATAAAATAAATTACACCAAGAAAGTCACTCGGGATAGATGAGTTATCGGGAAGTTTCCCGCGGGGCCCCAAGACCGAAAAAAATACAAAAATAGAATTATTTTATCTTTATTGTGTAAAAGGGTATTAGTACGGAAAAAAAAGATTTTATAAAAGAACAAATTAGGAAAATTTAAGGGTTTGTAGGTTTCACCCTTAATATAAAGAAACTGACGAATCCCTAAACTCCAAAAGGTGTGGAAAGGAGATTTGTAGGAGTGTAAAGGGGTGAAAACATCTTGGAGAATATTATTTTTTAAAATAATTTTTCTTCTTTTGTTGATAGCTGAGTCAATTTGATTTTTTTACTGATCTCTGTATGATAAAAATTGACCGAGATACAGAGAGATGAAGGCAAGGTGCTTTTATATTCCCATTAAGAACTACGTTTTTACTGAGCCGAGAGCGCGGTGAGTATGTTTACGTGTGCGTGCGTGCCCCGTCAAAATATCCTTATAAAAACATATAAAAGGATGTATAAGTTTTTATAATTTTTGATGTGTGTATTTGAAATGTGTTTTAATTGTAAATTCTCATATGGTATCTACCAGTATTGATGAGTTTTTATAGTATATGTAATTAAAAGTTTTTACAGGTTTTTCTAGTGTTTTGAATGTATATTCCCACATGATATCTATTAGTATTGATAAATTTTTATAATACATGTAATTAAAAGTTTCTAAAGGTTTTTATAGGTTTCTATAGTGTTCTGAAAGTAAATTTCCCATAGAAATTCTATTAGCATTGATAGGTTTTTTTACAGATTTTGGTTGTGTATTTGAAATATGTTTTTAATGTCAAATCCCATAAACCTACATAGGTAAGTAAATATTATTTATTTACTATTAATATTCCAAATATCAATAGTAATATAGTGGTAAACACTAAATACTGCAAAAGTCCTTGTTTCCTCTAGCGTTCTAGCCGATTCGCAGTTAATAAGTTAGCAGTAAAAGAGACTGATCTACTTTAAATTTAACAAGCCCACGCTAGTTTCTTAAGTCACATTAGATTAGATATGAATTAGCGACATGTATAACAGCTCCCTCTACTGGAGGCTGGAGTATGTAACACTAAACTTTCATAAGTTTTAATTATGTGTGTGTGTGTGTTTTAAATGTACATTCCTCGTATGAAACCTATTAGTATACGTATGTTTTTATAGTATTTGAAATATAAAGTTTTTTTATAAGTTCTAAATGTGGTCTAATGTGCGGCTATTTGAAATGTGTTTTTAATGTAAATTCCTTGCTTGAGGTCTACCAGCATTTACATATATTAATAGGAAATGCGAAGTTTTTATAATATTTGCTGCGTACAATGAGTGTTTAATGTAAATTACCTATCTGGAGTCTATCAGTAGTTATATGTATTAGTATATTTAAGTTTTTATAGTATTTGAAATACAAAATTTTTTATAAGTTCTGAATGTGGTTTGATGTGGCTATTTGAGATGTGTTTTTAATGTAAATTCCTTGCCTGAGGTCTATCAGCATTTGCATATAATCATAGGAAATACAAAGTTTTTATAAGATTTGCTGCGAACAAGGGTTTTTAATGTAAATTCCCTATATGGAGTATATCAGTAGTTATACGTTTTTAAATTATTAGGTGAAATTTTAATTTAAATAAAGATTAATTACCCTGTCAAAAAATCCCATCTCAAACTTATAGATAATCATTGATTACCCATAAAAAATGTATAATTATCTATAAGTTTGAAAAAATTTGAAATGGTTTCTATAAGTTTGAAATAGGATTTTTTGACAGGGTATTTATTAATGAGGTTAAGAAATTTATTTTTAGACTAAGATTGGAGTCTATCAGTAGTTATACGTTTTCACGGTAATTGAAATATGAAGTGTTATAGATATTTTATATGTATTTGAAAAGTATTTTTAATGAAAATTCTCCATACGAGGCCTATCAGTATTTGCAAGTTTTTATATGGTGTTTTTTATAGGTTCAGATGTGTCTAAGTTTTTGAAGTATTTGAAATGTGCTTTGAATGGAAATTCCTTGCCTGAAGTCTATCAACACTTGCACGTATTAATAATAAACACGAAGTTTTTATAAAATTCTATGAGGATATGCAATGGGGTTTTAAAGTAAATTCCCTGAATGAAGTCTATCAGCATATTTATAAGTATTTATGGCAATTAAATTGCGAAGTTTTATAGGTTTTTATCTGAATTTGAAAGATACTAATGTAAATTCTCAGTACGAGGCCTATAAATATTTATAAGTTTTTATGGCGTTTGAAACACGAAAATTTTATAGATTCTGTGAGTTTTTAATGTATATTCCTTGCTTGAGGTCTATTGTAAGACTTTTATGCTTTTATGGGAATAAGAGGGTTTTCTGAAATACAATGCGTATATATTTACAATGGATTTTAATGTAAATTATATTAAATCTATTGTATTAGTAAGTTTAGTTTAGTAAGTATTGTAACTTTTTTAGGTTGACTACTATTGAAATCCCATGAAAACTTTTTAAATTAATAGTTGTGAATAATATTTTTCAATGGGTGCACTGAGAAATCCTTATTAAATTCTTATATAAAACCAAACTAATAATAACCCTTCAAATCTTATAAAAACCATATACTAATTATTTCTTATTAAATGTTATAAAATTCATCTCTGGTTTCCTGATGAAACATTATTAGTTTCACCACTATTGGAACCTCATGAACACTTATCAAATTAATAGTTGTCCCTATAAATGCTTATTAAATTCTTATATAAACTAAACTCACAAAAGTATTCGATAATACCCTCCGATTAAAGAACTTATATTTAGATACATAATGGCTACCTTTTCTTCATATACCTTATTTGCTCCTAACATAGTCACATTATATGTCCATTAAAATGGATAGATGAACATCACATCCCATAGGCAACAGAGGCGGGTATGTGTAGAAGGGAAAATGTAAAATATTGTACCTATTTTATGTGATAATTATTGGTTAACTTCTAGGAATATTAACGCAGATTGAAAAAATACAATAGGTAAAGATGTTTTATTCAAGGGAAATATGCATTCGAAGGATATTATTTATAATATTATTATTAAAACTACAAACTGAACCTCATCATGTTACGACTATGACCTACTTACTTATGAAATGATCGATTTCTGCAAATGGCACAGCACTGTTGCATGTTGCACTAAATTGTCACTAAACTGTCTAAATATGAACAGTGAATATTATTTAGGTATTAGGCAAATCACAACTTAAAATAAAAAGACTTCTTCACCACATTTTGATCGAAAAACACGAGAAACACTTATTAACATTAATGACTGATACTGTCAAAACTGTCAAACTCAGATTATGATAATCGAACTGAAGCCGACCGTGTACGAGCGGCCGCGAATACGCCGATGGGCCAATCAGCAACTTATGGGAAGAAGTGCCTTAGATTGGGAGTCTTTCGGGATCATAAAATTCATGCCATTATGTATCTAGATATAAGTTCTTTAATCGGAGATAATACCTTATTCATACTTTTTAACATGCTTCCTTACACGTTTCCATTAAATTCTTATATAAACTAAACTGATATGTACCCATGAAGTCTTATAAAATAAATACAAATATATTCTTATAAAAATGTATAAAATGTCTACTAGGAACTCCTTAGTATATCTTTTCAATTTCATTACTCTTCAGATCCCCAAAAAAGCATATACTTATTAGATATGTATATGAAAAAGTCACAAAATTATTCGATGTAATTCCTTATTAATACTTTTAAATATGTATCCTTATAAATCCTCATTAAATTTATATAAACTAAAACTGATCTTACAAAAACCATATTATACTAATTGTTTCTTATAAAAGATTACAGAACTCGTATTTGATTTTACTGATGAAACCTTTTCTGTTTCAACACTATTCAGATCCCATGAAAACTCATCAAATTAAAAGTTGTAATGCCATATAAAAACTGTTTTTAGTATAAACACTTATGGAAACATACCAATAACAACATGGGTATTCCAACTCAATTAAGACTCCTTTAGGTACTTATTCATCCCAATATAATTTCTATATGGCAAAATTAATGTGCTGTATAAAACCTAATAAACCAGATAGGCTCTTATGATTACCCATAAAAAATTTATAATTATCTATAAGTTTGAAATAGGATTTTTTGACAGGGTGATTGCATATGTACGCGCGCGTGCCTATGTGTATGTCTGTTATTAAAATATTAATAATGTATCTAGTGGAGTCGATTTAGTTAAATAAATAGCGAGGTTGGAAATTTTTTTAACTTGGATACAGACCCGGCGGAAATTGTTTGTCATGGCGAGTACCTATAACAAAACTCTAAAATCTTGATTTCCAAAAAGAGGTGGAACTTCGTTTTCTTGGCCGAAAATGGGTTTTTTGGCCATTTTAAGGGCCAAATTTGCAGTTATATCTGTGTATATAGCATTTAATATTACTCATACAATAAAAAAAATGAGACACGACCAGAATTTGAACCCTAGATATCAGCGTTCTGGGCGAAAAAGGGCTAATCATCTTACACAGTGGCTACCTGACGACTAACACCAGGTCCGCAAATCCATAATATAACATACATACATAACAATAATTGTTTTTTTTTTTTTGGATTTTTTTCAACTAGCTGGGGCAAAACTATACGTATTGGTGAATAATCAATCCAAATTTTAAGAAGAAATATCAATTTGTTTATTTATAAGCGACCGAAACGCAAAAACTGACGTATCTCAGCTCCAAAGGTAAGTAGATAATTATTGTTTTAGAAAAAATGTTGAATACATTTGCTGTTTTTGGTCTGATATAAAATCTAGAGTTATTTGAATTCCTTTAAAATCACGAATTCGAAAATTGTAAACAGATTTCAAAAACACGGTTTAAATGAAGATAACATGTTTTTCTTAATGCCATTGTAAGATACATGCAAAAACCTACATTTTTGAAAAAAAAATCATCCTCCCACTTAAACAATAAAAGATTGAGATGTTTTTTTATTATTAACCTAAATGTTTTGCGCAAAAATTTGGCAGGAACGTTTAGTCCAATTATGGTCATAATTTCACCAAGTTTCGTTAAAATTGATGTATTATTAGAAAACATTTTTTCAATCATCCAAGAAAGACAATTTTTAGTGGATTTATTGTTTTGCAAGTTAACAAATTATCAAAAAGTTTTTTCATACGTCTAGTTTATTCGAGATTTTATTGCTATTTGATATTTTTAATTTTGCGATGTGATTACTAGAACCGGAGATAATAAGGAAAATAACAGAAAAATTTAATATTGAAACACAAATTGCTAAATTTTACAAGAAACAATGGATCCATTTAATCCAAAACTTCTCATAGTGGTGCGGGAGCTAAGTGGCTTTTTCGGACACTCATCGTTACAAACATTTTCTATGCGCTGATTAATTCTATCGAACTTAAATAACGACAAAATAGACTTCTGGCATATGTCAGCCCGTCGAGTTGGCCATGGTTCAAGATATAAAAATCAGTGAAATTATATCATCGTTACAAAGCCAATTTTTTTTGTGTGTACACATTTTATGTTTAGAATGAATAAAATAAGATCGCCAGAAAGTGTGGGCCATCAGGGGCGCAATCAGAAAGGTCAAAGAAGTAAAAAAACGGAGTTATATAACATCATCGTTACAAACTTTTTTTAAGGTTGAGCATGTTTATTTAAATGTTTTGAATACAGAAAAAAATTCCCAGAAAGAAACTCCCGTCAGTAAGGCTAGCCAGAAAGAAAATGTTTAGGATTTTTGAAGAAAATTGGATTTTTTTTCGCATATTTCATCTCAGAACTCTAAATTCATCGTTACAAGTTCTGGCTCCTTTTTAAAACGTAAATATAAGCTCCTTCAACAATAGAATAGCCTTCCCGTAAAGTTCTTAGTGTCAACAAAAGTACCATAGACTCTTAAATATACAGGAATTTAACACTTTCGGCTAACTTGACTCCGTACCGTGCCTCGTATGTATTGTATCTAGAGGAGCGATTTCGTAAGTTTATCGTGTCGTTTTTTTTTTTTTTTTTTTGGCGTAGAACCAGGTCAAACATGTTAAGTTCCTTTGAGTATGTCACCGAGCATATGAAATCATATTTTACATTTTTTTGTGGTCTCGAACTTTTTAAATCAATAAAAAGTGAAAAAAATGTATTTTTAAAGAAAATTGTTTTTTTTTGTTTCCACCGCCATATCTTTAAAACTATTAAAGGTACCGAAATTTGTTTTGTATCAAATTAAAGATCACACTGTAGCGCTTTTACCAATATAAACGGTTTGGGTACAATTCGCACTTTCGTTTCTCTAAAAATCAGATAAACTAAAAATATATATTTTATGTATTAAAATCTTCACCAATCGATAAACTTTTTTATTTTTGAAAATATTTACATACATGCAGCGAAGAAAATAAAGCCTAATAATCACAAAAGTTTTTGAAACAATATATTTTTTCCTAAAGTGTACCGTTTGGCAACAGCGATTTTTTTATCAGCGATAAACGCGAAATTGGGACGCAATACACCTCGCATGCTAGTACAGTAACTAGAGGTTTTAACTTCGGAATAATGTCATATTGAACGGATTTCGTTCATTTTACATCCACATCCAGTGGAAGTATAGTAACGACAAAAAATTTTTTTAAAATTTTATTGTTCAAATAGGCTTAAAATGCCATGAAATGTCGAGATTTTAAGTTTGAGAGAAAAAAAAATTTCTGTCTGACTGTCGGTCTGTCTGTAACTCTTTTTGTGCGCACGTTTACTCTGGAACCGTTTAAGATATTGACTTGAAATTTGGTACACGTATGTACTTTAATGAGATCTGGAACTAGATTATATTTTCATGTTGTTCCGACGAAGAGTTGGAGGGTAAATTGGGGTAAATTTGGGGTAAATGGATAAATCAAGCAAGTAAAAGTCGATAGAATTGGTATTTAGTATATACAAGAGAAACTAGGGTCTCAAAAAAATTTTTGGCATTAGCCACCCCCATTACCACCCCCACCCCCTTATTAAGGGGGATGAAAAAAAATGTGATTTAGTGTATGTACAAGAACCTGAAACCTCAAAATATTTTTTTACTTCATCCACCCCCACTACCACCTCCACTACCACCCCCACCCCACTACCGATGTGGGGTATCGTTTTATGGATTTTTGGGGTAGAGGATTTCAAATATTATATTATTAAAGTTCCATAAACAATTATTTCCACACACAAAGTTTTTTCGTTGTGAGTGACTTGGATAGAGAATCTGGATGTGGAAGTAGTGATTCCTTGGGCAGCGGTTTTTGGCAGTATAATAGTAAATGCTTCACAGAAATGTTTCTATATTGTGCGGGGGTTTGCTAATTTATAGGGGGTGGATTCCACCCCCTCTCAGGGGGTGGCACTTAAAAAATATCTATGTTTATTGGAGCTGAAATAGAATCAAATTTTAAGAAGAAAAGTTTCTATGCAATTTTTCACATAAATTGATAGTTTTCAAGTTATAACGACTTCAAAATTGCGATTTTAGCTTAAAAAAAAGGTATTTCCAAACGGCTTTCGTCAAGTTTCTCGAAAAGTATTACTTTATCGAAAAAATGTTACAGACCAATTACAGAAAGTACAAACTGGGAATTAATTATATTTTTTGTTTATTGATTAATGATTTCGGAGATATTTAAGTTTATATTTGGTAGTATTCCAAAATTAAATTTAAAGTATAAAATGCACTTTTTTCTAAAGTAAGTGCTTTAAATGAGCAAAAAAATTTGAGCATCTAGGTAATGCTACATCTTAACGAAAAACTGTATTTGAGATAATTTTTCTAAATTACTGGCTAATTAGATTAACAAAATGGCGACCTTTTTATATAAAAAAAGCATAAATACGCACATTTTTCCGTCTTTATTTGTTATGCTACAGGAAGGAGTAAAAAATAATTTGAAAGCACAATTAATTGTCTTTAATTTCATTTCTTAGCATGCGGTGACGTAGGTGTCACAATTTCTGAAATATTTAACATTTAAACTGCATTTTTCGTCTTATGTTCGGATGCCATTTGTAAACTTTCTCCGAAACTATTAAATCTATGTAAATAAATTAACAAGCGAAATTCATTCTCAGTTTATGAGCTTTATTTTTCAATAAAACTAATATTTATTGAGATATTTGGAAAAGGAAAAAAAATTACGTTTCATCGAAAATACCTTTATAGTTTAAACTGTATTTTTTTCTAAAGCAAGTGCTGTATACAAACCAAAAAATTTGAGCATCTACGTCATGCTATATATTAATGAGGAACAGTGTTTGAAATTCCTTTTTTTAATTACTGGCTGATTACAGTAACAAAATGACGACGTTGTTATTAAAAAAATGTGTAGACGCACATTGCTTCGGTCATAACTGCTTTGTTTTTTATGCTACAGAAACAAATTAAAAAACAGTTGAAAGCTTAATTAACAACATATTATTCTACCCATTAGCACCCTTAACGTAGGTGTCACAGTTTCTGAGATATTTAACTCTCACTCTAAATAATTATCTTATGAACACTTGGATGCCAAATGTAAACTTAAATATCTCCGAAATTATTAATCCTACATCAATGAACAAAAAATATAATTAATTCCCAGTTTGTACTTTCTGTAATTGGTCTGCAACATTTTTTCGATAAAGTAATACTTTTCGAGATACTTGACGAATGCCGTTTGGAAATATCTTTTTTTAGCTGAAATCGCAATTTTGAAGTCGTTATAACCTAAAAACTATCAATTCATGTGAAAAATTGCATATAACCTTTTCTTCTTAAAGTTTGATTCTACTTCAGCTCCAATAAATATATGTATTTTTTAAGTGTCACACCCTGAGAGGGGGTGGCATCGACCCCCTATAAATTAGCAAGCCTCCGCACAATATAGAAACTTTTCTGTAAAACATTTACTATTATACTGCCAAAAATGAACGAAATCCTTTCAATATGACATTTTTCCGAAGTTTTGCATATTTTTTACCTCTAGGTACTGTAGTATGCAGGGTTGGTCAGATTAGTCGCGTAGAAGTGGCGGTTGTCGAAAATCATTAAGTATTCATTGTTCGGATAAAATTGTGACAATCGAAAATGTGCTTGTTTTAAGGAAGGCCTAAAATGTTGCAACGAGTGCAAATGTCGTTCCTGTAACAACATTATTAAAGATTTCGAGGCAGATATGAACGAATTAGAATGCTATTAATGTAGGGCCTACATAAACTACATACTACATATTTATCTATCCAAATAGAAAATTTATTTCAACAATAAAACTCATTTTATGCGTACGTTTTTATTTTCATTCATTTAAAAATGTCTAATAAACTTACTAATTAGATGGGTAGTTAGTAACATTGATTGATATTTATAGATTAGGTGTTTATATCTACCTACCTGTCTTTTTATTATTAAAAGGAGACTATTTAATATTTTTTGTACAATTTTTAATATTAACAACATATGATCAATACTACTGTACAATATATGAAATATTGAACAATAATATTGATCCCCTAATCTTTTGATCACTACTGGTTTTGTACCTATTGATATAAGTTAAACTACTACATACACCCCGACCATGGGCGCAGCCAGGGGGGGAGCCATGGGGCCCGGGCCCCCCCCAAGCCGTCTTCCATGAGCCAAAAAATAAAGAAGCTGTACAAAGCAGTATCTAAATTATCCCTTGAAATAAATATTTTGTAATTAATGCCAATATTATCTAATAGAGGAATCTACATACACATCCGTTTTCAACCATTTTCTGAAAAATTTTCCTCATCCTCTGGGGAGGCCGGTTCTATTGCCCCCCCCCAAGATGAATTTTCTGGCTGCGCCACTGACCCCGACCGGAACCGTCAGATCGTTGCAGTCGAAGCGCTATTGTGTCTACTTTAATCTAAAAAAAAAAAAATAGCTTGATGGCACAAATATTTTCAGAGATATAGCGGTGGAGACGTTAAAAAACATTTTTCGTTAAAAATCTATTTTTTTGAGTTTTTCCGAAATAAAAAAGTTCTCGACCACCAAAAAATGTCGTAAAAAATGATTTCGTGTACACGATTATCATACTAAAGAATCCCACTAAGTCTGGTTTGGTTCTACGCCGTTTTTTTTTTCTCGAAAACTAAGCGATTTTACTTCCAGATTTTACTCTACTAATCATTATTGCCTTTCTGGCTGCACCTCCTGATGGCCCACACTTTCTGGAGATCTTATTTTATCCATTCTAAACATAAACTGTGTACACACACAAAAAAATGAGCCTTGTAACGATGCATGATTTCACTGATTTTTAAACAGTGTTCGTGTTGCTCCTGACAGGAGGTACCCCGCCAGAAGTCGATTTTATGAATCGTTATCATCCATTAAACCATAAAAATATCTTAAAGTTCATGAAACGATGAGCTGCCGAAAAAGCCACCTAGCTCCCGCTCTATAGTACCTACTTGTTATTATATCTAAAACAAATTAAAACAATAAAATTGTCGCAGACAGAGAAATCGAAATTATTTATATTTTTAGGGTCACGTACTGAACTTTCCCGATCCTGAGATGAAAATTCTGCAAAGGAATCAGGAAGACTGGTTCATCTTGGCGACAGAATTGTATCTGGGTGATGTTAATTCGATAGATATATGGACCGATTATGTTGGGTGCAAACCAGAATGGTAATTATTCGCTATAAGGCGTATTATTAGCAAATAAATAATATAGTGCTGACTAAGACCATTCGAGTGTGTCGCTTCGCTCTAATAGACTGATAATCTCGTACGTCTTCCTTATATGTCTATTAAGCTTACAGCCAGCGTCCAGTCAGAAGACACACACCATTATCTCAATGGTCTTTCTAGTTTGGCGTTGTAGCACAGCATAGATAGAGAGACAGCAAAGAAACTCTTATGAGTTCCTTTGTGTTGGCGTGACTAAAATCATTTACCTTGAAGTCGCCATTTCGGGTTAAAAGTCAGAGTTGGATTCCAAACAATTTAAATGTTTCCGACAGGACCGTATTATCCAATTTAAATTAAACATCTCAAAAAAATAGAACAACAGTTTCTTCATAGCTTCATTTGGGGTTTTTTATAACAGAAGGGCCTTCGTTACTTGAGTTAAGTGATGATAATTATATTATATCAAATAGTAGAATGCCTGCGTTCCACTACGGGTTCATTATAACTAAAAATAATGAGTAATATGACACCCTCCATCCAATTTTTATCATAAAAATCAGACTATCAAATAATATGACAATCTATAAATTATCCAACACAGGAAGTTCCTAAAAAAGTTGACTCAAATTTAGGCCACTATAGTGAGCCGGCCATTTCGAATTTTCAATTTTATTAATTTTCTTGAGAGTTTAGTACACATCTACTTGAAAAATTTCATGTTCTTGCGAACTAAACAGTGGAGATGAGTTGCTATTTAACAACCTGTTATTTTATAACTGTTATTTGTAAATAGCATTAGCAGCCTGTTATTTCTGTACGAAAATAACAGATAAGAAACACGACCGTTGAGTGAATAGACTCTTCAATCAACGACACGACGTAGTAAAAATGTTCTTGCTGACTGCTATTAAACTGTTATTCAGAAAACAGCAGTAGCAGATAATGAAATCGCAACGCAACCGGTGCGGTAATGTGGTGAAGTTGAATATTATTGTGGGTATCTTGAGTCATCGGCTTTATGTATACACTTCTTAGTTGCTTTTTAATCATAACATATTCAAATATTTTCGATTTTTTTCTCCGTGTGTATATATTCGATTACCCGCATACCAAGTTTAAAAATGAAGGAATGCCAGAGTTGAGTTGAATATTTTTGTAGAAATCTCGAGCCATCCGCTTTATGTACTGACTTTTAGCTGTTTTTTAAATCATAATATGTTCAGAGCTTTTATATTTTCTTCTCCATTAGGGATTGCATTACCGGTTAACCGGTTAACCGGTTAACCGGTAAACAGGACAAAAAACACATGACAATAATTACCGGTTATTTTAATTTTTTACCGGTTATTTCGGTAAATTCTGAACTTACGATATGTCACGTATTCAACGTTTCTATTTATGTCAGTGACTAGTATTTACTAAATATAGAGTGACTGTCCCAACACTGAGCACTTTTAACAATAAATAAATAATATTATAAAAAGTAAAACCCAAACACCAAGCTCTAAGAAATGCAAGTAAGAGAGATATTGACAATATCTTGCAACAGGAAATTGAATATTTTACTGCCTCAAATATCCGTGGAAAACATTTAGAAGAATGTTATTACCAATTCTTATTAACTTATCGACCTACCAATATCGATAGGGGAAGGGCATTTTCAGTTGGTGGTATTCTATGTACAAATATCAGACGACTAACAGATACAGCTTTGAAAAACTAGCCCTTTTAACGGGCTATTTTTAAAAAATATTGTATTTTTATATTAGGTATTCAGTAAATGCCCCATTTGAGTTTATGTTTGTAATTTTTGTTATTTACAGAATAATTATTTATTTAAATTTATTTCATTTATATTTTTTCCTTTTGATAAAAAAACCTTTTGTTTGTTCATTATAATAATAATAATAATAATAATAATACATTTATTTTACTCAAAGTAAAAATGGTACAAATTGAATTGTAGAGCTCTTCTTCCATTTGCCCAAATACAAATAACCAAGATTATAAAAAAATATTAATACATATAAATCTAAAATTTCAAGAAAAAAATTATAATTATTTTATTTGTTAATATTCAGTAATGAATTGTAATATTCTAACAAATGTTATATTTTATAATAATAATAACAATAATAACAACTGCAGACAGGGGGAACGGGCAGACCCCGCGAAGCGAAGCAAAAAAGGTTAAAAGTAAATAAAATTATATCGGAAAAAGAAAAAGAAATATACGCGCATTCACAACGCAGCATCAAGTCTCCTGTTTCTGATCAGCCAAAATGTAATTTTTGAAAACTTTAATGAAAAAATTTTTTGATTTATATTTTTTATATTCATTTGGAAGTTCATTCCAAAGATAAGATGCAAAATACGTAAATGATCTTTGAAAAATCGCAGTTTCATGCTAAGGCACCAAAAAATGTTGTAAGTATCTTGTATTATGCAAGTGATCTCGTGAAATTAACTTATTTCTTAAGTACTGAGGTTCGTCATTATGAATTATTCGCCAAATGAGTGTGAGCATGTGTAAACGTCTGCGGTTTTCCATGTTTAATATGCTATGTTTATTTAGATGTGGTGATATATGTTGTCTATATGGGATACTGTAAATATAACGCATACATGAATTTTGAAGTTTTTGAATTTTCTTTTTTTCTGTAGTTATTATTGTCGCCAATAATAACTTTCCATATACAACATCAGCATAATCAACTAAAGATAATACGAGTGAATCACAAAATTTTGATTTATATGTCTTTCGAAAAACTGTATAATTTTTTCAATCGACTGTAAGCGAATTTTAATTTGGAAAAAATATGTTTCTCAAAGCCTAATTATATTAATTATACGTATATAAAAATGTTTTTTGTTAAATTTAGATAATCTTGTACATGGAAAAAGACAATTGCCATTTTCGCCACCCTAATCATTCATTCTAACAATTACCGGTAAATACCGGTTAACCGGTTATTTACATTTTTATTTACCGATTTACCGGTTATTAAAACTTCCGGTAAATTGCAATCCCTATTCTCCATATGTATATTTTCGCGTACCTGCATCTCCAATATTGTCATTGCATACGCTGTGTTTGGCGTGTTTCTATGCTGGTATTGCTTTATTAATTTAACATAAAATAATAATAATTAAAAGTTGAGGCTTAAAAAATGATTTATATAAATAAAATTATTTATACTTGATTTATATGTATATGAACGTAAGAAAAAATCAATTAATACCTCTATAAAACATAAAAATAAAAGATTTTTTTCTGCCCGTCGGGCAGAAAGGATAACTTATTTTTTTCCAGTGGCGCATTAAGGACTAAGGTTGAAGGCAAAAAGAAATTAAAGATCTTAAATAGAGTATCTGGGATAAAAATGCATTGTATTGGGATCTCGGAAATGGTAAAAAATAATAGAGTAAATGGAAAAAAAAGTCGCGCAACTAGGAGGCTAATAAAATTCCATAAACAGAAGTTTAGAAAAAGTAATAAGAAAGAAAGAAAGAAAGAAAGTTTATTTAACCAAGTTACAAAAAGTTTTTGGCAAGTCAAAAATTATAACAAAAAAACATGGAAATATAAATATACAATTACAATAACTAATAAAATCATCATATAATATATATATATATATAATAATTTTGGAGTGTTTTGATAAAAAGTAAACTATCGAGTTTTCCTTATTTTTACGTTATTATTGGAGTTAAATAGAAAAGACAGTTTCTTAAAGCACTTTTTTTTGAACGTGGCAATTATAATATTTGTATCCGACATTCTCCTAGTCCCTATCCGAAACTCCCATGCATTGCATTTTTACCCTAGATGCACACAGTAATTGAGTAAACATGTTTTTTTCGCCTAAATTAGGTATCAAAAAAGAAAAAAATATCCTAAATTAAATAAGTAAAATTAAATAAAGTCTCTAAAATCTCTAAATCTCTAAATCTCTCTAAATTAAGTCTCTTTTAATTTTCGCAGCCCTAATTACAAGTTTATCGTTCTCCTCTTTTACTACGCCACATAAAATCCACTCCATTTTACAATGAAATTTAGATTGCTTTTTCATCTTAAATATTTTTTTAGCGGATAATCCACTCACAATTCGCACAATGGCCATACGTTCTACAATATAATACAAGTGGTAATAAGGGAAAGAATATCGTTACACATTTTACTTCCACATCCAGTGTTAGTATCGACAAAAATATTTTTGAAAATTTGTATTGTCCAAAAAGGCTTAGAATGTCATGAAACGTCGAGATTTTAAGTTTGAGCAAAAAGAATTCTGTCTGTCGGTCTGTCTGTAACTTTTCTTGTGCGCACGATTACTCCGGAACCGTTTAAGATATTGACTTGAAATTTGGTACACGTACCTATGTATTTTAACGAGATAACTAGATTATTCCGTTAAAGGGTTGGGGGGTAAATGGGGGTAAATAGGCAAATCAAGCAAGTAAGAGTCCATAAATTGGTATTTAGTATATATAAGAGAAGCTAAGGTCTCAAAATTTTTTTGGCATTAACCACCCCCATTACCAACTCCCACCCCATTATTCAAGGGGGCGAAAAAAATGAAATTGTCATTTAGTGTGTGTACAAGAACCAAAGGCCTCAAAATTTTTTTTACTTTATCCACCACTACTACCACCTCCCTTCCACCACCCTCAGCCCCACTACCGATGTGGCATATCGTTTTATAGGTTTTTGGGGTAGACGATTTCAAATATTTTATTAGTAAAGTTCCATAAACAATTATTTCCACATTCAAATTTTTTTCGTTGTGAGAGACTTGGATAGAAGATCTGGATGTGGAAGTAGTACACCGCCCTGAGACTAGTTAGTTTTAGTGGACGCGGACGTATTAATACTCAATTTCTGCAATTCGCGCGCTCCAAAAAAATCACTGTACCTAATCTATCAGACAGAATAAGAATTATGCTATCAAAAACTTTTTTGGTTTTGGCTTTATTTTCATCGCAGCATGTTATACAAAATTTCCAAAAACAAAAGAGTTTGTAGCTTAGTGAAAATTTGACTACGTATTTTCTGAACTTTCAAGGTTATCTAAATTTTTAACATGCTTAAAAATGTTTTAATTAACAATACTGTACACAGGTAGAAGCGCTTAAGTGTGTGTTTTATAACAGAAAAAAGTTCATGTGGATATCTCCATTCGTTTTTGAGATATGGCATTAGATGTTCAAAAAAACATGATTAAAAAAAACAAAATTTCATACCTTTTTAAAAATAACAATGTCGACCTATTTAACGAAATGGTATATGTCTCAGTTTCTTCTAAGATTAAAAAAAAACTCGAGAAGGAAGCGACTTTTGCCCTGTTTTTTACTCCACTAATATTATTGATCAGCATGCTGTAGAATCCCCATGTTCAAAATTTAGCAACATTTTGATTTTTGGTTTTCGAATTACGGCCCTCTCAAAATTACCTATTTTAAACATTAAATAATCAATAAATTGGTAACGAATTTTTTTTCTCTTTAAATTCATTTTCGACCAGCCCATATCATCGATACTCTCAAATCCTTCAATGTTTAAAATAGGTAATTTTAGGGCTTAGAACAAATACTAGCCAGAATCGTGACCTGCTGAATTATAAAGCGCCAAATTTATAACCTCAGTACTATAAATTCTAGGAGTGCCCGATTTCAGTGTCCGCCATTTTGAAATACGACGCTACTTTGTTTTCTTTGGACTGTAACTGTACATTTTCGACTTTTATTTTTTTTTACTAAATGCCTCCCCAGCTTCTGGATTTGTAGCAAAAAGTAATTAATTTAAACTAAATATGCTACAATTTGAGATCAGAGCCGCTTTTGTAATTTTAATATTTTTCGAGATACAAGCTTCCAAAGTTTTGGACTTTTTTCAGGTTATTACGAAAATCGGTTGGGTTTACAGCAACACTATTCAAATCAATTTTAATCTAGACTGAATTTGGTACAACTTTAGACTAGATCTGCTTTTGCGAGATACAAGCATCCAGACTTTCTAAATTACGACGCGATCAAATTTTTCTTCCAGTGTTTCTGGCAGCGGTATTTTCTTTTTTTTCATCAGGATTACCTATAAATCGATGTTGTATGGGATATATACAAGCCAGATAGTCTGAAGGAAACTACACGTGTGAAGAGATGAAAGGAGAAAAGTCACAAGGGAAACCACACTCCCCAAAAACTTTGTTACATTCCTGAAGAATTCAGAGAACAAGACAGAACTGTTTAAGTGATGCAGTTGCAGCTTATGACGTACAAGAAGGTAAAGAAACATACATCACCTATGTTAAATCTGTTATTTCAAAAAATAGCAGTGCACTGATGTCCGAAACTGACCACGAAGTAGTCGATACCAGAATGTGTCTTCATATATTGGATGTATTACAAAAAGGTGCAACCAACATCCTCATAGGTACAGTTGACACAGATGTTATTGTGGTAGTAGTAGGCATCTTTTTCGAGCTACAAACTTACAAACCTAATACTTTGGTTGCATTTGGTAAGGGTAAACACTTCAGATATTATCATATCAACTCCATCTGCCAAGAGCTCGGAGAAAATATATCGTAAACATTGCTCATTTTCTATGCTTTCACGGGTTCAGACAGACACTACGTCACAATTTTTGGTAAGGGGAAAAAGTCAGCATGGAAGACATGGAAAGCATACCCTCCAGGCATTGAGGGATTTATCTTCTCTGAAAATATCCATTTCAGTCAGTAGATGCTAAAACAAAGGCATTTGAACTTATAGAACGATTCAAATGCATCGTATACGATGGCACAACAGAACTTGACAGCATCAACAAGCTCAGAGAGGATCTCTTCACACAAGGAAAAAAAGTGAAGATGAATCAAAGTCGCAATGTTGCCCACATAGGATACCTTCATTCAACACACTTATCGCTGCATCTATCAATCTAGCATCTGGTTAACCAGTTTGAAATCACTCCAAAATGCACCTACTTTGGCTAGCGGAAAAGAAACGAAGAGACATGACAACCAATTTGGATGTCTCTACCGGAAGCAAGCAAAAGCTGTAGGGAATTAATCAAGTGCGGTTGTAAGGCTGAACCCCCTGTGCTCTAAGAATTGTGTTTGTAACAAGGCTGCACTTGCCTGTACAATTCTTTGTCATTGAAAAGGCCATTGTGAACAGTAAACAACAACATTATAAATATAAATTTTATGATTATTTTCTTAATAGTTATTCTGTAATTTTTTTTATTGAAAACAGGATCAAATGCATTATCTCAGCAAATTGTGATTGTAACGACGTCTTTCGTTACTCACATTGTAGCCTATTTATTCTTCTTAAACATTAATAAAACTATGTTTGCTGTAAAACTGGCAGCATTGGAGATATTTAGCAGAACCGACAAAAATATAGATTTTCGTAATAACCTGAAAAAAGTCCAAAACTTTGGAAGCTTGTATCTCACAAAATATCAAAGTTACAAAAGCAGCAGCTCTGGTCTCAAATTGTAGCAAATTTTTTACCATAAATTCTTTTTGCTACAAACCGAGAAGTTTGGGAGATATGTAGTAAAAACCAAATAAGAGTCGAAAATTTACAGGTACAGTCCAAAGATGGCGTCGTATTTCAAGATGGCGGACACTGAAATCGGGTACCTCCCCCTGAATTGATAGTACTCAGGGTCTCTAAGAAGTGTGCAAAATTTGGAGCTTTAATCCAACAGGTCACGATCTTTTCGGTAAGCCACCACATTATTAAGGGCGAAGGAAAGGTCGAACCAGCGTAAACACATTTTTTTCTTGACCAGCATCCTCGAAGACCGGGGGGGGGGGGGGAAGGTAAACGTCTTTAACAAAAAAAAGAAACGATTTTACACCCCTTGACAGGGTAGATTCCAACCCTAAGAGCGGTTGCGGTCTACTACCTGACATCACCTTTCATCGTCTGTTATATCCCCATGAAAAAACAAAGAATCTCTGCAAACTGTCATATGAGAAATAAGCAAGAAAGGGTGAGTTTTGGCCGTTTTAGGGGGTGACATGACTAAAAACTTTTTTCACCCTATTATAGAGCGGGAGCTAGGTGGCTTTTTCGGAAGCTCATCTTTTATGACCTTTGAGATATTTTTATGGTTTCATGGATGATAACGATTCAGAAAATCGACTTCTGGCGAGGCACCTCCTGTCAGGAGCGTCACGAACACTGTCTAAAAATCAGTGAAATCATGGGAATTTTTGTTCTGTGTTCAAAACATTTAAATAAACATGCTCAACCTTAAAAAAGTTTGTAATGATCATGTTATATAACTCCGTTTTTTTACATCTTTGATCTTTCTGGTGGCGCCCCTGATGGCCCACACTTTCTGGCGATCTTATTTTATTCATTCTAAACATAAAATGTGTAAACACAAAAAAAATTGGCTTTGTAACGATGATATAATTTCACTGATTTTTATATCTTGAACCATGGCCAACTCGACGGGCTGACATATGCCAGAAGTCTATTTTGTCGTTATATAAGTTCGATAGAATTAATCAGCGCATAGAAAATGCTTGTAACGATGAGTGTCCGAAAAAGCCACTTAGCTCCCGCACCATTATTCGTGTTCAGCAGTCTCGAAAACGAGGGGAGGAATAGGTTTCATAATTTTAGCACGATTTTGCTTTTTTTCGGGAAAATCCCGACTCCTTACTTCCACTACCATTGAGATAATGACGGATACAAATCAGAAAGAACAACATCTGCATGATAGAAATACACGTACTCTCAGACTTTAGTCGCTCTCATCTCTCGAGTTCGATTCTCAGCTGCGGCACATGGCATTATGGTAGGCGGTGAACGTAATTCGACAATTTTCTCCTACATCCCTGAACAGATTCAAAAAATTTTGTGATGGGCTTTTAAAGACAACTTAATAGAATGGTACTAGGCTATTGAAAATCAAAAAAGGATTTTTTTCCCGTGCGAGTTTTTTTGTTTTTTTTGTTGATTTCAATAGTCTGGTATCATTCTATCAAATTTTCTCTAAATGCCTATCAAAGAATTTTTTCAATCGGTTCAGGGATATAGGAGAAATTGTCGAATTACGAAATCATTTTCTTTTAAGCCCGGCACCGCCACCCTTATCGCATGGAATTATTGTTATGTTGTCTATGTGTGCGTGTCCTGGTTGTTTGGTGAAATAGCTGTGGCTAAACTCCACCAGGACGTTAACATAAATAATTCATTAAGAAATAATAATAATAATTTTAGGTTTTGCGTCGGAATAGAAATATATGACCTGCAGGAGGGCAAGTATTGGGTGTGTCAAATAAATAAATGGTTTGGAATCCGCGATAATAGCATACCGATGTATACAGCACTTCTAAATGATCCAGAGGCCAATAAAACAAAGACAGAGTATCTAAAAAATATGACAAATGCTGATAAGGCACTCCATATGTGGAACATAAGGTAAGAATACCAAAGATTTATTTAATGTGTATTAATTTTATAACGAGCCTTTTTCACTATTCACCATTTCACAATTAATATAGACAAAAAAAACAAGTTATTTAAAGAAAGCCCCGCGTTGAAGCCAAATTATAACGCCCTGTCTCTATATAGGTTATTTAAAATGGATAAGAAATAAATAAAAAATACGAAATTAACAATAAACTAATTTATTAACAATTTGGTAGAGCAAATGAGAACACTACAGAGTATGGGCGAATAAATTTGTGCTAACGAATAAGAAAAGTTACAAACAAATAATCAAATAAAGGTGTAGATGCATAGAGAGACAGACACAACTGTACACAAATAAATTATATACGTATTTAAAAGGTAATGAAATACTAAAAGCAATATAAGGGATATTGGCCAATAGGGTCATTTAGTGATATGGCAGTTTCCTACTTTTTCTTCCCCATTTTAAAGTATAACAAACCAGTAGCCTCAGAAAAAAATTTCAGCTCAATTGAATCAATAGCCACAGAGATATTCGAATTTGAATAGAAACACGCTCGGCCGGCCAACAGTCCGTAGAGTGACGTCACTTGGCGTGCGCCGATACCTATATTAGAGCAGCGATTTCGTAAGTCTATCGAGTCGTTTTTTTTTGACGGAGAACCAAGTCAAACATGTTAGGTTCCTTTGAGTATGTCACCGGGCATATGAAATCTTCGAGAATATAGGGGAAAATAGAGGTCGCCAAACAGCTGTTTGTTTGTTCGGGTTACAACTGTAAACAAGCAAATTATTAATCCCCGATTCCTTGGCTGGTGCAAAATAATGATCTCATCCCCGTAGGGGATTCTTTCTAATATGGCGTTTAGTATCATTTGCGAATTGTTTACTTTCGTTTTCTATTGTGTTTTGTGGGTATTTACTACAGTGTTTACTACGCCTCTCGCGTCCCTCGCCCATATGTGTTGAGAACAAACCATACGCATTGTTGTAAAATAGCGAAGGCACCTCTATTTTCCTTTATATGCTCGAAGTATGAAATCATATTTTACATTTTTTTGTGGTCTCGAACTTTTTAAATCAATAAAAAGTGAAAAAAATGTATTTTTAAATAAAATTGTTTTTTTTTTGTTCCACCGCCATATCTTTAAAACTATTAAAGGTACCGAAATTTGTTTTGTGTCAAATTAAAGCACACACTGTAGCGCTTTTACCAATATAAACGTTTGGGCACAATTCGCACTTTCATTTCTCTAAAAATCAGATAAACTAAAAATATATATTTTATGTACTGAAATCTTCACCAGTCGATAAACTTTTTTATTTTTGAAAATATTTACATACATGCAGCGAAAAAAATAAAGCCTAGTAATCACAAAAGTTTTTAAAACAATATATTTTTTCCTAAAATGTACCGTGTGGCAACAGCGATTTTTTTTATCAGCGCTAAATGCGGCATTGGGACGCAATTAATACACCTCGCATGCAGGGTTGGTCAGATTAGTCGCGTAGAAGTGGCGGTTGTCGAAAATCATTAAGTATTCATTGTTCGGATAAAAATTGTGACAATCGAAAATGTGCTTGTTTTAAGGAAGACCTAAAATGTTGCAACGAGTGCAAATGTCGTTCCTGTAACAACATTATTAAAGATTTCGAGGCAGATATGAACGAATTAGAATGCTATTAATGTAGGGCCTACATAAACTACATACTACATATTTATCTATCCAAATAGAAAATTTATTTCAAAAATAAAACTCATTTTATGCGTACGTTTTTACTTCCATTCATTTAAAAATGTCTAATAAACTTACCCACCTAAAGTAGTTAGTAACACTGATTGATACTTATAGATTAGGTATTTATATCTACCTACCTGTCTTTTTATTATTAAAAGGAGACTATTTTATATTTATTGTACAATTTCTTAATATTAACAACATATGATCAATACTACTGTATAATATATGAAATATTGAACAATAATATTGATCCCCTAGATGTTTTGATCACTACTGGTTTTGTATCTATTGATCGGGTTCAGGTGAGACGTTGTTCGAAGCGCTATTGTGTCTACTTTAATCTAAAAAAAAAAATAAATAAATAAAAAAGTTCTCGACCACCAAAAAATGTCTTAAAAAATGATTTCGTGTACACGATTATCTTACTAAGGAATCCCACTAAGTCTGGTTTGGTTCTACGCCGGTTTTTTTTTCTCGAAAACTAAGCGACTTTACTTCCAGATTGTACTCTACTAACTTGCATTCACAGCCGTGTTCACTGGGCGGTTCAGCCATCTGACGTCACAACTCGACTACATGGTTAACCCGAGCGTTTTTAAGCGCGCTGACTTTAATAATTTTTTTATACATGAAGGCGGCGTCAGTAAATTCTAATTTTTGGCATACTTACTACACTCACCAAGCTCTTTCAGAATATGTAATAATAAAAATGTTTTAAATGAGCCTATTCCGCAAGCATTCAAATGAAAAACAGTTATAAATAAATAATTATTGACTCGCTTACTAAAAGAAAATGCAAAACAAACTGTTTGGAATGAATAATAAAATATTTATCTAATTGTGAATCCAAAAATAGTCTAATAAAGCTTAACTAAAAACATACAAAATATAGTGCATATACACCAGCTATTACTTACATACTTTCTTTTTAAATAAACAGATATACGTATCAAGAGATTAAAATGTAACACACGCGAGGTAAGCTTATCTGTTTACGCGAAAACGAAGAAGGTAAAAGGGAAGTAAATGTACGAAACACTGCAATAAAGAATTAATTGTTGAATCGTTGACCAAAAAATAAGTGTTTTTCTATTTACGAAGTACTTGACGAACAAGAAACACTTTCACAGGAATACAGTACACCTTTATAGTTGGGCACCAAAGTGTACGTAGATTCACAACAGCATTAAAACATTTTTATGTGCAATTTTCACATACATAAGAATATTTTTATAATCAACTTCTCAAAAAGCAAACATAACCACTTGTCTAATTCTTATTAACAAGATAGTTAGATTCACGAGAAAAGACATAATAAATGTAGTATATTAAGAGTTTAGAAATACTAAACCATTCCAACACTGGAACATTTACTTTTGTTCCTCAAATTAAGGTGAAAAGATGATAAAATTTTGACTGTGGGCACGCTCGAGCGAGAGCGGCGGTGAAAGTGCCCGCTCACAAAAAAGAAGTTGCATTTATACCCATCCCTCCCCGGGCAGACAAAAAAGCGCCAAAAAGGCAACACGAGTCTAATCTAAGCCTTCTCATTGGAGGAGACGTTCCATGTTAAAATATGTTTACAATGTAAAACTAAAAGTAGGCGACTGATTACGTAATGACTTCTAGAATCCGGCAGTAGCGGCGGTAATTTATTTTTTTAAGGGGTAACAAAACAAGTAATTTATGCACGGAAAATATAAAATAATGTAATTTAAAGGCTTTTATGAGTACAGATAAAATGACCGTTACAATTTTAAAATAGTCCTACATGAGAGTTGGATCCTTGGATTGGGACACTGACACATAAAAACACTAAACAGTGAACTCGACGTATGATTCCCCAATCAAACTGACATTTGACATCAGCGTAATTCAGATTGCCCCCCCCCCCCCCCCGTAAAATTTTTAACGGTGTCCCCTTACTTCATAAAAAAACATAATATTTACTATTAATTATATGTTCAAAGGTAGTTGAGTCAACGAAGCCTCTACAAATCGGCGAAACTTCAGAATTAATATTGGATAATTATACAGGGTGTTTCATGAGGAACTGTACATACTTCCAGGGGCAGTAAAGGACCACTTGGGTATTCAGGAACAGCCATTAAAATTTTCCTGTCGCTCTTAATTTCTGAGATACAGGGTGATAAAATGATTTTGGTCTAAATTTATATTGGCCAGAACGTCCTCATTGTTGATCGGATTTTGTTTAAATTTTGGCGTATAAAGAGAAAGATGCACATGTGATAATGAATTTATTTAAAATAATTTATTATTGTTGTTAAAAACAATAATAATGTAATAATTTTGAACAGGTACAATCGATATTTTTGCAGTTTGTAACAACAATAATAAATTATTTTAAATAAATTCATTATGCACATGTGCAGCTTTCTCTTTGTACGCCACTGACGGCTTTATATAAACAAATAACATATACAAATAATATACCAATCGATAGAAAAAAATAATGGTCTTTATTTTTTATATCTTGTAGAATTTTGATTTATTGGGCCGTTTTAGAGGTATAGCCAAACATGTGTCGTTGTTGGAAGGCTCCTCACCCTTTTTTTTTGCTGTGGGGCCTTAAAAAAAAGAAAATAGTAAAAAGCAAATTGAGGGTCTTATGCAAAATTTTATACTCTATCGAATGGCGCCAAGATCATTCCTCTAGCTCCTACCGTTTTTGAGAAAAAAAATATATAGGCAGATACAGGCAGCCTCTTTGAGGGGGGGCAGGGGGAGCAGGCATGATTTCTCGAGGTGGGTCTGTTCGAAAATCTACTTATTTTGACTAGTTCTGTTCATGGTTAAAATGATTTGCTATTACTCAAAAGTAGAAATATCAAAACACCTAATTCACTAAGAAATAACTCGTTTTTTTATTATAATGACCTTTTGAGTAGGACATTTTTTTACTGCTTTGAGATTTTGAAACATCAGTATATCATCATTAATTTTATATCAAATTCAGCTTGTAACAACGAAACCCCCACGGAAGTCACAATAAGCGTATTAATGCACTCTACTATATCTATTACGCAACTATACCTTAAGTTTTGAGTGCATAGGTTTCAAGATGGCGCCCAAGATAGCCGCCAAAACTTTGTTGTGTTTACGTGCACTCCGTGCGTCTTGTTGTATTTGGAGTGTAAAATCTGTCAATAGCTTTTAGTGGTTGAATGTGTACTACTGTATGTGTGTTACGTGTTTTTAAGTAATATTTTACACCTGCCGAAATACAATTTGGTAACAAAATTATGTTACTGAAGGTAGGGGCCGCGCGTATAATAGTGGAAGGGGGGAATAGTGGACGAACCTTATAAGAATTTCAAATTTGGCGCTAAGAAGATATTTTATGAGTCATACTTTAACCTTTCATTTATAATATACAAGCAGCGTTAAGCCGGTAAGTGAATTTATTTATATAAATAGCATAATTTGAGAAATGATTTACATATGAATTGAAGTGTTAAGTTTGTGTCTTCGGAGTCCATAATTAGATTACAAAAAAAATATATATGCTGGAAATCAATTAGGTATTAAACGAAGGTATTTGGAAGTGAGGTTATGTTTTCCAACAGGAAATTCGCCGCTTTCTTCAGCCGGTTTCACACCTCCTAAGATGCCATTACCAGGTAAAGACATGATGGCAAGCGGCGGCATACTGTGAGTAAAACCAGTTGCTTTTCGGCACTGACAATTTAAAAAACGTTTCCGGTAAACGTATGTGAAAATGCTCATCATGCCCGACCGGTGGTGATGGGTCCTGAGCAGCGTTACCACATTTGGTAGATTTTTATTTCTTTTTAGTAGAATTTTAAGGATTTTTTTAAAGTTTGGTAGGTAAAATTTGCTGGTAGATTTCTGATAATAATTATCAGAAATCTGCCAGCAAATTTTACCTACCAAACTTTACAAAAATCCTTAAAATTCTACTAAAAAGAAATAAAAATCTACCAAATGTGGTAACGCTGATCCTGAGTCATATGGGTGGAGGCTTCACCAAGATCAGTACATTCCCATCCTTATGACCCTTCGCAAAGCCTGTACGGATATCCTAGCCTGTAATTGTTCATCCCAGTGCCTGAGTACAATGTGCACGTGCAAGAAGAATAGATTGACTTGCACCAAGTTGTGCCACCGCTCTCGACAATGTTTGACCTCTTTAAATGGTTGATTTCTTATCTTCCTTGCAACCTTGCTATAAGCTAAAAACACTTGAATGATTGTTTTATCTTCTTTGCAATCTTGCAACAAACAATGTCTTATCTTCCTTGCTTCCTTGCTTACTTCCGAGCAACAAAGTTTCGGCGGTCACCTTGGGCGTCATCTTGGAACCCACGCACTCCAAACTTAAGGTAAGTAAATTTTGAGCATTGCAATGTGTTTGGCATTCGAGAAAATCCCTAAGCAGACGTTTAGATCATTATTTTAAGCCAACGGACAAGGGAGATATAGGGCAACAGAGTTTTGGTCGTCATTTTGGATACTGGACTTCCGGTCCAAGTTTAGCTTTGGAAACAGGCAGATTCGTATTCAGCGGGGTCGAAATACCCTAAAAACGTTATTTTCCCAATTGTTACATGAAATGCTTCTTGCATTGTTCTTTTTTGAAAACGTGCCTAGTTTATTAGTTTTATTCGACTAAAATGATTGAAAGCATTCAACCGTGACATTATTTTAGTATAAAAAATATTTTTAATGATACTTAATTTTTAATCATCTCTAATTTCAAGATATAAAATAGATTATCTTGTTTTTCTTTTAATTCAATTTTCCGTTACACTTATAGCAATAGAATAATTCTATAATTTTTAGGCACAAGGACAAAGCCATTACAAGGATTAAAAGGCTGACAATAGTTTTGTCAATATTCATGACAACCTATACTATAGCGCTGCTTTTATATGGTTTACCAAAATTCGAATGCAATGATATGCTGACCACCTACGATAACCATTACGGCAGCTTATATGATGTGTTGGTAATAACCTGCTGTGTCATTTTAACTTTTGGTATTCATTTTCCGATTGTCTGGTTCTTTAGGTATTTATCTAGTTTAAGATACTCATAATAGTGGAGAACCGTTGCGAAAGGAAAAGGTGTTATTTGGGAACCAGTTGGTAAAGCACGAATTTGGATGAAATTTGTATTGGTTCCTAATATTAAATACTAACATCGTTACAATTCAAAAACTAGGAAAATTCGGAAAATCCATTAAACAAAAAAAAAATTAAAATCGAAGGACCTATCTTTTTTAAACATATAAAAAATAAAGTAGTTCTGAGATTTTTGTGGCTTCAAAAATTACAAAATTTTGATAAAGATAAAATGTATAAAAAGTGAAAAGAAATGAATAAAGTACAAAATAATTTAAGTCTTCAAATATTTGATTGTTCCTGCACATGTCATATACCTTTTATAATTTAATCATATTTTCATCAAAACCGTCTTCTTCATCGTCTTCATTCTGACAGTAGGTGTACAGTTAGTATTGTTGTATTTTTATGAAAAGTCAAATGCATGACAGAAACAAAAAATAAAAAACGGGGAGGCTACCAAATTTTCAAAAAATTTTTCGCAAACTGCTTTTTTAATATTTTTTAGAGGTCATTAGAGAAGTGCTTCTCTAGATGTATTTCTCATATTTCGTATGGTCCCATGCGCCACAGACGAGAAAAAAAATATTGAAATTTCACCAGCCGCCACTGATCCTCGGCATGTTCATACCCTTATACTTTTTGATCTAACTAGTTTGACCAATAAAATTACTTTGAACACCAGGAAATGAACATTTTGTTTAGGTTTGTGTGTAATATAAGTACAAGTATTTACAGTTATTTATTTAATAAAGAAAAAAATTATAGTGAACAATGTAGATTTTTTTTACACCCTCATAAACATTCATACCAGAATGCAATAAAAAATTTTGAACATTCATTTCTTAAAAACAATATTTTTGTACTGCAAGTTTAATTATCATTTTCAAATACTAAAGTGTCGGTCCCAGAGACAATTTGAGCTCTCCTTCGGGAAATAAAAGAGACATTTTACTCTTTCAAATAATTATTGATTATATACACTAAAAGAGTGTGTGCAGAGATAGTTTGTCCATATACCACAATATTATAATTCTTTTGTATCTCTTGTGACATTGATTCTTCACAGTCGGAATTAAAAAAACCGCTGCCCAAGGAATCACTACTTCCACATCCAGATTCTCTATCCAAGTCACTCACAATGAAAAAACTTTGTATATGAAAATAATTGTTTATGGAACTTTAATAATATAATATTTGAAATCCTCTACCCCAAAAACCCATAAAACGATACCTCACATCGGTAGTGGGGTGGGGGTGATAGTGGGGGGTGGATGAAATAAAAAAATATTTTGAGGTTTCAGGTTCCTGTACATACACAAAATCACTTTTTTTTTCATTCCCTTTAATAAGGGGGTGGGGGTGGTAATGGGGGTGGCTAATGCCAAAAATTTTTTTGAGACCTTAGCTTCTCTTGTATATACTAAATACCAATTTTATGGACTCTTACCTGCTTAATTGACCTATTTACCCCAAATTTACCCCAATTTACCCCCCAACCCTTCGACGGAACAAGATGAAAATATAATCTAGTTCTAGATCTCGTTAAAGTACATATGTGTACCAAATTTCAAGTCAATATCTTAAACGGTTCCAGAGTAAACGTGCGCACAAAAAAAAGTTACAGATAGACCGACAGACCGACAGACAGACCGACAGACCGACAGACAGACCGACAGACAGACAGAAACTTTTTTTCGCTCAAAGTTAAAATCTCGACGTTTCATGACATTTTAAGCCTATTTGGACAATAAAAATTTTTAAAAATTTTTTTGTCGTTACTATACTTCCACGACGTGGAAGTAATAGGTAAATTTAGTTCTTTGATATAATTGTAATCACTTTTTACAGTAATGATATTTTGTTAGATATACTAATAAGTTATTAGCAAAATTACTAACAAAAAGTTATTGAAAATGTAGAATAAACAAGAAATGTAGAACTTCAGAAAAAATAATAGAAAGTAAAAAAATTCTGGATTTGTGCAGTAAGGCTGAAATTATATGCTCTAATATAAAGAATACAACTTCATGTAGCAATTTTATTATTAAAAAATTGTAATCATAAAAAATCGTAATGGCTACTTTGTATTTACGTACAGCCTGAGACAGGTCCGCGCCTAACGGGCGTGCGATGAGTGCTCCGCACGCGGGCGCATGCTTCTGGGGGCGCAAAATTACTGCAGAAAAAATTTTGTCTTGGATTTCATCCCCCCCGCTCTTCAAAAATTTTTTCGGACAAAAAAAATTTTTCTTGGATTTCTCCCCCCGGCTCATTAAAAATTTTTTTGGATTTCTCCGCCCCTGGCCTGAGAAAAAAAGCCGTGCATAAATAGTCATTGGCAATTCTCTTTGTATTGTAGTAAGTATATGTACTTAAGAGACCGAGCCCTATCAATCTTAATAAAGATAAATTAAACGATCTTAAAAACGTGACCAGTAATAGATAATGTGGACAATTCAATCGATAAGTAAATTAAAATTATTTTAAAATCTATTTCAAACACTGGAGAAATGAAAAATAAGTCCGACCCTGCTCATACTGTCTTTCTAGTATTATTATAGCAGTGTTACCACTTCGAACGACTTCTGTCGCGGCATCTACTAGCAAAACGTAAAACTAATATTGGTATATTTCGTCAAATTTTTCTAAGCAAGTAATCTTTTATTGTAGCAAATATTATGCGGATTTTTAACTTTTTTTTGCGCTAAATATATTTATTCTATTACGTATCACATTTTATTTGAATATTTGAAATTGAATAATATGATATTAATTGGATATTAAATGGAAAATAGGTATCAGACAGAGATAACTGATTTTCAGATATATCATTGTTAAACTCATGCCAGCTAGTAAAGTTTCTACTTTGCTTCGTAAATTTTAATATTTTTCATAAAGTGTCAGAGGTAACCAAATAATCAAAACAGTTATTTGGCATGCTTTCGCTAACTCGTAGAGGATCTGAACGATTAATTGGATTTTTGTACATCTATATTTTTGTTTTCATGTAAACTGGAAGGGTTAAAATCAGTTAAAATTTATTGGATAGATATTCTTGTGTAAACAGGCCGATCTTTTTTTAAATAATACCATTCAGCAGTAATGGGAGTGGGATTTTTACCATCTAGCCTGTCTTAGTTTTGATCAAAATTGTCGATGTCGATGAATGTAATTGTTTTCTTCAGAACTTACAGGAGGAACTCCAGGTGGAATAAAAATGTAGTTTTTACTAATACGTGACTAGCTAAAGATGTTAAATATCCGTATTTCATCGTAGGAATAACCATAGCCAAAAGAATAAAGCATATCAATAAGTTTTTTTCTTTGACTGCACGATACACATGTAATTATATGTAAAGGATTAAAAAAGTGGTTTATGCTGATTGTTTTTTTTTTTTCATAATTAATATAAATTGCATTACTATAGAAATAACGTTTAAATAAAATTTGTCTGTGCCGACATATTTAGTATCCACAACATAAATGTTTATAACAAATCTGAAGCTTCTTGTTTACATTGATGATTATTCTGAATAGCAGTTGTGTCTTTTTCAGTTTTAAAATGTCCACCTATAGCTTCATTTAAGATACTGGCAGCACTTGTGTCTGACAACAAAAATTCGTTAGTCTTTTTAGCTTTATTATCACTTGAATTATCCTTTGTGTTCCCAAAACACTTTGTTTAAATGCTTTCTAGTCTCTTTCTTATATTTCCGCTGCTATAATAATCTAATTTTTCTTCCGTGATTTCTTCAAATATATCATTAAGGAGTGTTTTTAGAAATGTTAAAGTTAAGGATTCTTTTTTGCAAAACAGCAAGTTCAACCTCCCTAAATAAAATGTTTAACGCTACCTTAAATTCATTTTTTCTTTCAGTGGTTTAGTTTGTACACATTTAATTTTTTTTTGCTAATATATTTTGCATAACAAATTTTATGATAATTTCCGTCATCCCCAAATAAATCTGAATAAAAGTAAAACCTGCCTTTTATTTCTATATCACAATGCGTCACTGCAGCTTTAATACAGATCAGACAATGCTATACCTATTATTTTAATCTGATTTTTATCTTCATTATAACCACATGAAGGCTCACTTACATTTTTAATCACTTTACTAATATCAGAGGCAATATGTCTTGTCTCTACTAATATCATTCTTATTACAAAAAGAAGTCCGACAAGAATAATGAAATCAGTACCGAAGAGTGTGCAAATAAGTGCCACCACTTTATTTAATAAGAATTTTTTCTTTCATTTGCACAATGTATAATAGACCTGATGCCAGGAACAGTTGGTTTTTTACCATTAATTTTCTCTGCTTTCAGCAGTTTCGCAAAAGTAACATGCAGTTTTTTTCATTGATAATGTATCTACAATATACATAAACTGTAATAGCCTAAATGTAAATAAAATAATATATACTTATATTAATACTTATCCAGACAATAATGAGGCCAGCAGCCGATACGTTTCTTGATGGGCCGAGAGCGTAGCGGGGGCGAGAGAGGAAGCCTCGTGTCTTCGTCGTCGTAGTGTGCTTCGTTGTGTTTCAAGGGCTGTAGCGCTTTTAGTTAAAAAATTAGATCTGGCATGAATCGAGACAAAATGAAGCCTATTAAATTTGTCAGTTTTTGGTGAAAGAAAAAATTGAATAGCTCGTTATATAAGCGAGTTATGGCGAGTTAAGAATTTGAAAAATGTTGGATTTGTGTACCCTTTTGAATTTTGCCAGTTTTTTTATGTTAATTTTTTAATTATTGCAGTAAATTATACTTCAAATTAAACAGCAATGTTTACTTGTCAAAACCAGACAAAAAATTTATTTTTATGTGTTTTAGTTCTAAAGTTATATTTGATTAAATATTAAATTTCTAAATTTCTTTTTATTTTTAGTTTTTTTCTTATATCTTCGGTCTCGACCAATGGAGAGTGTCGTCAATTTTGATTTCCTATGTAAAATAACATGCTTTAATAAGTAGTGAAGGTCCCATCTGGTTATACTTCAGTATTGGGTAGGTCAAGAAAGAGAAGGCTTTTCGCGCTCTGCCCGACGGGCTAATAGACGGAGAGCTGGGCACAAGATTTCGATATTACTCGGGTCATGAAAAGTTTCGGTAAAAATACGTGGTACACTAAGAGAGGACCCTGATTTGGGAATTTGCTGACAGCTTGAGCGGGGAGGGGCACCGACATATTGTGAAAATGGCGCACAAAAACAGTTTTTTTGAAATATCTCGCTTTGGATGCCTCATACGGCAAAAAATGATCTTATAAAAATGAAAGAGCATTAAATTTTCTACAAAATATGTACTATACATTTTTTCGAGAAACAGAATAGTTTCGGTGCAGCAGCCGATCGAAGTCAGGCACTCTTGACAAAATTATGATTTTTTGTAATTTCTCAATTTAGTGCGACTTTTATGAAGGAGTAGTTTTGTGTTGAGACATACCTGAAAATATTAATTTTAATTTACTTTATGTCATAAACCATAAATATGTTTAACTTTACGCTTTACCCTTAGCGTTCTGTTCCACTTGTCTAAGAGCTGGGCACGAAATTTCGATATTACCCAGGTCATGAAAAATGTCCGTAACAATACGTCGTACACTAAGAAAGGAGCTTGATTTGCGTGTATGTTGACAGCGCGAGCAGATAGAGGCACGAGTGAAATTTGATTTTTTTTAAACAGAAATCATCGCGGTTACGCTTAAAAATTTATAGAATAAGAAATTGTGAACTGCGTAATAATCGAAATATGAAGTTGCTGACAGGTAGGTACGGGATAAATAGGTTGCTGACAGTTGTCAACTTCCCAAAAATTTACGAAAAAAAAAATTACTGCGGTTATGTCTGCACATTGTATAATTTGTTGTTAATATGTCAAATAATATGATCATAAAAATTGCTGACAGTTAAGTGAAGGAGATATACCGTAAAATGGAGTGAAATTGAAGCGGAGACAATAGCCCGTACTATGCACACAGTAGGTACTTCGAAGAGAATCTTTAAAAAAACACACCTACATTTTTTCAGTTTTATTACTTTTATATGATCATTATATTTATAACAATTTTGACAATTAATTTATAACAATTACTTTGAAAAATTAATTGTTGAAATTTACTTATATGAAATAATATTCAGCTCGAAAAATAATATTTTAATTTTATTATATATAAATTTTTTATCTACCAATTTGAAACCATATGCGATTTTCACAATTTGTATGAATAGAGAGTGTACTTTACATTTAAAGTTGGTGTAAGGAATTAATAATGTCTTATAATACGGAGAGGGAAAGATATATAATTATTTTTTTTTATATTCATACAAACAAGTTTATTTATTGTATGAATAGCGAAGGGCAAACGCCAACGAAATCTGGTGTACACCGAGGGAATCTGAAGCAAATCTTCATCAAAGAGGATATCTGGTGTACAAAATTGTGGGTGCGGTTGACCTCTCGATGAATAGTAACAAATTATATAAATCAGCAACCTATTTATCCCCTACCTACCTGTCATCAACTTTATATTTCGATTATTACGCAGTTCACAATTTCTTACTCTATAAATTTTTAAGCGTAACCGCGATGATTTTTGTTTAAAAAAAAAAATCAAATTTCACCGTTCTCACTCGTGCTCCTCTTCGCTCGCGCTGTCAGCATACACCCAAATCAGGCTCCTATCTTAGTGTACGATGTTACGGAAATTTTTCATGACCTGAGTAATATCGCTCTTAGACAAGTGGAAGAGAACGCTAAGGGTAAAGGGTAAAGTTAAACATATTTATGGTGTATGACATAGTAAATTAAAATTAAGATTTTCAGGTATGAAAACAAATTTTGTCTCAACACAAAAATACTCCTTCATAAATGTAGCACTAAATTGAGAAATTACAAAAAATCATAATTTTGTCAAGAATGCTTGACTTCGATCGACTGCTGCACCGAAACTATTCTGTTTCTCGAAAAAATGTATAGTAATTTTGTAGAAAATTTAATGCTCTTTCATTTTCATAAGAACATTTTTTGCCGTATGAGGCACCCGAAGCGTGATATTTCAAAAAACTTTGTGCGCCATTTTTACAATATGGCGGTGCCCCTCCCCGCTCGAGCTGTCAACAAATTCCCAAATCAGGGTCCTCTCTTAGTGTACCACGTATTTTTAGCGAAAGTTTCATGACCCGAGTAATATCGAAATCTCGTGCCCAGCTCTTAGACTAAAGGATTTTGACTCCCTCGAAACTACTCTTTTCATCCCCATTTTATTGTGGGGAGGGAGAGTTTTTTTTACATAAAACTGTATACTCTATGTATGTATGCACTTTTTTAATTTTTACGACTTTTTCCGGTTTTTCCGCATAGCTGTGTTAACCTTCTCTTTTTACTGAATAAGTACGAGAAACCACTCTCAAGTTATTAATGTTAATTCCTAATATATTTCATTTAGGAATGACGCAGACTAGATATTGTGAGTCATCGGACATTTTCTTGATTTTCTCTACATTTTTCCGGCATTTTAACGCAAAACAGAGTAAACCATCGTATCCTAAACGAAAAATACTATGAAATGGTGGAATAGCTATGCTAAACTCCGCCAGGACTTAAATATCAATAAAGGCGATTTATTATTATTATTATTATTAAAAATCATGTTGATCTTTAGTTATATACTCTGCATCTTAAAAAGTTAAAATTTTGATTATCTTAGGCTAGATTTTGTTTTTTTCTCTTAATTTTTCCGCATTTTCCTGACATTTTTCGGCAAAGAGAAGTAAAGAATCATATTCTACGAGAAAAATACTAAGAGAAACCACCATAATCTAAAGTAAAATATAATGGATCTTAAAAGTTTACCTTGTGAATATCTCAGACAGGACTCAACTCCCAAGCATTTTCTTAACTTTTCCACATTCTCCCGCCATTATTTCGCAAAACCAAATACATCATCGCAACCTACAGGAAAAATGCTATCGAATACCGTGTTCATTTTCCGCTGCCCAGCTTAGGCCAAAATTAGCCACTTGTTAAGATCCTCCTTTAGCTGTGAATACTTCATAGTCCACACTGTGCTACTTGGGAGGGTACGTAAGAAAAGCCAAGAGGTGATTATATGGCCAAAATGCTTCGTGAGGAATATATCTTAACTCTATTTAAAAAAATAATACTAAAAAAATGTAATTAAAAAAATTAAAAAGAAATAAATAGATAAACGAATAGCGGCAATTTTCGAATAATGGGGGTGTTAGTATTTTGAATTTCCAACATTTAAAAAATAAAATTAACATTTAAAAAATAAAATTAAAATCGATGCTTTACTGACCGGTTCACAACTGTTACTCTAACCTGTAACGGTCCTCCACTATGAGTTTAACTTTAACTGAAATATATTTCAGACATACCAGACCGTTTGTTAAAATAGATGATCCCAATAAAACTCTGTTTAGTCTGTTTACTGTCAATTCTAAATGTTGGTAAGTATAGTCCTGACAAACATAGACAAGATTAAAATATATTAATTTAGCCAATAAGAAAAAGTACAACTAAGGGCGAGCTGTACCAAGAAGCAGTTAGTCAAAAACTTGTGTTACAACCAGGGTGTATTAAATAGGTGATGCGACGACAACCCTCACAGTGGCTTCATAAGTGCTTACTTTGTACATAATGTAATAGATGGCAGGGCCAATAAGTTCTTTCATTACTTACGCATAGATAGATAATTTTACAGGTTCTGTGCATACGTGCATATAGTGTTGCATACATATAGTGTTGCATACATTCCCGGCCTTTTGTTATTTGAGGCTACCAGCGCGGAAATGGCCTAAGCCATGAATTTATCGGCTCAACTTGCTGCCTAGTATATACATTTATAATGTGAAACGGCCTAAGCGACCTTTGCCCACTATTAAAAAGATGGTGCTACTAGTTTCACTTTACTTTAAATAATTAGGGCAACATGTCATGCGCGTAATCGGTCTAACCCACAATTCTGTGGGTTAAGCCGTTTTTTAGGGTTAGGCCGTTTTCGCGCTGGTAGCCTCATTTGTTTAGTGAAACAAGAGTCCGGTGGCATCTGACATTAAGTAGCTAAATTAAAACATTGAAGGAATAGATGCAACACTACATGCAGAATTGCACGTGTCGTCACAGCTAAATTCAAAAATATATATTTCTTAAGATTTACAAGTATTATGTAGCTATTATTAAAATGTCTGCCTGATTCCTGTACTTTCAACCAAAATCAAGTTCAACGTAATGTGTATGAAGTTTTAAATAGTTTGTCACAATAATATAAGACACTTTTTGCAGGTTATGAATCTAACCTATAATTAGCAGTCTATTTTTATCAGTCAACAATATTGAAAAATTATTTTCGTGAATTTTTAAATATTTGCTTGGAACCAGTATGGCTACAAGCTAAAAATGCCTATACAAACATTAAAAATGAGAATAAACAAAAAACCTTAAAATTTGGGGTTATGTTAGTTATACGATGCACATGCCCAGGTAATTGTAGGACCTTATTGCTCGCGCCATCTACTAAAGTAAATAGAAACCATGCACTTATGAAGCCATTATTATAATAGGAAAGTGCCGTACGTTAATACACCGTGGTTACAACAGGGTTAAAAGCAATGCCGTGATGTACCAATAGATCATTTTCGGTCAGCTGATTTTGACGCAGCTGTCTGAAAGGCACACAAAACCTCATCCAATAGCAAGCGCGGATCTAGAAATTTCAATAATTTTTTTCTCGTCTGTGGCGCATGGGACCCAGACGAAACATGGGAAATAACATCTCGAGAAGCACTTCTCTAACGACCCCTAAAAATTTTGAAAAAGCAGTTTGCGAAAATTTTTTTCAAAATTTGATTACCCCCCCCCCCCCCCCCAGGATTAGGGATTCCTGTTTAAAATTATTTTTTTTTGTCATATGCATTTTACTTTTCATAAAAATACAACAATCCGTTTTGAAGTTTATGAAAATATTTTCATTACTAACTGAGATACAACGAATTGAAATTTTGCGATTTGTTAAATTGTAAATCACAACATTTCAATTCGTTGTATTTCAGTTAGTAACGAAAATATTTTCATAAACTTCAAAACACAGTGTTATATTTTTATGAAAAGTAAAACGCATATGACAAAAAAAAATAATTTTAAACAGGAGTCCCTAAACCTGGGAATTTTGAAAAAATTTTTCGCAAACTGCTTTTTGAAAATTTTTTAGGGGTCGTTAGAGAAGTGCTTCTCGAGATGTTATTTCCCATATTTCGTATGGGTCCCATGCGCCACAGACGAGAAAAAAATTATTGAAATTTCTAGATCCGCGCTTGCAGGCAATGAAAATGAAAACAATTAGAGATGAGTTGCTATTTAAGAACCTATCATTTTATTAAAAAATAACAGCTTGTACCCATCTCTAGAAAACAAAATGAGTTGTGTGCCCTCCAGCGTGACGTCAACCGAAAATGATCAATTTAAGGTTATCGGGCGTAAAACTTAAACTAGGCCGTGGGATGGTTTAAGGCGCGATGTTAGTAAAAATACCATTTCAATTTTTGACATTGTAATTACTTAATAATAATTTTATCAGCCCCTACCACTTACTTCAACTCAAAATTGTCGATTTTCATTATAGTGTAGTGATATTAAGCAAAAAAAATGGCCAAACCCGGACATTCTAAACAACAAAGGTCTGCGATGTTTGTTACCCTCCCCATTGCACGCCCTGAAAAGTCCAAGAGGTTAGAGCGTCGGGTTTGGAGTGTGAAGAAGGGGGAAGGGGGAAGGGTCGAAGTGTTTCCTACAAAAAAGCTCCAGTTCATTTTTTTTTGTAACCCTAACCGTTTCTGATATACTGGGAGCGGAAAATGGAATAAAAGATAAATTTTTTCGAAAATCGTGGGTAAATTTTTCTAAAATCGTTTTTAAGTCTTTTTTAAATTATTCTTGGCCTATTGGTCGATTGGTTATTACATTTTCGGTCAAACTGCAATGTACTTATGTGAAGGGTGGATGGCGGGATTTATTTTACATGCCTTCAATGTAAAGAGATCAGAGGTTCCAGTCACGGCATGTTTATTAAAACGAGAAGTGAATTGAATGAGCAGGTAGTGATGGGTTTTTTGAAGAATGTAGAGGCTCTGGAGTCTGGGAATGGGGGAACTCACAAAGAGAAGGGGAGAGGAGCATTGTGGGGTGAGAAGGGGAATCCGTCTTTTCCTTGTGCGTCTCTTCTCAGACGGCCCAATCAGTTGTTGCCCATCCCTTGGAAGAGACTGTCGCTCGTTTGTGTATTTTACGTTGAAAACGGTCGTAAGATGAGTAAATGTGCATTAGAGCCGTGTCGGGATGAGGGAGGGGAGCTAATAAAACTGACAGAGAGGGGAATAAAAACAATTATTGCTTGCAGTGAGATAAAGCAGGATGGTGTAAAAGATAAGTTTGTGAATAACTCGGTTCGTGAAGTGCATTCCGAGTGTCCTAAATGGTACATCCGCAACCCAAAACCTCCACCTTGCGCATCCATTGAACCTCATCAGCGTCCTTCACGAGGACCAGCATTTGACTTCAAATCACTGTGCTTGTTGTGTGGCCGAAAATGTGTCGATGTTTCCAAATGTAGAAATTCATTCAAACAGGAATGGAGTGAGGTTGAGACTGTTGAAACCTTACAATCTATGATACGTTTTGGAAGTGCTGGAGAAGATGAGTGGGGGCGAGAAGTACTGACTCGCTTGAGTGGTATTATCGATCTGGTTGCTGGAGATGTACGTTATCATAGGTAATTCTATACAACATTTCAGCACCTAAACATCAGTAAACCAGAGGAACGTTTAGGTAGGAGGGGGGTCAAGGAAAAGTCAAGAAAGGTATGAGGCTTTTCAAAAGTTTTGCAATTATCTGTCAGATAATGATGAATGTCAGTACTCTATGGCCGAATTGAAAGACATATTCAGCAATACAAACCCTGACATTGAATGTTACAGTGACAACCATCTAAAAAGAAAGCTAACTCAGCACTTTGGTGAAAGTGTACGTATTACAGAAATTCCTGGCACTCTCAAGGCAACTGCACCTGATGACCTCTTAAACCTAATCAGCTGCACCAAGTGTGAGTGTTTTAAAAATGCACTGAAGTGCTCAAATGTGCAAGGCCATTGTTGTTGCAACAGAGACATATCTGATGAAATAGTACCTGAAGATGACTTTTTTGTTACGAGTCAGGATACTGAAATTGAACAGGAGGAAGTTGACTCAAATACTGAGCAAGAGGATATTTACCCACAAATGGACTTTTAGGAACTGTGCTACCATGTTTATACTAATAGACCGTGGGATAGTGACAGATTTTTTTAAACGTTTGGTTCCTATCTGGCCTTTTGGGAGCCTTTTGTGCCTGATTTGTACTAACCATTTTCGTGTTTATCAAACGGTTATCCAGGGCCCCTCACCGGAAAACAGAAAAGAAAATTTCATGAAAATGAGCAATTTCAAACATTTTGTTCCTATCTGGCGTCAAGTTAGACTTACGTTTTAAAGAAAAACATCCGACGGAAGCTTATCGCCAGACAAATTCCGTGGGCCGGAAGGCCCGAAATTTCAATGCGAAGTTGTAAGAAAAAATGGTCAAAATCAAACGATTTGGTTCTTATCTGGGAGTTGTATATATAGGTAAATAGATTATAATTATCGCGATATAACAAACGCCAGACAAATTCTGAGGGCCCAACAGTGAAAAAATTATTGTTCAAGTTGTCAACTATTCCGCGAAAATCAAACGATTTACATTCGTCTGGCATTTGTTTTTTTGTTAATATTAGGCAATAAGTAGTTTCAATTTAAGATTCCCAGACGAATTGGCTGGGCCCCCTGGATAGCCAGACAAAAAGAAAAGCGCGAAAAAAATGCCATTTTTCAAACGATTTATTCCTGTCTGGCATTTGGATTTTAAAAAGATATGTTAATAAATAAGCCATATTTCTAGTCCCAGATAAAAAGCTTGGGCCCAGACGTAGATATGTTGAGCGAAAGTATCGAAAAATCAAAAAACAGTCGTGTAAAAATCGATGCATTTTCAAACGATTTACACTCGTCTGGGATTTGTTTTTTTAAAAAGATATGTTTATAAACAAACCATATTTCAAGTGCCAGACAAAAATCTGGGGCGCAGCTGTATGTAGATATATCGCAAATTTTGAGGTTCTACAGTTGGCAACTTTTTAATCCTGGCTCCTACGCCAAAAGACTACTCTAGCTAATTTAAATAGAATAAAATTTGCTAAAACTCTTTTTTTAATTTTTGAATTCCGACAAAAATGAAGGGGTGGGATTTGGGACTTTTTTTTTTTCGGTAAAATTTCTCCATTTTGTCACCGTAATTAATCGGTAATTAATTGAAATCGATCTCATATATGATGTTCACTTAATATCATGTACTACTTTGACGTTCCGTTAATCTCGGTCCTTCGAAACAAAGGTTTCAGAGAAAAATTGTTTTTTTAGATTTACATACATTATAGGAAAACGTGTAATTTCCTACATTTCCTCGAATATCTCGATAATTATTGTTTTTTTCGAAAAATTTGTAGATAGCTTATGTAAAGAGAATTGATTGAGCTTTCCGACACTTTTTTTATTTTTTCTCTAACATAAAGAGCAAAAGACCAAATATGCGGACGTCTCAAAGCCAACCGCCACCCAGTCTATTAATTAGGGTGAAGACGTACCGCACGCGAGACTAGTTTCTCGATCCGACATCACAGTGTTTTTCGTGAGGAGTATAGCGAGGATTTCAACTTTAATTATTTGTTGCAAAGTAAGTACTGCGATTTAAGGGCTGATATTCGATGTGACGTGTTTTTATACATAAACACACACTTTAATGAAATACAAAAAAAATGGGCAAGTTCCCCATTAGCAAACGATAAATAAAAATCACCCCGGGACGAGCGGGGAGTATAAAAAGCAGCGTCGTTCGCAAGCAATGCATACCATATATGTTTCTACCACAGCACATCTTACGTGTCTTATGTCGCGTGCATTAAAATGAGAGAAGAAATCACTTTTGTGTAGTTGACTACCTACGCCAAGGGAGAATAAAACAGGTACGGATTTACGAGAACTCTCAGTTTCTATGGTGTAGTGCAGAGTTGTAAATCATATATTAATATGTAATAATTTATATTTGTCCTTTTGCTAGTATGTAACTTATTTATTGTAAATATTATTCGATCGAGGGATTATGAATGTGAAAGTGACAGTTATATTGAATCCAGTGATAAAGAAAATCAAATTCCAAATGAGTTTCAAGTGAGAAAAAAAACGGCATTTCAAGGGCGGATCTGGACCTTGAGCTTGGGGAGGGGGGTAACATAGCCGCGTGTTGAAAATAACAAAAATGTTTTTCCTCGAAAATTAAAATTGATGAGCGGGGGGGAAAAATCTCAAAAAAAAAATTATAAACACAACTAAATAGAATATATATTCAAAAATATAAAATAAAATAATACAAATTATGAAATTTTAAAATGAAAGTTGATTGTTTACGGAATCTTGTTACCCCGTTACCCCCCATAAATCCGCGCTTGCGGCATTTAAGTAGTGACGCGAAACAAATTTGTTTAAATGTGTATAATACTCTTTTACAATGACAAGCTAATGAAATGCCAGACGAGTGTGAATCGTTTGAAAATGCATCGATTTTTACACGACTGTTTTTTGATTTTCGATACTTTCACTCAACATATCTACGGTTGGGCACAAGCTTTTTGTCTGGGACTTGAAATATGGTTTATTTATTACCATATCTTTTTAAAATCCAAATGCCAGACAGGAATAAATCGTTTGAAAAAATGGCTTTTTTTCGTGCACTTCTTTTAAGATTTAAAATATGTTTGGCCCACGCTTTTGGTCTGGGACTTGAAATATGGTTTATTTATTACCATATCTTTTTGAAATCAAAATGCCAGACAGGAATAAATCGTTTGAAAAAATGGTTTTTTTTTCGTGCACTTCTTTTAAGATTTAAAATATGTTTGGCCCACGCTTTTTGTCTGGGACTTGAAATATGGTTTAGTTATTACCATATCTCTTTAAGATCCAAATGCCAGACAGGAATAAATCGTTTGAAAAAATGGCTTTTTTTCGTGCTCCTCTTTTAAGATTTAAAATATGTTTGGCCCACTAAAAATGTCTGTGAATGATACAATACATTTTCGTTTTGGTTAATTTTTACAGAAAAAATCATTTCACATGAGAACCAATCGTTTGATTTTCGCGGAATAGTTGACAACTTGAACAATAATTTTTTCACTGTTGGGCCCTCAGAATTTGTCTGGCGTTTGTTATATCGCGATAATTATAATCTATTTACCTATATATACAACTCCCAGATAAGAACCAAATCGTTTGATTTTGACCATTTTTTCTTACAACTTCGCATTGAAATTTCGGGCCTTCCGGCCCACGGAATTTGTCTGGCGATAAGCTTCCGTCGGATGTTTTTCTTTAAAACGTAAGTCTAACTTGACGCCAGATAGGAACAAAACGTTTGAAATTCCTTATTTTCATGAAATTTTCTTTTCTGTTTTCCGGTGAGGGGCCCTGGATAACCGTTTGATAAACACGAAAATGGTTAGTACAAATCAGGCACAAAAGGCTCCCAAAAGGCCAGATAGGAACCAAACGTTTAAAAAAATCTGTCACTATCCCACGGTCTATAAGCTTAATATTAATAAATAAAATCGGTTTTGTTTGATTTTTAAATTCATTAAATAAAATCATGTTTTATATAAACATGTCCACTCCTTTGTTCCTGTTCAATCATTCACCCTCCTCCCCCCACCAAAAATGTAACTGTACACTGATAACCTAATAACCAATCAACCAATAGGCCAAGAACAATAATTATAAAAAGACTTACAAACGATTTTAAAAAGTTTTCGGACAGTAGCACCTAAAACTAGAAAGAATATGATTTCCATTGGTTTTAAAACCATTAAGAAATGTTAAAAAATAGGGCTGATAATGCGGTGGGAGCATAAAATTAATCAATTTTCAGTAACACAAAAATTTTCGGAAAAAATTTTTTTGCGCCTTGCAGTCTCAGCCAGAATGACACCCTCCACTGTTAGATACGGAAGGTCATTCCAGATAATGTATGTGTTTTTTCAAAACTATAACTTCGAGTGCATGTTGTAGAACTCTCCAAAATCGTCCTAAGTTGAAGACATAATCAAAATTCGACTTAGGCAAAAATTTCATTTAAAGACATTTTTGGGAGTCTGCAGAGGCGCAGATCAGTCCATAAGGACCGTTTTGGGTTCTATAAGGCGTTGGGAATGACCAGGTGAAAATTCGAAGAAACACCGAATTTTCACTTAGGAAAAATGTTTTTGGTTCAGAATATGAGAGTAGAAGTATATAATGACAAAGATTTATGAATAATATACTTTTTCAAAGGTACCATAAATTGGACTTTGAAAAATAATATTTTTGGAAGGGCGTCAAAATTTGGCCCAGGAATCGATTTATCGAAAGTACGCCAAAGTTTCACTTGCAGACTAATTTTTCAAAACTGCGTTGAAATTTGGCTTGAAGATCGATTTTTCAAAAGTACGCCAAAATTTCACCCGCAGATTAACTTTTCAAAAGTACCTTGGAATTTGGCTTGAAAATCGATTTTTCAAAAGTACGCCAAAATTTCACCCGCGGATTAACTTTTCAAAAGTACCTTGAAATTTGGCTTGAAAATCGATTTTTCAAAAGTACGCCAAAATTTCACCCGCAGATTAGTTTTTCAAAAGTACCTTGAAATTTGGCTCGAAAATCGATTTTTCAAAAGTACGCTAAAATTGGTTTTAAAATGGATTTTTCAAAAGTACCACAAAGTCAGTTTAAAAAGTACCACGAAAATATAATTTAAATTATTTTTAAATTTTTATTCCTCAACCAAAGACATTGACCTTTGAGGTACGGTCATTGAAAGCCCAATTCTAAAGTATGAGCATAAAATTTTAACGATGCACTGCATCCGAAAGGCAAAATAGAAGATTTTGTCAAAGCCGGCGTAGTGACGATAAGCAAAAATTGATAAAAATCAATGCACATGTACAAGGCCGGTTTCTCGCATAGAAAGAGTTTGGATTGACCCAGCGGCTCGTAATTTGGTCGAGCGCGTTGAGTGGTCCAGACAAAGCAATGGTAGAAAAGCCAATAACAAGGCTTTTCAAATGACAAAGTTATAGAGGAAAACGCCTTGTGCATAAAAATCCAAAAATTCAATTTTGCCTAAAAGTCGCTCGAAGGTGAGACGCTGCCAAATCGATAATATTGATCGACTGTGATAAGGGTTAGTAAGTCGTGGACTGATCGAACGCCACTCAACTTATGCAGTAATAAGTCCTCTGAATGTGTTTGAGTACGTGAATCTCCACGATACAAGAACTTTAAAGCTAAGTAGTCTCTAGCGAAACTAAATTCATTTAGTAAAACTTTTTTAAGTTAATTTCAGTCAGCCTTAATTATTCATTTACCCAGAGTCTGAAATGATTCTAAAAGCTCACATTTTGATTCTGAGAAGGTATGTATGAATCTTTTCTACCTAATCGATCGTTAGCGTGAGCGCTCTCGCTTGTATGGTCTGAAAGTCACTACCTTGATTGGGGAAGGCACGATTCTTATCTTGAGAATTTTGTATAACCAATTCTGTTAAATAAACGGATTCTTTGAACTAATATTTCTTAATTGATCTTGAGGCCTGTTGACGGTCTATAATCCCTGGAACTTTCGTATAGAAAACCGGATGTGTCGAGTTAATTCGCATTAACGTTCGACCTTCTGGTTGCTTTACGGAGGTTTGATAGGGATTTTTTTATGCGTTTTTTGAGAAATATATTCCGTTATTAATGGACCAAAACGTGATTTTCGCGTACCAAAACTAATCCCTCCGCAGAGAAATTCTTCGGTTGGGATTTTTTTATGCAAAAATTCAGGAAATTAAGAGGTGCCTAAACCCCTAACGAGGGAATTCGGGTCCAGAGAGAGCGTAGTTTCCGATCTGTGGTAGTGCAGCCTTGGTCCATTACTCGGCTACCGAAGTGCATCTTATCTCGAACCCGCCTGGGAGGTAGAAGAACGGGGTAATACGCGACTGGCGCCCCCTGAGAAATAAATTGGTGTCGCGTCATTTTGACGCCCGGTAGTGCGTTCTTCTACATGCACACCCTGATATTTTAGGAGCGTCTTTCAAGAAGCTAGATTCCTGATTATCTACTATTTTTCCTTTAAATATTATTTTTTTAGGTGTGTCTTAACGTGTATCATATTCATTTCTATGACATTGCTACTAATTTATGGAAGCTGGGTACCGTATTTAGTTAGTGTGGAGTGGTTAATAACAGTCACGATCAGCTTAACTATCTATGTTCTTCTTATGGAAAATATTGTGAGGATCGTTAACAACTTCACATGGACACAGGAAGCAAGGGTAAATTTTTTTTTATTAAATTACTTTACTTGAATAGGATTATTCTTGATCGAGCCACTCTGTATGAAAGTTCATAACGTTTTCCAGTGAATAACGAGTGCACACTGCATACTGTGTTCATGCAAATGACGACACGCACTCCACGAATTTTACAGTAGTGACATTAGTGACATAGTGCCAAGGTTATGTACCACATAATCGATAAAATTCTGAATTTGTGGTACACTAAACTTTTCCTTCATTTACTGGTTACTATAATCTCGTCCTAATTACTATGTAGTGTTTTCAGGGCAATTTCGATTTTTATAGCATTACATTGATTGATTTTCGTTTTACTCTGTCTGAACACTCTAGATGCGTAAGTAAAGTACTTGAAAATCGTCTCCGCACGTTCGCCTAGAAGCTCGAAGCCTTTTTAACGGGAGTGGGGCAATATTCTTGTCGTGGCAGTCGCAGTTTTGATGAATGAGCGCGCCTATTCCAGCGTAATTTTAGGTACATTAACGATTAAAATTCATTTTACATATTCATTAAAGTTCTCACTCATTAGAGAATAAGCAGTACAAGTTGCAGCTCAAAAGATATATATGTGTTTAGAAATAAATGCATGGAAATGCAAACGAAAAGATACGATCTATTATCTTCTAATTAATGTAGAAAGGTCTCACTTTTTTAATCCTTTATTTTTTTTCTAATTTTGACATATAAAGTGACACTTTCCAAAACTGACGTAATGTGCCTAAACTTTTCATAACCAGTTATGAAAAGTAAAATTTTACCTAACTGGTGAGGAAAAGTTCATTATATCATCAATTAGGAAAGATAAACAACTCTCAAAAAGAAAAAGAAACAATGGTTATTCAACACAAAATGAAATACTGAGTCCATAAAGTGGAAGCTTCTAAATTCTTCTTTCATTCAAAATATGTTAACAAAACTTTTTCATTAATACAATTTACCTTGTGTTATCAAATAAGGATTTCAAATAATATTGTAACTTTGCTAAATAACGTCTGTCAATTTTGACATTAAAATTCTAATGTGTGATAATAGCCGCAAAGGTAACTATGAAAAAGATTACTTAATTTTTAAGATGTTTAAATACATCTATTTAATTTATGTTAGACTTATAACCGGGTGATTATCTCCCGGTTTTTAGTCTAAAAACCCTTTAAACATAAAGCGCAGACTAGATTTTTTGGCATAGTTTTCCATTATTATCTTAAAGGAAAATCCTAATTTGCTAAATCAAATTATATGGATTGACGAATCTAGATTCCAGGACAACGGAGTAATAATCTAAATGGTGAACGTTATTTATACTTCATACAAAATGATTTACCTGTGTTATTGAATAATTTACCTGTTTAATTAGATACTATGTGGTTTCACCAAGATGGCGCTGGCCCACATAATAGCAATATTGTGGTAAGTTATTTAAGCCAAACATATCCAGGAAGATGGTTTGGTACAAATGGGGTACTCAAGTGGCCAGCTAGATCTCCTGATATTACCCCATTAGATTTCTATTTGTGGGGTTATCTGAAGAGTGAGGTTTATAAAGAACCAATCATAGACATAGCTAAAATTTATGCGAAAATGGCAATAATTACGAACACCTTCCATAACTTATTACTTGTTGGTTATTTTTTTGTTTTTATTAAATAAAATAAAAAGAAGTTTTTTATTTCATTGTTATTTCCTTTATTGCTAAGTTACTACTATGGTTGCACTGGAAAAAATGCATGGAACATATTTGTATTCAATATTGCTTAATAAAATACAGACGCGGGCGCTTTAAAACTAATAAATGTAATTTCCGATTTAACAGGAAGTTGCAAAAAAGTTTTATTGCCAAATTATTTACATTATTTTTCTATGAAGAAAGTTTGAAACGAACTATCGTATAAAATTTAATGTAAGAAAGTTACGGCGATTTTAGTTTTTCAAAAATTAAATCTTTCAAACTCATTTGTACCGCAGCGCCATCTATCCCTTAACATATTAAAAAACTATTTCTATTTAAAACTACAGCCATTTATGTGTTCTAGCAATGGACTTTTACATAACTCAAATATATCTAGTAGTTTACGAAATATTTCACCTTGCAGTTTTTATTGGCACACCATGTATATTATTGCCTCTTATATTCACACCTACAATATTTAACTTCTATTTGGACCACTGCTAATAATTCTGTTATGAAACCTTTAAAAACTTTATAAAACAAAGCTATAAAATGTATCTACAATTTTCCATACTTGGAACTTACAATAATTAATTTATATAAACCAAATAATCTACTTGATATTGACTCGATATATCACTAAAAATTTGTGTTTTTATTCATTCTGTGATAAAAACGTATAAGCATTCGAATATAACATTCGTTCAAAGTAAAGAAATGCATTTACATAATACTAGGCAAGCAAAAAATATAATGACATAATATAATATAAATATAATGAAATAATATAAGTTTCATTAAAAAAATTTCTGATAAAAAAATGCCTAATATAATTTCTTGATTTTCTCAGCATATTTGATACCGCAGGTGGCTTTGCATTTGTAGGAGGCGAATGTTTTTCTGGTCATAAGTAGATCCTAATTTGTACTATACTTAAGTAAAATTTGATTCAAATCAAGGGCGGGTCCAGGGGGGGGGGGGGCACTAGGGGAAATTGCCCCCCCCCCCCCCCGAGAAGAATAGGATGTAATATTATTTATTATTGAATAATGAAAATGTCGATATAATTATTGATTGTTCGGTGGTAGACGGCCGCAGTCAGTGGTGGTTTGGCCAGGTTGGCTAGTTGGTAAATGCCGACTGGGCCTTAGGGTCGCGTCTAATGAGGGTTCGTGTTTATAAAAAAAATTTGGTACGGGAAAATTTTTTTTTTAATTTCTCTGTACGTACAAAAAATTTTGGGATGAAAAAAAAAATTTTTTCGGATTCTCCCCCCCGCTCATCAGAATAATTTTTGGGACGAAAAAAAATTTTTTTCAGATTTCTCCCCCCCGCTTATCAAAAAAAATGGGACGACGTTTAGATACATGCGAAGCAAAAATATTCAAATCGCTGACGAACTGAGTTTGAATATTTATTGTAAAATGCCGACTAAGCCCTAGACACCCAGACCGCCTCTGGCCGCAGTGCCCCCCCAGTAACCTTTCTGGATCCGCCCTTGATTCAAATCGGAACAAAAATAAAAAAGTTATTGGGGTGTTACCATTTCAAGTGAAACACACTGTATAAGTATTGTTTGTCATATTTATCATATACTGTTTGTTAGAATATTTGTGTTTATTATGTTAATCCCTAATCATAAACTGTATAGTTTCTTGGGAATAAAAAGTGTATCCATATACACTGCGTGTAATTGCCGATTAGGCATGTACGTTCACGTAGCGCGAGAGATATGACAACAAAGCAGAGCAAACTCGCCCGTCGGCGAAGCATCCCAGCTCTCAGTTACATACTTGTAAAAAAAAATCTACGATGAATGATTTTATATATCGTGGAAATTGGTTATATACAGTGTGACCCGGATGGAGTTAACAAGAGGAAAACATCTCTATTATTGATTTTACGACGAAAAGTCATTCTTTATAAAAAATTCTGCTTGTCGAAAAAATGAATTTACCATATAAAAATCTTAGATCAGATGTACTGGGTGTTAATAAATTAAGAAAACATCAAAATGCCTCAAGAGGAAGTACCTTCATTTATTATTTTGAACAAAATGTTTATAAAACAAAGTTGTTTATAACCCAAAATAAAGCCTAAATTCAAATTATGAAGTCTGTATTTTGACTTTTATGTTTTTACTGTGTTTATCTTTTTACGTTGAATTTATTAATATGATTAAGAATTCAAATTAAGAAACAGAGTGTGCTATCGATAATATTGAACTGACAAACGTCATTGTGACATTGTGTAGAATATTACTATCTAATCTTACATCTGCATTTATTAGTGTTCTGTTGATCATTTAAAATATGTTTACCAAACAAGAAAGAAATTATTTGATCAAATGTTATGGGATTGGAGACGTCTCTTATCGATATGTAATTAACCTTTTCCACCAAAAGTTCCCTAACACAGCGGTATCGCGCCAATCAATCAACTTGTAAAAAAATTCAATGAAACTGGATCTGTATTGGATGTCAAAAAACCCAAGAAAAATCCAAGAAACGCTCACAAAGACTGGAAGTAAGTAAAAGTCATTTACAGAGAATTTATATGCAAAACAAAGATCGGCAGTTTAAGCCAAGGTTCAGACATACACTTAAAACCGCTGCCCAAGGAATCACTACTTCCACATCCAGATTTTCTATCCGCCACTCACAACGAAAAATTTTATATGTGGAAATAATTGTTTATGGAACTTTAATAATATAATATTTGAAATCCTCTCCCCAAAAACCCATAAAACGATACCCCACATCGGTAGTGGGGTGGGGGTGGATAAAAAAAATATTTTGAAGTTTCTGGTTCTTGTACACACATTAAATCACATTTTTTTTTCATCCCCTTTAATAATGGGGTGGGGGTGACTAATACCAAAATTTTTTTCGAGATCTTTAGCTTCTCTTGTATATTCTAAATACCAATTTTATGAACTCTTATCTGCTTGATTTACCTATTTACCCCAAATTTACCCCAATTTACCCCCCCAACCCTTCGACGGAACAAAATGAAAATATAATCTAGTTCTAGATCTCGTTACATATGTGTACCACATTTCAAGTCAATATCTTAAACGGTTCCAGAGTAAACGTGCGCACAAAAAAGTTACAGACCGACAGACCGACAGACAGACAGAAATTTTTTTTCGCTCAAACTTAAAATCTTGACGTTTCATGACATTCTAAGCCTATCTGAACAATAAAAATTTTTAAAATTTTTTTTGTCGTTATACTTCCACTGGATGTGGAAGTAAAAATGGAGAAGAAGAGAAGCGATTGGATTTTTGTTTATGGGTCGATGAGAATTACCTCGTAGATAAAGGTTTTCACAGAATGTTTTTTTTTTACTGACGAAGCAACATTTTGTACCAATGGCCACGTTTCATCACAAGTCGTTATTGGGCTTTTGAAAATCCAAACAATGTCATTCACAAACGAAGTCAACGTTATAAAAAAGTGAATATACGGTGTGGGATTTTTTATGATCGAATCGTTGGTCCATATTTCTTAGAAGAAAATTTAAATCAGCATGTTTATTTGGACCTTTTGGAAAACTTTGTATTGCCATTTATAAACACTCTGCAACCGGAAGTAAGGCGTAACATTTTTTGGCAGCAAGACGGTTTCCCAGCTCATTCCTCAGTTTTGGTACGGCAGTGGTTGACAAACCACTTTGGAGCCAGAAAGTTTATGCAGATGACCTGCCGCATGATCGAGAAACACTAAAAGCACGAATACAAGACGCGATGCATGTACTCTTAACCATTCATAAGGTCTATGGAGAATTTATTAAAAGATGGCAAAATGTGTTGAGGTTGGAGGAGACCATGCAGAATAAATTGTTTTTCCAAAATCGTTGAAGTTAATGTTATTATGTTATGTTAATGTTTGAAAAAAAAAATGTAGACTTCATAATTTGTATTTAGGCTTTATTTTGGATTATAAACAACTTTGTTTTATAAACATTGTGTCCAAAATAATAAATAAAGGTACTTCTCTCCTGAGGCATTTTGATGTTTTGTTAATTTATTAACACACGTTACATCTGATCTAAGATTTTTATATGGAAAATTCATTTTTTCGACAAGCATAATTTTTAATAAAGAATGACTTTTCGTCGTAAAATCAATAATAGAGAAGTTTTCCCTCTTGTCAACTCCATCCGGGGGCACCTGTATACATCCAAGAATGTGTAAAAAAAATTCCGAGTGGCATTAAATTTGTTTGTAGCACACAGTGTGAGCTATATCCTCTTAATATATCTCGTTCATTGTAGGAAGCATATATTTCCAGGCAAGTTAAGTCACTTCTAGTGTTTTTTGAAGAACAAAGATCTATGCTGTACAAAAACTTTGGTAGAAACGCATTAAGACCGTATCTTATGCATTTATATGCACCAATGAGTTCTCGTAGAGTGAAGGTAAAAATAATCTTACTGGAAATGGTAGGTAACGTAATTAATATTCAAATTATTACAGGAGCGAAGAAATCTGGCGCTAGTGAAAGAACGGTTGTACGATATAGTGATAGACATAATAATGATTGCGCTCTATGTAACATTACTTTACTTGGTGATTTTGAAAGATAAGGATCCAATGACTGCTAGAAGTAGGATGGAAATTCTAGAACTCATCGGAGGAGATCATTCCAGAACTACGCACATAAACGATGTTGAAAACAGAATTGAGTAAATAACCAACACACAGTAGGCTAGAACTACCTTTAAATGAAATATGCATACACTCTCTCAATTCCTACGGGAAATGGTAGCTTTATATTAGTAGAGAGCTCGCACTGCAAAATTCCTCTTAAAATTGAAATCTGTGGGGGTTTGGAAACTAAAAACTGCGACCGGTCTTATTTAACAGCTTATAATTAATTGTGTTTATGTGTAAAGTTGGTCAAAAATTGGCCTGGGAAAAAGAGCGTTATTCAAAATTTTCGAGATATTGACACTAAACAATTGTTACAGGTAAAGTAAATATTTTGGCACGAAATTATCGAAGTCTGTAGCGGTTGCTCTAAAAAAAAATATTTAATAAAAGAAAAAGCATTGACGCTTATGGAGTTTTAAAACTTTGAACGTCCGTATCTCGCTTCGAGAACCTAAAAAAATTGTAATTTTTCATTGCATTTTAACGTTCAACAACCGATATTTCGAAAACGAGCACTCAAATCAAAAAATACCTCTCTTACAATATTGCAGAGTAGAGTTTTCCGCTTACAACGGCATAACGTTCAGAATTTTTGGGCGTAAGATAGCGTAGGAAAATTAATAAATGTAAAACAATGCACAGATCTATTACATTGCGGCAGCCGACCGTCGATCAGGGAGATCGACGGCCCGCGCGCTCCAGTTATCTACATTCTGCTTAGATTAAATAGGTAATTTATTATTCTCATGTATTCATATTAATGCCCAATATGCCCATAGAGATATGCCATTAGATTATATAATATTAGTATAAGCCCAAAGTGTTGAAGGTTTTATCAGTTAAAAGTAAATTCTTTCCTGTTAAAAACTCTATGTCTAAGTTATAGGTCTGTTATTCTATTGTTAGTTTAATCATATAAAAATTACTTTCAGTGTCCAGGTAAGTGGAATTTCCTAAAATTAAAAATTAAATTAAGAACATAATATAGGCATCATTTTAGTCTGATTTTCCATAAATAACTAAAAATGGACCGAAGTGGAAGTTCAACATCGAAAAGTGAGATAGTCAACATTTCGTGTTTTACAAAGAGAATGTTAAAAACTCTTTAATTTGTGGAAAGTCTTCTGGTAGCTTAGTAAAGGGCTCTGAGAAAACGTTAAAAAGTCTAAGACAAATGTTACAAATTAAGGACAGTATGTATAAATCTAGCAATATTCACTTGCGTCAAGATATTGCTAACACTGAAAATGGGGACAAAATATTATTAATTTGACACAAATCGTGCTACTGTGGTAGTAAAAAAAAGTATTGAATTGCTGCGCCGAAAATTTGAAAAGGAAATGCTATTAGAGAAAATTGAAGTTTACGGAACCGAACCTCCGGTTTTAGTACGACAGGAATATTTAATATACATGTGTGCTTTGTAAAAAGAGGCGTAATGATCAAAATGTATCACAAGTACTGACTATTAATATCGAAAGACCAAATTTTAGCCCAAAATGATAGCTCTGTTATGAAACGCATTGGCGATAATGATTTAATTGCTATGGAAATAAAACATCACGCGAAATGCTTTTTAAAGGGTATTAAAGAAGGGTACAGATCTTCAGGTTTCTTCCAATGCAGAAACATACAGATTACATTGAAATACTGCTTTATAAAGAATTAAGTAAGTTTATTAAACAAAATTAAACAAAAGAGATATTCTGTTTCGTCAATATATGCTAGATCTCGGAGGAAATGTATCAAAGATACAGTTAATTGACAAATTAAAGATGCATTTCAGTGATGACATTCAAATTATCGAGTCAACAAGGCCTAATAGATCAGACATATATTGTCCTCAAAATGTTCATCAAAAGATGAAATTCTACATTCGCATATAGAGACTTCCAAGGAAAATGATAATCCAATATTTACAGGATATTCCGAATATTCCGTTCTGTATAATATTATTAATAATATGGACAACATTCCGGAATTTGATACATTCAAAAATTTGTACTTAACTAATATAAAATATATTCCTGAAGGTTTAATTTAGCAGAAATGCAGGCAGAGATGGTGTACTTGTAGAAAAAATTGTATTTCTTGGATAGGATCATGCAGATGGTTGGGACAAAAATCCTGCCTCAATGTAAATGCAGCAGTGAAATCGCCTCCTTCTTCTATATAGGTATACTGAAGGTGATGACGAAACCGAAACTGATTAGTGATTAGTGATTAGTCATTAGGTAGGCTATTAGTATTTTAAGTGGATAGTACCAATTTTTGTATATATTTATTAAGGAATACAGGGAAAAAGTATCGCGAATGTAATAAAGGAAAGTTGTAAATAATGTCAGGTGCAGTCTTAATACAAAGTTTCATCCACATAGACAATAACTAATTTTCTTGCCAATTTTTATTATTAAATTTTTGTGTAAATTACATTGGCTGTGAATTCAAAAATAAAAAGGCTTACACGTATAGTTAAGTCCATCCGTGGACACACTGTATACATAAGCATGTTGTTTTCTTTACCTCATAATATTGTTAATTTGTTTCGTTTTATTCACATACTTTTTTAAGATTGTTGTAATTTGTAGCATCAGAATAATATAACTAGAAAGTGTAATACGTACGTTTTGTAATTCGTTATAACACCCTGTCTGTTTTCTTGGTATTTCGTTTGAAGTAATATTATTGTTAAATAAAAAATAATAACAAAAAAAAAGACAAATAGGCTAATAAAACGCAAACCACGGTGGTTGTAAATTACAATCAGTCTTCCCAGAATGTAGACAAGTGGAGCGCGCGGGCCGTGCGACGTAAGGGAGGGAGATCGATTAATTTTCCTACGCTATCTTACGCCCAAAAATTCTAAACGTTATACCGTTGTAAGCGGGAAACTCTACTCTACAATATTGTAAGAGAGGTATTTTTTGATTTGAGTGCTCGTTTTCGAAATATCGGTTGTTGAACGTTAAAATGCAATGAAAAATTACAATTTTTTTAGGTTCTCGAAGCGAGATACGGACGTTCAAAGTTTTAAAACTCCATAAGCGCCAATGCTTTTTCTTTTATTAAATTTTTTTTTTTTGTAGCAACCGCTACAGACTTTTCGATAATTTCGTGCCAAAATATTTACTTTACTTGTAACAATTGCTCAGTGTCAATATCTCCAAAATTTTGAATAACGTCCTTTTTCCCAGGCCAATTTTTGGCCAACTTTACACATAAACACAATTAATTATAAGCTATTAAATAAGACTGGTCGCAGCTTTTAGTTTCCAAACCCCCACAAGGTGACACCTTTTGCCCAGCCGTGCTCTCTACTATATGTCCTGAAACAATTTCCGTAAACTCTGGCCGTTTTCTAGAAAATTCATTGTAACTAATTTTTTGCATTGGTAAAAAGTAAAATTAAACATTCCAATTCAAATTTAAACTTAAAAGCAAGTTTGGAGAAATAACATACAAAAAACCTTCATGCTCGACAGCCCCAGACGTTTTGATAATAATCGGGTTATATAAACTTTCCAAGTAGGTAGTCAACTTAGACAAAATCATTAGATCTATTCCTATGTTATTTTGAATGACAGCAATTTTGGTCTACCAATACATCCGTAACCAATTAATAACAGTACTATTTGCGTAACTGGATTTGCTAGGGAAATCCGAGCGCCTCTACTGGCCGTCTGAGTAGACTTTCCATTCTCGAAGGATTACGTAGTAGGCGTAAGCACGTGTTGTTCACGTATATAGTTCGCGACGATCCTTCCGTTCAGTCAGATAGTAGGTGAGAATGAGAACCATACCACTCGGGATGGGCCGATGAAGACAACCCACAGAAGAGACATGACGATCACCGAACCACCTACCCACCACCCTGCAGGTACCTAACAAACACCCTTCAGTACCCGTAGTCACCTAGTTCTGTGCAGACCCAAAGTGATACCAAAGCACTTAGGTCTGCACTACCTCGAGCTACATAGCTCATCCCTACCTAGCCGATGATCCGAATGGCAGGATGTCAATTGATATTTTGCGTACCGGTAGTCAATCCCAGCCAAAAATACCCTAAAGTTTCCGAACATACAGATGACTACCCCCAGGGGTGACAAGCTGGCGAAGAAAGATCATCAAGACAGACGATAAGGACCTTAGCCAGCAAGGTCCAACATGCCAAGACCCGGTGAGGTATACCGAAATTCACACCGCTCACATTTGTGAGTGGGGTTGATGTAAAGTAAGCTCGCCCGCCCCGCATGTGGCCGGTCCAGGTCTACAGCGATGTACTAGGGTAAAGAGCAGTAGTCCTGCTGGACCCTAGACATCCGAGACCGTCATCACTTCCAAAGAATATTGTGACCATCATTGAAATCAAAGATCATGAAAAACGCACGATGAAAATAGATATTGTCTTTGTCTGTTATGTAAACGTAAGAATCCGGGCTTGAAGAATTGATACTTAACTGATAGGTTGTTTGAAATATGTCCGGGTATTCAGAGACTTTAAAAATGTAGTAGATTCTTGTTTTTATCAATGCAAAAAATCAATTTTCAAAAAAAAAAATTAAAAATGAATTTTCTAGAAAACGGCCAAGGGAATAATTTCGGGGTTTACGGGAATTGTTTCAGGACAGATCAAGCTACCATTCCCCGTAGGAATTGAGAGAGTGCATGCATATTTCATTTTAAGTTGGTTCTAGCCTACTGTGAACAGTATTATCAATTTGTATTATACTGCAGAAAAAATAGATTTTTGGCATTGAATAAATTATAGTGCATTCATTTTATGGAAACTAGGCAAAGAAAGCAAGGGATTTGGTGTATATATATATATATATATATATATATATATATATATATACGCGTAAAATCACCAAGTGGCACCGAAAACTAAATTGACGTTCTCGCACCCAATATTTTCCGCATTTAATGTGAGCAAGTGGCTCCCTATATATTCCCGATATGTATATGCGTTCTGGCACCGTATATATGGAGAAGACACTTTTTCTTTAGATACTCACTGTGTTGTTAATACATTTAGGATTGCTAACGCACTCTGTAAAAATAGGCCATTGTGTTGCTTGTCTTTTTGAAACGTATCACATACGTGCGATATCCGTGGTGTAATTGCAGAAATAGAGGAAATAAGATGAGAAATAATTCTCAGAGTGAACTAAAAATTGTTATTGATGTTGACTCATCATATTCTATATTTAGTTTCAATTGAGGTCTAGAAAATTATGTGAAAAAAAAAAGACAAGTAGATGAGGTTGATTAAAAAAGAAACAAATTAATTATTTATTATTCAGTGGTGATAAATCACTTACGAAAACATGTAATTAGAATATCAATTTTAGTTATTGTAAAATACAGTGTGAATTTGTGTATATGACATACCAATAGTAACTGACATTTACTATTGACAGTTCGGCTAATTTCAAAGCATGTCGTACAAAATGGTATATTACGTAATGAGTGTTGTAAGAAGCATATTACGCACGAATGGAAAAGTTATTTTCATGAGTGCGTAATTGCTTTACAACTCGAATTATGTACTATACTTTACCTACGATCACTACTGTAAATAGTAAAAAACACACTACCTGCCATTTATGTAAGTTGAATTTTACGTATTGTAAACAAAACGCACTGTAAACAAATCGCACGGTAATCAAAACGCACGGGACACCCAATTATAGGTGGCTTATATCGCTGACGCGGGGTTTAAAAATAACAAATGGGCCTACGTAATTTTCAAACGCTGTCAAAACTGACATAATATTTGTTGAATGACATTGTTGACTAGTAAACTAAATCCGGATTTTACTAAATAAATAAATAAATATGATCGTAGGTAAAGTATAGTACATAATTCGAGTTGTAAAGCAATTACGCACTCATGGAAATACGCACTCGCCGCTACGCGGCATCATGCGTAACTTTTCCATTCGTGCGTAATATGCTTCTTACAATTCTCATTACGTAATATACTATTACCTACGATCATATTCATTTATTTATTTAGTAAAATCCTGATTTAGTTGTCAACAATATTATTCAACAAATATTATGTCAGTTTTGACAGCGTTTGAAAATTACGTAGGCGCATTTGTTTTTTTAAACCCCGCGTCAGCGATATAAGCCACCGATAATTGCGTGTCCCGTGCGTTTTGTTTACCGTGCGGTTTGTTTACAGTGCGATTTGTTTACAATATGTAAAGTTCAACTTACATAGATGTCAGGTAGTGTGTTTTTGACTAGTTACAGTAGTGATCGTAGGTAAATAATATAATAATCGTTTCCCTCAAAAATTCTTAAAATCACAAAAATGTATATTACAAAACAATAAGCGAGTAAAATATTAATTTCATCTAATAAAAATGTCAATTTATTTACAATCTTTTGATTCTAAATATTATATTATGAAATAGTGTAATAGGTAGTATGATTTAAAAATATAATTTATTACCTTATTTTGTATGAACTGTTACATACGGTAACGTTGGATCTCAACGTTAATATATTTTGTTGAATTTGTACAATTGCTTTAAGGGTGGCAGTGTGGCTTAAAAAAATGATTTCGTAATTCGACAAGTTCTCCTATGAACCGATTGAGAAAATACTTTGACAGGCTTTTAGAAAATACTTGATAGAATGATACTGGGATATTGAAGTCAACAAAAAATATATATTTTTTTTGTTTTTCACACAAGAAAAAAATGTTTTTCTTTCTTTAGTTTTCAATAGGCTAGTACCATTCTATAAAGTTGCCTATAAAAGCCTATCAAAAAATTATTTTAATCGGTTTAGGAATGTAGGAGAAATTGTCGAATTACGTTCGCGGCTTAATTGCAATAAAAGATTAAATTGCGGTTGATTTCGATACTCTTGATTTTATTTATGCCTTTTCAGAAAATTATACATATATAATATGCTCTTAGATTTAGTTTGGGTGAAAGTTATAAAGTATATGGAGCTTTAGCTCTTAAATTTGTTAACGCTGCTAAATAGGTTGTTTTCAGAGTTATCCCATTCTCTTGTCTATAAAAGGGACAAGTGCCATAATAAATAAATGTTTATATATGTTTATATATTATCTTAGTTACGGTTCAAATGGTCGGTGCATCAAAGTTTTGTCAGGCACTCACATCAAATCATGGGCCCCGGCCCCTTTCATTATAACTACACTACCTGTACCCAAATTTTAATTAGTTTAATATTTTTGCATTGCGTTTCCTAGTTATTCGGACCTCTAAGTGGTCGGGCCCTGGTACCACGGTACCTACTGGACCTACCCCCCTCCCCCGTTGGGGCCCTGATTATAAAGTATAGTTTAAAGTGAGAAATAATGTAAACAACAATTTGTAGATAGGCCAGACTCCTCCTGCCTGAAAGAACATAATACAGACAGATACTACAATTTTATTACATTATCAAATGAAGCTAGTTCAGGGATGAACAATGACTATGCATTGTCATTATAATATACGTATGACAATGCGGCAATATAGGTAGAGTAATTGTAGGAATACAGGAAATAGTCAAGTAAAATTCTGAAAAAGTAAGCTAAATAATTGTATGTGATATTGACACTCATTGTATATATCACGTATCAGTTGAAAAACCCTGAAAAAAAAATGTAATTAACAAAGATTAGGCACTTCTCAGTAGGGAGCTATTCATAACAAACAGGTTATGTTAACGAAAGTAGTTACGAAAGTATAGGCAACGTTTAGATTACGTTAATTATTTTTCAAAAATGATCAATCAATTGGCCTCAAGTTTTCACCTTTTTTTATATTTTACATATTTACAATCGATTATTTTTATTTATTTGCTTTTATCATGATTAGAGAATATTATTTAGGTATTATGCAAATCACAACTTACACACTTTCTTATTTATTATGAAAATACCTACTTTCTGTATATTGTTGCCCTAATCTGGGCACGCTAATATACTAGTAATTCAATACTTCGTTAGTATTAGCTAGAAGATAGTTGTTTTGATTGGTTCTCCAATAATGAGTGTTTTAAAGTATTTACCTAACTAGTATATTAGCATATTTACATATTTGTTAACAATAACTGTTAATATGAAGGTCAAATTTTAATAAGTGTAGAAAATATGGATTTTTACCATGTCGATAGTGAAAAATTGCATTCATTAATACAGCGAGAAACTTTTATCTTTCTAGATAAAGGATGGGGACAAGTTTTTACCGTGAAACTTCTATGGGCGCGTTAGGCATTTTTCAGTAGGAAGTAAAGTACTATAAAATGTTCTTGGTTACTTGAAGTCACCGGCACACAATTTTTTTTGGGTTACTTCCAATTTAGCCGAAGTTTGCAACTTTTTTATTTTTAATAGTAACTTTCTTTCGTAATCCGAAGTTCAATTTTCTTTATACTCCTTTTTTCGAATTTAAGAATGGCCGAGTAAAAATAAAATTTAACATCTCAGTAGAAAGAATGCCATGGAAAAAATATATAAGCTGCAAAATTTTAACAAGCTTACCATGGAGTGTACAAAAAACATAAAACCACCTTCCTTAATTCAATATGTCAATTTTAAACTTGTATAAGAATTAAAATTTTCAAAAATTATTGAAAATAAATCTTTTTAAACATTTTTTTTTAATAGTCCCATTTTCTTTTCTATTATTTGTTTGTAATATGTGTTTTCCATTTAATTTTATTTAAGTAACAGAGAATTATATAAAATTAATGAAAACTGAATAGTTTCTTAGAAAAAGTGCCTGCAACATAAATGTTTAAAATGAATAAGATTCCAGAAAGGTTCAATGTAATGTTGAAAAGGGACAGAGAGGTAACAAACACGTGTTAATAATAAGACACAAAAGAAGATACTAGAACTTACTTTGACTGAATTTTAAAGTAAATGGACCACTGCTCATTTTAAGGAATATATGACACATTTTAAACTAATTAGTTGGCGGGAATCATTGTGTACTGTGGACCACACGGTAGAAATAAAATTTCTAATTCAAGCGCATTACGGTAAAAACATTTTGTAGCACATCAAAAAGTTGCCTCTAACCTACCCTTCATTACATAATTTTTTTACATATTTCGGTACATATTTAAATACCGGTTAACCGGTTATGTTCATTTTACTTCCACGTCCAGTGGAAGTATAGTCTGTCTGTCGGTCTGTCTGTCGGTCTGTCTGTCGGTCTGTCTGTCGGTCTGCCTGTCGGTCTGCCTGTCGGTCTGTCTGTCGGTCTGTCTGTCGGTCTGTCTGTCGGTCTGTCTGTCGGTCTGTCTGTCGGTCTGTCTGTCGGTCTGTCTGTCGGTCTGTCTGTCGGTCTGTCTGTCGGTCTGTCTGTCGGTCTGTCTGTCGGTCTATCTGTCGGTCTGTCTGTCGGTCTGTCTGTCGGTCTGTCTGTCGGTCTGTCTGTCGGTCTGTCTGTCGGTCTGTCTGTCGGTCTGTCTGTCGGTCTGTCTGTCGGTCTGTCTGTCGGTCTGTCTGTCGGTCTGTCTATCGGTCTGTCTGTCGGTCTGTCTGTCGGTCTGTCTGTCTGTCGGTCTGTCTGTCTGTAACTTTTTTTTGTGCGCACGTTTACTCTGGAACCGTTTAAGATATTGACTTGAAATTTGGTACACATATGTACTTTAACGAGATCTAGGACTGGATTATATTTTCATCTTGTTCCGTCGAAGGGTTGGGGTGAAAATTGGGGTAAATTTGGGGTAATTGGATAAATCGAGCAGGTAAGAGTCCACGAAATTGGTATTTAGTATATACAAGGTCTCAAAAAAAAATTGGCATTAGCCACCCCCATTACCACCCCCACCCTCTATTAAAGGGGATGAAAAAAAAATGTGATTTAGTGTATGTACAGGAACCAGAAACCTCAAAATATTTTTTTACTTCGTCCACCCCCCCCCCATTACCACCCCCCTATCACCACCCCCACCCCACTGCCGATGTGGGGCATCGTTTTATGGGTTTTTGGGGTAGAGGATTTCAAATATTATATTATTAAAGTTCCATAAACAATTATTTTAACATACAAAGTTTTTTGTTGTGAGTGACTTGGATAGAGAGTCTGGATGTGGAAGTCGTGATTCATTGGGCAGCGGTTTTTATTTACCGATTTACCGGTTATTAAAATTTCCTGTAAATTGCATTGTGCATGTTTACAACTTTATTACTTTCTCAAAGTTTTCTTTTAGTAAAACCTAAGTTTATATTTTCTGCAAAAAGGTAGATATTCGGAGATTCAAATAATAGAAAAATATGGAGACTTCCCCCATTCAAAAAATGTTTTAAAATGATTTATTTTCAACAATTATTAAACAAATTAAATAGTGGAAGCCATTACATTGTGATAATTAATCATAATGAAACAGATGAAAACACCTTTCTTTGTTTTTTATCATTAATTTATTATAACCAAACGTTACCGCAGTTTCGACAAGCGTGTAATTTTCAAACAGTTGATTCACAAATACAAAAATTATTTATAATTTAATTTTGTGTTTTAATGTTTAAAATTTACATATTAATTTAAAGAAAATGCAGTGATATCATATTCCAATTTTTTTTGCGCACTCTTCATTTAGAAAATATATTTTTAAGACACTTCTTTTCAATGGTTTTTTTAAGATTTAGAATTTTTTATAAAAATTTAAAATTGGCATACTAATAAATAAAATGCAGAGGTGTTGAAAATTTTCTATGCGCTGTTCTACGAAGACTCCGTGGCCAGCTGAATTTTATTGCTTGACAATTTTTCCTATGACTTTCTTTCTGCTGAAATAAAAATGGTTTTCACTTAAAAATGTAAAAAATTGCAACTTCCGGCTTTACTCTAGAACCTTGTGAGTCGCTTCTTATTTCACCCCAATTCGATATATACATCCTCTGGATTTTGAGATGTGTTGACATAGACTTTTATAGACATATGACTTCAAATAATCCCACAAAAAATAATTAAAAGGTGTAATAGTAGAGGTACAGAATTCGAAAAAGTCGTCTAGAAACGTGTCCCGTGGAACATTGAGACAAGTAAATATGTACTGATTGCGCTATTATTATGTAGTGTAATTTTAGAAATGAAGAAAATAAGATGAGAAATAATTCTCAAAGAGTGAGCTAAATAAATTGTTATTGAGTTTAGTTTCAATTGAGGTCTAAAAAAATTATTGGAAAAAAAATCAAGATGATGCAGATTGATTAAAAAAATAACAAATTCATTATTTATTATTCAGTGGTGATGAATCATTTACGAAAACATTTTATTAAAATATCAATTTTAGTTATTGTAAAATACACTGTGCATTTGTGTATATGACATACCGAGTGATATAAAGGGTTTGTAACATTTATAATAACCCATAAGTTTTGTGTTTTTAAAAATAAAAATATACAGGGTAGTCACTCTAAACAAATTTGAAAAAATATGGTGTGGTTACCAAAAAAAATTAAAAAATGTGACGCAGGACGATAATATTTCGCATGCAGCTAACATAACTGTCAGAAACATTTGAAAAAACATACAAGGTGGTCACCCTAAACACAAAGAAAATATATGACGGTGAACGATAATATCTGGCATGTAGTTAACACAACTGCCGTGGAGAAAAATATGAAAAATATGCAAAAAAAAAAATGCGATGGAGAAAAATTACACAAATCTTAGGAAAATAACCATAGTTTTTAGTTAATAATAATATACGGGGTCGTCATCTAACAGAGAAAGTAATTAATGACTAAAGTATGCAAACTGTGCATTTTGATAAGGCTGTGTGCTAGAGAGAAAAGTTAAGGGGAAATAAATTTGGGTTGGACTTAGCGCTTCGAAAACTTCACCTGCTTGGTCTGTTTTGTCCTGTTTAGTGACATCAGTCAATTCAATAAACTGAATATCTCCAACTCTCTTCCTGTTATGCAGGAGAAGTAACATTAATGTTACCTTGACAAGAATTCTTTATTGCAATATATTTGTTTCTTTTTTAAAATTTCTACAGTATTTACAGCTTTTTCTATACAAAATGTTCTTAGTGTCATAACGTCTTCGGTAAACGAAAGTAGTTCTTTTGAATAGTTTATCGATTTGTTTCTATTCAGCTCTTTGAGAGCAAGACTACCAACTAAACTTCCCAATTTCATTCATTTTTCGCAAAAGTTTTAATTCCTACACTATATTTTTAAAGTTATCTAATGACTCGTCCTTTTTGCATATTAGATATGTAACAATATTAATTAAATCTTTAAATGTCTTTCCCTGGGCAAAGCGTACGATGCCACCCCATATGATCCTTCATTTTCATAATAGTTGCTATGCGTTATTTACGACCTGAACAAGATAATCGATATTGATAGCGTATTTTTTAGTGCAAAGGATATCATGAATGTATAAATAAAGAATTAATAGATACGTTACGGTTACATTAATCCTTTTTCTGCATATCCCACTTTTACCCCCCCATCTTGTTATAGAGTCCAATCATAGATACTTTTTTCTTGAAACAACAGTGTTAGGTACGTTATTTTATTTTCTTTAATTGTTCGAGGGTACCTCCTGAGTATTTTGAAAAGTTGGCAGGGGCGGCGGGGGTGTGCGTTAGCCGCAATATTTGAGCTTAAACGGTTAGTTCTACGAAAATAAGCATGTAAATCAATTTGTAGTGAGTTCTTACCATTTTTGTCATAGCAGCAACGGTTCGCGAGATATATACGTTGAACTTTGAAGAGATATAGCAGCTAACTCACACCCCCGCCACCCCCACCACTTGATAGAATACTCAGGATGTACCTATTGATTGGACTAATATTAGTTATACCATATATTATCAGATTTTAACTATTTGGGGGGATATAGTAACATTGATATTAAAAGAGTAATAAAAATTATGTGTTGCAATGATTTATGGTTTTATTAGGAAGCAGACAGATTATTCAGAGTAACCTTTAGCTCAGACGACACAGAACATTTTATAGTGAAACCCACAAAAATTTGCAAACCGAATAATTTTTTTTTAATGAGTTCGTGAAAGTGTATAGAATAATATCCTGAAAAGTTTACATTTCGCTCGGATGCAGAACATAAAAAAAAAGTGAAAAAAAAATTTTTTATCCATTTTTTCAAAATTTTGAAATTAAGTCAGGGTAGGAAAAAATACAGGTGGATAGACCACGTGTTTCTGAACAAAAAATGTCCTAATAAAATTTATCGCTAAAGCCACGGTATTCCTGAAAAAAAATAGTGAAATAATTTTGTCACTCTGCGCGGCCAGTGCACGGTTAAATGTACACTATGGAACTTCTAAAAATTCTTAGCTGTTCTATCGAGTAAAATAAAGCTTTTTTTCTCTTTCTGATTACACGTTTTAGACATTTTTATTATTGAATGGGAGGATAAATAGTGAGTATAGAGTGAAAGTATATAATTATGGACGCATATGCAGACACCACAAATAGCCGCTGAATCGCTCGCAAGAATTTTCACGTGCCTTTACTGTATTGTATTTATTACAGGTACACTTATCCACATTTCAGCTATATCCAATGGATTCCTTATACATTTGTTAATGTATTGGAAAAGTTCCAGAATTTATATTCTAAACAATCAAAGATATTTTCATAGTTATAAGGATAAGATCGTGAAAATCGCAATTTGTTATCATGATCTGATTGATCATATTTTCGAAAAAATGCATACAAATAAACGATTTTGTGTTTAAACATTCGAAAAGTATACATTTTTTTCCGAATAGTGATATTTTACTTTTTTCAATGGGTCAATTTCTTGACAAGTTACAGCCTCTAATATATATATATTTATCAAAAAAATCATCAAGCAAGGAAATTAAAATTATTTGAGAGTACTTTTTTTAATCCTCGTTACTACAACTTAATAAACCATAATAATCATGGAGTGTACATAGTTTTTAACAGTTCTCAATGAAGAAAGAATTTTTTTGAAGGGCTTCTATTTTTTTCTATATTGTTTATTGCAAGTTTGGGCGTCAGAATATATATAAGTATATTTGTCCCATCCATCCTTTGCTTGTATTGTTTGAAACAAAAAAACATCAGAAAGCTACAATTTTCATCTTTTAAATGAGCCAACACTCATATAGATTGAACAAATTCTGATTTAGTGACATGTAATTCAGTGCGTCGGTGTCACAGCCATGCGTATTCAAGCGCGTGCACGCATGGATATCGCTCCGAGTTATAACGTTACACTTGACTATTTTTTCCGGGAAAACCGTGGCTTTAACGATAAATTTTGTTAGGACATGTTCATAAATATGTGATCTATCCGTCTGTATTTTTTATTTTTTTCTAGCTTGATTTTACTTAATTACTACTGAAAATGCAGAGGAAAGATATATGTAGTACGACTTTTTCGGTTTTTAAATGGATCAACCAAACATTACATACTTTTTAATTCCAGATTTACTTGAGAAGCTTGACCATTTTTTAAGGTATCGAAACCAAGATTGAGTTGTTTTTGGGATGCTAGTATTTTAAATATTGTGTATAAATCGAAAGGTATCTAATCGGTTTCTTAGAAATATTTTATTTTTCTGTTCCTTATCCAAAACTGCTAAAATTTACGGGGAGACATTTTAAAAAATGTGAATTGTAGTTATAAAAGAAATAAAAAAATTTGCAGGTGAACTACACCTTCTTACCAAATAGCGCAAAATATTTATTTAAACGACTAAAGATCTAAAAAGATTTTGAAATATCAGTCATTTATTATTTAAGTGCGTAGACTCGTAAGAAGGCAATTATTTTTTTTATATATACAATTTTACAAATATTTGATGATGGTAATAAGAAAAACTCTTTTCATCTTCATTTAAACGATTTTTTTGGAATTAGTTTAGAATTTTAGAAAGTGAGACCAAAACATTGAGGACTAACTTTAGAGAAGAAGAAATATGAATTTTTTTATTTATAAGACACCAAAACACAAAAATTAACGTATCTCGGGCCCAAATTCAAGTAAATCAATCCCAAATTTTCAGATGTTGGTGTATTCATCTACATTCATAATTCTTGACTGTTTTTGATTTCATAAAAATCCAGACTTATTAAAATTTGTTTATAATTACAACTGTGAAAATTATAAGCAAATTCCAAAAAAAATGTTTAAATTAAAAAAAACATGTTCTTAATTGTACCGCAAAATACATTAAAACAACTTATATTTAAAAAAATGCGCTTCTATGAGTCGGTGCATTTAAACATTAATCAACTGAAATTTCGAAGTCTTTTTTATTTTCAGCTGTTTAAATAAATATTTTGCATTAAAATTAGACATCAATGTTTAGCTCGATAAAAGGGAATACTCCTATTAATGATTTGTGTATTATTATTACATCATATTCTTTATATTATTCAAAAAAGTAAATTTAAAAAAATATATATTTTTTGTAAATTAACAAATTATTAGAAAGTTTATTTAGAAGTTTTATTTATTTCAAATTTTATTGGGAACAATTTGGTATTTTTATTTTTGAGATGCAATTACTAGGATCGAGAGAGAAATATTTGAATTTCTGGTAGATTTTACTAGCAACACATGTTCATGGTTACCTTTATTTTTAAGAGCATCCTTCTACTTGGATACTGTTGTAATTGTAAAATATTATCTTTGCTAACCTTTTCTGTTGACAATTGAACAGCTTAAAGCATGGCGTAGAAAATGAATTTATGGCTTTATTGGCCCTAAAATTCTCATCTTATGAACTCGTTTATGAAATGAATTTTGCTATTAAATACCTATTCACATTACTTTATTATTATACCTATTTGATTTAATCAGATAGGTATATTTTAACCAAAAAAAAATTATAATAATCATAGTAGAAAAAAAAATCGTACAGAAATCCGTTTCATATCAAATGTATGTGTGTGTAGATCGTTTCTTGTAAACACGATAACTTCTATTAGACTTAAAATAATTATTTCTTTGGCGCGTATGTAAAATAGTGTGGTAAAATACTCCCTGTTGAAATTGGGCCATATCCGCCATACAGGGCGATAGCCAGAGGCGTACGAATGATCAGGTTTTACATAAACTGTGTTTATTATAATTGTAGAGCAAAATATTACTATACAAAAATATCAAGATATATAGGATATCAAAACTATATAATATAGTGTGTCTATAAGTAAGTACTTTTACGTAGATTGAAGGATCTATCAATTTAACTTCAAAATGCTATTGAGGTGTTTTTAATAATGAAAGTTGCATTCGTGTGCTACCGAATGCTAATACATATTAAACATGATGACTGTAGTTAGACTGAAAATTTTTATTTCAAATTTCGAACATTTGTAAGAAATTAGAGCATCAGTCATACAGGGCAAGCATTTCCTCAAAACAATACAAAAAAGAGACTATTATACGAATGTGAAATTATGCATACAAATTAAAATACATTCAAATAACTTTAAAAACTTAGTTAATTATTACAGTGTAATAAAAGGTTAAATTAAGGTCGATAACGATGCCATACAACCTAATTTTATTTAAGCGCCTTTTATCTACATAAAAACCTATGGATTTTATTTGGTGCAACAAAAAGTTTTTGATTCAATCTAAGTTCCGGACGGTATTTGAGTAAACAAAACAATGTTTAAAGTAGAGTATTTCGTCTTTTTTCTTAGCTACCTCTGGTTGTATAGGTCATATCACAATAAACAACAAACGAGAGTGTTTATTATGAAATTGCGATGAAAACCAGATGTGCCGAACCCTTCTCGTCGATTTGTCGAAAAAATTGAGACAATTAAAATCGATAGCCTTTAAACAATTGACGGTGACTTAAGTAATAATACATACATTTCAACGAAATTTTAGGAAATAACGCTTCTAGTTGAGCAAATCATCATGGCATAATATTAAGGCGAACGCCTAAAAAAAATAGCTGTCGAAAATTGAATAGTCGATTGTAAATGCATCAAGTCGTACATCTTTTTTTTTACAATAAAGGTTTTTTCACGTACTTTTTATTAGGTTTAATAACCTACATTGTTTTTTGAAATATTTAAAGTCATTTCTTGCTTTTCTTTAAATTATCTTTTTTGAACAAATCAAAACTCTATTCGAAAATTAAATTTATTATTATGCATCAAAAATATACAAAAAAGAAACAATTTGAAAAATCTGTTTTTTTTTTCTATGCCCATTGAGAACAGAGATAAAAGATTTTGTTTGCGCGAAAATATGCATTTGTTTAAAATACAGTTTTTTCAATACCACTGAAAATTACTTGTAAAAAAATCTACATTCTGAAAGAAATATATGTTGTTTTTCTACGACTCGTCCGCTTTAGTCTATGTAAAACGCGGAGTTTGACGCTCGGAATGTCCCCCTCATCGGGACTACTTTTACCCCATGTTTTTTGGGTCGCTGATCACGAAAATCGGGGTCCGCGGCTCTAAAAATAGTGCGTCACCTCTAAAAATGTCAAAAACCACCTTGCCTTTTGGGAATAATACTGTAAAATAATATTATGAATGTGCTAATTGTAATGATATTTTGCCAGTTTTGCTGAGCTGATCACTATATCTATACGTAATTTGGGGCGCTGAAACTGAATATGAGGTCGGAATTAGCAGATCAGTTGGGAATTTTAACATAACCTCAAAAAATGCCTAAAAATCCAAAACAAATAAATTAAAAGCTTAAACCAAGAACTTTAAAACTAACATAACCTAAGGCAAGAGCTAAGAGCTTTAAACCAAGAACTTTAAACTAAGAATTGTTAACCCAACATAACATGAGACAAGAACTTTAAACCAAAAACTTAAACCTATTATAAATTAAGACAAGACTGTTAAGTTCATAAGGCAAGAACTATTAAGATTTAGAGTTCTTGGTTCAGAGTTCTTTGTGTAAAGTTCCTGTCTCAGAATATGTTCTCGGTTTAAAGTTCTTTGTGTAAAATTCTTGTCTTGTTTTTAGTAAATTCGACGATAAAATAAAAAATATTTATCTAAAATGTTATAGTATGGAAATAGTGGATAAAGGTTTTCCATGATACCTTGCATCATATGTTATAAGATGTTGGACAAATGGAAAGAACGTTAAAAAGTAAAATATAAAAATCCAATGATATCGAAGGAGCCTGGAATCCGTGAAGAGTGTTATTTTTTAGCAATACAAATGTTTCCGGAATTAATGCTAATGGAAACTGATTGTTCCGAAAGTCAAGAAGATGACAGTGAATATGAGTGTTCGATAAGAATTAAAACTCCCAATATTTGGTGAAATGATAAACTTAATAATGTTGTTAGAAATCTTGGTCTATCTAATGGTAGGGAAGAATATTTTGCGGCGATTATGAAAAAAGACAATTTAGTATCAAGTGATGTTCGTTCTAGCTCATACAGAAAAAGAGAAAAAGACTTTGAAAAATATTTTACACAAGGAAAAGAACACTTGATGAATATACTTAAACCTATCATATATAGATTTTAGATAAATATTTTTTATTTTATCGCTGATTTTTTTTCGATTTTTCGGACCCTCGATTTTACTACAAACAAAACAGAAGGAATTCACATTATTTACACAGTTGTGCAAATTTTTTTGTAGCCCTATACTCATAGGAAGGCAAGTTTCTTACTTCACTAGAGCTGCGGTTGCGTGATGACCCCCGCAGTCCCGCTTTCTCAACCTGACCTGCCGCCGATACTGGGGTTTCCCTCCCCTGCATCGTAAACTGTGTCTCTACTTCTGCCATGAAGGCATTTTTTTACCTAGGAACTTAGTCGAAATAAATCTTTGCCCGCCGTCACCACGTGGAGGTGTCCTAGTCGCAAGAATAGAAAAAGAAACAAATGGCATATGACAAACAAACAGAATAAAGAAAACTATACATATGTTTAGAACAGCTCTAAGAAAAAAAAGTAAAAAATCGTCAAGGGAGGGTGTAGGTAAATGTTAAGTCCAAACGATATTCCTCTCTCAATAGAGCAAACTTTGAAAAATTTCATTGTTCAGTAATATTTTCCGTAGGATACTTGAACATTTAAAAGTTACCCATCTCCGCTCACTAGGGTTGATGAGAGTTTATGCTGAAGTGATATTTCTCTATGAAGTTTGCAGATTGCGCTTTAATTCTGACTTCTGTATTGTGTTCAGCACGTTGCAAATACGTCGGAAATTATATGTTCAGATATTATGTAGAGCAAAGTCAATTTCGGGCTATGATTCAGTCATTTTTGGATACGTTTTCATCCTAAATAAGGATTTTACAAGATATTCGATCGTCGCGCATAAATTCTGACCGATTCGGTTTCAGTGCCCCAAATTACGTATAGATATAGTGATCAGTTCATGTAAGCTTTTTATTTACTTGTTTGGAATTTTTCGGGCATTTTTTAGGTGTTTTTTTGAGATTATGTTAAAATTTCTAACTGATCGGCCAACTCTGACCTCAGATTCGCTCTCAGTGCCCCATAATATGCACGGAAATGGTGGTCAGCTCATTTAAGCCTTTTATTTACTTGTTTGAGGTTTTTCGGGCATTTTTAAGGTTTTTTTGAGGTTAGGAAAATACAAGAGCCAATCGGGCAAAACAGACATCGAATTCGTGTTCAGCAGGTTAAAATTCATGGGAATACATATTACATAGGGCCTGCCTTCTCGCACTCGACTTTTTTTGTGTGTGCCGGTGTTATTTTTTGGACTTAAATTTTGACAGGATGATTTATTTAGGTTAGAAATATATTGGAGTAGGAGAGAGTAAAAATATATGCATTATTACGTAAGTTATAATCAATTGTTAAAGAATTATCTTGTTTAAATTTTTTGCAACTTAACATATTGACAAAAAGTTCGGGCTCATCGAGTTTTCTTCGCAATTTCATAACGGACATTCTAGTTTTTATTTATTTTAGTTTATTATTCTATATAACTAGAGATGTTTAAAAACTGCGAAAAAACACGAATTTTATATACAGTATATATAAAAACACTACAAATAAAATATTTACTCATTCCATTATAGATACTCGGTTACAGTATGCAGTTATTTTGAAAAATAAAAAAGTTAATTCGATCACATTTTCCGCTGTAAACTACACAAAGTGATCGCTTCCATTAATATTAATTTATTATTCAGTCATATTTTCAAGACAAATATACTTTTTGCATACACCATGGGAAAAAGAAAGGTAATCCTAAAATAATATTAAATAGTAATACTAAAATATCAAGTTTTTACTATTATGAATGAAAGATATAGAGGAGTTTCAACATAAAAAATGCGAAAATTTGCCAATTCCCAATCAAAGCACGACCTCAAAAATATGTAATGTGGTGTGTGTGGGTGTGTGTGTGTGTGTGTGTGTGTGCGTGTGTGTGTGTGTGTTAATAAGAGTTAACTGTCTGTTTTTGTGTGTTTGAGAGTTACATAGCATGTGTCGAATTCAGTGGTCTCGTTGTTCGGCTATACAGGGTGTCCGGTAATACCGGTCTGGTGCCGATTCTACATGCAAAAATATGAAAGAAAATTTATATAAATATGTCAGCTAATGCTTCCTTATGGACTCAGAGCCCTTTGAAAATTGAAGCCAAAAACTGGTATTCTGCTATTTTCATTTTTTTTTTAATTAAATAATGGCAATGAAAATTAATTAACAATGAGCTTATTGTTACTCTACTTGACTTAATTGTTACGTGAAAACTTGAAGCACATCGTGTTTTCTCATTTACACGATTTTTCTCACAAGCGGTTAGTTTTTCGATTAAAATGAAAGATGACCTTTTTTAATATTTTTAATTAGTGCTGTAGCTCAATTAGGAAGCATTTGCGGGCATTGCGGCACTTTTTTCAAATTTTTTCGGATATAATTTGTACCAGAAGTTTGTTACCGATATTTTCTGACACCCTGTATAGAATATGAAGAAAGTACAGCTAAAGATTTTTAATTATATTAAAAACAATAAGTAAATAAATCAGCTAATATTAGATATAAATTAAGAGAAGTCATCACATATTTTTTACCTGCCCAGGAATTTGACCTCAATAGGCAGTTCACAGAGTTATAATACGATGAAGGGGTTTGTAGATTTCAAAACGAGAAATAATGTAAACTACGGTTACTTTGTCGACAAAGGCATTAAGAAAACGATGATTAGAGGGCATTGTCGCATGTACCATAAATGTAATGTACTGTGATTTCTTTACAATTTTTAATATTCTGTGTAATGTCTTATATAATATACCCACGGACAAAATGATCGCATCATTCAAAATTTGTCATGTTCTGAAGTTAATTTATTTCTTAACCGTTTTTCCGATTTTAATGATAGTTTTATTGTTTAAAAAAAAGTTGCAAAGTTGTAACGAAAACGTAACTTTTTTTATACTATATCTCCTGTTCTGGACATCAAATGCTTAGAACGACGTCGAGATGTAGTTCCGTAAGTAATTGAATGTTTTCTCAATTTCTTTCAAATTAGATTTAATTTAAACTACTTAGGTACCCGAAAAATTTATCGGATTTTCTTCCATCTATAATATGATTTAAAATTCACTAGCCGTAGAAACCCTGAGGTGCCAGAAAGTCATTTTAAATATCGGGAATCAAGCGCAAATGCATGGTGCCACTAAGTACGGTTAGACATCAGTGGTTGGCGCGCCCTCTGCAGATTATACGGTTGAACCAAAATCCAGTTTTTATAGAAAAATCGACCAAGTAGCTCCATCTTGAAATTTTGTGGGAAGGATGTTATGATGTTTAGACGTTCAAATATGCGATAAAACGTTCTGGCACCTCGATCTGGTGCCAGAACGTATATATAGGTGCCACTCCGTCCATATATATGTGAATTTGGTGCCTGAACGTTCAGTTTTAAATATATATATATATATATATATATATATATATATATATATATATATATATATATTTACTAAACGTAATTTCTCTCTGAAGCAACCCTCTATACATCCTTATTTTAAAAATAAGGAAATTGACCAGACTACAACAAATTGCAAGTCTGGCGCGTTAAGTGTAATAATCACATATTACTACAAAACGCTGTAATTCGATTTTAGCAAACACCGACCGAAAGACTTATTCCTAAATTAAAGGAACTCTCGTGTCAGCCACTGCACACCACTTGCAGACTGCAGTTTCGAGCTGTTGGCTCTCATCAGTGCAAGGTAGGCATGCAGTGACTGGCAACGAGATTTCGAATTACAGCGTTTTGTAGTAATATGTGATTATTACACTTAACGCGCCAGACTTGCAATTTGTTGTAGTCTGGTCAATTTCCTTATTTTTAAAATAAGGATGTATAGAGGGTTGCTTCAGAGAGAAATTACGTTTAGTAAATACTCTGCCTTCTAGAAGCATATTTTTGAACATTTGCTGCCCATCTCAGGCTAAACAATTCGATTGTAGTGAACAGCGACCGCGAGATGGCGCCTTCGATTTATTTTGCATGTTGCAATCTTAAGATTGTGAACATGTACCATGTCACCCGAAATCTCGTTGCCAGTCACTGCATGCCTACCTTGCACTGATGAGAGCCAACAGCTCGAAACTGCAGTCTGCAAGTGGTGTGCAGTGGCTGACACGAGAGTTCCTTTAATTTAGGAATAAGTCTTTCGGTCGGTGTTTGCTAAAATCGAATTACAGCGTTTTGTAGTAATATGTGATTATTACACTTAACGCGCCAGACTTGCAATTTGTTGTAGTCTGGTCAATTTCCTTATTTTTAAAATAAGGATGTATAGAGGGTTGCTTCAGAGAGAAATTACGTTTAGTAAATACTCTGCCTTCTAGAAGCATATTTTTGAACATATATATATATATATGTTATATAAAATTATACGCTATCTTATTAAGACACAAAAGTTACAAGAAAAAACGCAGTCCCCACTTCAATATATAACAGCATTCACTGTAGCCCATGCGAAAGTTGCAAAAACCCCAAAAGTGCAAGGGTAGCGACAAGCCCCGTTTTCGAGGACGGCTAACACGATGGTGATACCCCTTCTCGAACTACCGGCAAAAAACACCCCTTTTCTTCCATTTTTCGTTGGTAGGCATGCGAGGACTTGTTGGATAGGTTTTTTGAGGAAATTCAATATGTCCTGTAAAATTTCGCAACCAGACATCCTAACGACCCCTGGGGGTTGAAACTACCCCCTCCCTCAATACCGGAGCAGGCAGAAAACATCCAGACGAACCGAAAATTGTTTTTTACACGGTTTCAAGGGCGGGGAACACGACACTGATATCATTTAGCCTCCTACCACTAACCAACTGCTCCTAAATGCATATATGATAATACAGCGATTCAGCGAGGACCGACGCATAAAATTGCGCCCTAGCCGTGGGTTGTGTATTCTCTGCATGTACCTACCATTTGTTATATGCAGAGCCCGTATTTCGGATGACATTCCAGAGACGGACTCTGAATTACACGATACTATCTAATACTTTTGTAAAGTTACAATCAGAAACATCGGTCGCTAACAATAAGTATTATTGCCACACAAGCTAAAAAATCTTTTAATACAAAATTTTTATTTTATAAACTTTAGTGAAAGTCCAGGCTAACGTTTATTGAGATGTTTACGTTTCTCAACAGATAAAAAAAAGTCCCTGGCCCTCCAGACGGTAAACAATTATTAGTCATATTATTATTTGGTGTCATTACATAGTAAAGTAATTATTCTTAAATATTGCAAGAACTAAATATTATTTTTTTGGTATCTTCGACCTAGACAGTATGTAAATTTTAAAGATATAAATTGGATTTTAATATTATATAAAACATTAGTAGTTAGCTGTCTTAAATATTGTTCAATGATATGGAGCCCGAAGTATAATAATTATGTTAATAAACTCGGAAGTATTTAAAATAGATTTGTCAACTTCATTTTACATGCATAAACATTAACTCATCGGTTATAAAGTACTAACAGTAAAGGTATGTTGGGACTATCAACACTGCGTGGCTCACCCGCCCGACAGCGTTCTAATGCACTTGCCCCTTTACATTTAGGAACGTCAACTCGTATTCCCTCCGTCAATACAGAGCCTAATTACAATGAAAGAATGAAAATAATATGTTTGATTTTCTACGAAAGCAAAGATTTATAAATGAAATACATTTTCCATTCAGAGTAAACCATTTAACAGTACAAGAATCCTCTACTTAATTATTCAGTGTAACTAGAGATATTACGATATCTCCGTCAACGGTGACTGCGATTTTTGATTCACGGTGATTTCAAACAGTAATTCTGGTCGCGGTTAGAGCAAATGGAATTTGCACAGGTGTTATTTTGCCGTGACTTCCTTTTACTCCTGCGCCCCGCGGAAATACTGAAAGTAAAATATTGTGAATAACAGTTTTATATCGATGCGTTTTACATAATAGAAAATAAATAAATACGTACTTATATATACATAAATGAATAATATAAACTTATAACATTTTTGTCTTTCCGTCATTTAGTTTACTTCACCTTTGATTAAGCACTTGTCCGGCATTGGAAAACAGTCTTTGACACGGAACGGCGAGGTTATAGCCACTATTTGCATTAACATCACTAATCGCGGTGATTTTAGTTTTACCGTCACTGTTGCTACTTGCTTAATCACGGTGATTTAATCACCAGCAGTGAAATATCGTCCGTCATTAAAATAAATTCTCACTAAGTGTAACCCTTTTAGCTACATGTTTCAGGTATACCCATCTCTATATTAGTGATGGGTAAAAGCTGTTCTTTTTTAATAACAGGTTTAAACTGCTACTGCCATTTTGAAATAACAAATTAAAAATAACATATGGAGAAGAAAATATAAAAGCTATGAACATATTACGATAAAAAAAAAATAGCTAAAAGTCAGTACATAAAGCGGATGGCTCGAGATTTCTACAAAAATATTCAACTCTGGTAGTCCTTCATTTTTAAATTCGTTATGCAGGTAATCGAAAATATACACAAGAAGAAGAAAATCGAAAAGGTTTGAATATATCACGATTAAAAAAACAACTAGAAAGTGTGTACATAAAGCCGATGACTCAAGATACCGACAATAATATTCAACTTCAATAATATTCAACTATATTTTCTTTTATTTCACATAAGTCTACGCGGTTGCGTTGCGATTTCATTATCTGCTGCTGCTGTTTTCTGAATAATAGTTTAACAACAGTCAGCAAGAACATCTTTACTACGTCGTGTTTCTTATCTGTTATTTTCTCAGTCTGTTAATGCTATTTACAAATAACAGGTTGTTAAATAGCAACTCATCTCTACTCTATATAGACCTTTAACCTGTATCAGTTGGCAATTCCCACTGATATACTATTTCCAGAGATGGTAAGTGAAACTTTTCAATGACTACCTACTAGTTTTTAGTAAAATAATAAAATAAAAGCATCAAAGGTGCAAGTCTTTAATTACTTGGCATGTGTCTTCTAACTCCCATCAACAGGAAAACAGGGATTTACAAGTGATATATTCTTAGAGAAACGCCGTTCTTGTCGTGCCGAACATTTAGACTAATATTTAATTATCTATTGTTATTTACGTGGTATTAATCTGTAATGTAACAGTTTGATTTAATGCTTCCAATTGGATGAGCAGTTAACTACAAAAAGAGAAGAATTTTTATAATTTTGTACTACCCTCCCATGCCGACTCTGCGTTTTACGTCAATGTCATCCAAAATACGGGCTCTGGTTATATGTGTATATATATATATATATATATATATATATATATATATATATATATATATATATATATATATATATATATATATATATATATACCTATATTTTAAATTTATTTACATAATAGAATTTTAGGTATTGGAAAACCCCCGATCCAACAAGTTCTCGTAAGCCTAACAACGAAAAATGGAAGAAAAAGGGTGGTTTTATACATTTAGGGGCAGTTTGTTAATGGTGGGAAGCTAAATAATATCAGCATCGTGTTCCCCGCCCTTGAAAACGTGTGGAAAGCAATTTTCAGCACGTTTGGATATTTTTTGCATGTTTCGGTATTGAAGGAGGGAGTGATCAACCCCCGAGGGTCGTTTGAATGTCTGGTTGCGAAATTTTACAGGACATATTGAGTTTCCTCAAAAAACAAAACTGATCCAACAAGTCCTCCCATGCCTAACAACGAAAAATGAAAAAAAGAGGTGGTTTTTTGCGTTTAGAGGTAGTTCGAGAGGGACCAAGCAAGTATCACCATCGTGTTGGCCGTCCTCAAAAACGGGGGGGATAGCCATGTTTTGTCGCTACTCTAGCACTTTTGGGGTTTTAGACTTTTTTTTGCAAGTTTCGTATGGACTACTGGCATTACTTTTTAAACTAAAATAATAAGTTGTTTCGCGACAAAATGTCGGAATAGAAAAGACTTGTCATGATATGAATTATACCAAAATTCATAAAGCAATTGGAGATTGATTGTCATTTTTTAATAAATTTCGAATTGTTCCGCTTTGTCATTAAATATCTTGGCACCTAGAATAGATAGACCCATGATACCTAGCATCACTGGAAAGCACATTCAAAGTAGAGCAGCGATTTCGTAAGTCTATCGTGTCGTTCTTTTTTGGCGTAGAACCAGGTCAAACATGTTAGGTTCCTTTGAGTATGTCACCGGGCATATGAAATCATATTTTACGACATTTTTTTGTGGTCTCGAACTTTTTAAATCAATAAAAAGTGAAAAAAATGTCTTTTTAAAGAAAATCGTTTTTTTTTGTTTCCACCGCCATATCTTTAAAACTATTAAAGGTACCGAAATTTGTTTTGTATCAAATTAAAGGTCACACTGTAGCGCTTTTACCAATATAAACGGTTTGGGTACAATTCGCACTTTCATTTCTCTAAAAATCAGATAAACTAAAATACCGCTGCCCAAGGAATCACTACTTCCACATCCAGATTCTCTATCCAAGTCACTCACAACGAAAAAACTTTGTATGTGAAAATAATTGTTTATGGAACTTTAATAATATAATATTTGAAATCCTCTACCCCAAAAACCCATAAAACGATACCCCACATCGGTAGTGGAGTGGGGGTGGTGATTAGGGGTTGGTTGTGGGGGTTTGGATGAAGTAAAAAATATTTTGAGGCTTCTGGTTCCTGTACATGCACTAAATCACATTTTTTTTCATCCCCTTTGATAAGGAGGTGGGGGTGGTAATGGGGGTGGCTAATGCCAAAAATTTTTTTGAGACCTCAGCTTCTCTTGTATATACTAAATACCAATTTCATGGACTCTTACCTGGTTGATTTACCCATTTACCCCAAACTTACCCCAATTTACACCCCAACCCTTCGACGGAACAAGATGAAAATATAATCTAGTTCTAGATCTCGTTAAAGTACATATGTGTACCAAATTTCAAGTCAATATCTTAAACGGTTCCAGAGTAAACGTGCGCACAAAAAAAAAGTTACAGACAGACAGACCGACAGACAGACAGAAATTTTTTTTTCGCTCAAACTTAAAATCTCGACGTTTCATGACATTTTAAGCCTATTTGGACAATAAAAATTTTTTAAAATTTTTTTATCGTTACTATACTTCCACTGGACGTGGAAGTATAATATATATTTTATGTATTGAAATCTTCACCAATCGATAAACTTTTTTATTTTTGAAAATATTTACATACATGCAGCGAAGAAAATAAAGCCTAATAATCACAATATATTTTTTCCTAACGTGTACCGTTTGGCAGCAGCGATTTTTTTTATCAACAGTAAAATCACAAGAGCTTTTTTTTTAACAGATAAATTTCTCTTTGTAACGAAATAATTTTGCCAATCAGTGATTTTATGAGAAAAACTGACATGGAAAAATCGCGAGACCGTAGGTCGAGCGATTTTGTCAAATGTCAGTTTTTCGAGCAAAATTACTGATTGGCAAAATATTGAGTTAAAAAGAAATTTATCCATAAAAGAAAAGCTCGAGTGATTTTTGGCAAGATAAATTAACGACAGAATATGTGAACGAACAACAATTAAAAATAATTATAATTTTCTCAAAACGACTCATATCGTACAGTATAGTTTCCACAAGACTTAAAAATTATAGCCGACAGTACAGATTTTAAAATGATGTGCGACTACTAGATATACTCTGCTTTTGAGGAACAGGCATTTTTATCGTGATAAAAAACGATGCACCTTTTTTATCGCTGTCAAAGTGACAAAATGTGAGTGTCAAATAGACTTTTTTATATAGGAGTTAATTTATCAGCGCTAAATGCGAAATTGGGACGCAATTAAGTGCAGTAACTAGATGTCATATTGAACGGATTTCATTCATTTTTGGCAGTATAATAGTAAATGCTTCACAGAAAAGTTTCTATATTGTGCGGGGGCTTGCTAATTTATAGGGGGTGGATTCCACCCCCTCTCAGTGGGTGGCACTTAAAAAATATATATGTTTATTGGAGCTGAAATAGAATCAAATTTTAAGAAGAAAAGGTTTCTATGCAATTTTTCACATAAATTGATAGTTTTCAAGTTATAACGACTTCAAAATTGCGATTTTAGCTTAAAAAAAAGGTATTTCCAAACGGCTTTCGTCAAGTTTCTCGAAAAGTATTACTTTATCGAAAAAATGTTACAGACCAATTACAGAAAGTACAAACTGGGAATTAATTATATTTTTTGTTTATTGATGTAGGATTAATAATTTCGGAGATATTTAAGTTTATATTTGGTAGTGTTTCGAAATTAAATTTAATGTTTAAAATGCACTTTTTTCTAAAGCAAGTGCTTTAAATGAGCAAAAAAATTTGAGCATCTAGGTAATGCTACATCTTAACGAAAAACTGTATTTGAGATAATTTTTCTAAATTACTGGCTAATTAGATTAACAAAATGGCGACCTTTTTATATAAAAAAAGTATAAATACGCACATTTTTCCGTCCTAACTTCTTTATTTCTTATGCTACAGGAACGAGTAAAAAATAATTTGAAAGCGCAATTAATTGTCTTTAATTTCATTTCTTAGCATGCGTGACGTAGGTGTCACAATTTCTGAAATATTTAACATTTAAACTGCATTTTTCGTCTTATAAACGTTCGGACGCCATTTGTAAACTTTCATATCTCCGAAACTATTACATCTATGTAAATAAATAAACAAGCGAAATTCATTATCAGTTTACGAGCTTTATTTTTGGTATCTACCCATTTTTCAATAAAACTGATATTTATTGAGATATTTGGAAAAGGAAACAAAAATTACGTTTCATCGAAAATACCTTTATAGTTTAAACTGTATTTTTTTCTAAAGCAAGTGCTGTATACAAACCAAAAAATTTGAGCATCTACGTCATGCTATATATTAATGAGGAACAGTGTTTGAAATTCCTTTTTTTAATTACTGGCTAATTACAGTAACAAAATGACGACGTTGTTATTAAAAAAATGTGTAGACGCACATTGCTTCGGTCATAACTTCTTTGTTTTTTATGCTACAGAAACAAATTAAAAAACATTTGAAAGCTTAATTAATAACATATTATTCTACCTATTAGGTGACGTAAGTGTCACAGTTTCTGAGATATTTAACTCTCACTCTAAATAATTATCTTATGAACACTTGGATGCCAAATGTAAACTTAAATATCTCCGAAATTATTAATCCTACATCAATAAACAAAAAATGTAATTAATTCCCAGTTTGCACTTTCTGCAATTGGTCTGCAACATTTTTTTGATAAAGTAATACCTTTCGAGATACTTGACGAAAGCCGTTTGGAAATACTTTTTTTTTTGCTGAAATCGCAATTTTGAAGTCGTTGTAACTTAAAAACTATCAATTTATGTAAAAAATTGCATAGAACCTTTTCTTCTTAAAATTTGATTCAACTTCAGCTCCAATATATATATATATATATATATATATATATATATATATATATATATATATATATATATATATATATATATATATATATATATATATATATATATATATATATATATATATTTTAAGTGCCACACCCTGAGAGGGGATGGCATCCACCCCCTATAAATTAGCAAGCCTCCGCACAATATAGAAACTTTTCTGTGAAGCATTTACTATTATACTGCCAAAAATGAACGAAATCCGTTCAATATGACATTTTTCCGAAGTTTTGCATATTTTTTTTACCTCTATTTACTGTAGTATGCAGGGTTGGTCAGATTAGTCGCGTAGAAGTGGCGGTTGTCGAAAATCATTAAGTATTCATTGTTCGGATAAAAATTGTGACAATCGAAAATGTGCTTGTTTTAAGGAAGGCTTAAAATGTTGCAACGAGTGCAAATGTCGTTCCTGTAACATTATTAAAGATTTCGAGGCAGATATGAACGAATTAGAATGCTATTAATGTAGGGCCTACATAAACCACATACTACATATATTTATCTATCCAAATAGAAAATTTATTTCAACAATAAAACTCATTTTATGCGTACGTTTTTACTTTCATTCATTTAAAAATGTCTAATAAACTTACTAATTAGATGGGTAGTTAGTAACACTGATTGATATTTATAGATTAGGTATTTATATCTACCTACCTGTCTTTTTATTATTAAAAGGAGACTATTTAATATTTTTTGTACAATTTCTTAATATTAACAACATATGATCAATACTACTGTACAATATATGAAATATTGAACAATAATATTGATCCCCTAGATTTTTTGATCACTACTGGTTTTGTACCTATTGATATAAGTTAAACTACTACATCCCCGACCGGAACCGTCAGATCGTTGCAGTCGGCAGGCTTGCTACAGCCGAGCGCGCAAGAATATGACTTTGGCCCGTTAAAAAAAAATCGCTGACTCAATACTATCAACGGGACTTTTTATCCTAAAAACTTTTTTCAACTATTGGCTTCAATTTGTACGCAGCATGTATATACATATTTTCATAAATAAATTTTTTTCTCGATTGCCTAAAATTACGCTACTGAAAATAACAAGTTTGAGTTTCCTATTATTTTACCAACTTAAAAAAAAATAAATCGGGTTCACGTGGACATTGTTCGAAGCGCTATTGTGTCTACTTTAATCTAAAAAAAAATAGCTTGATAGCACAAATATTTTCAGAGATATAGCGGTGGGGACGTTAAAAAATATATTTCATTAAAAATCTATTTTTTTGAGTTTTTCCGAAATAAAAAAGTTCACGACCACCAAAAAATGTCGTAAAAAATGAATTCGTGTACACGATTATCTTACTAAAGAATCCCACTAAGTCTGGTTTGGTTCTACGCCGGTTTTTTTTTCTCGAAAACTAAGCGACTTTACTTCCAGATTTTACTCTACTAAAGGGCTTTCATGTGCTGTTATAGCCCATATAAAATGCTCGATTTCGTTGAATCTGATAACACTAACGTAAACAATTTTTGTCATAAAGCAGACCTCAAAATTCCGTCATGTCACAGTGAGCTCATCCAGCTGACATGTTTTTGATACAAATTCACCCATATCATGGTACTGAATCATCGTAGACCCATCAAGTGGCCATATCATTTGAATTGTCTTGAAAAACAGAATCCAAATATTGAATAACATACCGGGTGTTACATTTAAAAAAAAAACAGAAGTTTATGACGATTTTTAAATGGATCACTCTGTATACTTCAAAATATTTATAAACTGTACACCTTTGAGTACCCTACCACCTCTTTTTTGAAAACATTCTCTATCTTTTATATGAGAACCGGGATACTTAGACTTCCGTCGCGAGGCTGAGACACACTTCAAATCTCTTGGTTTTAAGAGTTTCTTTACCTAATTTTCATAAAATGACTTCACTATTTCGGCACCACGGAATATGCCCTCATAGTCTAAGAGCTAGTAAATTTTTTTAGTACTTATTTTTCCATTTGGTGCATGTCGATAGGATTGTTCTGTTAGTGATACTAATCAACAAATTCTGAGTCTGGCAAATATTTTCCGGTGGGTTTCATGTGTGGAAAATTCAAATAAGTTGAACTTATGAATCTTTTACATTGACTAAGGTAGATCATAAAACTTACTGAAAAAGCATTCTGGCTTATCTCTAGTTGAACATAGTAAATCTGGCTGAAATGTTTCAATAAATTCGCTGTTCGGAAAATCAAATCGATTTCTCGGATACGTTACCCTTAGTTTTACAGGTTTGAAACTTATTATATGAATTGATATTAGACTGTGGGATAGTGACAGATTTTTTTAAACGTTTGGTTCCTATCTGGCCTTTTGAGAGCCTTTTGTGCCTGATTTGTACTAACCATTTTCGTGTTTATCAAACGGTTATCCAGGGCCCCTCAGCGGAAAACAGAAAAGAAACTTTCATGAAAATGAGCAATATCAAACGTTTTGTTCCTATCTGGCGTCAAGTTAGACTTACGTTTTAAAGAAAAACATCCGACGGAAGCTTATCGCCAGACAAATTCCGTGGGCCGGAAGGCCCGAAATTTCAATCCGAAGTTGTAAGAAAAAATGATCAAAATCAAACGATTTGGTTCTTATCTGGGAATTGTATATATAGGTAAATAGATTATAATTATCGCGATATAACAAACTCCAGACAAATTCCGAGGGCCCAACATTGTTCAAGTTGTCAACTATTCCGCGAAAATCAAACGATTGGTTCTCATGTGAAATGATTTTTTTTGTAAAAATTAACCAAAACGAAAATGTATTATATCATTCACATACATTTTTAGTGGGCCAAACATATTTTAAATCTTAAAAGAAGTGCACGAAAAAAAGCCATTTTTTCAAACGATTTATTCCTGTCTGACATTTGGATTTTAAAAAGATGTGGTAATAAATAAACCATATTTCAAGTACCAGATAAAAAGCGTGGGCCAAACATATTTTAAATCTTATAAGAAGTGCACGAAAAAAAGCCATTTTTTCAAACGATTTATTCCTGTCTGGCATTTGGATTTTAAAAAGATATGGTAATAAATAAGCCATATTTCAAGTCCCGGACAAAAAGCTTGGGCCCAGCCGTAGATATGTTGAGTGAAAGTATCGAAAAATCAAAAAACAGTCGTGTAAAAATCGATGCATTTTCAAACGATTCACACTCGTCTGGCATTTCATTAGCTTGTCGTTGTAAAAGAGTATTATACACATTTAAACAAATTTGTTTCGCGTCACTACTTAAATACCGCAAGCGCGGATTTATGGGGGGTAAGATTCCGTAAACAATTAATTTTAAAATTTCATAATTTTTATTATTTTATTTTATATTTTTGAATATATATTCTATTTAGTTGTGTTTATAATTTTTTTTTTGAGATTTATTCCCCCCGCTCATCAATTTTAATTTTCTAGGAAAAACATTTCTGTTATTTTCAACACGCTGCTATGTTACCCCCCCAAGCTCAAGGTCCAGACCCACCCTTGAAATGCCGTTTTTTTTTCTCACTTGAAACTCATTTGGAATTTGATTTTCTTTATCACTGGAATCAATATAACTGTCACTTTCACATTCATAATCCCTCGATCGAATAATATTTACAATAAATAAGTTACATACTAGCAAAAAAGACAAATATAAATTATTACATATTAATATATAATTTACAACTCTGCACTACACCATAGAAACTGAGAGTCCTCGTAAGTCCTCATTCTCCCTTGGCGTAGGTAGTCAACCACACAAAAGTGATTTCTTCTCTCATTTTAATGCACGCGACATAAGACACGTAAGATGCGATGTGGTAGAAACATATGTGGTATGCATTGCTTGCGAGTGACGCTGCTTTTTATACTCCCCGCTCGTTCCGGGGTGATTTTTATTTATCGTTTGCTAATGGGGAACTTGCCCATTTTTTTTTTTGTATTTCATTAAAGTGTGTGTTTATGTATAAAAACACGCCACATCGAATATCAGCTCTTAAATCGCAGTACTTACTTTGCAATAAATAATTAAAGTTGAAATCCTCGCTACTACTCACGAAAGGTACTGTGACGTCAGATCGAGAAACTAGTCTGGCGTGGGGACCCACAGATGGTGTACTTTAGCCGAGCGGTACGTCTTCACCCTAATTAATAGACTGGGTGGCGGTTGGCTTTAAGACGTCCGCATATTTGGTCTTTTGCTCTTTATGTTAGAGAAAAAATAAAAAAATTGTCGGAAAGCTCAATCAATTCTTTATACATAAGCTATCTACAAATTTTTCGAAAAAACAATAATTATCGAGATATTCGAGGAAATGTAGGAAATTACACGTTTTCTTATAATGTATGTAAATCTAAAAAAAATAATTTTTCTCAGAAACCTTTGTTTCGAAGGACCGAGATTAACGGAACGTCAAAGTAGTACATGATATTAAGTGAACATCATATATGAGATCGATTTCAATTAATTACCGATTAATTACGGTGACAAAATGGAGAAATTTTACCGAAAAAAAAAGTAAAAAATCCCGCCCAGCTCTAATTCCTTCATTTTTGTCGGAACTCAAAAAATTTAAAAAAAGAGTTTTAGCAAATTTTATTCTATTTAAATTAGCTAGAGGAGTCTTTTGGCGTAGGAGCCAAGATTAAAAAGTTGCCAACTGTAGATCCTCAAAATTTGCGATATATCTACAGCTGCGCCCCAGATTTTTATCTGGAACTTGAAATATGGTTTGTTTATTAACATATCTTTAAAAAAAAAAACAAATCCCAGACGTGTATAAATCGTTTGAAAATGCATCGATTTTTACACGACATTTTTTTGATTTTTCGATACTTTCGCTCAACATTTCTACGTCTGGGCCCAAGCTTTTTATCTGGGACTAGAAATATGGCTTATTTATTAGCATATCTTTTTAAAATCCAAATGCCGGACAGGAATAAATCGTTTGAAAAATGGCATTTTTTGCGCTTTTCTTTTTGTCTGGCTATCCAGGGGACCCAGCCAATTCGTCTGGGAATATTAAACTGAAACTACTTATTGCCTAATATTAACAAAAATACAAATGCCAGATGAATGTAAATCGTTTGATTTTCGCGGAATATTTGACAACTTGAACAATAATTTTTTCACTGTTGGGCCCTCGGAATTTGTCTGGCGTTTGTTATATCGCGATAATTATAATCTATTTACCTCTATATACAATTCCCAGATAAGAACCAAATCGTTTGATTTTGACCATTAATTCTTGCAACTTCGGATTGAAATTTCGGGCCTTCCGGCCCACGGAATTTGTCTGGCGATAAGCTTCCGTCGGATGTTTTTCTTTAAAACGTAAGTCTAACTTGACGCCAGATAGGAACAAAACGTTTGAAATTGCTCATTTTCATGAAATTTTCTTTTCTGTTTTCCGCTGAGAGGCCCTGGATAACCGTTTGATAAACACGAAAATGGTTAGTACAAATCAGGCACAAAAGGCTCCCAAAAGGCCAGATAGGAACCAAACGTCTAAAAAAAATCTGTCACTATCCCACGGTCTATATTATCATGGAATATAGTCAAAAACAAATCTGGCTGATGAAATTAGCAAATGAGTTGACGGCACCTCGAAATTTGCAGAAATGAAAAATTAATGCCCTTATATTCGCAGTCCTGAAATTTTTTTCCATCCATACAATTCCATGAAAAAACAAATCTGGTTGTTATTTACAATCATCAAAACCTTGCCAAATTCTTTCGAGGTTTTAAAGAGTAGTTCAATTAGGCATGCTCTGAAGTTCATAAAAACTTTTTGACCGGAAAATTTTGAATTATGATAAGTTCCGTACCTCAACAATAGGTACGCCAAACTAGTAAAATGTGGAACTGCGAAAGTATGAAAATGCAAATAATACCGAAAACAGAGAGATATAAGAAGAGAATGCAACACAGGAAAATTGTTATTTTTTTACACCATCCTGCCATATGTCAAATTTAAAAATACAAATTGTCACCAACAGATTTTCAATATATGTGAAATACAAACAAATTGGTTCACTTGATTAAGAAAAAAAATTTTTTTTCGGATTTTCGAGAAATTTTTTTCCCCAGATATAAAGTTTTCAATCAGGCATGCTCTGAAAAATCAAAAAAAATCAAAAATGTGCAAATATTCATATATTATTTGTGACCTGAAGGTTGACTTTAATTGAAAAGAACGATATTTTTTGGTCAAAATTAAATTTTAGATCAAAATTATACAAAATTATAGTTAAAAATCGAAAATCCGGCTCGACAGATTGATGGAAAATTTTAAAACGGACATTTGAAAAAAAATCTGATAACTTTAACTTGACGACCTGTAAACTGATTTGCGACGCTGGACTGCAGGTTCTTGTTCGCCTAGCAGTATAGGTAATATACAGGTTGAACAATGAAAAAATAGTATAGTAGTAATAATATAAAATGTAGTATTCATTTACTTACAAGAATATGTTTTTATCAGTTTAATAACGCCAGCCGTTTGGCTAAAAACTGCTTTTTCCCAGTCAAGACTTTTACTACAGTGCTTTCTAATAGATGATGCCACCTACAGCAGCATCTGCATCATGTAACTAACATATAATAACCTTAAATTTGACTGAATGATGCAATGTATTTATTAACTATCTTTCTGGAATTGGAGGCAGTCATGACAGTGTTGGTTATATTTCATAATGAAAGTCAAAACAGTGCTACCAGTTAACAGAGACTGGTAGCTATACTTAGTTATGATACATAGTATAGTACATGTCTTGATTCTTGACAAGTATCTGCCTGTCTCCCTGATGAATCTCATTATATATGTTGTATTTATTTAAATACTTTTGAGATTCAAATACTTTTAGAGGCTATTCAAATATTTCCGAAAGTATTCAAATACTGTCAGAAAAGGATTTAAATACTTTTTGAAAAGTATTTAAATACTTTCCATTTATTTAAATAGTTTAAGTATTTATAAATACGTTTAGGATCATTTTCACAAATGCTAAGTAGTAAATATTTCAGATAAAGTATTTGCAAGTATAAATACAAATACTTGCCGCAGGAAGTATTTAAATACTCGGTATTTAAATACTTTCTGGTATTTAAATACTTTTGAGGTATTTGTAAGTACATACTTGCCCAGCTCTGATCTCAGTAGATATAGGTAGCGATGGCCATTCCTTATCAGCTTGAATTACTTTAGTTTTTTCTTCCTGTTTTTTTGGGCCAGGAGTTACGTTTATATGTTACAATATTATTTAGCATATAAAACTTGAAAACATATTGTTTAGCTTTTTTTCCATGATTTGGCAGCACTTGGATTCTATATTTTTAACCATTTGAATGCAGCACTCACAATACCACTTTATGCATTTTGACAAGCATAATGCATTTATAGCAGATTTTTTTAAGGGCAGACATTAACTGTGATAAACTGAGCCACATATACCATTACACTCGAACAGACTAGATTTTTTTTACAACTTTTTTGCATACAAAACAGAGAGGCTCAGAGGGTTCGTCCTCACAATCAGACATCTTGAAAACACACGAATGAAAAAAAATTTACTTAATTTATTTCCTCTATTTTTCCTGATATCCATGTATGCCGAAATTTTAGTTTCAAGGAATACTTAGAAGAGACCCTAATTCCCTCTATGCAGTCGCTCCAGTGGTATGGGGAATACGTTGCTGATGACCCAGGAATGACCATAGACAAAGCAAACAAATATATTGGAATCGTACGCATTAGACAGCATCGCATACGCGCTAATTCTTGCATGGTTGTTGAAGAGATGCAGTCTTTCAGAAATGAATGTTACCCAGAGTACTCAAAATATAGTCGTGAAGATAGAGATTTCAGTGAGAAGTGGAGGAAAAAGGATTTGTCGAAGGCAAAAGAAAGAATGGATGACGTATGGAATTATGTTACTACGACGCACACCGAAACGCTGCCTTATGTTGGTAAGGGAAGATACTTGAATTTTAATATCGGTAAAATTAGAGAGTGAGTCAAGTTAGCCCCATATTTGTTTTTTTAAACTCGTAATGCATCCCAAAATAATTAATTCGTTTTCAAATGATTAACTTTTTAGAGCGGTGGGACTAAGGGAAACTAACTAAAGGTTCTTTTTGGTCACATTGACAAAGAATAGCCAAAATAACCACGAATTATAAACAAGATCGAGCGCCCTTTTGCGCCTCCATTAACGCGCTATCTGAGGCCGTACTCTGGAGATAGAAAGATGGTGGGGGCAGAGAACTTACACCACAGAAAAGCGACAGCAAGGCTTCCCACGTGTACCGTTTTTGTATGCGCATGTGACAAATAGGTTGTGTAGTTGTCAGTTCCACGTGTTTACATTGCGTCAAAGACGACCCAACCACCATTGGTCTAATTCTCTGGGTTAGAGAACAAAGCACCAGTGGTGTGTCCGTTTCTCTGGAAGTTATCGTCAGTCGGGGATATATCTAGTGATTTCTAAAGATTTTTTTGAATATTTCAAGAATGAATCTGCGTAATTTAAATCTAGATAAGCTTGTTGATAGAGGCATTAACCCAGTCAATGAATACATAAAAACAGGGTGTGTTTGCAAAAGGTCGGGAAGTTTTGAAACTTTTCACATACCTAGATCTTGAGGTCCTCAATGAGCACCTGATTTTGCGAACAAGGCGTGGCGCCGCTCGCGACGCCATCTTGAAAAAAATGGCGCATGAAATTAGAAAATTAGCCATATCTTCCTTACCGCACCTTTATTCAAAATGATTCCTTATAAAATTGTCTACAATTTATCTATTGTTTTGTTCGATCAATATTTACAGAGATATAGCTTCTCAGATTCTGAAAAAAATTAAGTTTTGTCTTACAGCGCATTTTTTAGATGTATAAAAGTACGTTTATTTTTCAAATGATGAATATTGATCCAACTACACTAGCAGTGATACGTTAACACCTAATACATCCCACCTCCTTGCCTCTACCCCCAGCAACGTCTATTACCCCACTCTTTAAAAATCTTTGGTGGGGAGCCGGCTGCTGGACAGCGACTAAGTGTAATTCCATAATCGAGAGTTTGTGAGCAAATCAAATCAAATCAAATAAACTTTATTTCAAATTAAATAATAAATAAAAATTTCCTCCCCAAGCACACGCATCGGAGCCAGCCAGACATCCACGGTGCGAGGCGCCGTGGAATTGAAAGGCTGGACGGGACGAGGCCAGTTCAGATTATAAACAACTGAAAATTGAACACAAACTCCTTTCGCAGTAAAACGAATTAAAATGTGTATAAGATTAATTAGGTATAAAGAAAAACTACTTAAGATAATTAATGTATGCAAAAGACGCTATTGTAAAATATGTATAAAAGCATAATTGACGGCAAGGGAAAAATCGTTAGTCAAAAAACCCTTTTTTGTAATGCGAAAAAACGTGCGGTTAAATTTTGCCACATAATTTTCTTTTAAAAATATTCTGTTTATTAAAAAATTGTTATTAATAATTTAAAATTGTTGCAGTGAAAAGGAATTTAAAAGGACAAAAACAGTGGATAACAAAAAATGACAAAAATAAAAAAAAAAAGAGCAGGAAGAAGTTAAAGTTGAAAGTTGTGTGAGTATGGAAGAGAGATTATTGGCTAGTTAAGTTGCCGGAAGATGGGCAACGCCTGATATGGTAATTTGTGTTTTATCCTAAATGGTGCATTATGCTCTCTGATGCGCGTGATGTTGTTTGTTAGCGGGCTATCACCAAGTTTGAATTGATAAAATTTCTCAGATGTAATCTTGATGTAGTCTGCTAGTGGTGTTATATCATTGCAACGTTCATAGAGATCTCTGAGGGAGGTGTATCTAGATGAATTTGATATGAGAGTTTGTGAGCCGTTGAATAAACTCTTTTGTCGCAATGGCGGAAGCAAATGTGTGCTTTATTTGTGAAAAAACTATGACTGACAACATTGCAGTAGTCAAAAGAAGGGGTGTTGAAAATTTACGAGTGTGTAGTGAAGTGGGTACAACTGCTATGCAGTACATTATCAAACATTCGCTTCTGTAAAACTGAAAAGTAAAGATAGAGTTCTCCCTCTGTCAACCATCAATTCCAGCATAAAAATCGATGAGGTTGTGGTTCCCATTAACCCTCTATTACTTTTTCAAAGAATGTGTATCGTTAAAAGAAATGAACAACAATTGCAAGAATACCTTCATTACGAACTGGCACCATTTCCTTTGTCATTATTCACGGAACAAGGTATGCGAAAGGGAATAAAATCTTCGTTGTATGCTGTCTTTGAGCCAATTAAGCCCACTTTGTTGACATCAAATATTCGTCGTCGACGGAGGACATCTCCTCCATAAAGTCCGTTGGCACATCAATGACCATTTCTCGTCCATCTGTAGCAAATACCTCCAGTATGTTGAAAAACATTACGGCTCAAATACAATAATAGTTTTTGATGGATATCCGGCTGCAGAGATGGTTAATAGCACCAAAACCGCCGAGCGATTACGGCGTTCACGGGTCCACAAGTCCCTTGAAATAGTTTTTGATGAACGCATGAAGGTGCCTTCATCTCAAGAGCGTTTCTTATCAAATGAGTCAAATAAAGATTGTTTAATTGCCATGCTTAAGACAAAATTCGAGGAAGCTCATTTTCAAGTAAAGCAGGCCACAGAAGATGCAGACACCCTTATTGTCACTACAGCGTTGGAAATGTCCTCTTTGTATAACTCTGTATATATTGTAGGGGAATATATAGATTTGCTTGTCCTCCTAACAGCTCTCGGGCACGATTATAACAACATTTATTTCCGAAAACCAGGAAAAGGAAAAGTCTCCGAGAAGATATACACCTCACGTAGCTTACAATACGATGAAACTGTAGTAGACAACATTCTGTTTCTTCACGCATTCAGTGGTTGCGATACCACATCGTCTATCTACAATCAGGGAAAAGTGAAATTTTTTAAAACAATCGGAAACTCTCGGTCTCTCAGTGACATCATTGGTATTTTCAAAAATCGTGATGCTGAACCCGCCAGCATTGCTGAGGCTGGCGAAAATTTTTTAATTGAATTATACGTGAAAAATTTCGAAACCAATTCCACTCTCAACTCACTTCGCTATAGGTGATAAAACATTGTCTCCCTAACGTCGGGCAACCGTTGCCAATAGTTGGTGAAACAAATTGCTTTATACTTTAAGGCAAAACTCTTTTTTCCAATTGAAGATGCTATATCTCTGTAAATATTAATCATACAAAAAAATAGTATAGAGCTAAATTGTAGACAATTTTATAGGGAATAATTTTGAATAGAGGTACTTTTCCAATAAAACGTACTGTAGGATATGGCTAATTTTCTAATTTCGTGCGCCATTTTTTCAAGATGGCGTCGCGATCGGCGCCACGCCGTGTTCGCAAAATCAATTGAGGACCTCAAGATCTAAGTATGTAACAAGTTTCAAAACTTCCCGACCTTTTGCAAGATCATTGTATTCATTGACTGGGCTACATATTTAGGGAACTCATTTTAATGTAAAAAAGTAAATGAAAGTGAGCAATATGTTTTTTTATTATTTTGTAAATGTGTCCGATATAACCTCTGGTTTGGGGATATATCGGAATTTTTAATATTTTTTCGATATAGAATTTATTATACACCCAAATCGGATAATTTTGTTTAAAAAAAATATAGGTAAATGCTATTAAAAATAGCCTTGATGGGAGGGTTCCTTTAAGAGGGAAGTAAAAAAGTAAAATTTCAAATATATTTTATTTTAATACATGTATAAATAGAAGTAAAAATCGATAAACAAAAAACTTTCATAAATAATACACCACAAAAATAAATAAATAAATAAATGTGTTTGTGCCTTCGGGGAATGATTTTGCGGTATCCGATATAACCCTAGAGAACCATAACATCTCTATAATCCATTTTTCTTGGAAAAGCAAGAATTAAAATTTAAAAACTACCCGTTTGATTGACTATTAAATCTACCAACAAGATTAATGAAGAGGAAGAAAAGAAACGTCCTTGCTCTTCCTGATTACAGCTATATGAAAGAAAATATACCCACGCAAAATGCTTTCACTTATGTTTGCGGATATCTTTTGAAAAAAAAAACCCTTAAACCCTTGCGATATTTGTAAATCTTTTGGGAAACAATGCGATACACTAAATATAAATAACTTATTAGTTTCTTTCAAAGCTTTTAACACCGAAAAAAATATTTACGGAAACCTGTTACCACTTCCAGAGAAATTTGTCAATTTTATATACAAATTAGCACATATATTTAATTCTCAATTTGAGGAAATTTGGATTGGACGAGCAGTTTCTAATATGTTATTTAACATAATGAACAACACAGATTTTATTCATCCAATTCCCCAAAGTATATGTTAAAAAGTTGTTTATAAGACTGAAGATTTTTTATTCCATTAAATGCACTAATCGGGATTTAAAAACTACTAAAACCGACAAAAAATAAACAGAAAATTTAAAATTTTGTCACATTTATAAATAAAAATCTTTTTAATTTTCATTAGATCCGGGCCATAAAATATCAAAGGAACCGCCAATATTGTCGCTTCTCTGTGGTATAAGTTTTCTGGTGGGGGCAAGTTCTCGTGTCTTCAAATTGTTTTTTATAGTGAAGTCAAATTAAGCATCAAAACAGGTGAATAAGGAATTACTGGCTGCAGCCATCCTTTTCCCATATCTGGTTTTGATTTATTGTAGGTATAACAGGTACTGTCGTGAGCAAAAAAAAACTATTTTTTTCTAATGTAAATCTGTCTCACTTGCAATGAATTTTGACAAATAACTGACAATGTCACAAAAATTAAAGTTAAGTGTACACAACTAGATTTTAACAAAAATACGTTATGAGACTTGTCCCATTTTTTTGCGATCGACAGTACTATGAGAAGTTTTGGATTAAATCGGTCCATTGCTTCTTGCAAAATTTCAACAGTTTATTTTTCAACACTGCAATTTTCTGCTATTTTTCTTATTATCTCCGGTCCTAGTAATCGTATCGCAAAAATAGAAAATAGCGAATTGTTCGTAATAATTTTGAATAAGACTAGGCTAATGAAAAAAATGTTGTGATAATTTGTTAATTTGTAAAAAAAGATATAAACCTCCAAGAATTGGCTATTTTTGACAATTTAAGAAATATAAAATAATATTGCATCAATTTCAACGAAACTATGCCCTTTATTGATCTAATTATCGTGCCAAATTTTCGAGCAAAATATTTATTCAAACGGCTAAAAATAAAGAAAAATTTAGAAACTTTATTGACTTATTTTTTAAATGCATCGGCTGGTAGGAGGACAATTCTGTTTTGAAAACGTAGGTGTTATGTGTATTTTACTTTGATTTAAAAAAAAATCTTTTTAAACCGTTTTTTAAAACGTCTGCCATTAAGTTTTCCATGAAATTTATGATAAAAAATAATGATTTGACAATTGACAGATAACTTCAGCATGTACAAGACTATATACAATAATAATAGCAACATTGGAAACAAATTTAAATATTGTTGAACAATTAGTTAGCGTCTGCCATTACTTTTTTCTTTAAATATATGATAAACAGTAATGAATTTAATAACTGGGTGTTTTCACAAATTTTAAAATCTCATTGACTGTGAAGATAATACTTAATTATAACTAAAAACATTTGAATTTCCACCGTCCAAACCACTAAGCTATATTGTTGACGTCATCGGTCATAAACACCTAACCTCAAAAATACATATCTTTTAAAAATTTCCGAGTAATATGTTACTGTTATGAAAATTTCCGCTTGATTCTCGTATTTTCAACTAAAATCTTATTCAATGTAATGTTTATAAAGTTAAAGTATCTTCTCCCAATAAAATTAAATTAAGGCTATCTTTGTAGATTGAAAATCCAACCTAAAATTAGCAGCACATTTTTAGTAATCAACGATATTGAGACATCACATGCGTCAATTTTTAAATGTTTGCTTGGAGCCATACTGGTTTCAAATGAGAAGGTTTAGCCGGTTTAGAGAAAAATTTTTAACAGCAGTTTCTTTGCATAGATAGTAAATACTCAACTTTTAGAACCATTTTTTGCTTATGCGCAGAAAAAAAAGACATAATTTTTGAGATATATATATATATATATATATATATATATATACACGTTTTTTCGTGTTTTTCTTCATTTCGACTTTTATATCTCGAAAAGTACGCCTTTTTAAGGCAAAATGAACATAGGTAAACGTGTTCAGAATAAAATTTCCTACAAAAAGGTTCTATACATTTTTCCGATTATCCCATTGGCTTTTCCGGAAAAGCGACTCGAAATATATATATGTTTTTTCGTGTTTTTTTTTTTATTTGGAATTCAAATATCTCGAAAAGCACGCGATTTTAGGGCTAAATGGACTTAAATGAACTTGTTCAGAATGAGATTTTCTACAAAAAAGCTCCTATACATATTTCGATTATCCCATTGGTTTTTCCGGAAAAGTTTATTGAAGAACATATATATTTGCTTTTTCGTGTTTTTTTTTTCATTCGGTGGTATATCTCGGAAAGTACGCCTTTTTAAGGCTAAATGAACATTAGTAAACTTGTTCAGAATGTGATTTCCTACGAAAAAGGTTCTATATATTTGAGAAATATATGCGTCATAATGAAAAAAGAAACACGAAGAAGCAAATATATATATTCTTCAAGAAGCTTTTCCGGAAAAATCAATGGGATAATCGGGAAAATGTATAGGAGCTTATTTGCAGGAAATCTTATTCTGAATAATTTTACTTATGTTCATTTAGACCTACAATCGAGATATTTGCATTCAAAATAGAAAAAACACGAAAAAAAACACATATATATATTTTTCAAGTCGCTTTTCTGGAAACGCCAATGGGATAATTGGAAAAATGTATAGAACATTTTTTGTAGGAAGTCTTATTCTGAACACGTATACTTATGTTCGTTTAGCCTTAAAAACGCGTACTTTTTGAGATATACAAGTACCTTAAAGAAAATTTTATAAACTACATTTCAACTCTCTTGACATTTTTCTCTCAATTCACTTCTTACAAAGATATTCTCGATAAATTGAAAAAATGTACCTTTAGCGGTAGTTCAACCCCGAATTCGAGATGACAACTGAAATTTTAGGAATCAGCGGGGTCGAATTACTCTAAAAACATAGGTTGGCAAAAAGTAATATGGTTTGCTTCTAAGAGTGATTTCCGAAGGATTTTTAGAAAATTGAGCCTAGACTATATCATTAATGATAAATCAGTTAAATGGCAGACATCGAACTCATTGTTCTCAAATGCTCATTTTTCTTGCAAGTTAAGTTAGTTTTTTTGGCCCTCCTGCACGCGGAAATCGTCTGCAGTTTAGCTTCTGTTGGATTGTTCTTGTTCAAAGTTTCACAAAAACAACTTTGCAGACGTTAACTGATCGTTCAAAACGTTAGTTTTCAATTACAAATAAACAGTTAATTTGCAATGTCGCTGCAATCGAATAAACTTTCTTATAATTTGTCAAATACCTATACAGGGTGTCCCGGCACTATGGGGCAATACTTCGGGAACGTATAGTTTGGGTCAAAATAACACTAAAAGTACCTATAATTTTTTTTCTTATGGCGCCCCCCTACGGAGGGGGCGACATATTCAAGAAGGTTTTTTGCCTATTACTTCCAAACCGTTCTATCGATTTTAATAAAATTTGGACTGGCTACATATTAACTGAGTATCTTTATTCCAGAAATATGGCGCCATTCGTATCTTGTCTAGGAAGCCAGGGGGTGTTCCACCCTTTTCAAATATTAATTTATGTCAAAATTTAGGGGTAAAAAGCATTAGGGGTGTTCCACCCCTAATGCTTTTTACCCCTAAATTTTGACATAAATTAATATTTGAAAATTAAAGTAACATTTTTAAATTCCTTAAACAATTTTCTAAAAAAAAAGATATTCTTGTTTGACATCGATAAAGCGATCCGTTTTTGAGAAAAAATAATTTAACTGATAAGGGACTAAGGAATATTAGTAATACAAACTACTGCATAATACCTGTGAGAAAACAATTGAATACATTTAAACGTCAAATTTGAGTAGCAAGTAATGTAAGTTGTAAGTAGTTCTGTGATAGTAGTTTATTGGCAAATTTTTCATCTTGTGAATATGTCGACATGCAACTTACCACCGGTAATGGTTCGGAAGCCAAACGGCTTTATGGGGAACACTTTCCTAACAGGAAAACTTTTGAATGGGTAAACCGTCGAATACAAAAACAGGTAGATATCCATCTTAGCAATAAAAAAACAAAATAATAAAAATTGAAGAATAAATAACTATTTAAAAAAATTACCCTATTAATGTTTAGGGAGCGTGGAACCGAAACGAGGAGGTGAAGGTGGTCTTAGAACTGTTCGTACAGTTGTACTAGAAGAAGCTGTATTAGATGCTGTTGCCGAAGACTCATCAATAAACGTTAGGAAACTCTCAGCGCAATTTAACACTTCGAAGTTGGTGGTTCACAGAATTTTGAAAAAAACAGCTTCTCCATCCTTTCCACATCCAGAAAGTTCATGCAATGTTCCCGGACGACTACCCTGCTCGAGTTCAATATGCTAATTGGTTCCTGCAAAAGCAACAGGAAGACCGCAAGTTTATTGCTAGTGTTTTGTTCACGGGTGAAGCAGGATTTCGCAGGGATGGTGTAATAAATTCTCAGAATCTACATAGTTGGAACGATGAAAATTCTCATGCAATTATTCAAACTCATCACCAACGACAATTTCAAATTAACGTCTGGGCAGGAATAATTGAAAATTATTTAATAGGGCCATTTGTTTTGAAGAATCGGTTAAATTGAGAAAATTACTTAAGGTTTCTACAAGAATATCTAGATGGTTTATTGGAAGATGTGCCATTAGCAACTATAAGAGACATGAGGTACATGCATAATGGAGCTCCTCCTCATTTCAGCATCACAGTCAGGGAATATTTAGATCAAAAAAATGTCCCCACCGATGGATGGGCCGAGGAGGTCCAGTAACGTGGCCTCCTCGCTCTCCTGATCTAAACCCATTAGGTTTCTTCTTTTGTAATCATCTCAAAAATGTAGTGTATAATACACCGGTACAAACAAGGGAAGATATGTTACAAAGAATCACTACCCAATGTGAAGCCATTCGGAATTTCAGGTTCAGCGATCCAACTTATCTCGCTTACGAGAATGTATTCTTGTACAGGGTGCTCACATCGAACATTTATTTTAGTTATGTAGTTATGTGTGTATTGTAGTTGTAGTATGTAGTGATGTGTTGACGAAATGTCAGTCTTTGTCCCTTATCAGTAAAATTATTTTTTCTCAAAAACGGATCGCTTTATCGATATCAAACAAGAATATCTTTTTTTAGAAAATTGTTTAAGAAATTTAAAAATGTGTCCTTAATTTTCAAAAATTAATTTATGTCAAAATTTAGGTAAAAAGCATTGGGGGTGGAACACCCCTGGCTTTCTAGACAAGATATAAAGGGCGCCATATTTCTGGAATAAAGATACTCATTTAATATGTACACAGTCCAAATTTTATTAAAATTGATAGAACGGTTTGGAAGTAATAGGTACAAAACCTTCTTGAATATGTAACCTTTAGAGGGTAATATCTCCGTAGGGGGGCGCTCTAAGAAAAAAAATTATAGGTACTTTTAGTGTTATTTTGACCCAAACTATATGTTTCCGAAGTATTGCCCTATAGTGCCGGGACACCCTGTACAGTCCAGTCGGCAGATACCTTCTGCCTGGACACAATTCCGAAGTTAATGAAATTTTGGAATATTATTTGCGGATGATGTGGGGTGTGTAATCTGAGTTTTCGACCTCGAGGAGCTTGTGGAAACTTGGAGGGGGGCAAAAAACCTCGAAATATTCGGACTTTCTTCGGTTTTTCGCTTATATCTTCTAAACCATGCGTTTTTTGAGAAAGTCGCCCAAATAAAAGTTGTAGAGCAATTTCCTTCAAAAATCATTGGTAAACAATATTGGCCAATAATTTTTGACCAATACTTACCGAGATACCGCAGTTCGAAGATTGAACAAATTTCTCAAAATGTAAAGAAGACGAGTAAAATTGAGCTTCATAACTTTTATTTTTCAACATATATCTATGTATACTATACATACTCTGTATATCCCTGAACCCCCCCTCTTCCTTTCTATTTATAATTATTTTCATCGTTGTTTCAGAGTTGATATGGCGTCTCCCGCAGCGCATCTGTGTTTCATTTGCGAGGAAAGTTTAACAGAACATGAAGTCATTATTGTTAAGAAGATTGCTAACGCTTATTACTTCCTACATTAAACGCAACAAGCCTCAGAATCGACGTTATTTAAAGGATTGGAGGAAATAAGAGTTCACATGGCTTGCCAGAAAAAGTACAACAATGAAAAGTTGATTTTGGCCTCTATACGTCGTGAACAGGATACCCTTAAAACTGCCCCCAAACCAACCTGCTCAGGGAGGCCATCATTTGATTTCAACAACAGATGCTTCCTATGCGAGGAAGAAGTTACTGAAGAATACAGACAAAAATAGGCCAGGTTAAATGTTGAAAGACGCAATCCTGTGGTAAAAGTGACGCTCCCAGATGTAACAAACACGATTTTGATTAATGCAAAAGAGCGAGGTGGTGAATGAGGGCGGAAAATTGAAGAACGTTTAACCATGTTGGATGGGGCATTGCAAAAAATTTTTCTTTTTAATATTTCAAATGCACTGTTTGTATCCTGTGACACTTAACAAAATAATAGTAAATACCAAAGCTCAGGTCATTTGGTACAAAACAGACCCCCGCCCACGTCGATTGAAATTTAGACGTATGATTAGTACAGTTACAATATATACTACACCTTATTCTTTAATATTTGGTTTATTTAGCAACAAACTGAAACATTTATTTACAATTTATAGATTCAAGAGAACATGACATGTTACAAATTCTCAATATCTTAATCACTTGCCAGCACCGTGCTTTTTTTGAAATTTGCATTTCCTTTGAAATTCTACCACTTGCAACAGGTATTGCTTCTGCAGTCTATTAGTTGTTATGCTGGTGGCAAAGTCTTGAATCAATTTAACTTCTCGTTCCGAAATATCGTTAACTACTTTCACATGTCGAACGAACATTTCTGCTTCCTGGAAATTAGGATTTAGTTTCCACTGATTAACCGATGTCCAAAGCCAAGAGGAGTCAACCCCCACAGCTTCAAACAAGAACTAGGAATTGGGACCAACCAGGTTGGTAAGTGTTGTGCTAGGGTTCAAAGCAGGAAAGATTGTACTTCTGGGGTCGCGGTCTACGCGTCAATTGCCTAGCAATCTGTTTCCGTTCAATGTCTGATACACGATTTAAAAACAGTCAGAATACTGCACACACTTCGGTCAAATACCAGTAATGTCTTTCCATTGCAGTTAAAGCTGCACGAGAAATCTGAGAGTCGTATTTTCGTATTCCTTAAAGTTATGCCAAAGTTGAAGATAATTGTATGGTGCGTCGGCCCCGACAGATGCACAAAGCCATTTCTCGACGTAATAGAAAGCATTAAATTTGCAAAGTGCCTCCAGTTTCGTAATCATGACCTCGTCATATCCAGCCTGGCCTCTAAAAGTAAACATCTTTTTTGATGTGTTCTAAATGCACGTTCCGTGTATATATTCTTCCAAATGAAGTGAACGATATTAGCATTGTCAGGGCCAGATGTATTTCCGAACAACTCTTTGTGAACTGCACACAAGATTCTGTCAAATACATGGTGACGACAAGCAAGCATAAGTAACTTTTTGTCTAAAAGCTCTTCAAGTTTTACACTTTTCGATCTTTCTGTCTGAATTTGATACCGTCGTATCAAAAACAAGAGCCCGCACATTATCACGTAGCCCCAACTCGCTATTCAGGGAATGAGTGGCGTTAGCCTGTTCTTTTCCTTTGGAGCTGGTGATTACAGAAACGCCCTAGAAGTTTCCCTTCTTCAAATTCTGGCATACCAGACACCAGAATCCCAAGGTGCTCCTTCTTTTATTTTTTGATGTCTGGAAGAAGCTTACCCTCCCAATGCAATGTACAATGCATTAGGGGAATAAATTTAGACTTAATCTCTTCAGCGATAGATATTCGAATGGTCTTGCCCGCTTTCCAAGTACTTGTAACTGATAGGGTAGTCTCATGGGGCGGACTCCGCCTTCAGAAAGAATTGCCCGCATAAATGCTGTTCGTTGTCCAGCTGAGAGGTTGAGCCTGTCTCTCATTGCCGAAATTTTCGTGCTGCTAAATGGATTGCGAGGTAGGTTGAGAACAACAGAGGTAGAACATTTAGTCTTAGGACGAGTACCAGCAGCAGTACTAGTTGAAGGAAACACAAAGTGAGGATCAGGATTATGAAACTTCTCATCAATTATGTGTTGTTGGTCTTCATCTTCTTCAGGTTCAGGGGATAATTTATCGAGGTATATTATGCGTATAGTGGTAAAACTGTAGTTCACGTGGGCGGGGGTCTAAATTTGTCCAATCGAGCTGAAAATTGGTATACAAATAGGTTTTTACATTTGTCATAACACACAAAGGGTGCGATTATGATGTCACAAAAATATTTTTTTACCATATTATTTTGCAATGCCCTAATGTTGGATAGTTTCAAAACAGATCTAGTTGCAGTTAACGCTGAATACCACCACAAGTGTAAAAAAATTTTGCAAAATGCCTGCAGGTGTCCAAAAAAGGCCTGGACGTTCTAGTAAGCCCAACTATGATCAAGGCATGGAAATTATATTCAAGTTTCTCGAGGAGAGCCTTTTTTTGGCAGGCGCAGGCATTTTGTAAAAAATTTTAATACACTTGTGGTGGTATTCAGCGTTAACTGCAACTAGATCTGTTTTGAAACTATTCAACAGGGTTAAACGTTCTTCAATTTTCCTCCCCCATTCATCACCTCGCTCTTTTGCATTAATCAAAATCGTGTTTGCTGCATCTGGGAACGTCACTTTTACCATAGGATTGCGTCTTTCAACATTTAACCTGGCCTGTTTTTGTCTGTATTCTTCAGTAACTTCTTCCTCATATAAGAAGCATCTGTTGTTGAAATCAAATGATGGCCTGCCTCAGCGGGTCGATTTGGAGGCAGTTGTAAGGGTATCCTGTTCACGAAATATAGAGGCCAAAATTAACTTTTCATTGTTGTACTTTTTCTGGCAAGCCGTGTGAACAGTTATTTTCTCAAATTCTTAAAATAACTGTCGATTTTGAGGCTTGTTGTATTTATTTATTTATTTATTTGGTACACTATTCAACAGGTGAAACCCAATTACAGAATAGGAAAATACAAAATAATTCAATACTTATCTAAATTACGAACAAAAAGATATTTACATATTATTTATATATCTGAATTAAACTAATAAACTAAACTAAATTAAACTAATACAATGCATTTGTCATATATAAAACAAAGTGAACGTCAGATGTACACTCTAAATTGAGTCTAATAGTCCGCAAGTCAACAAGAAAGAACAAAAATATATTTAAGCTAGAGACAATTTTTTTATGTTTACAGCACTGCAGGTGAAAATATCTAAAGAAGTATCCAAATTATTATATATATTACACATTTGCTGAATACAAGAAAATTTCTTTACATTTGTTCTTGAAAATGGCAAGTAAAATAAATTGTTGTGCCTAGAGGCCGCCCTAGGAATTTGGAAATTAAGCATACTTAAAATTTCTCCACAGTCGATGTTACCATGTAAAATTTTATATAAGAAAATTAATTGTGATCGGTGTCTACGGTTTTCTAGACTGTCTAGGGAAAATCTAGAGAGTAATTCTTGATGTGGGTAACCAATAGCAGGATAGGTCCCATCAGTCTTAAAAGACGCATATTTCAGAAATCGACGTTGAAGCCTTTCCAAATTTTGTATGTGTACATTATAAACAGGACACCATACTATTGAAGCATACTCAAGATGTGGTCTAACAAGAGTAGTGTATAGTTGTTTTAATGTATTTATGTTATTAAAATGTGCGGAGTTTCTAATGACAAAACCCAGTGTTCTATAACTTTTACTGACAGTAAGTTCGATGTGGTTTACAAACGTTAATTTTCTATCAAATGTCACACCCAAGTCACAAAAAGTGTCAGGACGGGAAAGTGTGTGATTGTTCAATTGGTAATCAAAAACAATAACATTATGTTTTGTTGTAAATGTCATAGTGTTACATTTTGCTTCATTTAAAGGTAATTTATTTATTATACACCATGTATTAATACGATCAATATTATTTTGCAATTCAAGGCAATCATATTCACACGCGACATTGCAAAATAGTTTTAGATCATCAGCATATAGATTCAGTTAACAGTGATATTATCTACTATGTCGTTAATGAACAAATTAAAGAAAAGTGGCCCTAAATTTGAACCTTGGGGGACCCCCGACGTAGCTAAGACTTCAATAGATCTAACACCATGATATACAACATATTGTCTTCTATCAGTTAGGTAGGATTTAAAAAGTGTAATAAGGTTATCCGAAAATCCAAAGATTTCAAATTTTTCTAAGAGGATATCATGGTCCAGTCTATCAAATGCCTTTGAAAAGTCAGTATATATAACGTCTGTTTGTATACCCTTATCAATAGAGTCAGAAATAAACTCTGTAATATTAATTAAATTCGTAACTGTTGAACGGCCTTTGAAGAATCCGTGTTGAGCTGTTGATATTTGATGCCTTACATGATTAAAAATAAAATGGTGTAAAATAATTTCAAATGCTTTAGCAAAATTATTTATTATTACTATCGGACGGTAGTTACAAATATCAGATCTATCACCCTTCTTAAAGACTGGAATTATTTTCGATAATTTCCACTGTAGTGGAAATTTAGAGGACTTTAGTGACAAGTTAAATAATATAGTAAGGGGGCTAGCAAAAATAGCAGCACAGTCACGTAATATGAATGCGGGGATACCATCAGGCCCAGAGGTTAATTTAGGTTTAATTTTCTTTAATGCTGTAAATACTTCGTCTTCCGTAAAACAGGTTATATTTAAATATGAGCTACTCTCAACAAAATCTTTAGGATTATGCGTGATATTTTCAGATTCAGAATAAGATTGCTGAAAAAAGTTAGCAAAAGAATTAGTAGTCTGTTGAGGGTCAGATAGATATTCATTATTGTAATTCATAAAGTTTGGTAGGTCAGATGAACTACGTTTATAATTAACAAATTGCCAAAACGAGGACGGATCATTAATTATATTTTCCTCAACATGATTACAATACATTTTATAAGAATTATCAGAATCAATTTTTACTTTTCGCCTTAATCTTTTAAATTCGTTCTGATAAGTTACATCACCTGTTTGCTTGTATTTATTTAACGCTTTATGCTTTTCTTTGATAGATTTAATTAACGGATAGTCAAACCAGGGTGGATATGTTCTTTTTGAAGTTTTAGATTGAGGTACAGTATTAATAAATATTGAGTTTAATTTGGAATAGAACCGATCACTAGCTTCGTCTACAGTTTCAGAATTATTTAAAAATTCCCAATCTGTATCAGCTAATGTTTGATAAAGGATGTGGAAGTTAGCTCTCTTAAAGTTAAATTTATAATTAGAATTAGATTTAATTTTATGATTTTCGTGATTTTTTATGATACTAAATGTCGAAATAAGAGCAGGATGATGGTCGTCCTCTGCAATGAGAATATCGACAGCCCTCTCGAGTTGACAGGTTTTATTGAATAAAACTAGGTCTAGTAATCGGTTATTTGTATTTTTTACTCCATTAAATTGCTTTAGGTTAAGAAAGTTTAATACTGGAAGTAATAAGCGTAGCACTCCCTCTCTTCTTAACAACAATTACTCCATGTTCTGTTAAACTTTCCTAGCAAATGAAACACAGATGCGCTGCGGGAGACGCCATATCAACTCTAAGACAACGAAGAAAATAATTGTAAATAGGAAGGAAGTGGGTGGGGGTGCGGGGGGGTTCAGGGATATATATAGTATGTATAGTATACATAGATATATGTTGAAAAATAAAAGTTATGAAGCAAAAACCTGAATTTTACTCGTTTTGTTTACATTTTGAGAAATTTGTTCCATCTTCGAACTGCGGTATCTCGGTAAGTATTGGGTCAAAAAATATTTTTTACCAATAGAAATTGAAGGAAATTCAATGCTCTACAACTTTTATTTGGACGACTTTCTCGAAGCACGCCTGGCTTAGAAGATATAAGCGAAAATAGTCCGATCATTTCGAGGTTTTTTGCCCCCTCCAAGTTTCCACAAGCTCCTCGAGGTCGAAAACTCAGATTACACACCCCACACCATCCCCAAACAATATCCCAAAATTTCATTAACTTCGGAATTGTGTTCAAGTAACTCCCCTCATATTTACTTGCCGACTGGACTAATAATAATTGACCCTTAAATTGGCAGACGCTAACTAATCGTTCTCAGGGATCTGTCACTACCTCCCGGTATACATACATTCATCTTTATATTTGAAAATATAATAATCCAATAGCTACATGTTTCTTGTTTCATTTAAGCTTTTCTGAGGTCAATTTCATTAATTAGTTCAAAAGTTACAACAAATTCAGTGTAGCGTGCTCGAGGCCGCGCGCGCTTCGCGCGCCGTAATTACGTGTCTCCTTGTTCCATTTTTGTGCGTTAAAGAAAAGAATCTAGAGCCTACATTTTTGATCATCCAATTTAAAGTGGAATCTAAACTATGTTGTTTAAATGTCTAAACAATTTATACTGTGATGCAGTTAGACATTTTCAAACGTAAACAATATGGTGCAAAACTGACACTAGCGTTTTTTTATTCTTATATAACTAGTTTTTATCTTTCTAGGACGATTTGGCACCTACCCAGGAGGTGGTTACATAGTAACTCTGGGACGATCGATGAGAAATTCACTTATCAATTTACGCTATATCTATGAGACCGCCTGGATAGACCTCTTAACCAGATGTGTTCTTGTAGAATTCTTAATGTATAGCCCTAACACCAACCTTTTTCACGCAGTTCGCATTGGCATGGAATCAAGCGCCACGGGATATATAGAAAACACATTTCATGTAAGGACCATTACAATAATTATATTTCAAATAAAAAGGAAGGTGAGGTATATACTTCAGAATGAGGTCATCTCATGTATTTTTATTTTAAATTATGAAATTTCTTTTAAAAAAATACTACACCTGCTCCTCGTGACGTTGCGGATCCCGAACCTTCTCATTGGTTGTTGTTTGGCGTCTATAAAGTGGATACTGCGGTATCTACTTTATCGGCTTAACTACCAAACTCAGTGAACTATGGTACATAATGGAATGATAACCACCTCACCGTTAGAAAGAGGTGGAAACGATAAGACCCTTAGCTAGATTTTCTGTGGCATTGTATTGCAATAGGATAAGACCCGTTTCTCTCTTTTCCTTCGTCGGGTAAGTGTATCCAGTGAGAGTTCCATTATGTATAGTTCAATGACCAAACTTGTACCACAGACTTATACCGTGTGTGTAGTCGCGGGCTAGGCATGGGGAGAAGAATTACAACATCGCGCGTGCCAGCTGGCTGCAATGAAATAACAGAGCTGGAATGCTCCACCAACGGACGAATTTACGGCTGCCGGTGTAGTCTATTGTCCATGTACTGTAGAAAGGAACTAAAACGTTAAAGGGTTTTTATTCTTTCTTATGTTCAATTGACCCCACGATATGAAAAAACCGCGGAGTGTTACCATTTAAAGTGGTGCGTTTTTGAGATCGAAGTAAAATTTCATATTTTTTTTTGCTCGAAAACTATGAATTTTTTCTATAAACACGTCAATAGAAAAGTGTGTAGAGATTTAAATTTCCAATCGAAATGGCACCTTCAGAAGTCCAAATTTTTTTTTTTTTTTACAAAAATACGTCCAAAAAACAAAAAAAAAACGAAAAAATGCAATTTTTTATTTTTTTTTATTTTAGCCTATTTTTCGGGTACATTTAGGCATAGACATTGCTGCATAACAAAAAAAGCTGGCGTTTTACCCGTTAAAATGAGATTTTGTAAACAGTTTTACGATTAATAGTGACCGAGATATAGCGTTTCAAAGTTTGCAACTTTTAACTTTTTTTGCTAATTTTTACTATTTTTTTTCAAATTTCGTCCTGTAACTTTTTTCTGAGTGAATTTAGGTGTAGACATTATTATACTAAAGTGAAAGCTGACTTTACGCCCGTTGAAATAGTGGCTGGTAAAAGTCTCTACGACAAATAGAAACCTAGATCAGCGTTTCGAAAAGTGTTACTTTTATTAACTTTCTTCCAATTTTTACGTTCTTTTTTAAATTTCGGCCTATAACTTATTTGTCAAATACAGATATTGCTACATGGAATGTACTCGCAGCGTTCTTGGTCTGCAATAGAAGTTTATGTGATCAATAGTAACCAAGATACAGTCTAGATATAGTAGATTATCGTACTTAAAAAATAACTTTTTACATTTTTCCGCTTCTGTTTTTTTTGTTCAAATAACTTAGATTAATAACTTACATTATGAAATTATTCAAATGCTGGATTTAACATATTGTCAAAATCAAAGTCGATTTCTTCATCGGCATCTATGTAAACATCGTCTTCCGTTATTTGAGGTACATCAGCGTTTTCACAGTTCATTCCCATACATTCTTTGCAAAAATGGAGCAATTCATTCCCAATTTCCTGCAACCACAGTTTCCTCTGCATCCTTTGGTGCATTTACAGGCTATTTTTTCCAGCAAAACTTGTGGTGCGGGAGGTTTATTTGTCAAAATTGGTACTAGTCCATTTTCTGAAGTTTTCCTACCCCAGATGAGAGGATTTACAATATTTCCTTTCTAATGTTGCATTTGCAAGTAAGTTCTTAAACCATGATGTTTAGCAGCATCAGTTGTTGGAGGCAATCGGGACAATGAGAATTTCGCACCTGTTGAGTACTTCTGAAATAACTTATAGCAACAGGTGCTTTGGCCATCAATTTTCATATCGTATAGTAATGTTACAATACATTCAGAAGCAGAACCGATGGCTGCTGGACTTGCATTTTCACACAAAAATTCATTTAAATACTTTTCCAAAAGCAAAATATTCTTATTAATGAAACTCAAGAATGTCTTTTTACCAATACCAAAAAAGGAAGAGGTTGTATCACAGCCACAGCATGGACGAAGCCAAGGTATTTTTGTAGATGATTAAATTTGAAACTATTATGGTTATATAATTTGGCAGTTACATTTCCTATACTAGGTTTAAAATAGTATATTATATTACTAAGTAGGACGCACTCTTTTTTTGTGTTGAGCCCAGGATTTGCGGCTGAGGCGAAGCCGAAGCCGCAAACTGGGCAAACACAAAAAAAGGCGTTCTACTCCGTGTAATATATACTATTTTTTCTTCAAGCGTATTAAAATGCAAAAATTCATTTATTTATCATAATTGTACAAATATTCAAACTAGTCTTACATGTTGACACAATATGACAAGTGGCTAGTGGATAGCGCGCCACCGGTGGCTTTCGGTATTAACATTATGTTACTAGTAAAACAATACCCACTACGGCGGCGCTTTCGGAACTAACATTATGTTACTAGTAAAACAATGTCCGCTACGGTGGCGTTCGGTACTAACATTTTGTTACTAGTAAAACAATGTCCTACTTCTACTTCTGTTTTTGGTGACATAATTTAAACATTTTAATACGCTTGAAGAAAAAAAAATATATTTTCATTTTCTTCTGATAATAATGATAGGATAATAAGAATATCGACATCTTGACCAACTATAGCAACATTTTCTGATTGGGATGCCTTATCTTTTGCAGTATTTACAATTAGTACGTCTGCATCCTCTTGGAAGAAAGTTAATAAAAGTAACACTCTTCGAAACGCTGTATCTAGGTTTCTACTTGTCGTAGAGACTTTTACCAGCCACCATTTTAACGGGCGTAAAGTCAGCTTTCACTTTAATATAATAATGTCTACACCTAAATTCACTCAGAAAAAAGTTACAGGACGAAATTTGGAAAAAAATAGTAAAAATTAGCAAAAAAAGTTAAAACTTGCAAACTTTGAAACGCTATATCTCGGTCACTATTAATCGTAAAATTGTTTACAAAATCTCATTTTAACCGGTAAAACGCCAGCTTTTTTTGTTATGCAGCAATGTCTTTGCCTAAATGTACCCGAATAATAGTTACAGGCTAAAATAAAAAAAAATTTAAAAATTGCATTTTTTCGTTTTTTTTGTTTTGTTTTTTGGACGTATTTTTGTAAAAAAAATTTTTGACTTCTGAAGGTGCCATTTCGATTGGAAATTTAATTCTCTACACACTTTCTATTGACGTGTTTATAGAAAAAATTCATAGTTTTTGAGCAAAAAAAATATGAAAAGTGGACCTTTTTAGTTCGATCTCAAAAACGCACCACTTTAAATGGTAGCACTCCGCAGTTTTTTCATATCTTGGGGTCAATTGAACATAATAAAAAATAAAAACCCTTTAACGTTTTAGTTCCTTTCAACCCTCTTTTTTTGTACATAGACAATAGCCTATGTTGTCAAATCTCTCGCGCTACGTGAATGTACATGCCTAATGAGAAATTACACGCACGGTATTCCTAGACCATAGTACACGCAAATTAGATTAAAAAATACTGAGAAGAAATAATTTATAAGTAATTATAACGTACTCTAGAAATAGGTACCCGAAAAGTTCTCCCACAATTTGGGGGTGGAACGTCCCTTAACGGGGGACTTAATGCTGTTTTTTCACTTTTATCTCGTGAACCGTTCGTCGGAAGAGAAAAAGTATAGGAAATAAAAAAAATGTCGTTAAATTCTGCATAAAAAATGTCCTTTTAACTTTGTAGCTTATCCTCACCTATTTTGCGCTAACAGCGTCCGAACAGAGAGGTAGTAGTTTGGAGCGAAAAGGTGAAGATCAATCCTATTCGAAGCTTCACAGCGAATATCTTATCTCTGAATGAAAAAACACAATACTTGATAATATTAGTCTAAGGTACTGAACAACAACGTTATATCTAACCTGATATGAATGATAAATTATACAAACGCAAAAGGGGGGTTGTTGCCAATTTTGACTTTGATTGAACCTAGAAACCTTCACTATTGCCAATCGTCGAACGTATGAAGTTTGCAAATCGAAAACGTTCGAAGTAAAAGAATAAAATAAGCGGTGTGAGAATCGATACGTCAACTGAAATCTCTTTTGACTGTTAACTTTGGCGTTTAGAAATATCACCTTAGAAACCTTTAATCTGACTTATGTCGCTTTGATAATCGACCTACAGCTGTCGCTACAACAATTAACGATCTAATGCGTCATTCTGACAATTAATAAACATCTGTTATATCGATAACCAAATTCTTTGACATACGTCGATTTGATATTCAGTTGACGCAGCGTTAGTCACTTTGGTTCTGAAAAGTACGCGGCGTTAGGCAATTAATTAAGTTCGCAACTTCCTCTCGAGAAATACTGATGCTTAACGTAAGAACGACCCTTGTATAGGTTAGCGGCGGTCTTGTACGTAGTAACAAGAAAGATCAAGTTCGTCTAGGGCTAACCCTCTCACCATCTAACTCAAAGTGATTATTGAGTATATGATAGCGGCGGATTTACTAGCTGAGACGAACAAGACGCAGACGTTGTACCAAGAACTCTCACCCACCGACAAGTGTCATTCGTACGCCGCGACAACTATATTTGAGGTTAGGATGTTGCGAACCTTCTAGTATTCTCTCCGGGATGAGAATGAATTTCTGAGCTCCTGCAGCGGCTTTTATAGTGGAAGGTTGCTAGGTCCGTGACATGTCATTATTTACGTCGTTGTTATAGTTAAATTAGAACGATCTGTTCATTATGATAAACCCATTTCACTCTCGTTAGTTTGTACTATTACGTTTAAGAGTAAAATTAAATATACCCTTACAATACGTACATACTTATATATATTACATGACAAACAGACATAAAAAAAATACAGAATAAATAATAAAATATAATTTAGACATCATCATTATCGTCAACAAAGTCTTTTATACTATAATAACCTTTAATGGCTAGGTATGCCTTAAGTTTGTTTTTAAATTTAAGACTGTTTGTAATTTCACGAATTTCTTTGGGTAAAGCATTATATAAAATTATACAATTATAGAGGGGTGACTTTTTAAAGGTGCTTGTACGATGAGCGGGTATACTCAAAAGATCGCCATGCCTCGTCAAGTAATTATGTTAGTTTAGTTTTTTTCAAACAGGCTTAGGTTATTTTTTGTGAACATTATACATTTAAGGACGTATATAGACGGTGCCGTGAGGATACGTTGTTCTTTAAATACGTCTCTACAACTAACATTTACTTTTAAATCAAAGATTAGCCTGATAATTTTTTTTTGACAGATAAAGACTCTTTCACACTCGGAAGCACTGCCCCATGCGAGAATATTGAAGGATATATGACTATAGGCCATAGCATAATAGATATTAATTAGACCTGTCTTATCTAGAGTTGTTTTTAATTGTAGCAATGCAAAATATGTTTTATTTAATTGTTTGCATACATGGTCAATGTGTCTATACCAAGATAATTTGGTGTCAAGATGTGTGCCAAGTAATTTCGCCGATTCCGATAACATAATATTATCGTCAATCACGAAATTCTCTGGTAATGGTTTTTGGAGATAAAAGTTTAAACAAACGTTTTTTTTTTCATTTAATATAAGTTTGTTTCTTTGGCACCATCCACTCAAAGATTCAGTTATATTATTAATCATTCTGCGTAGTTCTTCAGGAGTATCAGCAGACACGGTAATAGTTGTATCGTCCGCAAACATTGTTACGTAGCCATTCTCAATGTAGCTGGGTAAATCATTTACATACAACATGAACAGTAAAGGGCCCAGCACTGAACCCTGAGGAACTCCAAGTGTAACATTAAACATGTTGGATGATTCACCTTTTAAACTAGCTCTTAAGGTCCTGTGGTCCATATATGAGGTTAACCATGAAAGTATATTGCCCCTGATGCCGCGACTGTTCAATTTAGTATTTAGAATATCTCAGTGTCAAATGCTTTAGATAGGTCGAACATCAGTGAGACAACATACTTTCCCTCATCCAAGCTTTGATATACATAATTCAAGAGTTGATAAGAGGCTGTTTCAACTGATTTGTTTGATCTGAACCTATGTTGCGCGATTGTTAATAATTTAGGGATTAATCGACTTACCTGTAAGGAAGGTTAATCCTAATTTTCCGAGCTTGTCCGAAGAAATTGGAAGAAAGTTAATAAAAGTAACACTCTTTGAAACGCTGTATCTAGGTTTCTATTTATCGTAGAGACTTTTACCAGCCACCATTTCAACGGGCGTAAAGTCAGCTTTCACTTTAATATAATAATGTTTACAACTAAATTCACTCAGAAAAAAGTTACAGGGCGAAATTTGAAAAAAAAAATAGTAAAAATTAGCAAAAAAAGTTAAAAGTTGCAAACTTTGAAACGCTATATCTCGGTCACTATTAATCGTAAAACTGATTACAAAATCTCATTTTAACGGGTAAAACGCCAGCTTTTTTTGTTATGTAGCAATGTCTATGCCTAAATGTACCCGAAAAATAGTTACAGGCTAAAATAAAAAAAAAAAATAAAAAATTGCATTTTTTCGTTTTTTTTTTGTTTTGTTTTTTGGACGTATTTTTGTAAAAAAAAATTTTGACTTCTAACGGTGCCATTTCGATTGGAAATTTAAATCTCTACACACTTTTCTATTGACGTGTTTATAGAAAAAATTCATAGTTTTCGAGCAAAAAAAATATGAAAAGTGGACCTTTTTACTTCGATCTCAAAAACGCACCACTTTAAATGGTAGCACTCCGCGGTTTTTTCATATCTTGGGGTCAATTGAACATAAGAAATAATAAAAACCCTTTAACGTTTTAGTTCCTTTCTACAGTACATGGACAATAGACTATAAGCACTATTTTAAATTCTAACGAGCAACGAGTGTTGTCTTCGAACTATTTATATTATAACGCGTGTTATACAGTTCAGGTACCTATCAAAATAAAGAGCAATGCATGTGGTCTAAGCACTATTTTAAATTCTAACGAGCAACGAGTGTTGTCTTGGAACTATTTATAGTATAACGCGTGTTATATAGTTCAAAATAAAGAGCAATGCATGTTGTCTAGGTCAATATATATCTGATCCAATACTGAGAATTTTTATTTTGAAATAAAACGTATATTGAATATTTCCTACCTGAACTATTGGAATCGGGCGACTTTTTACCACTGCGATTATTTTATGACTACTTTCTTTTTCAACTGTATGTATTTACGCTTTTTTCCTGAATTAGGCGATACACTTTTCCTTTTTGGCATTATTACCTTTCACCCACTAAATATTTTACTTAAAACTATTCACTTTAAATAAGTAAAACCGAACAATAAATTAACGTTCACTCGATGAGCACGAAAAACGGAATGAAGACCTGGTGCGATAAGCCCAGCCCAGTGTGATAAGTTTTTCTTTCTTTGAACGTTCGTGCTGGTGAGTGAGTCAGACGGAAACTACAGGGTGTATATGTATTTGTAATTATATCGAGGACAAGCGAAGGAAAATTTATTATTTTCAATGTAATTCGATATTCTGTTGTACATAACTCTTTCCGGAATTTTAGACAGAATACTTAGCAGAGAGATTTGCCTATAATTTTCAATGTCATTAGAATATTTTTTCTCTTCCGACGAACGGTTTACAAGATAAAAGTGAAAAGCCAGCTTTAAGTCCCCGTTAGGGGTGTTTTTTTTTGCAAAAAGGGACGTTCCATCCCTGAATTGGGTGAGAACTTTTTGGTATCTGTTTCTAACCCTATCTAGAGTACGCATCTCAAATATTATTACTTTATAAATTATTTCTTCTAAAATGTCTAATTTGCGTGAACTACTAAGCAGTGTGCCGGGGAAGAGTGACGACAACCACTTTGTTTTTCAATCTTTGGTTCTCTCTCTATTTTACAACCGATGTTGATAGTTCTCTTACTAGCTTTTCTCTTGCCCTTACACAACCCGGCTACGATGACTAGAAAGATACAGAGCGAAAAAAGTAACTCGCTAGAGAGAGACAGAACCAACGACACGAAATCATCTTGTAGTCATTAGGAGTTGCTGGCGAGCTCAGTCTTATTTTGATTAATGTTTTTCTTAAAGTGTGTAAAACAACTCTAATAATATTTTCTTCTAATATGTCTTATAGGTTGAGACGGCAAAGCTGCTGTCTATTAAGGAAGACACCAGCACAATGGTCTGGGTTATTCTCGTTGGATTTGTAGTCGTAGTGTTTATGTTATTGATAAAAACAATAATCAGACTGGTCAGAAGAGGTTCGGTTTATTCCAAAGACATTTGGAACATCGTCGACATATGTATAGTTTTAATGAGTGTAGTGTGTCTGGGCATGTACACGACACGAGCACACTTTGTGAAAGATTTCCTGGCGCAAATTGAAACGGCGAGGAACAACCAATTCGTGAACTACTTTCATCTTTTTTACGCAGAGAATATTTTGACGTTAATGGCAGCTATCTTGGTATTCTTATCAACGCTGCGTCTCTGGAAATTATTGAGATTTTTACTGATTATCAGAATTGTCGAAAAAACTTTGTTACTGTCGACTCCGCCGTTGCTTTGCATATTTTGTATCCAAATGATATTTGTCATAGGATCCTCTTTTATTGGATTCCTCATGTTCGGTGGCCGATCCGAGGATTTCAGGAGTATTCCCCTCAGCATAGTAACATTAGTTGCACTGTCATTGAGTTTGCATAAGCATTTCCACCTAGAAGTTTTTACGAGTGCTTTGGATTACATATACTACTCAGCTTACATGATTGTAACACTAGTAATATACACACTGTACATAGCTGTCATAACCATTAGCTATCATGAAGCCAGCCTATTTTATTCCAGCGAAAGCAAGTATAACGTAGTGGATTACGTCATGGAGCAGTTCACCTACTACTACGAACTAACCAAAATGAGATGCTGGCGTGCTGGAGAGAGATTGAGAGGAGGAAGTAACGATATGAGCTCTCACAAACTAGTCGTCCCAAAGGATGATGAGTTCAGGTACGCAAAATGTTTAACGACGCCACAGAGCAGAATGAGTGCAATGGCTTCTGTTACTATGTGCGTTTTAAGAAACATAAGGAAAAGAGATATAAATCCAGAGCTTACTGAAATGGATGTTTATTTAATGAAGGAAACTCTTGTAAAATTATTTCGGAGAGATAGCGCAAAAAAGGATATATTTTTAATCAGTAATGTTGAAGGTACTAAAGTACACTTGGTGGATGATGCAGTTTTTTTGAAAATGGAAAAAGTTACTGAAAGTTTAGTGGAAACAGATGAAACAAGAAAAGCATTTTTTGAAGCAGCGAAAAGGCAAAGAGATGCTATGCGGAAACTCTTAAAAACACATCTTGAGGTAGTCGACAGGAGACTCAAATATATGGTTGAAAATTTCGATATTGTGTTGAAGAACTTAAGTAATATTGATATTGAAGAATAAAATATTATTAATAATCTGGTCAAAATAGCTCAAAAAATAGGTAATTCAATAATTCGCAGAGAGCTGAAAATTTGTACGAATGTTCGGAACACCATTATAAATGAAATGTGAAAAGTGTCCATCGATCCCACATCTGCAAAAAAATGTATTCAAGGTCGCAAATATGGGTTTTTTGCATTTTTCAGCCAAACGATAAGTTTTATCATAAAAATAGGTCAGACAAAAATTGTAGATTATGTAATTATATATAAAAATTGTTCCTACACTTTTTTTCCTAAGAATCACCATTTCTGAGATATAGCGATTCAAAACGTTGAAAAAGTTGTGTTCTCCATAATATGCACACGTTTCTACGCCAGGTAGTGTACTTGGCGCGTTTTTTTACGTGGTTTCCCCGGTAGGCCTATTCCACGATCTATTGTGGTCCTGTTTAATTAAATAATATTGTATTAAATAAAAAATGGTACTATTGGAAATGATGAAAGCGGAAAACTACTCGTCTGATTGATAATTATCTAATGGAACTTCAAGTGTAATGTCTTCTTCTTCTTCTCTACCTTCTTCTTCCTGCTGGATATAAGTAAATTATTGTTCTAACAGCGAGGCATCAAATGTCTCGTCGCTGATATCGTAAGAATCCTCTTCTGATGGCCATTCAACATTAGAGCACGACTGGCCTTGACAACTGGTACATGCTAATGAACAAAACAATCCAACTTTTTTTGCAGCGGCACTTAGCACTACTCCCCTTTTTGCAATTGCAAAAAATTGTATTAAGGTGTTTTTCCTGTGCAGGTGGGAGTAAAGTCTGGATTGGTTCCAATGTATTGTCAATTAACTTCCAACCCCAGTTTTCTGGGTCCAGTTGATTACCAAGCCACACTTGAACTTGATAATATACCCGAAATAGATGTTGATGAGCAGAAGCAGAAGTTAGGGGAAGACAAGCTAATTATTGCACTCGTCTATTGTTACGAGTATTTTTTACAAAAGATAAGTATCGAAATAGACCAGGGTCGATAATTTTGAAAATGGTAAAAAGTGAAAAAAAATTATAGTAGGATGAAACCCATTGGAAAAGGTAGAGAATATAAGAAAAATGAAAGCAAAAATAATTTACGGGCGATCTGAGGTCGGGAAGGGGAAGGGGGTGAGTTTTTAAGGGTAAAAAACGGTTTATCTCGATTTCCGGCAAAACTACAAGTCCTATGAAAAAAAGTTAAATAGCAAAGTTGTAGGTAATAAAAAGATCTACAACTTTTGTTTTTACACTTTTTTCACATAACCTCAAAATTTATGTGAAAAATTCAAATAACCAAGTTTTTGGTTTTTTATTTTTATCTTTTGCAAAAAAATTTATTTTTTCACGACATTTGGTGAAAACTTACCTTTTTATGTCCCAAACACACAGTAATTTTTTTGATTTAAAATATTCATTTTTTCACCTTATTTTGACTTAATATCGAAAAAGCACCCTAATTTTCAATCGAAAATTCTCACGTCAAAATATCTGCTTTTTTAAAAAAGTCGTGGGCTTTTTGTTCGTACTTTCTGATGGTATAAAAAAAATATACATTACTATGGTAAATGTTCTCAGAAAATGCAAATAAACGAAAAAAACTCGAATCCGAAAATTTTTTTTTGGATCATTATGTACAATTTTGAGCTATTTATTAAAATTTACACTTTAATTACTCGAAGAACGTAAGATTTCATGTTACATTGATAAACAAAAAAATTACAAATCCATAAAACATAAGGATTGCAAAAAACATGCGAAAATAGTTGTTCTAAATATTAAAAATAGGATTTAAAGGGGATTTCATCTAAAAAATGTGACTGCTGCAATTTTTTTCAGTAATAAAGTGGATTTATTAAATTCTAATTACATTTATGTCATAGAAAATCTCATAATATATAAATATACATGTAAATCGTACTATTGAATTTAGATACTTTATACTGATTACGTTATTCATTATAATTTTTTTAAATACAATAATCTTGTTATTTATAAATACCTTATCTTGCATTCTAATCACTTCTCCATTAGTTTTTGTCTCTTTGATGGCATTTCTTCATCGTTAGATTCGACAAACCTTCCCGATTCTAGTGGATCTTCGAAATCTTCAAGACCATCACCGTCTTCGTCTCCAATATTATTTCCGGTCTGCATTGGTTCTTCATCCACAATTTCATCTGAATCATCAACTTCCTCGTAGGTTTTTCTTCCACATTGGAGCATGTTTCAGAACCATGACAATTTGAGCATAAATTTGTGCATTTTAAACCATGTTTTCGGCAGCCACATTTTAAACTGTTACATCCAGTTTCACAGCTGCAGCAAATAGTTTTGAGCAATATTTCCGGAATTAATTCCTTTTCTGTAAATTTGGTCATAATGCCCCGTTGATGTTGCTTCCAGCCCCAACCTGTTGCTGTGAGTTCATTACCCAGCCAAGTCTGAAGCTGATAATATGCCCTGTAACAATGTTGTTCTGCTTCACCTTCTGTGGATGGGAGATTTGCCAATATATATTTTTTTATACCATCAGAAAGTAGAGATTTCAACGAACAAAAAGCCCACCGACTTTTTTAAAAAAGCAGATATTTTGACGTGAGAATTTTCGATTGAAAATTAGGGTGCTTTTTCGATATTAAGTCAAAATAAGGTGAAAAAATGAATATTTTAAATCAAAAAAATTACTGTGTATTTGGGACATAAAAAGGTAAGTTTTCACCAAATTTCGTGAAAAAATAAATTTTTTTGCAAAAGATAAAAATAAAAAACCAAAAACTTGGTTAATTGAATTTTTCACATAAATTTTGAGGTTATGTGAAAAAAGTGCAAAAACAAAAGTTATAGATCTTTTTATTACCTACAACTTTGTCATTTAACTTTTTTTCATAGGACTTGTAGTTTTGCCGGAAATCGAGATAAACCGTTTTTACCCTTAAAAACTCACTACGTTCCCGACCTCAGATCGCCCGTAAATTATTTTTCCTTTCATTTTTGTTATATTCTCTACCTTTTCCAATGGGTTTCATCCTACTATAATTTTTTTTGGTCTCAAAAATTATCGACCCTGGTTTAAAACTTATCTAAGCAAGTAATTTTTCTTGGAGCGCCATATACAGAAAGAAGGAAGCAAATTCCGTTGGTGATTACAGATTGTGGAGTAGAGTTACTCTCTTTAAAAACTTTAGCACAATTAACTAAATCTTGTTTTTCAAACAATTTAAAAACTGTTGTTTTACCCCTCCTGAAAATTGCTGATGTCATATCGTCAGTTATAAAAACGGCACCAACTTTGTTAGGAAATATTAGCAATAACCACGTGCTTTCACTACGAACGAAGGTTCAAGACTAATAGTATTTCGTTTAGCCCTTTGAAAAAGTAGCAGGTATACGAGCGTTGCCACGCGGACAGTTGAATAGCAGACAGATGTTGCTCAAGGTTATACGGGCATATAAAATGAGGGACTGGGTTTCTTTTGTGTTTATATTCTCAGAATCGTACAATTTGTACGTACAAGTTGCACATATCAATATTTTTACTTGTATTATCCAGTCCAGTGATGTATATAGGTGGCGTACTCGTGCATATTATGGACAACAAAACTTTTTCAACTTATTGAATCGCTATATCTCAGAAATGGTGATTCTTAGGAAAAAAGTGTACCTAACAAAATTTTGTATAGATAATTGCATGATCTACAATTTTTGTCTGACCTATTTTTATGATAAAACTTATAATGGACCACAAGCCCATGCTACATTTTTAGGGGGTCATATGATACCGCTTGAAAAGGTATAATTTTTGTAGTCCTACAGAAATAAATCACTTTGAGCCCTATGCCGTACATTTTAGGTGGGACATGGGAAAGCCGCGGAAAAGTGAAAATCGTAAACCACGGGTGTTGCATTTTTTTAAACGATCCTGCACGGCTTACGTTTATTTGGACTGTATTTATATCTGTGACTCTTAAAAGAGAATGCCGTACAAAGATAATGGGACAGAAGTACAGGAATAATTTTCGTTTTCCGAAAAGTGACCTCTATGTACTAAGGTGATATAATGCCGTACGGCTTTTAGGAAATTCGATTTTTATATTAACAAGGATGAACTTTTTTACTATGCCGTACAAATCAGTTGGACCATGGGGTGGCAAACGCGAGATCAACCGGCTTCCTAGACCTCTATTAAGGGTGGTGATTTAATCCTGTACGGCATCAATTCCAAAATATTATACGACATTTAAAATCTTTAAAAAAATGACCCATCTAAAAAGAATGGGTATTATCAATGTAAATAAAAAAATCATCCCTGAGAAAGGGAAAAACTCACGTTTTCTAGGGTAAGTTTATTTGATACTGTACGGCTATTTATTTTTTGGATTAATATGTTAGAATTTTTATTTTATTTAGTAGCCGTACAAAAAATAATGGACAATAATAAAATTAGAAAATTGCAAAACAAGTGAAATTTTTGATAGCAGGTAGCGCGGTGACGTCATTATGATGTCTTTTAAAGGTGATTTTTCGTCGCCGACGTCATTGTCCCAATAAATGACGTACCAGAGACGTGACATTTATAACGTACTTCTGACGTCATCATGAAGACGTCAAATACACGTTTCTTTTAGGTCATTATTTTGACGTCATTAATAAATGACGTACCAGAGACGTGATATTTAATACGTACTTTTGACGTCATCATGAAGACGTCAAATATACGTTTCTTTTAGGTCATTATTTTGACGTCATTAAAATGACGTGAAATAAATCATTATAAAATAAAAATAAATAGAAGTATTTAGTGACTATTTCAATTTTTGCCACATAGTAATAATAATTTTGTTTTACTATTTCTAACTAGGTATACAGCTTTTAAACATATTTAAATAAAGATGTTCAATGGTTCAGTGAGTTAAGTGTTAGGTTGCTAACACGAATCAGACAGCATAATGCGATCCTTTTCGATATCCGACACCCCTTACCATACCAGGCGTTGCCTATCTTTCGGCAACCTCTCTAACCACACTTCCCTCTACGACAACTTCTCCTTTCCCCACCTTTAATCTTCACCAAAACCTACAACCAATCCCCCTCTATTCCCTTTATTTGTTTTTACCTTTTTTGTTCCTTGTCTATTTTTTTGTCTCTAAATTCAGTCTCGACTAATAAATTCTTAACAAACTAAAATTTCACATAACATTACACACTTTTAACTATCCACGACACTTTCCTGGCGTCAGGAAGACTACCAGGGTGGAATTGTCTCAAACGGGTTTTTTCGTTGAGTTTTATTTTCCCGTGCCAGCAATCAAAATTTTTAAGTGTTCGCGTGTGCGCGAAATCGATAGTTTTTTACAGTTTTTAATTTTAATTATTTTTAAGTACCCTTACGTACTACGTTAAATTTAAGCCTTTTTCCATTAGGCAGGAGTTTTAACTCAGCAAATAATTTTCGTCACCGCCAAACCGGACCCTACCCGCCCAGTCTCACACCCACCTCGGCGATGTTCGCCGTGGTTGTCTGGCTGGCTCCGGGCCGGACTCCGGAATGGCGCATTATTGTACCTTGTGAAACATTAATAAATGCTTGTTCTCTCTCTCTCTGTTAAACTTTAAAATGCAATGTAACGTAATTAATTATAAAAAAATGTGTCCAAATTACCCAAAATTTTCTTTTTGGGTTAAATTATTTGGAAACTTTATGAAAAAATTATGTTACAGTCTTTCTAATGTAAAAAATTTTAGTATGTTTCATAAATTTATTTTTAGGCAAACGTTTTTTCCAACATTTTTAAATTTACAACATACTACATTTGGAAAATTTAAAAAATGTAATTCATCATTCATATGATAAAAAGAATATGCATAAATCAATTACTGATCTATTATAATGGATTTAACAAAAACTTTCAATATCGTGTGATGGTTTCTTAAACAGTAAATTATAAAATACTATATTTTATACATTTTTATAGTTAATTTCAGGTGGAATCGAGACGTACTAGTTTTTTAATGTTTAATATTAATAGGGTGGTCATAATAAAAGAACACAATTTTCTATAACTGCGGTATATTTTATTTTGAAAAATTTATGAAATCTTGACTTCATTTTTAAAAGATTATCTTGTAATTTTCGGAAAATCCTTTTGCGTTTCAGATCCATTAATTTTGAATTATTGGTTTCGAATAATTACAATATCAAGTATTGCTCGAATGTAATAAAGTCTTACAATAATTTTTTATTCAGAAAAGCTCACTCTGGGACAGAAAATTCAATTTTCCAGACACATGTACCAACTAAAATGTACGGCATGGTAATAAAAATTATTATTATATAAAATAGTATTAAAATAATAAAGCTTTATATGGTATCAAATCACCACCCTTAATAGAGGTCTTGGAAGGGGGTTGATCTCGCGTTTGCCACCCCACGGTCCAACTGACCATATCTTATATTTGAATACTAAATGAAATTAAGTTTCCAAAGTTTTCTCCTCTGAATTATTAAACGTGAACGTACCCGGCAATCGTCCGTAATTCATCTATAACGATTTTATATTTTTTAATGGAACTCAAATATTCAAATAAAATGTGATACGTAATAGAATAAATATATTTAGCGCAAGAAAAAGTTAAAAATCCGCATAATATTTGCTACAATAAAAGATTACTTGCTTAGAAAAATTTGACGAAATATACCAATATTAGTTTTACGTTTTGCTAGTAGATGCCGCGACAGAAGTCGTTCGAAGTGGTAACACTGCTATAATAATACTAGAAAGACAGTATGAGCAGGGTCGGACTTATTTTTCATTTCTCCAGTGTTTGAAATAGATTTTAAAATAATTTTAATTTACTTACCGATTGAATTGTCCACATCTATTACTGATCACGTTTTTAAGATCGTTTAATTTATCTTTATTATGATTGATAGGGCTCGGTCTCTTAAGTACATATACTTACTACAATACAAAGAGAATTGCCAATGGCTATTTATGCACGGCTTTTTTTCTCAGGCCAGGGGCGGAGAAATCCAAAAAAATTTTTAATGAGCCGGGGGGAAAAATCCAAAAAAATTTTTTTTTGTCCGAAAACATTTGCGGGGGGATGAAATCCAAGAAAATTTTTTTTTCTGCAGTAATTTTGCGCCCCCAGAAGCATGCGCCCGCGTGCGGAGCACTCATCGCACGCCCGTTAGGCGCGGACCTGTCTCAGGCTGTACGTAAAAACAAAGTAGCCATTACGATTTTTTATGATTACAATTTTTTAATAATAAAATTGCTACACGAAGTTGTATTTTTTATATTAGAGCATATAATTTCAGCCTTACTGCACAAATCCAGAATTTTTTTACTTTCTATTATTTTTTCTGAAGTTCTACATTTCTTGTTTATTCTACATTTTCAATAACTTTTTGTTAGTAATTTTGCTAATAACTTATTAGTATATCTAACAAAATATCATTACTGTAAAAAGTGATTACAATTATATCAAAGAACTAAATTTACCTATTTTTAATTCCGACTGTGAAGAATCAATGTCACAAGGGATACAAAAGAATTATAATATTGTGGTATATGGACAAACTATCTCTGCACACACTCTTTTAGTGTATATAATCAATAATTATTTTGAAAGAGTAAAATGTCTCTTTTATTTCCCGAAGGAGAGCTCAAATTGTCTCTGGGACTGACACTTTAGTATTTGAAAATGATAATTAAACTTGCAGTACAAAAATATTGTTTTTAAGAAGTGAATGTTCAAAATTTTTTATTGCATTCTGGTATGAATGTTTATGAGGGTGTAAAAAAAATCTACATTGTTCACTATAATTTTTTTCTTTATTAAATAAATAACTGTAAATACTTGTACTTATATTACACACAAACCTAAACAAAATGTTCATTTCCTGGTGTTCAAAGTAATTTTATTGGTCAAACTAGTTAGATCAAAAAGTATAAGGGTATGAACATGCCGAAGATCAGTGGCGGCTGGTGAAATTTCAATATTTTTTTTTCTCGTCTGTGGCGCATGGGACCTAGACGAAATATGAGAAATACATCTAGAGAAGCACTTCTCTAATGACCTCTAAAAAATATTGAAAAAGCAGTTTGCGAAAAATTTTTTGAAAATTTGGTAGCCTCCCCGTTTTTTATTTTTTGTTTCTGTCATGCATTTGACTTTTCATAAAAATACAACAATACGTTTTGGAGTTTATGAAAATATTTTCATTATTAACTGAAATACTGAAATTTTGTAATTTACAATTTAACAAATTTCAATTCGTTGTACCTCAGTTAGTAATGAAAATATTTTCATAAATTCCAAAAAGTATTGTTGTATTTTTATGAAAAGTCAAATGCATATGACAAAACCAAAAAATAATAAACAAGAGTCCCTAGACCCAGGGGAGGTTACCGAATTTTCAAAATTTTTTTAACAAACTGCCTTTTCAATATTTTTCAATATTTTTTAGGGGTCATTAGAGAAGTGCTTCTCTAGAAAAAAATATTGAAATTTGACCAGCCCGTAATATAATAAAATGTTTTTTGTGTCACGAAAACACGTCAAATTTAATCCAACGATAATTGAATTTATTACTGTTAGATACCATGAATTGTTTAATTATTTACGAACATCAAATCCTATTTCAAAAGTTACAAAATAGAATAGGAGCTGACAGAGGCGCACTGAAGGGGGGGGCTTTGGGGGCCTAAGCCCCCCCCTGGAGGCCAGGATTACATGTTTTAAAGTAAAAATGAAATATAAATAAACAAAAAACAATATATAAAAGTAAAATACATTGTACGAAATATACGATTATTATTATTATTATTATTATTTGTAGTAGCCCCCCCCCTCAGCAATTTCCTGGGTGCGTCTCTGGGTGCTGAATAATTTTTTAATTCACTTAATTCACTATTGTAAATCTAGTCGACTATTTTCGATACTGTCCGTACGGCAAAGATCTAAAACATCTTTGCCGTACGGTCCTGTAACACTTCTGTTGCCAACAACAAATAAGTAAATCTCAACTCATAACTAGAAAATTGCATGGTTCCTGTTTTACTGGCAGAACCATTAGTTCGCTATTTCTATATAAGAATTGACTGTGGCGTGCAAACGCAGCCTTAATATAAAAATCGTATTTCCTAAAAGCCGTACGGTATCGTATCACCTTAGTACATAGATGTCACTTTTCGGAAAACGGAAATTATTCCTGTACTTCTGTCCTATTATTTTTGTACGGCATTCCCTTTTTAAGAGTCGCAGATATAAATACAGTCCAAATAAACGTAAGCCGTACAGGATCGTTTGAAAAAATGCAACCCCCGTAGGTTACGATTTTCACTTTTCCGCGGCTTTCCCATGTCCCACTTAAAATGTACGGCATAGGGCTCAAAGTAATTTATTGCTGGAGGACTACAAAAATTATACCTGTTCAAGCGGTATCCTATGACCCCCTCAAAATTTAGCATGGGCATGTAGTCTATTACCGTTTGTCTGAAAAATGCACAAAACCCATATTTGCGAACTTTGACCTTGAATAAACATTTTTGCAGATTTGGGATCGATGGGGACTTTTCACATTTCATTTATAATGGTGTTCCCAAAATTCGTACCAATTTTCAGCTCTATGCGAATTATTGTATCTATTTTGACCGGATTATAAATGCTAATAGTCGAATAAAACTTAACGTCAAAAATACTATTTCAACTATTATTTGCAGGGGCAATTTTGTTTGTGGAAATAGAATCTGTATGTTATCGGAATTTGCCCAAAGGTGAGCGATTTTTGGAAATTAACTATTAATTTTGAAAAATGTGTTTTTGTTTACTTTTCTTTAAATATCTCATATCCTAAGAAGCACATTTGACAAGTTTCAATTCGATCCTGGCTGAAGATGAAATGAGACCGGTAGGCGGCAAATTTCAGCCAGGATCGAAAAAATAGGGTTACTTCCAATCCACAAAAAAAGCGGTCATTACCGTCCATAGCACTTATTATTACACTTATTTAAAAACATGTGAAAAGTCGAAAAATCAATTAAACAAACGGCCGTGAATTGCAGAAGCGATTCACGCGTGAAAAATAATTTTTCCCCAAATGAAAAAGCGTTTCAATGGGGCGATGTCACGCAAAAAGAAATATTCCTTGGCAGCCAACCGCCCCGCAGTGGGCCAAAATCCGAAAAAGCTGGCCATAACTCAAGAAATGGAGTAATGGTTTTAAAAATTTTCACTTGTGGGTTTTGGGGTCGCTGATTACGAATTTGGTAATAATTCTTTCAAGAACAATATGGCGGCACCAATATGGCAACAAACATTCGAGAAATGTAATTTCAATTGAAAATTAGTACTCTGATTACGAACTTGGTAATAGTTTCTCCAAAAAAAAAAAAAAAAAAAATGACGGCTCCAATATGGCGACAAAAATTTGAAGAAAGTTAACCATTTCAATTGAAAAATGGTATTCATTGGTTTTCGAGGCCGCTAATTACGATTTTAGTAATAGCTTTTCAAAAGCAATATGACGGCTCCAATATGGCTACAAACATTTGAGAAAGTTAGTCATTTCAATTGAAAATTGGTGCTCGGGGGTTTTTGAGGTCGCTGATTACGAACTTGATACTAGTTTCTCTAAAAACAAAATGGCGGCTCCAATAGGGCGACAAAAATTTGAAGAAAGTTAACCATTTCAATTGACAATTAGTACTTATAGGTTTTCGAGGCCGCTGATTACAAGTGGATTCAATTTTACATACTTTTACTCATTTTATAAATTCCAACCAAAAAATAAATTATTTTTCAATAATTATTTTTGACAACAAAATGCATTAATTTTTTCAAAAAATGTTTATAACAGACAAATATTATACATAGTTACGTTTAAATGGAATTTTTAAATAGATATATGCTAAAACATCACTATAAATGAAAGTTAACGCGTCGCTGTATTTTGCACCGTGTCAGAAAGACGACCACAAAAACAAGAGTGGCACCCAGGGCAGCCAATTTTTACATATTTTACAAGAATGTTCAACGAACAACTTAAAAAACTCCATTCAACAAAAGTGAAGAAGACATAAACTTTTTTCTTGATAAAGAAAAAAATGTTTTCTATAAATTTTGATAAAGAAAAATATGTTTTCTATATTCTATGAAAAAACCACCTCCTGTTGAATGTTAATAAATTTTTATAAATTAATAATTACGAAATTTCACCTTCGACATTTAATTATACATACCTTGTTGAGGAGAATCCATTTTAATGTACTGTAATGTCACTATTTTCTGAATTTTTACAGCACTTTCTGTTGACTACAACACACGTAAATCAAAGGGCTCGTTGAGCTTCTTGTGACGGTCATATTCGGAATTAAATTACAAAGAGCTCGGGGGATGCCGGCTCCTAGGGACCCAGAGAGGAACCCACGGGGGGTTATGGGGGGGTACGCTCCCCCCCCAATGTTGATTGAGTTGGGAAAATCACCAAAAATGTAAAAAAATCTTTATTGAGTATAATTGCAAAAAAACGAATAATGAGTTGATAAAAATTAAATGACACTGTCACTATGATCATTTTTTTTATAAATAATTTTAATTGATATTATTTATGACTAGATGTGACTGATGTAAGAGCCACAGAATAGTCGACGGATAACGCACAACGCCGACAGGCCTACGCGACGGGCCAACAAAATAAACTCGTCAACTCGCGAAAATTCGACGTTCGACCCAGTAGACGGCGGCCAGAGCATACAATTCTCAAAGACTGTCTTACATTAGAAATATTAGAATATTACTCCTTTTTGCCTTTATCAATACAATGCTTTGTCCTAGATATAAAGTCGTTTGTTGTTGGTTTATACTGAGTATCACTAATATCAGTTACCAACCTCTCAACGAGAGATAATAATAATAACAAATTGTTGTCGGTCAGAAATTGTTAAAATATTAAATTCTTAGAGGACACTGAATCAGAATCTGGGACTATTAAAGGGGTCTACAGACGATCCAGCTGCTGGGACCCGACATTGTTGGTACGCTTTGAAGATAATAGCGCGGACGTTCACGAGCTTGCGCCCCGACTTGCGCGTAATCGTATTGTATAGTGTATTCCACAAATATTTCATCGATACAAAAAAGCTCGCAAAAAAGCATAAAGGATGCCGATCGCTTCTAGTTAGTGTACCGCCCGCCGGTCCAATTTGACAACGCTAGTCCACGTTGACCACCAACCTATCATAATTCCGGTAGAGAAAATGTAAGCCAATTATATTCAGTGGGAGTGGCCTACATTTTTGTTCGGAAATATGTGACCATTTTTTTTGTGATGATAATAAAGAAGCCGAACACTTTTATGGCCTTTTATGTAAATATACTGAAATTGATACAGGTCGGTACCCTTTACGTTTTTTTGCGAACTTTTTTATATCGCTGGATTAAGGGGTCTACACACGATCCAGCGACAGGGACCCAGCCATGTCGGCATGCTATGAACTCATTCGTAAAAGTGAACTGGTCCGCTAGAATTCCAATTATCTTCAAACCGTACCGACAATGTCGGGTCCCTGCCGCTGGATCGTGTGTAGACCCTATTATCGTTGGTACAAACTATATCCTGTTTTTCTCCACGGTCATTAAACTATAACGGTTACCTCATCCAGTAACTTTTAGACGAAGGAGAGCGCGGGGTCAACTTAGGTCTAGCGCCTACATCATGTAGTTTAGTTAAACTTCTTTCGCATAATATTTGTATCGCTAGGCTACTTATAGATTAAGTCTGAAATAAAAAAAAAAACATAAGGAAATATAAGTTGTAAAAAAAATGGGCAGTTGGCAAATTAGTTGTAGCTTTCCCCCTCAAAAAAAAATAGCTGGGTTCGTCTCTGTAGGGACCGGATTATATTATACCTGGGGTCACCTACTAAACGTCCTAAATTCGAAACTCGGTTTTTCGACTTTTGGCCAGGTTTTTCGGATTCTGGCTCACTGTGCGCCCACACACCATGCGCGGATGTCAAGTGGAAGTCGAAACTTTTACTTAGCATAAATTTCAAGTTTATGGGCCATGGCGGAGGGTAACCGTCTTCGCAAAATCAATTCAAACGCGGCAGGCGCGATATAGTGGCGGGAAGGGGGAGCTAACCTAACGTGTGTTCGGTGGCAGAAATTGAGCCCTTTCGAGTGGCATAAATGCCATCTTTCTGCAAGAAGACGGTAATGACCGTTTTTTTCAACCCTTTCATTCCCGCCCTGGCTGAAATTTTCCTCCCACCAGGCTCATTTCAACTTCAGTCAGGCTCGAACTGAACTTTGACACATCAAATGTGCTTCTGAATCATGACCGAGACTTTGAGTGTTATGAGCTCTCTGACTATCAGGTTCTGGTCATCGAATCAGGTCAAATATTCTAAGAAATAGCGTGAAAATTCGTCGATGAAAGGTTACCGTTTGCCAATCGGCAATCGAAAAGTTTTTTCTCTCTGGGAATTTTTGGTGCCGTGAGAGGGATAATCGAATGGTTATCGTTAGTATATGTACTTCATATACCTAAATTACGCTGGCAGACGAAATTTCCGGTCAGCGCGCGGTTACCGGAAATTGAAAAAAAATGTTTAGTTATCGTACCAAATTTGGCGCAAAATGTGTTTGTTTTATCATGTACAATACTGTACTATTAGTCCAGTCAATGAATATATTGTAGAATGCATGGAATATGCGAGACTTTTTGACTTCAGAACTTTGTTAGGAGTAGTTAGTAAGTAAACATACTAAAAGTCCCTGCCCCTGGGAGGTGAGCTTACGGTGGGCGAGAGGGGGGAAGGTACCATTTTTGGAAACGGTGAACTCCAGAAAAATATGTTTTAAATAAAAATGAAAGCTAATTGAATTTCCTAAAAAATTGTTTCCAGGCATATTTGTCGAATTTCCAACGGTTTTCGAGATATACGTTATTGAAAATCGATAATTTTCGAAAAAATTATTTTTTAAATGTATATCAAATTGAAGAAAATTTAATGCTCTACAAAAGAGTTAGGTAAAAATTATTTTTTCGAAAAGTATCGATTTTCAATAACGTATATCTCGAAAACCGTTGGAAATTCGACAAATATGTATGGAAACAATTCTTTAGGAAATTTAATTAGCTTTCATTTTTATTTAGAACATATTTTTTCTAGCGTCCACCGTTTCCGAGATATAATCGAAAAACCCAAAAATGAGACCTTCCCCCCTGCCTCCCACCGTAAGCTCACCTCCCAGGGGCGGGGACTTTTAGTATGTTTACCTGCTAACTACTAACGAAGTCCTGAAGTCAAAAAATCTCGCATATTCCATGTACTCTACATCCCTCTTTTGAGCACTCATTGATTGGATTATATTGTGGCAGACATTTCTATCGGTCGATTTTTGAGCAATTTGCCATCAAAGTGGCAAAAATGGACCAAAACTTTAAATTTTCACAAAAAATAGTTAATATTGAGAAAAACGTCTACCCACCCAGCCAATGGTTCACAAAGCACTAAAAAACACTAACTTTGGCTAGCAGACATTTTTAAAGGGTTACATTTTTTTCCGTTTTCTGTGTCTTTATTTTGTTTTTTATAAATATTTAGAAACGTTCTTTGGATGTGTTATTACAATAGAAAATACGGAAAACTTGAGCTTTGGCTCATCTTGATCCGTTCATAATTAATAAAGTTCTTAACCAAACACCAACTTTTTTCAACCGTGCTTTGCTCTGAATATTTACAAGTCATTTTCAGTCATTTTTTTATTTCTAAAAATCATTGAGGGATGAAACAATGATATGCAAGTTTCATTTTCTTTTTATTTCAATAATCTCTCAATGTTTTTGATTTTTCAAGCCGCCGAGCGCTCCGCTTCAGCCTCAAGCGGTCACTGCACAGCTAGCCCCCCACCACCACTACCAGCAGTCTCGCTACGCTGTTACATTCATTTAAACATCGCGCATGTTTTTAGTAATAATAATAATAATAATAATAAGAATTATTATGATTGAAAACATGCGCGATGTTTAAACGAATGTAACAGAGTAGCGAGCTTGGTAGTGGTGGTGAAAACTGAAAAAAAAAATTTTTAATCCTTTAAACAGTGGTTTGGGAGCATTTTGGCAAAAATGTCTGCCAGCCAAGGTTAGTGTTGTTTAGTGTCTTGTGAACCATAAGCTGGCTGGACAAATCTTTTTTTAGCTATTTTCTTGTCAAAATTTAAAGTTTTGATCCGTTTTTCGCAACTTTGATGGCAAATTGCTCAAATACCGACCTAGAGAAATGCCTGCCATTACAGTACAGTACTTCACACGCCAAAACAAACATATTGCGCATAATTTGGTCCGGTAACTAAATTTTTCTTTTTTTTCAATTTGCGGTTACCACACGGCGACTAGAAGTTTCGTCTGCTAGCGTAATTGGAAGTATAGTTTGTACCATCGATAATACAGCGATATAAAAAAGCTCGCAAAAAAACGTAAAGGGTTCCGATCATGTATCAATTACAGTCTATTTACATAAAAGGCCATAAAAGTGTTCGGCTTCGTTTATTATGATTACAAACAAATGGTCACGTATTTCGTAACAACAATGTGGGGCACTCCCACTGAATATAATTGGTTGAAATTTTCTCTAGCGGAATTATGATAGGTTGGAATAAACTGTATGGTCAACGTGGACTAGCGATAGACAACGTGGACCGGCGGGCGGTACATTAATCAAAGGCGGTCGGTACCCTTTACCTTTTTTGTGAGCTTTTTTATATCGCTGGATTACCGATGGGCCAAACTATACATATACTAACTACCTATGCGGACAGATATCGGTAACCATTCGATTAAAAAAATGCCCCCGCCCTTCCCTATCCCCCCAGCATACCAAAAATTTCCAAAGAGAAAGAACTTTGATACTTATATGGTATCTTCGATTACCGACTGGCATACGGTAACCTTTCATCGTCGAATTTGCACGCTATTTCCCAGACTAAAACAAAAAATCAAAATGTTGGTAAATATATTATTAGTAGAACTGCAGATCGGATCTTTTGCAAAAAATAAAAATAAAAAAAATTCAAACTTTGCATAAAATAACTAAAATATAATAAATCTTTTTTAATTAAACTTAGTGAAATTATGTCTTCTGGATGTAAACTATTGTGGAAAATTACAAATAAAAATATTTATTATTTTCTCTAGATTTTTTAAAAAAAATTCTTGGATCCTCATAAAAACCTGTCTGTTGGTCATGCTAAGATCATTTTTAGATTGTAACTCTTTTATCGCGCTTTGCATTGGTAATACAAATATTTTTTATATCATTTTAAGGTTATATTTGAAGCATTTTTATATAACATTTTTTTATCGAAAAAATGCAACCAGCAAAAACTGTTGCATCTATTAGAAGTGTTACAAAAAAACGAACACTAAAGAAAAAATAAACCCTGCTGGATTGAATTTTCGATTTGACGCATGCAGTTTACGATGCGGTTAAAGTATAATTCTTACTCTTTCGATGTTGACATCGTACGGCCTTCCCACTGGTGTATTTCCGAAGATCTAGTCCTTTTTTCGTGTTTTATTTTTTTGCCAGAATTCATCGAATACGCAATTGTTTTACGGCCGTAGCCCAGTAGATAAAGTGAGAGAGAATTACCTTGCGGTAATCTGCACGGTTCAAATCCTGTATTTATATGAGTTTTATTTTTCATCTGTTAGCTTTTATCCCGGTTTCTAATTAATGTATAAGGGTCTATTTTTCTGTATTATTAGGTTTTGAAGCACTTTTAACAGATGTCAAAAGTATTTGGCTGGATACATTTTTTCGATAAAAAATGCATTACATAAAAATGCATTTTTCAAGAATGCACAAAATGTACTTTAAAATAATATATAAAACTGATTTTTATCATCTTTGTAAAGCAGGTTCAAAAAGCTACAATTGTAGAAAAGAAAGACTTGTGATCAAATAGCAATTTTTTGTGAAGTTTCCAAAGATTTTTCAAATATGTCATTTTTTAGAGAAAATAATAAATGTATTTATTTGTGATTTTCCATAATAGTTTACATCCAGAAGACCTATAAGTTGACTAAGTTTCATTAACAAAGGTTTTTTTTTGGTTTACGGAAAATTTGAAATTTTCGTGGTTTTAATTTTATTGTGCAAAAACAAAATGATCGGATTCGGACCTATACCTTATAATTTATTTACAAAAATTTTGATTTCTGTTTGGCCTGATCCGATAAACAGAACACAAGATACTAAAAAAACGAAACAAAACATGTTTTTCAAAATTAAAACGCTGACCTCCCACATTGGTCAAAATTTTACTGCAATTTTCTGATAACTTACAGATTGCACTACCACAAAAAAATTCCCTTCCCCAAACAATCGTTGAAAGAAACACAGTTTTATTCGACTTTAGAGTATAAATTCAATCATTATTTAGAATGTGTTCATATGTATTGTATTTGTTTCATTGTATTAATTAAAGATGCATTAATAAACTATTTGCTGTTAAAATGTTGGAAAAATTAATTTGGGATTTTTTGGTTCTATTTAACCGAAATTGTTAATGTGTTACTATTTTAATCCTATAATGCTACAGGCTAATTACAACTCATCCTTTCTAATAATTAGCACTTGTAATCTCCCAAGTGATTGAATTATTGCTGAACATTTTTTGAGTACATGAATTTTCTTTTCTTTTCTCGGTAAGAAAATTTCATACCTACATAAATTAAATAAATACTAATTTCAACTGATATTAAGATTACCCTAAGACATAACAAGGCCATAAATGGGTAACTGTGACCACAAAGACAAACACAATTTTGCAATGGCTCAAAGACCATAATCCATTTAGTGATAACTTTCATCAGCTTGCTTGCTTAACCAAGGGGGTTGTAGTGGTTGAAAATCTGCATTGCCATGTGGCCAAAAAGGTGGGACTAAAATTAGTTCAATTCATGGCCGATAAGACGTTCTCTGAAGTGCATTTTCAAAATAAAATTAAAATTAAACCATTGGCATCAGCAACTAGATCTGTGAAGGTTCTAGATGACACCATGCTCATAAAGGCACAGCAGCTATTTAACAGAATAATTAGTTTGAAAAGAAACTATCAGGATATCAAAAACTATATTTGTTATGAACTAGCACCTTTACTCCCTTCTCTGTTTTATAATGATTTGATGAGAAAAGGAACATCAAGTTTAATAAAGTCATTGAAGCTTGAAATCCCAGAAAACGTAATATATATTATTGACGGTGGGTATCTACTACATATCCTTGTATGGCCCAAGTTAACTGTTTAAAGTAAGAATTTTATTTAATGGATATAACAATATACCAACCACTAAAGATGAGGAATATAGACGCAGAAGAAATAAGAAAATTCTTCTTGAAGTTATTGTTAGCGGAAATGCAATCATATCATTAAATCAGTCAGATTTCTTGTCCCATGAAAAAAAAACCGCTGCCCAAGGAATCATTACTTCCACATCCAGATTTTCTATCCAAGTGTCTCACAACGAAAAAAATTTTGTATGTGGAAATAATTGTTTATGGAACTTTAATAATATAATATTTGAAATCCTCTACCCCAAAAAGCCCATAAAACGATACCCCACATCAGTAGCGGGGTGACTGGGGTGGGGGTGGTGAGAGGGGATAGGGGCAGGAGCTGATGAAGTAAAAAAATATTTTGAGGTTTTTGGTTCTTGTACACAGTACACACACTAAATCACAATCTTTTCTCATCCCCTTTAATAAGGGGGTGGTGGTGGTAATTGGGCCGGCTAATACCAAAAAATGTTTTGAGACCTTAGCTTCTCTTGTATATACTAAATACCAATTTTATTGACTCTTATCTGTTTCATTTACCTATTTACCCCCATTTACCTCCTTCGACGGAACAAGATGAAAATATAATCTAGTTCCAGATCTCGTTAAAATATATAAGTGTACCAAATTTCAAGTCAATATCTTAAACGGTTCCAGAGTAAACGTGCGCAAAAAAAGTTACAGACAGACCGACAGATCGACAGACAGACAGACCGACCCAAACTTAAAATCTCGACGTTTCATGACATTCTAAGCCTTATTTGAACGATAAAAATTAAAAAAAAAATTTTTGTCGTTACTATACTTTCACTGGACGTGGAAGAATAAACGTCAACTTATACACCTTCTCAAAATTCATTTTACAGCCAAGAATATTATAAGGTATGGGGCTACTGCGGATGCAGGTACGTTAATTGTAAATACTGCCATCAATTTGGCAAAAGACGAGAGTAGTAAGTCAGTAACTGTGGTCAGAGAAGATACTGATTTGTTAGTTCTGTCGATTAGTTTTGCGGGACATTGTCTAACCTGTATTTCTGTAAAGTTGGTCAAGAAAAAAGTGAAGATGTCATCTACCATATAATAAAGACATGTGAAAGATTGGGACAACCACTTGTTAACAATTTATTGTTCACACATGCCTTCAGCGGATCTGATACCACTTCTTATCTCTCTAAAAAGGGAAGAAAAAGCATGGATATATGCATGACAAATTGCTAGCATCTATTTACTGAAGCTAATGCCGATATAGAAATATTATAGGCTGTTGGTCATGAATTCATGTTATTGATGTATGGACTAAGATACTAATGACATCAATGATCAAAGATTCAAATTGTACATCAAGGGCATAGCCAGACAAACATTATAGTCTTGGGGCATAATGTATTCCGTGGGATTTTTTGTGAAGGGAAGGTGCGACTATGTGGAATCTCTTTATTTTATGCTAGACAATGGTGGAGTACCGGGTGTTTACTTTAGAATTGCGCTGTTTGGTTTTTATGGCGTTATACATCCAAGATGGTCACCATGCGAGACATTTATTCTTTACATCCAGAATAACTCCTTCCAGAGTGCTCATACGCAAAATCTGCATAAAACATTTTCTGTTCTACATGAGCCAAAGAACAAATTTAGCTCCTATCAATTTTTTCGTATCTTTTACCTTTTAAGAGTTACACGCCAGTTTTACCATATAACACAAATTTATTAGTATACATTTATTGCCTAGCCTATCCGACTTTCAACAGATTATAAACTGCGTATTTTGTGTCAAGATAAAAGTAAATTACCTCTTGTTAATCCATTGAAGGTTGAAAAACTTCTACTGTGTTTGAAACAAAGAGAAGAATGGTTGGATCCAGAGCATATGCATAGTAGTAGTCGAATCGGGAATTTAAGTGTACAACAGCTACAAGACTCTAATGCAAAATGGCATAAAGAACGTTACAAAAAACACACTTGACAAATTTGGATAGAAGCAAAAAACTTTTCGAAAAAGAAAGCGTTGTGAGCTTACGGATGATTTAGAAGCGAGTACCAGCAGTGACAAGGCAACATACACATTACGATCTAAAACACCCGCATATAACAAAAAAAACTGTTTTGTTTTTTGTGATGAAGGAAAGCAAAGAGAGACTGTATCGCATAGCAACAGACCAAAGTGGCGAGCGTCTTAAGTTAGCTGTCCAACGCTCTAATAGTGGAATATTGAAAGTGCGCTTGAGTGACTGCACAGATCCTGGAGATGCCCATGCAAGAGACATACGTACACTATCACATTATGATGAAACCAACATACAGAGAAAATAGAGTAAATAATCTGTAGATTCCAAGACTGGCATCGGCTGGTAGTGGAGTAAGGGGGAGGATTATCTGTTAGCTTTAACTTTTTCGCAAGTTCTACGTGGATTACTGTTGCCACTTGGTTATGCCTATCCAAGTAGGCTAAAGCTGGACAACCGGCTGTAATGTGTTCGATAGTTTCTCTTGGTCTGTGGCATTTTCGACATACATATTCGACGCTCTTCTTCAAAATAATCCTCTCGTAGTTTCTTGTTGGTACTACCCGATCCTGAATAGCAGTTATGAATCCTTCTGTCTCCATATGTAGCTGACCCTTCTGCAGCCAGGCTATCTTCTCTATCTACGTTGTTGTTTAGTAAGGCTGCAGGATATTTTCCGTGCAATGCCTTTTCTTGCCAGGAGACGTTATCATCATTGTCAGTTCGCTCGACATTTACTACATTATTGCATAGATTCAGAGCAGAGTAGCCGTTGTCTGCAGCCACTACTGCCCGAAGGAGTTCAGAGTTGGATTTATGGAAGTACTGCTTCATACTAGCCTCCTGGTTTCTGCACAATTTGCGTATGTTAATTAGACCTCGTCCTCCTTCCTTTCTTTTTAGATACACTCTTTCGAGGGCCGAGCGTGGGTGGTGAGCTCTAAAGTCGGCGAGTCAGTCTGTCTAGCTCATTAAGGTCCGTGTCCGTGTATTTCATGTATTTTATTATTATTATGTTATTATTATTATTTTTTTTTAGGAAGCCAGTCGCCCTTCTCTCTGTCTCCGATGCCAGAGAGGGTACGCTGGTGATACCAGAGATCACTCCCTACGCCGTAGGGTCAGTGGTCACTGGGTCCGCGAATCGTGTGCTCTGAGCAGGCGTAACGAGCCAAGGATAACGGCCTTCTGTCTTCCGGCTAAGATTTCTGCCGAATTTCGGCATGCCGGTATCGTCTTCAATTCAGAAAGCAGTGTATGCCTCACCCCACCAAGGGATCCTATGATTAATACCACTAGCTTAACAGTGTGGTCTGGATAGAGTCTGCGGAGTTAGAAGGGAATATCTCGATATTTAGTCCGTTTTTCCTGCTCTTTCAAAACAATGTTTGTTTCCGCTGGAGCGCAGAACTCAATAACAAACATTGTCTTGATTTGGTGGTCGAGGAGGACTATAATCAGGTTTATTGGCCTGTATTTGCCTGAGGGTGGGAAAAGAGTAGTTCCAATATATTAGGCACTGCTCGTTCCCCACCACGGACTCAATATCCCCCGGAGCATAAGGCAGCACTGGTGTCTCATCTATCCCATACGTGTGCCGTAGATGATAATACAGCACTCGTTATGCTCCATCATGTCTATGGATATAGGCCGAGACAGCGTATGCTGGACAAGCCGACAAAAGGTGCAAGAGTGTCTCCGGCGCCTTTCGGCAGGCCCTGCAGTTTACATCAGGGACCTCCATACCCAAGACATGACTTCGATAGACGAGCGTATTAAAGACACCATCTTATCTCTTGGCAAGCCATGATGAAACCCTCGGTCTCAGACTTCAGCCTTCAGACTTCAGCCCAGCTGACCTTAGAAAAGCAAAGGTCAGCTTTTCAGATAAGCCCCTGTCTTCAATGTTCTTGTAGAAGACCCCATGCAAGAGCTTATTCTTATGCAGCTGCAGGAATCTGTTTTGTTCAGCTGCTTTTGTATGGGCTTTAAGCTGAGCAGGTCCCAATTCGGTAACATAGCTTTGGTTTACCCGCCCACTGTCGAAGTCGAGACCAAGCTCATCAGCTGCTCTTTGTGCTGCCTTAAATAAAAACGCTCCTATTCCTGCATTTTCATGGTCGTGAACCATGCAGAGAAGGGGATCCGAACTCCTGATGATCTTGCAGGCTCCATCCAGAATAGACCTGCTATGTAGATACTCCAGACTCAAGAGTCCACGGCCTCCCTGCTGTCGTGAGAGATATAACCGCGGAACGGACGATTTTGGATGCAAGCTTCTGTTGAGATGCATCATCTTTCGGGTTCCTACATCGAGTTGGCGCAACTCGCCTTGTGTCCATTTCACTACCCCAAAGGAGTGTAGGAGGATTGGAACGGCAAGCATATTAGTCGCAGACACCTTATTCTTCTCCGACAGTTCACAAGACCAAATCTGCCGGAGGAGGTGCTGGTACTTGCCGCGGAGAGCGTTTTTCACTGTTGACACTTCTTGGATTGAGCGTTGCTCAACACCCAAGTACTTGTACGTCTCTCCGGCATCTAGGTGGTGCAAGATGCTTCCATCTACGAGCTGCGCGTCCTCTCCGCAGTCATCGCATCGTCCTCTCTTGAGGTGAACCAGTGCACATTTGTCCAAGCCGAACTCCATACAGACAGCCTGAGTGTACTCATGTACCACCCTGAGAGATTGGCGTAAATCTCTCTCGCTAGAGGCATAAAGCTTAAGATCATCCATGTAAAATAGATGGGTGACCTTATGTCTCCTATTTCCGGGGGTACCGCATTTGTAACCACGGGTTCTGTTATTATTATTATTATTATTATTATTTTAGCTAGCTAAAAACCAGTCACCCTTCTCTGTGGCTCCGACCCTCACAGAGGGGAGCTGGTAGTACCGGTAGCCACTCCCCACGCCCGTGGGGTGAGTGACTACTGGGTCCGGGAATCGTGTGCCCTGAGCAGACGTAATGAACCGAGAATGACGGCCTTCTGCATTCTGCCGGCTAAGACCTCTACAGAATTTCGACATGCCGGTATGATCTTAAGTTCCGAGAGCAGTGTGTGTCTCGTTCCACCGAGGGCTCCTATAATCAGTACCACCATCTTAACAGTATGGTCTGGATACAGTCTGCGGAGTTCGAAGAGCAGATCTCGATATTTTGTCCGTTTTTCCTCCTCCTTTAAGACAATGTTGTTCTCCGCGGGAGCCGAGAACTCCACGACGAACATTGTCTTGAGTTCATGGTGGAGGAGGACTACGTCAGGCTTGTTGGCTTGTATTTGCCTGACGGTGGGAAAAGAGTAGTTCCAATAAATTAGACACTTCTCATTTCCCACAACGGACTCAATATCCCCCGGAGCGAAAGGCAGTACTGGTGTTTCGTCTATCCCATACGAGTGCCTTAAATGGTAATAAAGCACTCGTGATGCTCCGTCGTGCCTTTGGATATAGGCCGAGACTGCATATGTCAATTATGAATCCCTCGACTTCAGCCCGGCTGACCTTATTATTTTTTTTTTCGCGCACACGATTCTGGACAGTTCTCCCGTGTCTCCGACATTCTCACGAGAGAAGCGCCAGCGAATTATTCACAGCCACTCCCCGCATTATTATTATTTTTTTCTCGACTTTGCCGTCGGTTCTTTATGTTAGTGCGGGCTTTCATTTAGCCAAAAATTAACATATTAACTATTTTTGTTTGTGATGCTGATCAATCAATCTTGAGTGTCTAGGCTTATGTGACTTGCATGACTTTTATTATTATTATTATTATTAATTGTATGTTTACTACAAAATGTAAATATATTAGAATCATGTATTATAAAGTACATTTATTATTTTTACAAAAAATTATTTATATTATTAGGTATGCTTTTAGAGGGCAGAATATTTACTACTGAAATATTTTTGTCGAACTCCTATATGTTTCCTTAAATATATAAGGAATAAAAAACCAGACTGCAACCAACAGCTATTCTTCGGAATAATGCCCCGCCGAGCGCTGAATTACGAATTACAAGCCTGGCCGCGTTAAGTGCAATAACTGTGTATTGCCACAAAACGCTAAGGTTTCGATTTTAATAGACACCAGCCGAAAGACTGATTCCTACTTAAAGGAGCTCTCGTACCAGCCACCCCATACCACTTGCAGACTTCAGTTTCGAGCTATTGGCTCTCGTCAGTGCAAGGTAGGTCTGAGATGGCTGGAACCAGGCATTTGTTCACTCTTGGTACATGTTTAATAATTAAAATTAACAAAGCAATTTTTATCAATTTTTACAATTTAAAAACTATTAACAATCAAAGTTAAAAGTAAATATATTTAGATTATCAAATAAATAAAAATACGTCATACCAATACCGTTACAATAGAAGGCATAGAAATCAAGATCATACTTTTTTGTTTGTTTAATAATTCAAACGTGGTTGAGGAATATAATTAATTATTAATTATTTTACTTATTGTTTGTAGCATACATTGATATTACAAAATTACATTAATTGTAATGAATAATAACAAATTTTTGACAATAATTAAAAAACATACAAAGAAAAAGGGCATTTTTTCGGAATTTTCGATTTTCCGGCAATTTTTTCCATTGAACTATATATATATTTTTTATTTATTGAAAGTAGAAGTAAAAACAAAAAAATGAGCCCTGTTCGAACTCTATCGGATAAGTACTTTTATGAGGAATCGCAGCTGAAAATTTCACTTTTTTTTTTTTAATTGAATTAAATAACAACCGTTAAATATTTTGCCCCAAAAAATAGTGCTTATGTGGAACACCAAAAGGTATACTTTCACCAAGTTTGAGCTAAATCGAATTATTTTTGTGGAAGAAAAAAATAAAAAACCGAAAAAAGAGTTTTTTGCGTGTATCCCGAAAAATTTTGAGGTTAGGATAAAAATGCTCTCCACAAAAATTGTAGATCACTTTATTACTTATAACTTTTATACTTAACTTTTTTCTATAGGATGCGTAGTTAAGCCAGACATCGCAAAAACCGTTTTCCCCCCCTAAAAGCCCACCCCATTTCCCCCCAGATAATCGCAGGTGATTCGGATTATTTTTCCTTCATTAGTTATAATATGTTCTACAATATTCCACTATCAGTTTGCTGTAACGAATTATTTTGTTGTCCAACCGTTATCTAGCCTGGCCTATTAGGCTTTAATCTTTATGAAAAACGTTGTCAATAAGCAAGCTTATAAATATAGGTTGTTTACAAATTGAGAGCAGATCTAGTCTGTCAACCGTTGATTCAACATTGTAACTTGTAGAAAATCAAAAGCCAATAAACTTTTTATTGAACATAAAAAGTTTATTGGCGTTTTTTAAAAAGTCTTTGACTTAAACCATAATTTTATCTCGCGTAAACACAATATAGTTCACTAATTTAACGTTGATGAACGACTACCCACCCCGTGCCACTTTTATTTTGCCATGATCACGTTGCAACGATTCAACTTTGATCTATTATGTCAAAAGTTTTATTTGTCATCTTAAAAGGAAAGGCGTCAGATTTCTTAAAATATAGATGAAATGATATGTATGTACAATCACAGTATTAAAAATTATATTATATTATGCTTGTATGTCTCAATTTAAAAATTTTTTCTTTCAGTTATAAGTATGTTAATTTTGACGGTGATACCAGGTATATATGTAGATATAGATACACTATTAATGGATTATATTGAATATAGACTATTTTAGGTTCGATCTCACAGAAGTGGCATGTTGATGGTCATAAAACTCTTACTACTGAAACAGCTTGTGGAAGTGGAGTGGAAATAATTGGGTGGTAAGTAACTAGTATCATTATATTAGTTATCATGAAGTAGCTTTGTTAGTGTAGTAAATAGAGTATTCTCACTCAGTGGAATGTGATAATGTCCCTTGAATATGTTGTAATTCTCACAAAACATAGTACCTTTACCGAATACCATTCCTCTAATCCCAATAATTGCTGGGATATACCTAGTTACTTGAAGAACGAACCGAACGTTTGTAACACGAAATATTTAATTTGAATATTAAATATCTCAGAAAATATGGCACTTGGGCCAAAAATGTTAACAACCAAAATGAAAGACTATTAATTAGGTTAATGTCCTACAAGTCTGTTATTTTACAATAACCACCCCATTTTGAGATACATTAAATGAAAAATAACGCCCTAGGGCATTATAAAATTATAATACAATCCAAAACAAGCAAATTATGATAGCGTTATTGAAAAACAAAATGCGTTGCTATGCAACGGCGGCGTTTACAAACAATTTTGATTTTTACTCTTTTTTAAATCAAATCGTTCTGAACATAATAGATGTCAAATTAATAAATCGTGAATGTCAAAAAAAAAAAATTCGAATTAAATAACAGACTTGCAGGACATTAAACGTTGAAGGCACCACGGGTGTTATAGGATAATGACGCCCTCGGTCGACGTACATTCCCTCGGGCCAGAGGCCCTCGGGATTGTACACTGTCGACCTCGGTGCGTTATTATCCTTATAACACCCTTGGTACCTTAATAACTATAATGTCCTACAAGTCTGTTATTTTACAATAACCACCGTATTTTGAGATACATTAAATGAAAAATAACGCCCTAGGGCATTATAAAATTATAATACAATCCAAAACAAGCAAATTATGATAGCGTTATTGAAAAACAAAATGCGTTGCTATGCAACGGCGGCGTTTACAAACAATTTTGATTTTTACTCTCTTTTAAATCAAATCGTTCTGAACATAATAGATGTCAAATTAATAAATCGTGAATGTCAAAAAAAAAATTCGAATTAAATAACAAACTTGCAGGACATTAAACGTTGAAGGCACCACGGGTGTTATAGGATAATGACGCCCTCGGTAGACGTACATTCCCTCGGGCCAGAGGCCCTCGGGATTGTACACTGTCGACCTCGGTGCGTTATTATCCTTATAACACCCTTGGTACCTTAATAACTATAATGTCCTACAAGTCTGTTATTTTACAATAACCACCCTATTTTGAGATACATTCAATGAAAAATAACGCCCTAGGGCGTTATGAATATCTATAACGCCCTAGGGCATTATAAAATTATAATACAACCCAAAGCAAGCAAATTATGATAGCGTTATCGAGAAACAAAATGCGTTGCTATGCAACGGCGGCGTTTACAAACAATTTTGATTTTTACTCTCTTTTAAATCAAACCGTTCTGAACATAATAGATGTCAAATTAATAAACCGTAAATGTCAAAAAAAAAAAATTCTAATTAAATAACAGACTTGCAGGACATTAAACGTTGAAGGCACCACGGGTGTTATAGGATAATGACGCCCTCGGTCGACGTACATTCCCTCGGGCCAGAGGCCCTCGGGATTGTACACTGCCGACCTCGGTGCGTTATTATCCTTATAACACCCTTGGTACCTTAATAACTATTTCAAATGATTTTTTGCTATAACATAAATGACAGAGAACTATTTTATTAATAAAAACGTCGCCATTTTGTTAATGTAAGCAGTCAGTAATTAAAAAATATATTCCCATATACTACTTTTCGTTAATATATAGAATATAGAATAACCTACACTCTCAAATTTTCGTCCCCTTGCATTTTAAACTGCAAAAGGATTTTAGAAAAAACGTAACATTTTTGTTTCTCTCCAAATATCTCCATAAATATTAGTTTTAGAGAAAATACGGTGACCAAAAAAAAAAGCTTATAAAGAGAGAGAATGGCTGATATAGTTTCAGAGATATTTAATTACTTCCACGTCCAGTGGAAGTATAGTAACGACAAAAAAAATTTTAAAAATTTTTATTGTCCAAATAGGCTTAAAATGTCATGAAACGTCGAGATTTTAAGTTTGAGCGAAAAAAAAATTTCTGTCTGTCTGTCGGTCTGTCTGTCTGTCTGTCGGCCTGTCTGTCTGTCTGTAACTTTTTTTTTGTGCGCACGTTTACTCTGGAATCGTTTAAGATATTGACTTGAAATTTGGTACACATATGTACTTTAACGAGATCTAGAACTAGATTATATTTTCATTTTGTTCCGTCGAAGGGTTGGGGGGTAAATTGGGGTAAATTTGGGGTAAATAGGTCAATCAAGCAGGTAAGAGTCCATAAAATTGGTATTTAGTATATACAAGAGAAGCTAAGGTCTGAAAAAAAATTTTGGCATTAGCCACCCACATTACCACCCCCACCCCCTTATTAAAGGAGACGAAAAAAAATTGTGATTTAGTGTATGTACAGAAACCAGAAACCTCAAAATATTTTTTTACTTCATCCACCCCCCACTATCACCCCCCTATCACCACCCCCCACCCCACTACCGATGTGGGGTATCGTTTTATGGGTTTTTGGGGTAGAGGATTTCAAATATTATATTATTAAAGTGCCATAAACAATTATTTTCACATACAAAATTTTTTCGTTGTGAGTGACTTGGATAGAGAATCTGGATGTGGAAGTAGTGATTCCTTGGGCAGCGGTTTTTTATAGATGGCATCTGACCGTTTTTAAGATGAAGTATTTAGTTTAAAATATTGAATATCTTAGAAACTGCGACACTTCATCAATAATTCTAAGGAACAAAATTAAAGATAATTAATTAATCAGTCTTTAAAATAAAGAAGTTATGGTCGATACAATGTGCATTTTCATATTTTTTCTAACAAAATGTCGCCATTTTGTTATTGTAATTGCTCAGTAATGATTTTCTTTTTCAAAAATGCTGTTTTTCGTTAATATTTGTTAATAATTGTTACACTCGAAATTAATCCTGATTAAAATATAAATATTTTAAACAAAAACAAATCCGAGGGCTAGCGATTAGCCGATCCCGTGGGAGAGCTGGGTTCGTGGGTTCCTATTTTTTTTTTTATAATAATTATATTTTGTTTTATATTTTTAAATGAGGCCAAAGATTAAACCCACAATACTCACAGTGTCAAAAATTAAACCGATTTACCTTCCGACCAAAGAAGAAGCGTAACTAAAAGATTTTACCTAGGGCGCCATCCACAGAAAAAAAATTAACTGACTTAAATGCTACCCTCTTATGGTCCAAAAGTAGATCGCTGTGGAATAACCTGAGAATAACTTAGGACAGCCACAAACAAGAAAATTGAAAATAGCAAGTTTAAGGTAAAATTCTACTATTTATTAAACTCTAGTAATATTGTAAAAAACCGCTGCCCAAAGAATCACTACTTCCACATCCAGATTCTCTATCCAAGTCACTCACAACGAAAAAACTTTGTATGTGAAAATAATTGTTTATGGAACTTTAATAATATAATATTTGAAATCTTCTACCCCTGAAACCCATAAAACGATACCCCACATCGGTAGTGGGGTGGAGGTAGTAGTGGGGGGTGGACGAAGTAAAAAAATATTTTGAGGTTTCTGGTTCCTGTACATACACTAAATCACAATTTCTTTTCATCCCCTTTAATAAGGGGGTGGGGGTGGTAATGGGGGTGGCTAATGCCAATTTTTTTTTTTGAGACCTTAGCTTCTCTTGTATATACTAAATACCAATTTCGTGGACTCTTACCTGCTTGATTTACCCATTTACCCCAAATTTACCCCAATTTACACCCCAACCCTTCGACGGAACAAGATGAAAATATAATCTAGTTCTAGATCTCGTTAAAGTACATATGGGTACCAAATTTCAAGTCAATATCTTAAACGGTTTCAGAGTAAACGTGCGCACAAAATAAAGTTACAGACAGACAGACCGACAGACAGACAGAAAAATTTTTTTCGCTCAAACTTAAAATCTCGACGTTTCATGACATTTTAAGCCTATCTGGACAACAAAAATTTTTAAAAATTTTTTTGTCGTTACTATACTTCCACTGGACGTGGAAGTAAAATGACAAAATCAATAGGGGTCAAGCACATGACCTATAATATTATGAAAAGAAAAGATACTATATATGTAAATCGTCATATAAAAACTATCAATTACCTACAAGATTAAATAATATACTATAATGCCAAATCTATACATGGTGACAAATATGCAGTTCGAAAATCAAGTCCATATATCGGAAAATATAGAATTCACACATAAATCGTAGCACAAATCATAAAAAATACAATGATCTCACCACCTGATGATGGCTTCTGTATAGCTGATAGCCTGGTGGTGTCCCTGGGTTTCTGCCTCCCGTTTCCACACACCACTGGGATAAGACATGTAGACTACTGGATGTTAAAGATGGACTTCCTAGATAACGCCGAAGTTTCGCTATTTTTAATTCCCTAGCTGATCCTGATTTTGAATTTAATGATTGACTGATTGAAACAAAACCAAATGGATGCTGAATTCCATATATGAAGAAATGACTCCCAAAATATTTGTTTGAAAATTAAACGAATACAATTCAACTGGATTATAGGCTGAAATCCGTTGGCAAAAATGTCAACTTAAGTTGATGTAAATAATTCTCAAAATCAATAAATAAATATATAAATAAATAAAGCAGCAAAACTTCTACGTTTAAAAAAGAAAGAGAAAACAATTATTAACGCGTGGCTTGGATGTAAGGTTCAATTTGCATGTGAAATTGTATAGTTAGTTAAATAATATATATATATATATATATATATATATATATATATATATATATATGCATATCATTCGCAAACGTTTTTGTCGATATCTTGAGAAAAGCAGCACCTGGGATTTCTGCAAAGTTGTATTTGACTATTTGTGATGTCCTTGAAAAGATACCACGAAAATTTTGAGTCACCATTTTGATGAGACTTAAAATTGTTGAGGAGAGGTGTGAGGAGTGAGCTAGACTGCGGTTGTGTGAGAGACAACACGGTCTAGTCGCTCTCCTCTCCTGAGTTCGAGTCTCAGCTGCGGCAGATGGCAATGTCGCAGGGAATGTGTGTGTGTGTGTCCTGGTTGAGTGGTAGAATAGCCATCGGCTAAACTCCGCCAGGACATTAAAATAAATAAGGCGATTAAAAAAAAACCAGAACACCTCATTGAGTGGTTGCTATCAGAATATAATAATCTGATTACTTCTGAGTACACTCATATGCCTCCTCACCTCTAAAATGGTGAGTCTCACCTCCTCAGGGATATTGATCAATTTTAATTACAAAAAAATCCTAATACTCAGTTGGATGTCTTTTTATCGTATTAAGGTGACTTGGCTAATTCAGATCACTCCTGAATATTTCTTACCCCTCTAAGGAGGGGTAACTATTTGTTGCAAGTTCTATGGCACCCCTCTAAGGAGGGGATGTAGGGCTTTTTTGGCCCATCCGTGGCAATGTGTGGAAACCATACTTTTATTTACTAATTTTGAAGTGCTGAATACGAATCTGTCATCTGAATTGGCTAAAAGCATCGGGAAGAAGTAAAAAACAACCCTTTTTGGGGGGTGCCATAGAACTTGCAACAAATAGTTATTCTTTAGTGCAGGAAATTCTTTTAAAATACTCAGTTTCTTAAAGTAAGTAGAAAAAGAGGCAAAAATTCTAAATTCACTCCCCCCCCTCGTTTCCCTCACCCTTCACCACCCATAAGAACGATGTAAGTTACAATATCTAATATACGGTTATTTATTTATTAAAAAAAAAAACAAAACAAAACTCCTCGTTAAATGGCTATTGGCAGGTTACAATGGGATTACTTCTGAATACTTTTACACCCATCCCCACCAATTAAGGTGGTGGATTTTATCTTTTTAGAGTTTTTATTGGTTTTAATTGCAAAAGAAATCTCTAATCACCCAGATGAATATTTCTCATCCCTGAGATATTTCTGAGATAGTAATCTCTATGCCACATCCCCACCTCCCGCAAAACGGGTAAATGATACGTCAGTACATATATTTTCAATAAGTATTTCGGGATAATTTTCTAAAGTCACTAAGTTACTGTATTATGATAGAAATCCATGTAAGAGGTAATGAACGATTTCTGTTATAATAAAAACTAATCGAAAGTCCCAAAATAGTTACTCTCACACCCAGGCCTCCCTTGGGGGGGGGGGGGGGTCTATTGGACACTGAGTTTAGGGGCCCGTAGCATGGGCCCGCCAGAGATTTTGGCAATTTTTTTCCAAATTTCACCCCCCCCCCCCCCCCCTCATCAATTATTAAGCGCGAGGGCCCGTAGCGGGAGCCTACGAAGGCGTAGAGGGGCCAATAACAATTTTCACAAGTTTCAACCAAAATTAACTTTGATTGTTGCAATTTTAACTAAACGATTGTAAGTTCGACCTATAATTGTAACTTCGGACTTACAATTAAAATTTCGACCTATAATTGTAACTTCGCCCTACAATTGTAAATTCGACCTACAATTGTAACTTCAACCTACAATTGTAAATTCGACCTACAATTGTAACTTCGACCTACAATTTTAACTTCGACCTACAATAATTGTAAGTCGAAGTTACAATTGTAGGTAACTTCGACCTAACTTTCTGCACAAAAAACAACGTGCATAAAATTTTCTACAATTTTGTTCCTATTCAACATTTTGATAGGAGTTAACATTTTTCAGATAAATGAGTCCAAAATTAAGAAAACATGGAAATTCATTTATCGGTAAATCACTTAGAGGAAATAACTGTGACAATTATTGTAAGGTGTATAATATAACTTTATATTATTAACATAACAAAATAGTATATTAAAGTATAAGTGGATATTAAGGTCTTTAAAACACGCGCGATTTTTCGAGCACGACGGCGCAGCCGGGGTGCTCGAAATAGTTTTAAAGACCAGTTATCCACGAATACTTTACGCTATTTTTTTTTATGGGTACACTTTGAAATCATAAATACTGGTATTATTACTACAAAAAATGGAAATAAGAATTAAGACTGTAAAATGGTTGAATTCGTGATGTGACATCAGGATACCTGTCAGTGTCATGAAAACTAGAAAACAAAAATTAATTTGTAATCTGTCACATAGGATTAATTATTGTCACTACAGTTGTCACTGATTGTATATTGCTTTAAAATGAGTTCTAACATTGATTACATAAATAGAAAAGCAGAATCGCGGTTAATACCGCAAAAATCGGAAGACGCTTATAAAAAAGACAAGTTCATCAAATGGATAGAAGAGCAAAAGATAACAGATACAGATGAACGAGTTGTACTTGCTTACCTTTGATGTTGCCATGGTAACTTTAAAACACGCGCGTTTTTAAAAGTTGGATTTAAACACGTACTTTAAATAAGCGTACTTTAAATAAGCAAAATAGGGTACCAATAAAAAAAAAATAAAATAAACTGAAAAAAGTTAATAATAATAATATTATAATTTGTGGACATTTATCTCGAAAACGGCAACAATGGTATCTGGAAAATGGTAACTCCTATCCAAATATTGTATGGGAACAAAATTGTAAGAAATTGCATTGAAAAAACAAAGTGCATAACACTTTGTTTTTTGTGCAGAAAGTTTTTCTCCATCTTTTTTTAGTTTTCGTGTTAAATGACAGAAACAATATTTGCAATTTTTTAGTAGAGCCAGTTTTTTTGAGGGAACATGTCTTATATTATTCCTTAGGCTTTAATCTTTATGAAAAAGATTGTCCCCAAGGATTTGGGGGTGCACGGACACTTAGAGTGGGCTCCCGTAGTATTACGTTTTATATTGAATTTTATATTTTATTTTAAAAGTTGAATCATTTATCTGGAAAATGGTAACTCCTATTCAAATATTGTATAGGAACAAAATTGTAGGAAATTTTATGCACTTTGTTTTTTGTGCAGAAAGTTTTTCTCCATCTTTTTTAGTTTTTGTGTTAAATGACAAAAACAATATTTGCAAATTATTGTTTTTTTAACGGACCCCATTTTGAAAGTACAGCCAGTTTTTTTTTGGGGGACATGTCCAAAATTGTTAGGCTTTAATCTTTATGAAAAACCTTGTCCCCAAGGGTCGGAGGGGGGGTGCACGGGCACTTAGGGCGGGCTCCCGTAGTATCACGGAAGAGGTGGTTTTTTGGGGGATGCGCGGCACACTCAACTGATTTTTGTGGTTTTATGATGTATAATCCCTCCACTAACAATTACTGAAGAAAAATCTCAAATATAATTTTTTGTGATGGAAATTTTTATAATTACTGAACTATAGGGGCTAATCGCATATACGCATAATACCCTAATTGCTTTTTTTGAACTAAAAATAACTGAGCAGAGCTGCTCGTTCCGTCCCAGAATGGGCCTTTCCCATGTTTTTTTTATTGAATATTTGAGAAGTTCTCTTTAAAAAAATCACCCGTATTTTTTCTTTTATGTGAAATTTGCTTCTTTTCTACAGAAAAAAATATTATGTTATATGAATTTAAAATTGGCGGCACTATTTCTCCACTAATGACGCATTGTATTCCATATTGTAGCAAACTCTGAAAGTATGCAAGATATGTAACGTTTAGATCGTCGTATATTTAAACTCACAAGGTTGCTTTATTATAACTTCTTTATTAATACTTATTAGACAAGTGTACATCAGGAAAGAGGCTGCCACAGTTGGTTTTTCACTACATATTTTAGAATTTTCGAAAAAGATGGCAATCGATAATTAGTGGTAAGTAACTTCTCTCCTTTTTTATAAAGAGGCTTTGTTATTATTGACTTGACGAAAAAAAAAGTAAAATTAAAAATTGAAGCGGAAGCGCATAATCTGGTAAAAATTTTTTTCAAATCGGACGGTAACTTTTCGTGAAAAATTTTTTTGAAAATACTCGTTTTTTGCCCTAACACTAATACACAAAAAAGTAATTCTTTAATTTTTTTACGAAAAAAAGAAGTTAGGGGGATGAGATTTTTTTGAGGTAAGTGAAATAGATAAGAATTGATGGAGCCCGAGGATTGGGGTGGTGGGCCAATTAGGGGAGGGGAGGGAGGTAGGGAAAGGAAAATTATTCAACAACAAATGTATCGAGAAGTAACGAAGATAAAAGACGGACGTAACTTTTTTATTTGAAACTTTTTTTCTAGAATTAGCAGTTTTCGAGAAAATTGCAAATGAGTGATTATTGGCCAGGTACTGCAAACGTGTGGAAATCTAATAGCAATTAATTGCAGTACCTGGCCAACAATCACTAATTTGCAGTTTTCTCAAAAACTGCTAATTCTAAAAAAAAAAGTTTCAAATAAAAAAGTTACGTTCATCTTTTATCTTCGTTACTTCTCGATACACTTGGTATCTATTTCGAAAGATAAAAAAGTTTCCCGCATGTTACATTTGAGAATGCAAATTTTCGACATAGCCTTAGGAAAAAAAATGCTTTCTACACTTATTAAAATTTGACCTACATATTAACACATTTTATTAACAAATATATAGTGATAACACGATAAAAATTTGAGAGTAATCCATTGTGCCGTTTTTGAGTTAAAGCGAGTTAAGCGGAAAAATAATTGTTATATATATCCAATACACACCTAAAACTAGAGAAATGCGCCGCGAAAACTCGTGAGGGTGTTAAATGATTATTTATAATAAGTTTAATATTTGATGGAGGGTAGACTGATAAAATATTAAGATAAAAAAAATATTTATATATCCGAATGTTAAGCTCCGAAGTCCCTATCCCGTTTCCTTAAACCTTTATTCCCGCAAACGCATTATGCCCTCTCCCTCCCTTCCTATTGCTTGGATTGCGATATATATATATATATATTTTTTAAAGATAAAAAAAACATCACTTACCTCTAAAAACATTTCTCTTCTGAGCCCTTTCCTTCGTACTCAAAAACGCATTTAAAAAAAAATGCAAAAGGTTTTTCCCCTCCTACAAGTTTGTTTATTTGAAAAAAATTTAAAAAATCAATCATTCAGTCAAATATTAGATGTAATAACGAACAAATTCCATGTTGGTTTTTGAAAATCGCACGAGAGGGAAAAAAGTTCGAGGTGGTTGAATAATTTTTCTTTCCCTATCTCCCTCCTCTCCCCTAATTGGCCCACCACCCCAATCCTCCGGCTCCATCAATTCTTATCTATTTCACCCACCTCAAGAAAATCTCATCCCCCCAACTTCTTTTTATCGTAAAAAAATTAAGGAATTACTTTCTTGTGTATTAGTGTTAGGGCAAAAAACGAGTATTTTCAAAAAAAAATTTCACGAAAAGTTACCGTCCGATTTGAAAAAAATTACGAGATTATACGTTTCCGCGAGATCTTCAATTTTTAATTTTACTTTTTTTTCGTCAGGTCAATAATAACAAAGTTATCGTGGAAAACGTGTTTTTGCGAATTTTAAATGCGAATTCCTCCGCCACCACGTGTGATTAAGCTGAACTAAGTTGATAACATGATAAAAGAGAACGCGTGTAACCGAATTGTCAAAATTTTTTTTTAAAAAAGTTGGTTTCATTTCAAAACCAGATCCGCTCCGCTATTGTTACTGCAATTTTTAAAGATTGTGGAAAGTTTCCATTTGCCAATGACAGGTTGAATAAATATTTTAAAGGATTAGTCAAAATATCAATAGGTCGTTAAAAGATAAACACCATTTTAAAAAGTGATAGTGGCAGTTACTAGGCAGCCACGTAGCGATTACTAGGCCGCCGAGTCGCGGAGTAGTACCCGCTACTACCCCGATTCTTTATAGTAACTAAACATAGTCACATCTATAGAGGCCGAGACTACCCGAAACACTACCCAGCAACTAAAAAATTTTCCCCATTTTAGTGGCGGCTACGTAGCTGCCACGTAGCAGGGACGTGGCAGCCTATGGTAGCGGTCCACTTTATCGTGGCTTTTATAGTCGCCGATACGTTCCCGCGACTTTATGTGTTACTTGAGATGTTCATTTATTTTAACAGAAACTTCGATACAGAGCAATTAATTCTACAAACAGCTGCAAAAATAAATTGAATAAATAATTATATATTAAAAATTTTACTTTGACATTTGTCATCTGACAAGAATTTTTTGTTAATTTCCTGCTTAATAAAAACATAAAATGCTATTTAAAAATTTAGTAAACGATTTTTTTGGCTTTTTGTTCTTTAAGGGAGATGATTGTGAATAAAATAGTATACAAACCTTAGTGGAAAGTTTTATTGCTGTCTCGAGAATTAGTTGACCTCGCCGCTTCGCGGTTCGGTCAACTATCTCATCTCTCGACAACAAGGAAACACTTTCCACCTCGGTATGTAATATACTATTAAAATAATTGTAATAAAATTGGATACATTCACGTATGTCCTGCTTCTCTGATATATCATGCATTATTAGTATTTTATAAAATACATGCATGCACACAGACACGCTTGCATACACATGCAATCACTCACGCACAAGCATACAATACTCACCGGCCTCAACTCGCTAAGAAATGTAGTTTTAACGAGAATGCAAAAAATACCCCTCTTCAACTCTCTGTTGTACGTGGGTTAATTTTTATCTTACAGAGGTCAGTAAAAAATCAAATAGAAGGTACTTAACTCAGCTAGCAGCGAAAAAAGAGAAATTAAAAAAATCGAGATAGTTATTGAATTACACGTTTTCACCCATCTGCACCCTTTGACCCTTTGGAGTTAGGGGCTCATTGGTTTCTTAATATTAAGGGTGAAATACAATGGGGTATTTTCCATTTTTTTTTAATTCAGTTTTGGTGATATATACCAAGTAAAGTTATTATTTTAACAATTACTGCACAATCAATTTAAACCAAAACAATAATTTCTTAAATAAAAATAAGAAATAAGAATACGTCCGTCTAGACACAGATTTCAAATGATTTTATTTGGCGGGAAATAATTTAATCAATCATAGACAACTTTCGCTTAGACTTTAACTAACTTATATGAATGCCAAATTGTGTATTTACTTTACATTATTTTACCTTTGATACTTCTATTTTTCTCAATATCTTGAATAACAATAAATATTATACGCATGTATTTAGAAGGAATTAAAAGGTATTTATATTTGTTATTATGTTATCTTAACAATGTAAACAAAACTTACGGCGAGGATTATGTGGAAACATTTCTTGCGTGCCGCCAGCTGACACTTCTTGTTACAATACAAGTGAAAGAGATATATTGGTTAGATTCATTTGTTGTTTGTTTATGTGGCGTTTAATTTTTAATTTATCAATAAACTATTAAGATGGGGTCAGAGCTGGGCAAATATGTACTTACAAATAACTCATAAGTATTTAAATACTTCTTGCAGCAAGTATTTGTATTTATACTTGCAAATACTTTGTCAGAAATATTTACTACTTAGTATTTGTGAAAATTATCCTAAAGTATTTATAAATACTTAAACTATTTAAATAACTGGGAAGTATTTAAATGCTTCTAAAAAAGTATTTAAATCCTTTTTTGACAGTATTTAAATACTTTCAGAAATATTTGAATACTCTCTAAGTATTTGAGTCTCAAAAGTATTTAAATAAATGCAATAAATATAATCAAATGCACCAGGGAGACCGGTAGATACTCGTCAAGAATCAAGACATGTACTATACTATGTAGTTAATAAATACATTGCATCATTCAGTCTTCAGTCATTCACGTCTTAATTCCCAGAAAGTTGGTTGAGAGCAGACATAGTCAGTAGGTGTAAATTGTTAATGCATATGTTTTGTGATTGTGACAGAGAACAGTTGAACCAGTGCCATAGTCTATGTGCTTTATTTGGGTATTTGGAGAAGACGCAAATTTCTAGCTCTACGGATAAGTCCAGTACCCAACTAGAACTAATTAAGTATAGAGGTATTAAAATAGTGTTGTAGAAGTTCATGAAAGTCACGAAAATTTTGACACCTCAAATAGTCAAATAGATTTCTACAAAAATAGAAAATACAATTTGGCGAGTTTAGCCATTAAATGCTATTTTCACACTTAACTATGCTTCAAAATATTTCAGTGTTATCAAAATATTTAAATATTTAGAAAGTATTTAAATACTAAGTTTAAACTATTTAATTACTTTTGTTGTTTATTATTTAAACACTTTTATCTTTTAAAAGTACTTAATATTTAAATACTTTTTCAAAGTATTTGCCCAGCTCTGGATGGAGTTGAATTTTGTGAAAGGAGATTCGTCCAATTTGCCCAAAGTTGATTATGACTTGATAGATTCTTTCAATAACAAAATTTAGATTTTTGAAGGGATGGGATCAAAAATATTGGAAGCTTGCCACCAAGTTCTTCAAATATCAATTTTTTCGGAACAGTTACAAAATTTTTTTCCGAAGCACTTATATTTGTGTTTCCACGACTTTTATAAAATACCTTTTAAATGACATTATCTACCATTTGTAAGTTACAGCAAATACCTCAAGGAAAGAAACTGAAATGCTTCAAATCAACACGACGGCGACGTTAGAACACATCTGTTATTTGACTAGCCGTTGACATTGTTGTCATGTTTTGCTAAATATGTTTTTAAAAATCTATTCTGCATTAAAACTATTTAAAATATTTAATAATTCATGCCTATTATTTTTTACATAAGAAAATTAAATTTCGTGGATAAATATATTAAAATTGATTTAATAAATAAGCTTTATACTCCTGTTTTCTTCAGTTATCTTTGCTAGAACTAGAGAACGAATTTCAACTTGGCAACACCACACTGTTTTGTATAAAACCATTCTATCAACAAATCCATACTACTCCAGTCGAATTAGACATAATAAAAAATTTTGCGTGCTGCTGACTTTTTTTGTGGAAGTTTTTTAAGAGAGCATAATAAGCAAGCACAGAAAATTACACCCTGCTACACCATGTGCGTCCCCTATTTTTGGGGGTTGAAACTTTGAAATTTTACTTATGTGCCCATATCTCTTTCCATATTGCCCGTAGGGCTCTTTACCAAGTTACACTTTTTGAAGATTCATTCCTCCTCTACCTAATATATATATATATATTACACATTTGCCGTAGGACAAAGGGTTTTGGCTGTACGAGGCAGGAAAGGTCACGCTGTCCGAATTTGGGAGTCTTCTGTACAGGACAAACGGCTATTATTTCCAATCTTCAATACTACACATACTAATGCCCTTAAGGAGGGATGATGATTTATAAAAAACTTTCATCGAATACCGCGCGGTTTCCATGATACGGGATGTTGAAATTTTGAAAATCCCTTTCTAAAAAAAAAATGAACCTACTTTTTTTCGCTCATTTTTCTTTCATGCATGTACGACCCTAATATAAAAAAATTTACGTTGATTTCATTTTAATACAATCGTTGGTTTAGGAGCTAGACAGCAAAATATGCCAAAAATGGCTATTTTGGTATTGTTTGCATTAAAAAAACCAAAACCAGTATAATTCTGGTAAGTGTTTTTGTTTATCCTAAAAGTCCAATTCATTGCGCATAGAAAATGTGTTTTTGTATTTAAATAAGATCAACGCTTATTGTGTAATAACGATTTATGTCATGTGTTCTCCAGTCTTCTTTCTCACATTTTTTTTTACGGCCTTATGGTTCATAGTAGGACAGAAAGCAATGTTTACCTGAACAGGGCACATATTAGGGTGTTAAAATGGATCTCTTGTTAAAATGCGATAGGACGTACCGTTTTCGAGTAAAACGCACTTATTTGCAAAACATTATTTCAGATCACACTTTTCATCGACTGACTAGTAAATACTCACTGCTGACTACGAAAAAATAAAACTATGTGTCTCTTCTTGCTTTTTCTGTTTATGAGGGACATTGCTAATGAAGAAATGAAGGGACTCGGACGGAATAGGGGGTTCTCACTCCCCTATTTGAAGGTTCACGCTTGTCTCGAATCATCATTGCAACTTATTTTGTGTCTATAACAAAATCCACAGTAATTTTACCTTCCTCGAGAAACAGCTATTATATGTCTATTTCATCGGAAAATGATTTAAAAAACAAACTCCTAAGAAAGAAAACACCAAAATGTAGAATTTATTTATCAGATCACAATTCAGAACACAATGAAAACTCAAAGCAAACAAAACCAAACAAATGCGTTTTACTCGAAAACGGTACGTCCTATCGCATTATAACAAGAGACCTATTTTAATACCCTATTATGTGCCCTGTCCACATGTATAATGCTTTCTGCCCTACTATGAACCATAAGGCTGCAAAAAAAAAAAAATGTGAAAAAGAAGACTGGAGAACACATGACATAAATCGTTATTACACAATAAGTGTTGATCCTACTTAAATACAAAAATACATTTTCTATGCGCAATGAATTGGACTTTTAGGATAAACAAAAACATTTACCAGAATTATACTGGTTTTGGTTTTTTTAATGCAACAATACCAAAATAGCCATTTTTGGCATATTTTGCTGTCTAACTCCTAAACCAACGATTGTATTAAAATGAAACCAACGTAAATTTTCTTATATTAGGGTCGTACATGCACGAAAGAAAACTGAGCGAAAAAAAGTAGGTTCACTTTTTTTTAAAAAAAGGGGTTTTCAAAATTTCAACATCCCGTATCATGAAAACCGTGCGGTATTCGATGAAAGTTTTTTCACAAATCATCATCCCTCCTTAAGGGCATTAGTGTGTAGTATTGTAGATTGGAAATAATAGCCGTTTGTCCTGTACAGAAGACCCCCAAATTCGGAAAGCGCGACCTTTCCGGCCTCGTTCAGCCAAAACCGTTTGTCCTACGGCAAATGTGTAATATATATATTATATAGAGGAGGGATGAATCTTCAAAAAGTGTGACTTGGTAAAGAGCCCTACGGGCAATATGAAAACAGATATGGACACATAAGTAATATTTCAAAGTTTCAACCCCTAAAAATAGGGGACGCACATGGTGTAGCAGGGTGTAGTTTTCTGTGCTTGCTTATTATGCTCTCTTAAACAACTTCTACAAAAAAAAGTCCGCAGTACGCAAAATTTTTTATGATGTCTAATTCGACTGGACTATACGTCATCGGCCAAACTACCTACGTCACCAATTTAAAACACCTGTTTAACTTTTGTTTTCTCAAAAAATTGATAATTATTTTCGCGGAAATCTGTATTGGAAGGCATGTTTGTACATATTCTATGATATTATTCAATAAAAAAATTGACTTATTGACTGGATAATTTTTTCCTTTAGAACTTTATTTTCTCCGTACTATATCCATATATGATACCACACAAAGTGAGAATACTCTATTCTGTCGTGTAGGATACCAAAACAGAGATGAACCTTTACCGAGACTTTGGATTTTGAACGTTCAGTTGCATTTTGAATGATCCACGTTAATATAACCTGTCCTAAACAATTAATGAATTTAACAATTGTGTTGTTTTTTTTTCTATTTTTTAATATCTCTAGGAAGCACTGTATCTTGAGTAACTGATGCAAAAACATTTTTTTCAAGATTCTTCTCTAATATCCATCTATATATTATTCTAGTGTTCCTCGGGTGACGCCTCTATATTTTAATCTTAGAGAAGTAAATAAAATAAGAACTTCGTACATACTTGGAATTGACAAATGTAATCAGGATCACGAGATAAGCAGATTTGACTGGAGATTTAGATTCGAAAGTAAGTTAATTTTTTATATTACCTATGAACGATTTATTGATTGCCATGAGAGAAAGTGTTATTACTCCAATCAAATAGGGAAAATTAGAGGAAAAAAACTAACAAACATACTAAATGTTTACTAGTGAAATATTTTTGTCGAACTCCTCTATACATTTCCTAAAATATAAAGGGAATAAAAACCAGACTACAACCAACAGCTATTCTCCGGACTAATGCCCCGCCGAGCGCTGAATTACGAATTACAAGCCTGGCCGCGTTAAGTGCAATAACTGTGTATTGCCATAAAATGCGAAAGTTTCGATTTTAATAGACACCAGCCGAAAGACTTATTCCTACTTAAAGGAGCTCTCGTGCCAGCCACCCCATACCACTTGCAGACTGCAGTTTCAAACTGTTGGCCCTCGTCAGTACAAGGTAAGTCTGAGATGGCTGGAACGAGGCATTTGTTCACTCTTGGTACATGACGAGATTTATAAAACCACAACATGCAGCAAAAATGGCAGGCTCCATCTAGCGGCTAATGTCCATTACAATCGAAACAGCAGTAGCCCTGACATGGGCATAGTTAGTAGGTATGCTTTTTAGAGGGCAGAATTTTTACTAGTGATATATTTTTGTCGAACTCCTCTATACGTTTCCTTAAATATATAAGGAATAAAAACCAGACTGCAACAAACAGCTATTCTGCGGACTAATGCCCCGCCGAGCGCTGAATTACAAATTACAAGCCTGGCCGCGTTAAGTGCAATAACTGTGTATTTCCATAAAACGCTAAATTTCGATTTTAATAGACACCAGCCGAAAAACTTATTTCTACTTAAAGGAGCTGTCGTGCCAGCCACCCCATACCACTTGCAGACTACAGTTTCGAGCTATGGGCTTTCGTCAGTGCAAGGTAAGTCTGAGATGGCTGGAACGAGGCATTTGTTCACTCTTGGCACATGACGAGATTTATAAAACCACGACGAGCAACAACAAAACCGACATTAGCCGCTAGATGGAGCTTGCCATATATACATATATATATATATATATATATATATATATATATATATATATATATATATATATATATATATATTTATATATATATTTATATATATATATATATATATATATATATATTTATATATATATATATATATATATATATATATATATATATATATATATATATATATATATATATATATATATATATATATATTGTCGTGACATTTGCAAAAATATATGTTTAGGGCAAAAGCCAGAGAAAATAAGCCATCGTAGCAACAGACAGAGGTACATAACTCATTGCACGATATTGTTACCTTCGTGTATGAGGAACTGCACTTACAACCCTTCCACGAAGCTAGGGGAGGTCAATGACCTCAAGTAAGACTTAAAATGTGATATGGTAACTTAAGTAAAACACCTCTATTTGAAAAAGCTCACATGCATTATGTTTAGTATAATTTATGATAATTAGGTATAAAAGGATGCACCCAGTAGGGTAAACCATATGTAAAAAGTAGACAAACCTTATAATATGTTAAAATAACTAATTAGAGAGACCACAGCAAGGGCTCAAATGTGTAGAATCAAGCTTTGTTCTTGTAGAAACCATAAACTCTCTGAACACTCTCGTAGTGGACTCGTCAAACTAAAAAATTAAAACATTTTATTAAAATAGTGCTACAAATTAGAGTAAAGGAAAATAATAGTGGACAATGATGACGTATTAAGTACTAGAATACGTATATGAACGCTAATAATGAGCAAAATTAACATAAAAGCTAGTTATAAGAAAATTTAAAAAAATCTCTCTCGGCAAACATACATATAAGAAGGTTTTACAAAAAGGACACATCGTAATGTGATAAAACTCACAGAAAACAAAGACTAGTACCTGTTAGTGAAGTGCAGCGTAAAATTTCTGAACTGTGACACGTTGGGGGGTATTTCTTAATAAATCTTTGTGTATTCTAGACACCCTCGCATAAAATGAACTGCAACTTTTCTTAAAACTCCTTTAGATATAATATTTCTTATCCTGGTGTGAATTCAGGACACCAGTGTTGTTTTGTGTAACTTTGATAGGACACTATGTATTAGTTTAGGCACTGCTCACCGATGAACTTGGAGGTGGGTACCTAAAATGTTTGTTCACATATAATTATGTTTTAAACCTATCTAGGTAATAAATGTTTGTAGATAATTAATAATTAGTGTATTAAGTAAGATCTGGTCGAATTTTAAGTAGTTTTATGTAGTAATAAGGTCAGAAAATAGCAATATAGAATATTTATCAAAGTGTCTTAAAAATCATTATGGGGGTACAAATGGGGTACCAGAATGATTGGGAGTGCATAGTAAAGCTCATTCCAATGTTAAAATGTGCATATAATAAGTCAAAGGCATAAAAAAGTACATGTTTATAAAAATCAAAATTCTTTATTAAAATCATACTATCTGATTTTTGTATTCCTGTCAATCTCAGCGAATAAAAACGCGAGAAGTGGCAAAAACAGTCTAGTAAACGCGGTCGTAGAGGCAACATGTTATAAAATTTACTCCTGAAAAGCCCTAACCTAGAATTTATTGAATGAAAATTTACCCTATTGTTTGAAACCGTGTGTTTACGGAAGTAACCATATATGAAATTTTGAAAAGAGTTAGGAATGATAATTTTAATAAGTATTCTATGCTTGAAATATAAATGTTATGAAAATGTTGTAAACTAGACTCAAGGTTTCCAAAGCCGACTCGCATATTTATCCATTTTAAATATCTAAGGTACTTACCTTAAAGTAAAATTTAATTCTCTTATAAAAACCCGTGCTTCGAAAGTGATTTCCTTAAAATAAAGTGTCCCGAAGGAAGAAAATAAGGGAAAATAAATAAATCAGCTTTATCAAATCATCTGAACTTCTGGTAATCTTCAAGCACCTGCGGTTGGTAACATCAGTAACCAGCTTTGAACGAGAATCCAGGGGCGTACTCACAGCAGTTGTGCGCGATTGAGCTCAGCGGCGTTACGAGAGCGGTAAAGTATAAAGGTACCTTATCGGTTATATTTTCACTGATCAGTTGATAAAATTTTAAATATATTTGCAAAGGCCAATAAATAAAACGCATAATTATCCATTCATCTTAAATTTTATTTATATAAACTGTGTATTTGTTAATTTCATAAATTTACCTCGTCCAGATCATTAAAATTTGTTAATCTTTGTTTAAAATATTGGTGTATTATTTCAGTTGCTAGAGATTACATTGCATTTCAGGAACCGGCTATCTGAGAGGGAGTTGTATTGCACAGTCGCGGTACACTCATGCTCGAGGTGTGGCAGTATCGCGTTATCTCTCGACTGTTCACAACAATATATGAAGTGACGGTGAGAGGTAAACTCTCATATGGTCAGATGCTACTATACGTCGGACAAATGTCACTGACGTATAGCGACTTGCTTTTTTGCAAGTACCAAGAGCGGCGACCTCTAGCCTTAGTGGGCTATACTCACTGTTTATGAAATCGGATTTGAAGGAAACAACTACTCAGCGGGCAAATACCCCGACCTGCATTGAATTACACCTTCAAATCGTGATCAGTAACCAACTATCATTTGTCTATTCCTAACCAGACATATACCGGTTTCGAACTTATTATGTTTTCATCAGTATGCCATAGGTCATGGAACAGACAAATGATAGTGGTCAATTTGCTAGTCTTATACAAACTGAATCAAATGAAGTGACGGTGAGAGGTAAACTCTCATATGGTCAGATGCTACTATACGTCGGACGTAGTAAAGTTTCTATAATATGCGGGGACTTGCTAATATATTTTGGTGGATGCCACCCCTTTTGAATGGGGTGGCATCCTCCAACTAGAAAAAAAGCAGAAACCTTGGAGCTGAAAGAAAATAAAATTTTGATATAAATTGATAGTCTTTAAGTTATAACGACTAAAAAAATTGAGATTTTAGCTTGAAAAGCCGCTGCCCAAGGAATCACTACTTCCACATCCAGACTTTTCTATCCAAGTCTCTCACAACGAAATAAATTTGCGAGTGGGGGTGGATCGAGGGGGCAACCGCTGAGGGGAAATAGTGTACAAATAGGAGGAATTAGGAAGGAATTGAAGGTATTTCGGAAGGAATTATTAGGTATTAAGGGAATTACAGGGGAATTTGGAGGAAATAAATATTATTACGAGGTATTAGAAGGGAATTAAGAGGAAATAAAAGGTATTAGGAGGGAATTAGAGCGTAAAAATATTGAAATGGAATGTTTATCTTGAAGAATTACATACCAATTCTTATATAAGGGACGTCAGTGTTGTAAAAACATTAGCGCAGAGATTAGCGCTAAAAATATCTAGTAGAGAAAAAATATTTAATTTAATTAAACTACCGATGATACTATGGACTTTTAGTTCAGTAATATAACGATTTATATCGGACAAAATTCATAAAGTTTTGAAAATTGGTAGAAATATTAAGGATAGCATAAGAATTACTAAACCGAAAAGTAAATAGTGTGTTCATCCCCTAGGACGCCGTTTCCACCCCCATTTTGAGGTTTTCAAGATTATCTCGGGAACGGTGCACTTTTTGATCCATTATTCCTTATAAAATGCTCTATAGAAAACGTATCTACACTTTTTTTCCTAAAATTAATAGTACCGTGAGAAATAAGGCGCACAATAAATTGTAATCTTTACTATAATCTACTTTAAAGTTCAATGCTGAACGCTAAAGCAGTAGCTACTAAAATCGACCTAAAATTATAATAAATATACCACTTCCACCCTCTCACCTTTATAAAATAACGCGATTTTTAAAGAAGCGAGAATATTGTATATTGTATTTGTTTCCACGCCACCCTAGAGGTAAAGTACTTGGCGTGTGGTGTCCCCTGTAGGCCGAATCCACTAATTATCAAAAGGTTACCTACGTTAATTAATCTTCATCGTCTTCCATAGATTCGACATTCATGCATGCTTGTCCGTGGTAATTGTAACACATTGTGGAGCAACGTAAGCCTGCTCTTCTGCAACTGCACCTGTTTTCGCACCCTAATTTGCGCGAACAAGAAATTAGTGTTATAACAGATTCGGGAGCGGGTTCTTTTGTTGTCATAGTTCTGACTAATATACCGCCAACTTTTTTCCATCCCCAATCGGTAGCTTCTAGCGCAACGTTTTTCCATGTTTGAATTTGGTAAAAAACGCCATATGAGTGTTGCCGAGCAGCAGCAGAAATTGTTGGTAGTTTTGATAATATTCTTCTTCTTCTTTTAGCGGGGCGACTGAGAGTCGCCGCACTCAGGCCTTGTGGCCCATTGTGCTACCGCTACGAATTTATTGAATTCCCCCATTTAGGTCGGATTCTAACCCAAAGGCCAAAACCCTTCCTATAGGGGCATTCCTTATTTCCTCCGGCACCGGAAAGCCAATGCCGAAGTGTTTGTGCCTCAAGTACATAAGACTAGGGCAGGAAGTAAGGACGTGGATGGAAGTCTCCTCCTCGTCTCCGCAGAACCTGCAGTCGGGGTTGTCAACCACCCCCATAGTGTGCAGGTGTTTTCTGAAAGAGCCGTGTCCAGTCAAAAGACCTACCACGGTTCTGACCTGTTTCCTGTTTAGTCGCAGGATTTGTTCCGCTCGCTTCGGCAAGGGCCCCGAGATCAGGAGCCTCGCTTGCCGGAGTCCTGGGTAGGAGGCCCAGAAGTCAAAGAACTGAGACCGTGTCCAGTCTTCTACTGACTTCTTGGCATTTGATCTAGGGTAACCAAGAGCCGGCTCCGGACTCAGTAGGGGCCTCTGAGAGCCCCCTCTGGCCAGAGCGTCTGCCCGCTCGTTACCCTCGATGTTGCTGTGTCCTGGCACCCAGAGAAGCTTGATCCAGTTGGATGAGCCAAGTTCACAGAGAGCCTGTCTACAGTTTTGAACCAGGATTGACTTGGTCCGGACTGATGCAAGGGCCTTGAGGGCCGCTTGACTGTCGCTACATATATATATATATATATATATATATATATATATATATATATATATATATATATATATATATATATATATATATATGTGCCTGTTGGAATATTTCCTTCGGATATTCTCCTGTGCGCAGACCAAAATAGCAAAAATTTCGGTCTGGAATACCGTGGCGAATTTGCCCAAAGCATAAGAAGCTTCAGCCCTGGGCCTTTCACCATATATCCCCGCTCCAGCACTTTCCTCAAACCTCGATCCGTCTGTAAACCAGACGATATCGGCGGGCTTAAGTATGTTCTCGAGTGGGTTCAAGTCTTCCCTTTTGGGGATGACAACCTCAAAGGGTTCTGAGAAGGAGAAGGAAGGCACCATATCATCACTCCTGGCCTCCAGAAATGAGTGAGTCCCTATCGCGTTGGAAAGGGCTCTAGTGTGTCCTAATTGTTCTCCTCCGGCCTTCCACTGACCACCGCACCTCAGCCTGTAGGCCGCTTTCCTCAATCACCAAGTGAAGGGGCACGAGGTCCAGAAGGACCTCCAGAGCTGCTGTGGGGGTTGTGCGTATTGCTCCTGTTACTCCCAAACAGGCGAGTCTTTGGAGTTGTCTTAGCTTCTGTTGAATATAAAGCCTGGTTACAGCAGGCCACCACACAACAGAAGCATAAGTGATCATTGGTCTTACTATCACAGTATAGTACCACATTGTTACCCTGGGGTTTAACCCCCATGTTTTTCCAAAGGTCCTTCTACATACCCACAGGGTTGTAGTGGCCCTTTGTATTTGTCTCTCTATGTGATCTTTCCAGGTCAGCTTAGAGTCCAGGATAACACCCAGATACTTCACCGTCCTGGAGATCGTTAGGGTCGTGTCATAGAGTACTGGCTCGACGAAACCGTCTAGCCTGCGCCTCCTAGTGAAAATTACCAGTACTGCCTTAGAGGGGTTGACTCTAAGGCCCTGGTCGTTACACCATCTCTGTACGATCTGGAAGGCCCTTTGCAAGAGCCCGCTAACCGTATTTGGGAATTTTCCTGAGATGATAATTGCTAGGTCATCTGCGTAACCTTGAGCAAAAAGACCCTCGTTCTCGAGTTCCTGGACTAGACCATCGAGAACAAGGTTCCATAGCAGAGGGAAGAGGACGCCTCCTTGTGGGCAGCCTCTCCTTACCGAAACTTTTACTGCCGTTTCCTCGTTGGCAGCAATAATTTGCCTTCCCGCCAACATGGCACTCAACCATCTAATGATGGTGTCATCGATGCCATGATAGGCGGCCGCGGCGCAGATTGAGTCGAAGGAGGTATTATCAAATGCTCCCTCGATGTCCAAAAAAGCACCGGCCGCAAGTTCCTTGTGGTGCAGCGCCTTCTCGATCCTGGAAACGATCGGGTGAAGGGCTGTCTCCACTGACTTCCCGGCCTGGTAAGCGTGTTGCGACGGATGCAGAGGCGCTAAGGTCAGTGCCCCGTCTTTAACAAACCTTTCAACCAACCTCTCTAATGTTTTGAGCAGGAAGGATGTAAGGCTGATTGCTCTGTAGGATTTGGCAGTATCGTACGATGTACGTCCTGCTTTAGGTATGAAAACAACTTTGACGGCCCTCCAGGGTATGGGAATGTACCCGATGGCCAAACAGGTTCTCAGCAAGTGATAATATTACAGTATTGTTCGGTTTACCAACAAGTTTGTTAAAAGTCATGAATCTGTATATATCATGACTTTTTTCTGCGGGGGTAGAGTTGTATAAAGCTAGAACAAATCGCTCTCCTACGTCTACAATTTCTCCATGACTAGCTTTTTCATTATTAAAACTTTGCACGATGTCTTGTAATACTTCAGTAATATAACAGTTAAAAATGTAATATATTGGACAAAATTCATAAAGCTTCAAAAATTGCGTGCTTCATCCCCTAGAGGACGTCGTTTCCACCCCCATTTTGAGGTTTTCTAGATTATTTCTGGAACGGTGCATTTTTCCATAAAAAAAACTATATACAGAATTATTCCTTATAAAAAAACTTCTCTAAACTTTTTTCCTATAATTAATAGTACTTTGGTGAATGAGGCGCAAATGTAATCAGCGCAGGTCATATAATTCGCTGGATATCCGTATGGCTATTTCCAAAGCTGTCTTTACGCGGAAAAAATATAAATATATATACACCACCACAATGTAAAAAATTTCAATTTCTCCCACTACATCTCAGTCGACCCAAGGTCACTGCATTATTTTAGAGCTTGCTGTAAACGCTGTTACTGTTCAGGGCTGCCAATGTGCGGGACTTAGGCAAAAATCGGGTGTTTTAAACCCACTTTCGGGTAAAATCGAAACCATAAGTCGGCCATTTTGGTTCTTTACATTATATAATTGGAAATTATATCCCATATCACTACACGAAATTTGAAAAAAATCCATTCGCCCATTCAAAAGTTACAACAGGCTGAGCGACCCGGTATACAATATTTTCGCTTCATCAAAAATCGCGTTATTTTATAGGGGTGAGAGGAATTTATCATAATTTTAGGAGGACTTTAGTAGCTACTGCTTTAGCGTTAAGTATTGAACTTTAAAGTAGATTATAGTAAAGATTACAATTTATTGTGTTGACCGGAATCAACCCTCATGTGTGCTCCTTATTTCCCATGGTACTATTAATTTTAGGAAAGAGACATTTTTGATAGAGAATTTTATAAGGAACAATTTTGTATATAGGTATTTTTATCAAAAAGTTCACCGTTCCCGAGATAATCTAGAAAATATTAAGGTATTAGGAGGAAATAAAGGTATTTGAGGAATTAGGGGAATTACAAGGAATTAAAGGGGAAATAAAGGGTATTTTTCTAGAATAGGTATCAGGTGTACAAACTTTCGCCAGCGGTTGCCCCCTCGGGGTGGATGAAGTAAAAAAATATTTTTTGAGGTTTTCGGTTCTTGTACACACTAAATCACAATTTTTTTTCATCCTCTTTAATAATAGGGTGGGGGTAGTAATGGGGGTGGCTAATGCAAAAAAATTTGTTTGAGAACTTAACTTTTCTTGTATGTATTAAATGTCAATTTTATGTACTCTTACCTGCTTGATTCACCTATTTACCCCACATTTACCCCAATTTACTCCCCAACGCTTCGACGGAATAAGATGAAAATATAATCTAGCTCCCGATCCCGTTATAGTACATACGTGTACCAAATTTCAAGCCAATATCTTATACGGTTCCAGAGTAATCGTGCGCACAAAAAAAGTTAGAGACCGAAAATTGGTTTTGCTTAAACTTGAAATCTCGACGTTTCATGACATTCTAAGCCTATTTGAACAATAAAATTTTCAAATTTTTTTTATCGTAAAAAAACCGCTGCCCAAGGAATCACTACTTCCACATTAAGATTTTCTAAGTCTCTCACAACGAAAAAATTTTGTATGTGGAAATAATTGTTTCTGGAACTTTTGTAACGGTTTGTTGTCGGGTAGCTGGTTTGGAGATTAATCAGGGTCCAGATTAGTTAATAAGACAGCCCAATAAAAATATAAACAATTTATTTTCTTCTTCAAACAGGTAATACGTGGCAGTGTTACTTAACATACAGGTTATACAGGTCCGTATCTTTTACGGTTCTTAGGATAACATTTTCTATTATCAGAGAGAGAGAGTCTTTAACGATGCGATGCGACGTTAGTGGCTGCTACTAGAGTGACATCGGGCGTCGGGCAAATATCGTCGACTCAAGAAGTTTCCCAGCTCAACACGCTGTAGGAGGTTTCCAGGTCAGGCTCATCCGCTCTGGTTCTGGCGGCGAAACGGCGTCGGGGAATGACTAACGACTCGAGGACTAACGACAAGCTCAACACGCTGAAGGATTCCCAGGGTCAGATTGCATTCGTTCCGTCGTGTTTGCGTCGGGAGATGCACAAAGCTATAATATGTCCAGTTCAGCACGCTGTAGACAGATTGACAGAATTGCCCGCTCTGCATTAGTTGATTCGGGGCCGGGCTTTTATATCCGCGAATCCTCGCTTACTGGTGACGTAGAACTGCATATAGTTTAGTATAGTGTGCAAATCCATGCCTCGAACGGGAGTTGGGTAGATTTTCGTGCTGTGTGCACATTGGTGTCGTGTGTAAATCCTTAAACTTTAGTAATGGAACATGAATTTACGAATGCTTCATTACACTTTAATAATATAATATTTGAAATCGTCTACCCCAAAAACTCATAAAACGATATCCCACATCAGTAGTGGGGTGGGGGTGGTGATGGTAGTTTGGGTAGATGGAAAAAAATATTTTGTGGTTTTGGTTCTTGTACACACACTAAATCACTTTTTTTTTTTCATCCCCTTTAATAATGGGGTGGGGTGGTAATGCCAAAAAATTTTTTGAGACCTTAGCTTCTCTTGTATATATTAAATAACAATTTTATGGCCTCTTATTTGCTTGATTTACCTATTTACCCCCAATTTACCCCCCAACCTTTCGACGGAATAAGACGAAAATATAATCTAGTTCCAGATCCCATTAAAGTACATACATATACCAAATTTCAAGTCAATATCTTACTCCAGTCGAATTAGACATAATAAAAAATTTTGCGTACTGCGGACTTTTTTTTGTGGAAGTTGTTTAAGAGGGCATAATAAGCAAGCACAGAAAACTACACCCTGCTACACCATGTGCGTCCCCTATTTTTAGGGGTTGAAACTTTGAAATTTAACTTATGTGCCCATATCTTTTTCCCTATTGCCCGTAGGGCTCTTTACCAAGTTACGCTTTTTGAAGATTCATCCCTCCTCTATATAATATATATATATTACATATTTGCCGTAGGATAAACGGTTTTGGCTGTACGAGGCCGGAAAGGTCGCGCTGTCCGAATTTGGGGGTCTTCTGAACAGGACAAACGGCTATTATTTCAAATCTACAATACTACACATACTAATGCCCTTAAGGAGGGATGATGATTTGTGAAAAAACTTTCATCGAATACCTCGCGGTTTCCATGATACGGGATGTTGAAATTTTGAAAACCCCTTTTTTTAAAAAAAAGTGAACCTACTTTTTTTCGCTAATTTACGGTGGTTTCATTTTAATACATTCGTTAGTTTAGGAGCTAGACAGCAAAATATGCCAAAAATGGCTATTTTGGTATTGTTGCATTAAAAAAACCAAAACCAGTATAACTCTGGTAAATGTTTTTGTTTATCCTAAAAGTCCAATTCATTGCGCATAGAAAATGTGTTTTTTGTATTTAAGTAGGATCAACACTTATTGTGTAATAACGACTTTGCCATGTGTTCTCCAGTCCCCTTTTTCACATTTTTTTTTGCGGCCTTATGGTTTATAGTAGGGCAGAAAGCATTATACACGTGGACAGGGCACATAATAGGTTGTTAAAATGGGTCTCTTGTTAAAATGCGATAGGACGTACCGTTTTCGAGTAAAACGCACTTGTTTGGTTATGTTTGCTTTGAGTTTTCATTGTGTTCTGGATTGTGATCTGATAGATAAATTCTACATTTTGGTGTTTTCTTTCTTAGGAGTTTGTTTTTTTAAATCATTTTCCGATGAAATGGACATATAATAGCTGTTTCTCGAGGAAGGTTAAATTACTGTGGATTTTGTTATAGACACAAAATAAGTTGCAATGATGATTCGAGACAAGCGTGAACCTTCAAATAGGGGAATCCATCCGAATCCCTTCATTTTTTCATTAGCAATGTCCCTCATAAACAGAAAAGCAAGAAGCGACACATAGTTTTATTTTTTCGTAGTAGTCGGGGAGCCCTCCTTAGGTGTACGTGCACCCCCCGTCCGATCCTTGGGGACAATGTTTTTCATAAAGATTAAAGCCTAAGGAACAATTTAAGACATGTCCTAAAAAAAAAAAAATTGGCTGTACTTTCAAAATGGCGGCCATATGTTAAAAAAAACTGTTGTTTTTGTCATTTAACACAAAAACTAAAAAACTTTTTTCACAAAAAATAACGTGCATAAAATTTTCTACAATTTTGTACCTATACAATATTTTGATAGGAGTTACCATTTTTCAGATAAATGAGTCCGAAATTAAGAAAACATGGAAATTCACATATCGGTAAATCACTTAGAGGAAATAACTGTGACAATTATTGTTAGGCGTATAATATATTTTTATATTATTAACATAAAAATAAAATAAAATAAACTGAAAAAAATTAATAATAATAATAATATTGTAATTTGCAGACATTTATCTCGAAAACGGTAACTCCTATTCAAATATTCCATAGGAGCAAAATTGTAGAAAATTGTATGCACTTTGTTTTTTGTGCAGAAAGTTTTTCTCCATCTTTTTCAGTTTTTGTGTTAAATGACAAAAACCATATTTGCATTGTTTTTTAAATGGACGCCATTTTGAAAGTACAGTCAATTTTTTTTTTTTTTTTAGGACATGTCTTAAATTGTTCCCTAGGCTTTAATCTTTATGAAAAACATTGTCCCCAAGGATCGAGGGGGTGCACGGACAGTTAGGGTGGGCTTCCGTAGTGTTACATTTTATGTTGAATTTTATATTTTACTTTAAGAGATGAATCATTTATCTAGAAAATGGTAACTCCTATGCAAATATTGTATAGGAACAAAATTGTAGAAAATTGTATGCACTTTGTTTTTTGTGCAGAAAGTTTTTCTCCATCTTTTTTAGTTTTTGTGTTAAATGACAAAAACCAAATTTGCAAATTTTCTTTTTTTAAACGGACGCCATTTTGAAAGTGCAGCCAATTTTTTTTTTTTTAGGACATGTCTTAAATTGTTCCTTAGGCTTTAATCTTTATGAAAAACATTGTCCTAAAGGATCCGGGGGGGGGTGCACGGACACTCAGGGTGGGCTCCCGTAGTATAGTCAGCGGTGAGTATTTACTAGTCAGTCGATGAAAAGTGTGATCTGAAATAATTTTTTGCAAACAAGTACGTTTTACTCGAAAACGGTACGTCCTATCGCATTTTAATAAGAGACCCATTTTAACACCACATTATGTGCTCTGTTCACGTGTATAATGCTTTCTGCCCTACTATGAACCATAAGGCCGCAAAACAAAAATTGTGAAAAAGGAGACTGGAGAACACATGACATAAATCGTTATTACACAATAAGTGTTGATCCCAATTAAATACAAAAACACATTTTCTATGCGCAATTAATTGGACTTTTAGGATAAACAAAAATATTTACCAGAATTATACTGGTTTTAGTTTTTTTAATGCAACAATACCAAAATAGCCATTTTTGGCATATTTTCCTGTCTAGCTCCTAAACCAACGAATGTATTAAAATGAAATCAACGTAAATTTTCTTATATTAGGGTCGTACATACATGAAAAAAAAATGAGCGAAAAAAAGTAGGTTCACTTTAAAAAAAAAAAAGGGTTTTCAAAATTTCAACATCCCGTATCATGGAAACCGCGCGGTATTCGATGAAAGTTTTTTTATAAATCATCATCCCTACTTAAGGGCATTAGTATGTGTAGTATTGTAGGTTGGAAATAATAGCCGTTTGTCTTGTACAGAAGACCCCCAAATTCGGACAGCGCGACCTTTCCGGCCTCGTACAGCCAAAACCGTTTGTCCTACGGCAAATGTGTAATATAAATATTATGTAGAGGAGAGATGAATCTTCAAAAAGTGTAACTTCGTAAAGAGCCCTACGGGCAATAGGGAAACAGATATGGACACATAAGTAAAATTTCAAAATTTCAACCCCTAAAAATATTGGACGCACATGGTGTAGCAGGGTGTAGTTTTCTGTGCTTGCTTATTATGCCCCCTTAAACAACTTCCACAAAAAAAAGTCCGCAGTACGCAACAATTTTTTATGATGTCTAATTCGACTGGACTATCTTAAACGATTCCAGAGTAATCGTGCGCACAGAAATTTTTTTTCGCTCAAATTTAAAATCTCGACGTTTTAAAAAAGTGTTTCGTCCCAAAATTTTTTGAAGAGCGGGGGGGAGAAATCCGAAAAAAAATTTTGGGAAATTTTTTTCTTTCCAAAAATTAACAGAAATCATAACATTTTAAAGCAAAAGTTGATGGTTTACAGAATCTTAGGAGAGGCAATTACCCCGTTCCCCCCCCCATAAATCCGCGCTTGCTCAGTAACATTTCGAGGACCATCTGTTGGGAATCCCTAGTCTAGGAAATAGCGTGCAAATTCGACGACGAGTGGTTACCGTCTGCCAGTCGGTAATCGAAGAGACCATATAAATACAATTTTTTTTTTTCTCTGGAACTTTTTGGTATGGTGGGGGGGGGTAGGGAGGGGGGGGCATTTATTTTTAAATCGAATGATTATCGATATCTGTCCGCATATGTAGTTAGTATATGTACTTCACATACCCCAATTACGCTGGCAGACGAAACTTCCGAACGGCGCGCGCGCTAACCGGAAAAAGAAACTAAAAATGTTTTTTCCCGTACCGGGGGTTGCTTTTTATTTGAAAACTACCCCTATTCGAAAATAATTTTAGAATTGTAGATTCAAGCGTGATTGAAATCATCTTTAAATAAGTTGAATGAAGGTCAAATTACATTAAATGCCATAATTTATGATTTATTAAACAGCTTCGTCCCTAAAAGCCGCCCCTTAGAATAGTTATAATTAAAAAAAATATCTTCAAAATGTTCTTTAGCAACTTGGAATGATATATCACCGATTTGCATGAAAATAAAAATTTTATTTTTATATGGATTTTAATTTTTTTTATTTTTATTACAACATTTCTTCCTCCTCGTCCTCCTCTTGGTCCATAATTGGAGCACTATTTTGACAATTGTCTCTGCTGCATGTTATACATGTCGAACTGCAGAAAAGTCCTAGTCTTCGGCAACCGCACGCTGAAACTTTTTTACAGCTACAAAAAATCATTTTCAACAGCTCTTCAGGTGCAGGTTGATTCGGAGTTTTAATTGGATTTAATACTCCTTCAATATTAACCTAACCCCAATCAAGTGGATTCATATTTTTATTTCCCAGCCATAACTGGGTTTGCAAGTAAACCCTTACTACGGGAGCCCACCCTAAGTGTCCGTGCATCCCCCCCCCCCCCCCCCCGATCCTTTAGCACAATGTTTTTCATAAAGATTAAAGTCTAAGGAACAATTTAAGACATGTCCTAAAAAAAAATTGGCTGCACTTTCAAAATGGCGTCCGTTAAAAAAAAAATTGCAAATATGGTTTTTGTCATTTAACACAAAAACTAAAAAAGATGGAGAAAATCTTTCTGTACAAAAAATAAAGTGCATAAAATTTTCTACAATTTTGTTCCTATACAAGGTTTGCATTGGAGTTACCATTTTCCAGATAAATGATTCAACTGTTAAGATAAAATATAACGCTAGTCCATGGAGGGCACCTCATGAGCTATACCTGATGATGAATATCCTTTCTCTTTCTTTTTACGAAACGTAGTGGCATTGTTTCGTCCCTATTTTTAAGTATTAATAAAATAAATTTATTATCAATTTTTATGAATGTAAAATGTAAATTCTCTATTTATATTTTTTGTTTTACCTTTCTTTCTTTCTCGGGACCACGTGACAGTCAAGCGTGTGGGCGGCTTGCGATAAGACTGACATACAGGGTGTCCCACGACGAACTGCGGTGATCGACAACTCGAAAAGTAGACATTGTAATATTTTGAAAATTTGGCAACTCGGCTAAAATATTCTCAAGATGATGGCATTTCCGGTTATACCGGAAGTAGATGTCAACTTGCTTATTTTAAATGGGACACCCTATATATTACATTTTTGGATTCTACGCAAAATTCTAGGCCGATTTTGTGTATCATGTATTTTATTTGACAAATTTCAGTTTTTATGTCAAAAATGACGTTTGCAGGCCCTAAAAGAATTATCAATATTTCCAATAAGGAAGCCTTTATTATCTAATTTGGGTTGGATTCTTTGTTGAGAAAGACCTACTTTAATAGTGTTTTTATAATATTTTGCTAAGTATTAATACAGAGTGTTCAAAAAATAAGAATAAAAATGAAATTGAGAAAACTGTCAAAAATAAATTTTTTCAAATGGAAACCCCCAATTTTTATAATCTTATTTTATTTTAAGTTTGTGTATGGATGTATATTCCGAAAATTTTTAGTTTTCGAAATATTGATATTGATATTAATTATCATGCCGGGGCGCTTAAATTATACGTATATGTAAGTAACAACTGTGAATTTTTTCGGATTTTTTCGTACAACGGTATCTGAGAAAATTTTAAAAATGGCGGCTGCAGGATTGAAATTTTGGGAAAATCATATTTAGAGTAAGCCCCTTCAAATAGTTGATAAGAAACAAAATTTTGTTTAGGGCAGATTTTACATGCTTATCCTGCTATGCCCTTCAAATATCTCCGAAATTATTAATACTACATCAATAAACAAAAAATATAATTCATTCCCAGTTTGTACTTCCTGTAGTTGGTCTGTAAAATTTTTTCGATAAAGTACCTAATACTTTTCGAGATACTTGACGAAAGCCGTTTGGAAATACCTTTTTTTTTAAACTAAAATCGCAATTTTGAAGTCGTTATAACTTAAAAACTATCAATTTATGTGAAAAATTGCATAGGACCGTTTCTTCTTGAAGTTTGATTCTTTTTCAGCTCCAAAATAATGTATTTTTTAAGTGCCACCTCCTGAGAAGGTGGCATCCACCCCCTATAAATTAGCAAGCCCCCGTACAATATAGAAACATTTCTGTGAAGCATTTACTATAATACTGCCAAAAATGAACGAAATCCGTTCAATATGACATTATTCCGAAGTTAAAACCTCTAGTTACTGTACTAACATACATACGGTGAAAATATTTCCTGATAAACTGAAAATAGCACGAATTACTCCCGTTTTTAAAAGCGGAGATCGAAGAGAAATTATAAATTATCGTCCTATTGCTATATTATCAAATTTATCTAAGATATTCGAGACCATTATATATAACTACCTATATGAACATGCTAAAAAGAAAATTTCTAACTTTCAATATGGGTTTCAAAAGAAAAGATCAGTAAATGGAAATCTAGTGGATTTTGTGACCTCTACGACGGATGCCTTGACAAACAATAAACAAATGGATGTAATCTATACCGACTTTGCTAAGGCATTTGACAAGGTTGACCATGGCATATTACTAAATAAGCTTAGAAAATTCTCCATCTCTGGTGATTTAATAACATTTTTGTCTACTTATCTTATAAATCGACAGCAATATGTCATGATCAATAATTTTGAGTCGAATTACTACATATCAGATTCAGGAGTTCCGCAGGGCTCAAATCTAGGCCCACTTTTATTTTTAATTTTCATTAATGATATTGTAGATTCTGTTAAACATTCATCAGTTAGCCTCTTCGCTGATGATATGAAAATATTTAAACAAATAGGTGATTATCAGGATTGTTTGCTCTTACAAGATGACATAAGTGAAATATATAACTGGTCTGTTCAGAATCAGCTGCCCTTTAATATTAATAAATGCAAGGTAATAACTTTCACGTTATGCAAAAATATGCTTGATTATAATTACGAAATTGGAAATGAAAATTTGGAAAGGGTTTATACAAAAACTGATCTGGGTGTGATATTCGACTCGAAACTGACGTTTAATGACCATGTGATAAATATTTCAAATAAGTGCTATAAAAATTTAGGTTTTATCTTACGCAATTGCAAATCATTTAAGTGCGAAAAAACTATTTTAATGTTATATTCCTCCTTTGTAAGATCGAAACTAGATTACTGCTCCACGGTTTGGAGTCCTTTCTATACCAGATACATACAAATATTAGAAAATGTACAGAAAAAATTTATAAAACATATTAATTTCATTTTGCATAAGAGATATACTAATAACTCTTCGTATTTAGATCAACTTACTAAGTATAATTTAATGTCACTAAATAGCAGAAGAACTTACTTTGACATTGTTTATTTGTATAAACTTCTACATAATCTTTCGTATGACGTAACTACCTTAAATAAAATAATAATCAATGTGCCAGATGAAAGAACACGTTTTCAAAGAACTTTTTCATACATTATACCAACTAGAAACTACGAACTAAAGTCACCTCCTGTGAGAATGGCAAAGAGCTATAATTCATTACAACGATATCTAAATATATTCAGAGATACATATGGAACATTCACAAATAAATTAAAAAATAGACTACTTAATACACAGAATGAAATAGAAATTTTGTAAGCATTTTATGTCTTTATTTTATTCTCTTGCTCATGGTATCTGTCTTATTTTAGGAATTTTCATTTAGTTTAAGTTAGGTTAGGTTAGGTTAAATATATATATGTACAGTCTGTAATTGGCTTGCGAAAGCTGTAGACTTGTCATAATAAATAAATAAATAAAATAGAATTACGTTTTTTTTTATCTCTGCTAAAGTCGGTCTTTTTTTACCTGGGTTTTTCCCTCGTTTAGCGGTATTTATGTACATAACAATAGGAGTTGCGCCATACGCGACGTTCTGGCTAAGATAGTCACATTTCTGAATGCTCGACTACTTGACACACACATTACACATATTTACGACATAAAAGTAAATGCCTTCACTTTTAAAAATGCCACCTTATCTGTTATATGGCGGGTATTTATTTTTTTTCATAGTGGCCCGGTTTTTACCTATAAAATGTTTCTTCACTGATGACGATAGCGATATACCATCACAGTCATTAGAAAGCCGAATATCTTTATGACCGGGGGCCATTGAATAAAGCAAAATATTAAACACTTATTTTTTTATTTTTATTATTTAATAAACATACAATATTTTTGCAACATAAAAAACACGGATGGAGGTGTGATATATACGAGTGTTTATAAATTTCTACTAAACACATGGCTGGCTGGCTGGCGTGCCAAAAAAAAATCAATCTCCACTGCATTTTGAAATTTCTTGAGCGGTTTTTTATTCAGCCTTATCTGAAGACATTCGAGTATTTGAAGGCCTGTTACTGTACGAGCATATAATGTTTTTAATATTTTGCTGAGAACATAGATGGTTACTGGCGCCTAACTCTATGTGCGCCATACAGCTAACCTGAGAATACATGCCTCTTAAAACATCTATTGTGGGACACTCAAGATCTTCAATGTTTTTTATTTTGCCGCTACCATCTCGAACATGTTTTGCTAAAATTTCCTTCTACTCATACCTCTTTACATATATTAACGAGGACCTTTGACCGATATCTTGAAATATATCTAATGATTTCTCATAAGGTATAAATCCATTATCCCATTCAAGACATTTGATAACCATCTAGCCGTCCTTTTAGATTTTTTCGATAGCTTTTCAAAATCATACGGTGGTATGAGAACAAAATGATCGTAAATTTTACCGTTCAGCGATATTATTGATAATTCCTTAAAAATAAACAAACCGTCATTGCCGCGAAAGCCTTGAAATTCACATACTATCTCCATATCTACTTAATATTATTAACTGCAAAGGTAAAATATGTACTGATTAATATTTCGCCCGAGCTGTCGACATCTACAGTAGCTACCCCCTCCGTCAGGCAATAAAACGTTCAGATGCCATCAGAAAAAATTCAAGTCTATTGAAGGTAGACATAATCAAAGGTAGACAGCCCCGTGAAAAAAAATGCTCGAGGTGATGTATGTACTACACACGATGACAGTGCCTATATGTGTGTGTGTGTGTGTGTGTGTGTTCTCAGAGACCGGCATGGGTGGTATATTAATTACTGTTTCTATTCAAGCAAGTCCTAGACGAGGGAGTGCTTATCGTGTGTGCGAGCAAGTTTCTTCGGCGGTAGAGATCACGGACCCAGCGGAGTCTCCTGCTACACCGTGGAGACGCTAAAGAGAAAGACATGAACGCGAGGCGCAACTTACAACAGCTTAATGAAAAAAACCAGTCATTCGTTCATAACTATCCTAATTTTTCGCCATACATGCACGTCGATATCAATACTACTCACAGCGGTTATGACATCAGTATGTATAGACGCTATATATTGACGCTGTTACTTTTTAAAATGCTGGTGGCTTATGACACCTTTTCGATGACAGTGCATATGTGTGCTCGCAGAGATGATCGGCATGGTACCTAGTGCATACACGTATGGGTCGTGTGCGCGTGACGTCACAGTCTGAGACCTTAGGAAAAACAAACAGAAATTCCTTAACTGTCAAATGGCAACTGATTGAAATTTTCGTAGTATTATTGTTTCTGTGTATATTAAACATACAAAATGACAAGTTTTTGGTTTATTATTAATTGTAGAAGTGTAACAATCCGAAACAATGCCAATTTTTATAAAATAACCTCCATTTACAACCAGAAGAAGTTCTGGGTTAAAAGACTGCAACCGATTTCAAACAATTAAAAGAAATGATTTTACAAGAGATTTCCAAGGATTTTATTAGTGGTACGTTGTTACATATTAATGTAAGGATTTGATTTTTAACGTGGGTTTATGTTATAGGAAAAACAGCCATATTACAAGACCATGATAATACGTCCAGTTGAACATCCTCTGTCAATAAAAGATATAATTTAAAACCCATATGGGAAACTGAAACTGCTTATGATAATAATTACTGCTGCTCAAACAAGCAATAAACAATTCATGGTAAAGAAAATTAACATTTTATATTGGTTTGTCAGTATTTTTAATAATTACTTCTTGTTTAAAATTTAGTTGAGCGAAGGTGTGGAGCTGTACGGAGAGAGAAAAGTGCAACGGCAGAAATTGTCCTCCAAGAGGAAAATTTACAGGCTTCATAAAGATATTTGATGAAGTACATAAATTAAGAAAGGAAATTCCAAAGTAGCTACCCGTTGTCAACAAGTTATGCAATGTGCCCTTTTAAAGTATATCGTGTAGTGTTTAAAAACTCAGTGTTGGACTATTGGACATTGAAGAAGTATAAAATTAAAACTTTGAAGTGGTCTAAGTCCAGTGAACGCATAAACAAAGTCTGAATGGGCTGAGAACGTGTTAAATGTAGCTATAGAAGCCCTTTGAGTTATATATAAACTGTGAATGTTACTTTTATTGCTTAGATAGATATTAATATGAAGTATATTATTTTCCAATCATTTATTTTTTTTGTTACAATATAAACTTTTATAACATAACTTCGATTATTATTAGAAGTACTAATAGACCTTGGATAATAAATTATTTAATTAATGAAGATATTTTGTTTTGCTTTTAGTTATACATGCATGTACCTAAGTACAAGTTCGACGTAATGGACTATTTCAGTTTACTGTAACAATATATAGTAGTAGGAGTGATAAATAAAACATAATAAAAAGGAAATATTTAATAAAATAATAATGGACAAATGACTTACATATAATTATAAGATAAATTACATAACAATATATGAAAAATAAAGTTCTTATAGAAATTAAAATGATAACGCTATAAATTTGGTGACCCCGACGTGATCATTTTATGTCCAACGTGATAAATATATGCCAGAAGTGAAAATTTTATGTCCAACGTCATAAATATATGCCAGAAGTGATCATTTTATGTCCAACGTGATAAATATATACAAGAAGAGATTCGATATATCAACTACCGTTATAAATTGACCATTTTATGAAGAGAAGAATTTTCCCGATGAATTTTGAATAGAGGTTCCAAAGTTGAATAGATGTTCCTATAATTTATGGTAATTTCCTAATTCAATCAACTGAAGTTGTATATTACAAGTACTGTCATCTGTTGGTGAGTGAGTTAAAGTACATTCCTTTTTTATCTGAGAGAGTAGTCAATCAATCAAACAATCACAATCGATTAGTTATGCAAAGACAACCTTCAGACGAGGATTTTCCTCAAACCCATTATGTCACCTCTGTCAAATTACCCCCATTCTGGAAATCAAAACCAGAAATTTGGTTTACCCAGATCGAATCACAGTTTTCTGTTGCAAAAATTGTCAATGACAAGAAAAAGTATGATCAGGTTATAGCTAATTTGCCATTAGATGTGATAGATAATATATACGATATAATATCTAATCCCCCGGAAACGGATCTCTATATACATTTAAAGAAAGTTTTAATTTCACGTTTATCATCGAGTGAGGAAAAACGTCTGAATGATCTGTTATCAGGTTCCCAAATGGGCGATCTGAAACCTTCAGATTTCTATAGATCCATGCTGAATATGGTTGGAGGATTCAGCATGGTTAGTCAAGATTTATTGATAAAGCTATGGAAAAGACGTTTGCCTCAAACAGTATTTATTGCCATTACAGCTTCAGGTAAAACAGACACAAAAGAGATTCTAGATATTGCGGATCGGATCTGGGAGTCCTGTCAAAATTCAATGGTTGCATCGTACTCCAAAAATCCTCTTGACTCTGAGTCAGATTTAACTACTACTATCAAAAATTTTTCAATCACTTTTCATGATTCAATTAATCAAGTATTACAAAAACAAGAAATTTTTAATTCTCGATTAAACTCTTTAGAATCCAGACTTTCCAATCAATCCTTCGAGCCTCAACCTTCTACTTCATGCTGCAACAATTGCAAAAGTAGAAGCAATTCACAAACTCGTACCACTAATCGCAATCGTTCACCCAGCCGTAATAATGTTTCCAATAAATTTGATCGTACAGACAATACTATTTGTTACTACCATCAACTTTATGGTGCCAATGCCTATCGTTGTGGAGGTGAATGGTGCAAATTCAGTAAGAATTGTAAAAAATCTGATAATTCTCAAAGATGACTGAAGTTTGATAATTCTGTGACGTCTGATTTTGACATTTCTAACAGCAAACGTCGTCGACTTTTTATTTACGATAGATCTAACAACCTGAACTTCCTAATTGACACTGGTGCCGATTTATCTGTGGTGCCACGCAATGCTTTCACAGATTTAAAAAAGAATTTTGATACGATATTAACCGCGGCTAACGGTTCAACCATTTTTACATACGGTAAGAAATTGTTAAAAGTCAATCTAAACTTACGTAGATTATTTCCTTTCGTTTTCAATATAGCAGACGTTGACATACCGATAGTCGGAGCAGATTTCTTGTCTCATTTTGGTTTAGTTGTTGATCTTAAAGGAGCTCGAATAATTGATAACAAGACTAATTTGTCAGTTAATTGTTTTATTAAAAATAGTCCTTTAGACAATTATAGATTAGATTCACTTAAATTATTTCCTTTGACAGATAAATATAACAAATTACTTTTACAATTTCCTAATCTAATTAGTTCACCAGATTACAATTTACCTATTAAACATTCTATTGTACATCACATAGTTACTGAAGGTCATTTACCTTTTTCACGACCTCGTAGATTAGACAATCTTAAATTTAAAATAGCTCAAACAGAATTTAATAACATGGTAGAATTAGGTATCTGCAAACCATCATCTTCTCAAGTTTCCTCTCCACTCCATCTAGTGGCGAAAAAAGAGAAGAATGACTGGAGACCTTGTGGAGATTATCGACAACTAAATACGATTACCATTCCAGACAGATATCCATTACCTCATATCCACGACTTTAGCTCTCAGTTGCACGGCTGCACTATTTTCTCCAAGATTGATTTAGTGCGAGCGTACCATCAGATACCTGTCGCTGAAAATGACGTTTATAAGACAGCTATAACAACTCCATTTGGACTGTTTGAATTTTCCCGCATGCCTTTTGGTCTACGCAATGCCGGTCAAACTTTCCAACGTTTTATGAATGAAGTACTTGTCAATTTACCTTTCGTTTTCGTCTATTTGGATGATATATTAATCGCAAGTCAATCAGATGTACAACATTTGGAACATTTGGAAAAGGTTTTCAAGAGATTAGACACATACGGAATTAACATTAAACCATCTAAATGTATCTTAGGAGTTGACAATTTAACCTTTTTAGGTCATCACATCTCTTCATCAGGTATTTTACCATCATACCACACCAAATTTATAGCGTTATCGCTATAAATAAAATTAAAATCGAAGTTAATATACGTATATTTGTTTGTAATACATGTTCATATTTTATATGATTTTGGTATTTTTAAGTATATTGATATTATATTATATCGAATGTTTTATATTTTTCTTAGCGACTCCATGGAAACTTCTCCATTATGGATCGAGTTTTTCTTTTTGTTTCTTAGCGACTCCATGGAAACTTCTCGCTTTTGGAAGTGAGTGAGTCGCTATAGTCGCTATATACGTCTTATTACATACTCAAATAGTTTATAGCACCTCAGTCTTCATTGCTTAATTTATATGGGGTCTTTTTCACAAAATTTACTGTGGTTAATTCCTTGACCATAGCCATGTTTACGCTAAAAATTTAAAAGAAAACGCTTTTTGTCACTAAGTAGTGAACATGTTTTGTCTAACTAGCAACACATTCACAGTAAGTACTAAGGAACCGTCTGAATCTGCAATAGTCCAAGGAGTCAATTGCTTTTGTTCACGATGCTACAAGTTCATAACCTGAAAAATGAATTTGTACGTTAGCAATTATTTAAAAAGCAACATTTAATTAGGCAAGTATATAAGAAAAGAATGGTTGATCACTGAAAACAATTCTTACCTTTGCAACAAGCTTTTATTCTGTAAATTTCTTGCACAGTACTTCTTTCACCTAACCACAAACAGCTTCAAGACTTTTGAATGCTTTGAACTCATCCTTCTGTCTATGTGCTTCTCTCAAAAACCAAGTAATTTGCAGTATCCCTATGTGTAATATTTGGAAGTACATTAATATTTATACTAAAGCATTTTTTTCTCAAAATATAACGATTTAATTCGATGGCGGCAGTATACCTAACCTCTACTTCATGAGACAATTCTGCAAAATATGAACTAACCGTCTTCCTGACAAACAAAATTGAGGATATAAAAGTATTAAGAATAGTTGCAGATGTTAAATAATCCAACATTAAGCTTTTAAATGGCACAAACACGGCAAAATTCACAAAGAAAAACATTCTGATTCAATGACAGCTGTTTGTTTTTCCTAAGGTCTCAAAATCTGTGACGCCGGCGCACGCGACCCATATGTGCACCTCCATCTCTCTCTCTCTCTCTCTCTAGATGCATGTCCGTCGATGTCGAGAGCACTTCGACGACGTTACATATACCCCACAGAGGCCAAAATGTCTGATGGTAGATATGAGTCATTCGTTCATAACTATCGTAATTTTTCGTGACACAGAAAGAGGTCTCCGTCCTTTCTGTCTGATACACATACATGTTTTTATCGAAATGGGGACCTGTTTAAAAATTACCATGAAGTGCGCTAACAACAACGTTCGATGTTTATTTAATTACAGAATTCATCTATGTTTAAAGCACCGAAAACATGTCGTCGATGTTATGTACTGCATTCAATGACACTGCATATGCGCTCGCAGAGACCGATATGAATGTGATGAGGTCGCTGGGGCAGATTTCTTAGATAGCGATATGTTCTATACTTATAATGTAACCATTAACTTCGGCGATTACGTTTCGTTTGCTTTACTTGTGTATACAGTTTTGACCTCTACCACCGCTATTCTAGCCTCTCGACTGTTTCTCTGTAATATTTATTTTAATTTTTACTCTCAAGAAATAAATAACTTTTATATGAATTTAAACAGTACTAGTCCCCAGTACAGCGCCCTTTTTTGAAAATGATTACAAAAGTGGTAAAAATGGTCTTAGCGGCTTCATTTTAACGAGTCTACCACACTGTAAAATTTTCAGAGTACGGGATGGGCGCTTTTCCTTACGCGCATCACCTAAACCTGTCGTTCTAGCGCGGTTACGATTTTTTATTACAAAACTCAAATTTTTTATTTTAATTGAAAGATTATGCGTCAAATTAAAAGAAAAAAAAGAGGGCGTGATTGTCGAGTCCGACACCTGCAACATATCACTCTAGTGCGGTACCGTTTTGTTATTGCACAACACCTAATTTTCAATTCCAATTGCTCATAATTGCCTAAAAAAGATAATCGATAACGTGCCCGACAAATTTTCAGCCTCGTTTTTTCAGTCTGGCAACCTGAATATGTCAGTTATGGCAGGTTACGTTTTGCGATTACAAAAGTTATAATCTTAATTTTTTTCACTTTCAAATAAAATATGTATATTAAAAAAATAGGTGTCCGACAAAAAAAACGACGCAAACTTATATAAACTAATTAAAAAAATTTAAAAAAAATATTAATTTTTTTAAGTAGTGCCAAAGCGCGAGCACTAAACTATACTAAAGAGTGTGCGCGGGAAGAGCAGCTGATGAATTCATCGCCTCATGGTCCGCCAGGCTCCATTTTTATATACCGGGTGACACAGGAGATATGTAACACCCCGTAGCATGTTTATTTAAAAAGATATTATTTTGAAATTTGGTAAACTTATATAATGTGTGATTGTCTTTTTTTAGTACAAACAAGAATTTTTTTCCAATTCCGGTTTCACCAGAAGTGACATCTAATTTGTTATTTTAAATGGCACCCTGTATATATTTTTTCCTCTCGCTCTGATTCTCCTTAAATTTCCCTTTTTAACTATGTATAACATCGTATGGCATTTGTTTTTAAAATGGCTACTGAAAACCATTTAATTGCATTAAGTCAAGTTGTCTATGGTATGAAATGTAGTGGCAATTAATGCTTGGTGTGCTGTTACACAATTTTGTGTGTCATATTTGTTTTGTTCCAATCAGTAGCCGAAGAAACTGTACAATTTTTATATTAAATAAAAATCTCTAGACTAAATCCCCTAAATCATAAAAACTAAGATAGAAACACTAATGTTAAATTTTATCCATTTGTAAAATATTTATTCATATTTCACTTTTACCAATTAGATGGGCCCTGAGGTCACCGGATTTTACGCCACTTGATTTTTTCATATGGGGCCATCTCAAGGAAATAGTTTATATAACTCCACTGTAAAATAGGGAAGACTTGGAAATGAAAGTTAGGTTAGCAATAAATGAGATTACTGAATTATAATTAGAAAACGTGATTAAAGGTACTGTTACAAGAATTCGACCCATTGAGATTCTTCGAAAACAATTTTATTTAAAAGCAAGTAAAATTAGATATAAGAATGAATTGTAATGGGTAAAAGTGAAAGATGAATACATATTTTACAAATGGGTTAAATTTAAAATTAGTGTTTCTATCTTAGTTTTTATGATTTCGGGGATTTAGTCTAGAGATTTTTCTTTAATATAAAAATTCTACAAAGTCTCTTCGGCTACTGATTAGAACAAAACAAATATGAAACACAAAATTGTCTACCAGAGTTCTTTTGATATCGCAGCACATTAAGCATTAATTACCGCCACATTTCATACCATAGCCAACTTGACTTAATACAATAAAATGGTTTTCAGCAGCCATTTTAAAAACGAATGCCATTTTGCTGTATATAGTTGAAAAGAGAAATTTAAGTGATAGGAAAAAAATATATACAGGATGCCATTTAAAATAACGAAGTAGATGTCACTTCCGGTGAAACCGGAAGTGGAAAAAATTTCGTGTTTATACTAAATAAAGGACAATCACGTATTATACAAGTCTACCAAATTTCAAAATAATATCTTTTTATATAAACATGCTACGGAGTGTTACATATCTCCTGTGTCACCCGGTATACACTTTGCTTTGCCGGCTTCGTTCTTGAACTCCACCTATCACCCATGTATGCGATAAACAATCATTATACAGAGCGTTGTTTTACATATGAGAATAGATACCACAAGTCATAACAGACGTTTCGTGTATACTTTTAGTCGGTCTCCCTTTGCTGCATGACACGCCTAACAGCATTATTTCTTTTATCGTGGTCACCTGTTAAGTTTACAGAGACATAGCATCATGCACGATGGCTATTTGAACTTATATTTTTAAAAGTTTTCCTTTACTGATTGGTACGTCTAACAGTGTCCCGTATTTTATCGTGGTTGCTCATTGAGCGTACGATCTCACTAAAATTTAATATTTTTATGTTCTTATAACTGCCTAATATTTATTTGAAAATATATAGTACTAGTTAAGTGAGCTTAGTCAACTCTATGAGATAAACAATCATTATAATACAGAGCATTGTTTTACATATGAGAATAGGACGTTACGTGTGTACGTATGTACTTTTGGTAGGTCTCCTTTTGCTGCATGATACGCCTAACAGCATTACATCTTTTATCGTGGTTACCTGTTAAGTTTACAGAGATATATCCTTATGCACGATGGCTACTTGAACTTATATTTTAAAAAGTTTCTCTTTACTGGTTGGCACGTCTCATAGTATCCTATATTTTATCGTGATTGCTTGTTGAGCGTACGATTAAGGATGCATCGTATTAACCTTTTTTTTTGTCGGACTGGTAATATGATCGACTATTTTTGTCGGACAGTGCTATATTTAGTTCAAAAACGTACCAATCTATCACGTGTGATTTTTGTCCGGAATTTTGCAATCGCAAAACATAACCTGCCATAACTGACGTATTCAGGTTGTCGGACTGAAAAAACGAGGCTGAAAATTTGTCGGACAACTTATGAACTATCTTTTTTAGGCAATTATGAGCAATTGCAATTGAAAATTAGATGTTGTGCAATAACAAAACGGTACCGCGCTAGAGTGATATGTTGCAGGTGTCGAACTCGACAATCACGCCCTCTCTTTTTTCGGACAAAAAAATTTTCTTTTGATTTGACATATAATCTTTCAATTAAAATAAAAAATTTGAGTTTTGTAATAAAAAATCGTAACCGCGCTAGAAGGACAGGTTTAGGTGCTGCGCGTGCGAAAAAGCGCCCATCCCGTACTCTGAAAATTTTACAGTGTGGTAGACTCTTTAAAATGAAGCCGCTAAGACCATTTTTACCACTTTTGTAATCATTTTTAAAAAAGGACGCTGTACTGGGGACTATACATTTTTCTCGTTTTTGCACACTATCAGGTTACACTCGAAGAAATCTGTATGAACTTCATTGAGTTAGAATGAACCTTCTCAAAAAATGTTAATAAATATTATTTATTGGAAACCATTATAAAAAGCTTCTTGTTACTTTCAGTATTATTTTGGGAAGAAGGTAGAAAACACATTTTTGGAGGAATTGCAGACATCACAATATAATAAACAACACTACAAATTCTGAAACAAGGGCACTTTACATTTGACAGTAATCACACATTTCTAAAAAAAAATGGACATTGTATGAAATAATTTTTAATATCAATTTTTAATACTGTTTCAAATACCGAGCAAGTAAATATTCTATATATTTTTAAGGCTGATTGACAACTTGCAAATACAGAATTATAATATTACAGAGGATTCCGTATATAGCAGTACAAAATATTTTATATTATTTGTCGAAACATGGCAACGTAGCACTCATTTCTCTGTTGAATCTGCTGATTACGCTATTACGTCATAGCCAATAGAATCTAACCGTTTAAACACAGTTTAAACTTTATGATTTTTTTACTATAAGGCATTATTAAAGAAATTAAATAAAAAATACGGATCAACTGTTTTTATATGTAAGTGTTATTAAAATAATAATAAATAATTGTCTACTTGTCCATTGCGGCCAGAATGGCGCCCTCCACATTTAGGTCCGCAAGGCCATTCCTGTTAATGAACGTATTTTTTCAAAACTATATCTTCGAGTGCACACCCCATGATAGAATTTGGTACTTCAGATTACTATATACCTATTGTGAACTCCGGAATAAATGTACTTTTTATTAATTTTTAGACGGCTCAACCAAACACTTCCAGGACTATCATGACAAGGGAAATTTTGCATTAGAACATTATACGCTCGATCCTGGTACACATATAGTACATTTAACGATCACAGAATACAAATTGAATGGAGATCCTACTGATCAACTTAGTACATCTGTAAGTATTATAATTTGTTTTATATTTATTTCTGTTCATCTAGAAACAGAAATCCAGAGGAAAAAAATATCTAGAAACAGTAGGCAATGGAAAATATACTGAAAACTCCCAGTAAACTGTAATTTTAATTTAGTTTTAGGGGCCCTTCAAAAATTACGTAACGCAAATTTTGATCAAATTTGACCCCCTCCCTCCCCCTTGTCACATGTTGCCACGTTTGAAGATACCCCCCCTAAATAAATTACGTCACAAATTTCACTACTTAGTCGGAGAGCAGCCAATCTGTAGGAAGCATTTTAAAAGTAGTCTATACAACTCGCGAACACCCACCTAAAAAACAGATGATGTTATGTAAAATGATCTTCTGGATTTGATTTTTGAGTTCGCCCGTTAATTTGAGATTGCCAAATCGGTCAATTCGCAATTTTTTTGAAAAATTTTAAAACTATGTGTTAATTTTTGTTTTGCACATAACACACCATATCTTTTTTATTTTAATTTCGATTTAGACCAATATTTTACACATTATCCCTCCAATATTTTTGGACAGGCTGACCGCAAAGAATATAGTGTAACTAATAATATAGTGCCTAAAAAAAATATAATTACCCTCTATTGTCGCGGTTTTTTAAAATTTGCATTGAAAAATACCCGATCGAGGTAACTTTTATTTTTAAAGAGAGAGTTATAGTATAAACGAGAAAAATGTTCCATATACTTTAAACAAGCTTTTTTATAAAGAGATTTTTTTGAAATTCGGCTCATGTAACGAGATGACGCTGTTGAATGCGGCCGCGCAACTCGTCCGCATTAATTTAAAGCATAACTTCTGTCAACGTCGCCCATCTGTGGTGTCGTTAAGCGATCAAGTGGGTCTACGGATTATTTAGTTTCTATTTGCAATTAAATGTTATAAAATTATGTAGATAATCTCGAAACATACACATTAAAAAATATATTTTCATTAATTATAACAGCAAGTGGGTACTAAAGATTACATTTTCCTTCGCATAAACAAGCACGTTTGCTTTGCTACACTTGCAGCTTGTAGTACATTTATATAATTTACATTTACAAAATGGAGTTAACTCAATAAAATTGTGTTTTGGGCTTTTTGAAATCATCTTTGGAAATAAGATTTCCTCCTTTAGGTACCATCCAAAATCTAAAACATTTGGAATTCTGGGCTTAGTTTGGTAAGCTGTCTTGTAAATAGCACATTGCAGAAATGTCCTTTTTATTTGTATTCTCTGTACTAGGATTTACAATTTCTGATTTTCTTTTATAAGCAGTTCGGGTATACGACCTTCTACATTGTGCATGGTAAACTCTATTACTGATAAAAATAAATTTTTCTGTTCTAAATATTGTTTTAGAGCCACAGAAATGTCATCGGATTTTGCATTTGATCGGTACATTTCTAAAACCGTAAATATCGCTCGCAGACAAAAATTTTTCATACCATTGTGTTAGTGAACGAATTCTGAACAACTTTCAAAATGTCCGTCTGTCTGTCCGTCCATCACGTTTCTTGTAAGCACGATAACTGAAGAAAGAAAATTCCGATTGTACTGAAATTTGGACAGTAAATTAGTGTTAGCTAGGAAGAACCCTATTTGAACAAAATCGATCGGTAAATAAAAATGTTATTACTTAATGATTTAAATTTGAAATTTTTTTTTTTTTAATTTTTATGTTTTTGTAATTGAATAGAAATCTGGTGAAATGATATTTCATTTTAATATCTAAATATTTATATATTTTACAAATATACATTTCATAATGTAATATACAACCGTGAAAATATGATTTTAGCTCGTGTATTATAATGTAAAAATTTACATTCTTTTACGTGTAAGGTGGTGGTGTAGTTCTTTTGACTCGGAATCGAAACCCAAATGGGGTTTGGTATAGTTTTTTTACCAAGTCTTTTACCAACTAAGATCGTACTATAAAATTAAAAATGTCTAAAAGTAACATTATTTACAAAAAACTGCGAAAAGTATCCTATTGAATGTATAACAATTATATAAAAATCCAGTGAACAGGCGAAGAGTACGTTTTTAGCTTGTTTCCTTTGATTTCCTATCCGAATAATTATGCCAAACTATGTGTTTATAACGCACTAAATATAAGGACTGAGACAAAAAGCACTTTCAACTTAACGTAAATGGACACTGGAAAATAATAATCACCCGGCACGTGCCTGCGTTTAGCTCTAGATGCGATTGCGGCCGATTCATAGTAGCGCGCATTCGTTCGGACGCTGAAACAATCAATGAATATTTCGATAAGGGAGCAAAATTGCAAAAAAAACTTCTTATAAAAGATTTTATTTAGTTCATTCGGAACATTTTCTTCGGTTATAGTAGGCACCTAACTTTAAAAATAAAAAAGATACCTCGATCGGACATTTTACTCTGCAAATTTTAAAGATTTTGCGTCAAAGAAAAGTTATTATTTTTTTTTTGCCAACTAATTATTTTTTAGGTAAAGTTTTTTACTTTCAACATATCAAAGAATAGTTAGAGAATATTATGTAAAAAAATTAAAAAATTCTGAAGTAAAATAAAAAATATATGATGTGTTATATGAAAAACGAAAAATAAAACATAATTTTTATTTTTTTTAGAAAATTGCCAATTTGGTCATTTTGGCAATCTCAAATCAATGGGCGAATTCAAAAATCAAGTTTAGCAGGTTCTTTTACATCAAATTACCTATTTTTTAGGTGGGTGTTCGCAAGTTGTATAGAGGGTGTCGAATTCAGAGGGTCTGGTCTTCCACTAACTTCCCCCCCATCAAAATAAGATTTTTTTTTAACATTATTTATATTAAAGTCCCGTGTAATAGTCCAGTCAACGGAGCGCTAAAATGACCAACATCTCTAATTCGAGTGCTAATGAATGGATTTTGATGAAACCTTGTGCAATGTGTTTGTAATGACGTTAATAAAAAGTTGAAAAGAAGAATAGAGTAGGAAATGATCGGAAGAGGTAGAAAACACCTCTTTTATCACTGGTTCCATAACTTGTAGAATTAAGTCAAAAATGAAAAAAAAAACATATTTACCATTTTTGGCCCAAAATAAGATATTTTTACTCTGGCGAATTTTTTCGAAATATGCATATTTTTCGAGATATGGCCACTCGAAAATTTCTAAAAGTGGAGAAGGGGAAATGTAAAAGTTGAGAAAAAAATCTGGAAAAATTCAGGTGAATGTATCATCGAAATAGAAAATTATTTTTATTTTCATCTTTTCTGCAAAGTGCGTTTTCCTGGAAAAACTTGACTCTTAGAATTTTTTTGTAACTTGCTAATTTTCCGAGTTACAGGCAGTTTTTCACGATAGATAATGTACAACATTTTTTGCAAAAAATACATGAACATTCGAAAAATGAGCGTGATTTATATAGAGTGAGATCCAAGAGCTGCCAGACCTACGTCATTTTAGCAAAGCTAATATTTTGACAACAAATAGTGTAATATCTAGTTAAGAACGTATGTGTATTTGCTAGTTTGAAAGCGGGGCCCTTTTGCAGAAAACAGGTATAAAAGGTACATACAAATTTTATTCAGTACGTTAAAATATGATAGCTGGATTATTTTACACGTGACACGCTAACTACATGGTGTAAGCGTCAACCTCCGGAACTTAAGATCACATCTTATAGAGACGCCAATTGGCGTCTCTATAAGACACACATAAACACTCACTTAACACTTGCAAACAATATCACTACAGCCGCCGAACTGGAAAATGTAGTGGGCGAGTTCACAAGGATGCTGCAAGACGCCAAGCAGAGTGTTGCAACAACTATAACGATTAATCGGTACAAGGACCGACTCGACGCAGCGGTCATACAAGACATACGCGAGAATAAATTGGACTGAGACGGCTTTGGCAGCGAAATCGCGATGTCGACGCTAAGGTCGAGATGGGTAGGCTGCAAAGGCAGATCAGGACCGCCATCAATACCGCAAAAAACCGGAAATGGCGGGATAGGCTGGAAGCGTTGAATCCTCAAGACAACTCGCTGTGGAAGCTGTCGAGGGCCATGAAAAATACGCGGGAGGCCATACCCGCCTTAACAACACCAAACGGACAGACGTCGATGACAGACTCACGAAAAGCAAACGACTTAGCTGACCAATTCCAAAATATACATAACATACAAATACCAAACAATCCGGAACACGACCGCATCGAAAATGACGTAAACGAACTGATTGGCCATGACATCCAATTGACGAGACGCGAATTTCTAAAAGTCATGGCCAAGCCCTCGGAAGTTGCGAGCATTGTACGGACTCTACCAAACAACAAGGCCCCGGGTACAGACGGCATCGAGTATAGGCTACTCAAATATCTCCCGAGAAAAGGCATTGTACAATTGACATACATTGTCAACGCGATCCTGCGACTGCAACACTGGCCCAGCCAGTGGAAATGCGCCGTGGTCGTGCCAATTCTAAAGCCGAACAAGAACGCGAAGCTCGTCGGCAGCTATCGACCGATCTCGTTGCTGTCGGCGATCTCCAAGTTGGTGGAGAAGGTCATCCTGATCAGACTAGACGCTGCTCAGGATGAACTTCACATCGACGACGAGTGCCAGTTCGGCTTCAGACGGGGCAGGAGCACCGTGCAGCAGGTCGTCAGGATCGTGAACGACGTCAAGGTGCAATGCAACCTCGGGAAGAGCACCGTCATGGTGCTCCTCGATATTGAGAAAACCTTCGATACCGTATGGATCCCGGGGTTACTCTACAAACTAAATTCATTGGACTTCCCAACGCACATCACGAAACTTATTCACTCCTTCCTGTCTGGTAGATCGTTGGAGGTCAGGGTGAATAATAAACTATCAACTCGGCGGGACATTCGCGCGGGCGTCCCCCAAGGGTCGTGCCTGTCTCCAAAGTTGTTCAACTTGTACGTTTCCGACTTCCCGGAGTTCCCGAATTCGAACCGCCGACGACACAGCCATGTACGTGCATTCGCATAACGTGCAGGCGGCTAATATGCTGCTGAAAGCGCACATGGCCCGTGCCACGGCGTATTACAACAAGTGGAAAATTCGGATCAACGCCGAGAAGTCAGAGTCGATTCTGTTCACGCGCCGCTTCTCAGAAAACCGGGTTCTAACGCCACTTTCGATCGGGGGTAGAGAAATTCCAATTAAGCGGTGCGTGAAGTATTTGGGGGTGAACCTGGACAAAAGACTGACGTTTAATACACACATTAACGAGACGATACGCAAAGTCTACTCCATGTCCAGGAGTCTGTATCCGCTCCTGGCACGGGGCAGCGGACTCAACAGGACTAATAAAAAGTTGTTGTACACGATGGTAATCAGGCCGGCCATCACATACGCGGCGCCGGTGTGGTGCAGCATCCCGGTCACGACAATGCGGAAGTTAAGAGTATTAGAACACAAATTTATGCGCCTCATTTCAGACTCTGGTAGGTACACCTCCCTCAGAAATCTCTATGCACGTTGCCACGACATAACCCCACTAGCGAACTACGTCCAAGAAACTTCGCAAAAATTCTACCAGTTTAAACTGGACGGTAGCCCGCTTACCCGCAACATTACCCGAATCAGACAGCATAATGCCATACTTTTCGATATAAGACACCCCCTACCGTACCAGGCGTTGCCTATCTTCCGGCAGCTTCCTTAGCCACACTTCCTTCTACGAAAACCTAACCCTACTCTATTATTTATCTTTTCTCAACTTTAACTTTCCAACCCCTTCTTTATGTTTGTACAATTTTGTTCTTTTAACCTTTTTGTTCCCTTTTTGTCTTTCTAAATTCCCTCTAGGCCGATAACATCCTGTAAATCCAAACTTTTTAAATTCAACCCTTTTAACTACCCTACCTTCCTTGACGGCGATCAGACCACAAGGACGTCATTTGCTCGAACGGGTTTTTTCGTTTAATTCTGTTTTCCCGTATCAGCAACCAAAAATTTGTAAGTGCAGTGCAAGTGTTAGTTTTAAGTTTTTTATTCATTAGTTTTAGGCTCGTGCGAGCACATTCCCTAATTTTAACCTAGTTTTAAGTCTGCCTAAGGCGGACAGGTGTCCTAGCTGCAACAAGCATTATCGTTAAACCAAATCGGACCCGCCTCGTCCAACCACACATTTTCCACGACGCTACGCGCCGTGGTTGTCTGGTTGGCTCCGGGCCGGGATCCGATGAGGTGCATTCTTGTAACAAGAAATGTCAAATAAATTTGTTTTGTTGTTTGTTGTTGGAACTTAAGATTCGAGGTTCGATCCCTGAGCGTTCTCAGTTTTTTTTTTCAAATATACATACTAAGAAAAAAAGTTATGGCCAAAGATAATAAATATTTCCCCATCGGTTGTCTTTTTCTTGGTAATCGCCACTTTAAGTTAATATTTGTTGAAAAAAAAAAGCTGAGAACGCTCAGGATCGAACCTTGGATCTTAAGATTCAATTCAAAATTCAATTCAAAACAAATTTATTAACATTTTTTGTATACAATAATGCGCCTCAGTCGGGGTCCAATTTAGAGCCGACCACACCACCACGGCGCGCAACGTCGTGGTAGATGAGTGGTCGGGTGAAGAGGGCTCGGCTTTGGCTATGACGATAATTAACGTGGGTTGGTTAGGCCTCCTGTTTAATGAGAAAACTTACGCCTAACAATTTGAGTGACATAACTAAAGATAGTTTAAAAACACTTAAAGCTACTTAAAACTAGATTTAAAAACTTGGGTTTATGGTGCGCGCACAACACACGCGCACTGGTTTTTTATAGATGTGGTTAGTGATACAGGGAAAAACTCAATGAAAAAACCCGTTCGAACAAGTCACAGTCTTCATCCGGTGGTCTGCCCGCCTCCGGAAAGGTAGGGTGAAGGGGAGAGTGTGATTTTAAAAGTTGGGATTTGCTAGAGGTTATTGGACCTTAAGATTCGGAGGTTGACGCTTACACCACGTCGTTAGTGTGTCACGTGGAAAATAAACCAGCTATCATACTTTAACGTACTGAGTAAAATTTGTATGTACTTTTTGTACCTGTTTTCTGCAAAAGGGCGCCGCTTTCAAACTAGCAAATATGTATACGTTCTTAATTAGATATTACACTATCTGTTGTCAAAATATTAGCTTTGCTAAAATGACGTAGGTCTGGCAGCTCTGGGATCTTGGACTAATACATATTATTATAAAAAACCGCTGCCCAAGGAATCACTACTTCCACATCCAGATTTTCTATTCAAGTCACTCACAACGAAAAAATTTTGTTTGTGGAAATAATTATTGGAACTTTAATAATACAATATTTGAAATCCTCTACCCCAAAAACCCATAAAACGATACCCCACATCGGAAGTGGGGTGGGGGTGGTGGTAGGGTAGGGTAGTGGGGGTGGATGAAGTAAAAAAATATTTTGAGGTTTCTGGTTCTTGTACATGCACTAAATCACTTTTTTTTTCATCCCCTTTAATAATGGGGTGGGGGTGGTAATGGGAGGGGTGGCTAATGCCAAAATTTTTTTTGAGACCTTAGGTTCTCTTGTATATACTAAATACTAATTTTATGGACTCTTACCTGCTTGATTTACCTATTTACCCCAAATTTATCCCAATTTACCCCCCAACCCTGCGACGAAACAAGATGAAAATATAATCTAGTTCTAGATCTCGTTAAAGTACATATGGGTACCAAATGTCAGTCAATATCTCAAACGGTTCCAGAGTACCTAAACGTGCGCACAAAAAAAAGTTACAGACAGACAGAAATTTTTTTTTCGCTCAAACTTAAAATCTCGACGTTTCATGACATTTTAAGCCTATTTGGACAATAAAAATTTTTAAAAATTTTTTTGTCGTTACTATACTTCCACTGGATGTGGAAGTAAAATATGAAACCTATATAGTTATACCATTTTTAAAGGTTCAATATGATTTTATATTTTTTAATGTGCAAAAAATGTAGTACGTTATTTATCGTGAAAAACTGCCTGTAACTCTGAAAATTAGCAAGTTACAAAAAATAATGTTTAGAAGGCCTCAATGCATACGTCTGAATTTTTTAAAATTCTTAAATTACATATTTTTAAAGCTACAATTTCAAAGAAAAGGGTAATTTTCAGGTTTTTCCGGAAAAACTAGGTGAAAACGCACTTTACAGAAAAGTTGCAAATAAAAAAGTCTTGATACATTCACGTAAATTTTTTCAGGTTTTCTTTTTCCAACTTTTACATTTCCCCTCCCTCACTTTTAGAAATTTTTGAGTGGCCATACCTCAAAAAATATGCATTTTTCGAAAAAAATCACCAGAGTAAAAACATCTTATTTTGGGCTAAAAAAGGTAAATATATTGTTTTTTTTACCATTTCTGACCTAATTCTATAAGTTACAAAACCCGTGATAAAAGAGGTGTTTTCTACCCCCTTCCAATCATTTCCTACCATAATCTTTTTTTCAGCTTTTTTATTAACGTCATTACAAACACATTGCACAAAGTTTCATCAAAATCCATTAATTAGCACTCAAAATGGAGGTGAACCCCCCCGTTGACTGGACTATAAACTTGGTTTGTCTTATGACTAAGGACAAACCTTGTACAGTTTATACTAAAATAGCTGTTTTCTTTATTCGTACTGAACAAAGTGAATGCAATCAGTAAGCTACCGATAGAGATCAAGAATTTTAAAAATATTTCGGTTCAATTGTCTGTTTAGTGATTATAATCACTTCGTTCATCACCAAAAAAAAATACTTAACAAAAGCAGATACGTCTTGGGTTAAGTATGGTATACAGTTTCAGAAAATTTTTCATTTGGGTCGGCAATGAGAGCAAGCGAGAGCGAAGCAACTAGGCTATTCTTTTTTATCGTTTAACACATCCTACCCGTGTCACCTGCTTTCCCCACCACATGTACGTGGGCAGCTCTGTCTGCGGAAAATGTAAAGAATTATTTGGCACGTTTTGAAAGTATAACGAGTTAAATAATCAGCACGTAATAATATTACTTATACTGAACAGAGCCAACTACATCCTTCCTTGGAATAAATGCAATGATGTACGTGTTTTCTTAATAACGCCTCATTATTTGCTCCCTCTACTAGAGCACTGGTACACGCCTTTATTGTAGGCGGGTCTGTCAAGCCGTTGAAACTATGCCTGCCACCCAAATCCAAGATCTTCCGACACTGTAGTATGTTATACCAAATTGGCAACAAATTTTAAAAAGATCAGAATTTTTGTGGAAAAAAGAATAACATTTACGTAACACTTGATGCGACCCCCTCCCCCTATGTCACAAGTTGTCACGCTTTTAAGTACTCCCCTTCCCCCCTAAGAGCGCTACGTAATTTTTGAATGGCCCATATGTAAAACAGTATACATAGTGTTTCCGACCCTTAATTACTTCCACATTGTGGAAGTAAGAAATTATTTTTTTTTCCAAATAGGCTTAAAATGTCAAAACGTCGAGTTTTAAGTTTGAGCAAAAAAAGGTCTGTCTGTCGTTCTGTCTGTAACTTTTTTGTGCGCACGATTGCTCTGGAACAGTTTATGATATTGACTTTGGTATAATAGTAAGATCTGGAACTAGATTATTAGTACAGTACCTAGAGGTAAAAAACATGCAAAACTTCGGAATAATGTCATATTGAACGGATTTCATTCTTTTTTGGCAGTATAATAGTAAATGCTTCACAGAAAAGTTTATATATTGTGCGGGGGCTTGCTAATTTATAGGGAGTGGATGCCACCCCCTCTCAGGGGGTGGCACTTACAAAATATGTATATTCATTGGAGCTGAAGTAGAATCAAATTTTAAGAAGAAAAGGTTCTATGCAATTTTTCACAAAAATTGATAGTTTTTAAGTTATGACGACTTCAAAATTGCGATTTTAGCTTAAAAAAAGTTTCCAAACGGCTTTCGTTACGTATCTCGAAAAGTATTACTTTATCGAAAAAATGTTACAGACCAATTACAGAAAGTACAAACTGGGAATTAATTATATTTTTTGTTTATTGATGTAGAATTAATAATTTTAGGAGATATTTAAGTTTACATTTGGTATCCAAGTGTTCATAAGATAATTATTTAGAGTGAGAGTTAAATATCTCAAAAACTGTGACACCTACGTCAAGGATGCTAATAGGTAGAATAATAGGATATTAATTAAGCTTTCAACTGTTTTTTTATTTGTTTCTGTGGCATAAAAAACAAAAAAGTTATGACCGAAGCAATGTGCGTCTACACATTTTTTAATGACAACGTCGCCATTTTGTTACTGTAATTAGCCAGTAATTAAAAAAAAGGAATTTCAAACACTGTTTCTCATTAACATATAGCATGACGTAGATGCTCAAATTTTTTGGTTTGTATATAGCACTTGCTTTAGAAAAAAATACAGTTAAACTATAAAGGTATTTTTCTGAAATCGATCGGCAATGTCTACATTTTCGGCGCGATTTCAGAACGAAAAATGCACAATTCCAGTATTTTAGTCCGTTGCTAAGAAACTATCAGAAAACAGACTGGAAAAGATTCGTTGTCAAGCAACGATCAACAAAACCATACGGGAATGTTACTTTCCCGGCCTAGGCCGGGAAAGCAACATTCCCGTACGGTTTTTTATGTATATTTTAGACAGTAAATAAATACACGCAGACAAACCAACTCACATTAAAATTGCATTTATTAGTAAGCAGTTAGATTGTAATGAAGAAATGTTATGCAGTAATACAAATTTATTAATTTATAATAATATTGATTGTGATTTCAGAAAAAATAGTATGTGTACTTCGGTGTGAAAGCACATTCCCGAACTTCGATGCTTGTTGGCCTCGGCTAGCGCCTCGGCCAATAATTTGCATCTTCGTCCGGGAATGTATTGCTTTCACACCTAAATACACAATATGCTATTTCGATAAAACGTAATTTTTTTTTCCTTTCCCAAATATCTCAATAAATATTAGTTTTATTGAAAAATGTGTAGAGACCAAAAATAAAGCTCATAAACTGATAATGAATTTCGCTTGTTTATTAATTTACATAGATTTAATAGTTTCGGACATATGAAAGTTTACAAATTGCGTCCGAACGTTTATAGGACGAAAAATGCAGTTTAAATGTTAAATATCTCAGAAATTGTGACACCTATGTTATGCACGCTAAGAAATGATATCAAAGACAATTAATTGCGCTTTCAAATTATTTTTTACTCATTTCTGTAGCATAAGAGATAAAGAAGTTAGACGGAAAATTGTGCGTATTTATATTTTTTTATATAAAAAGGTTGCCATTTTGTTACTCTAATTAGCCAGTAATTTAAAAAAATTATCTCAAATACAGTTTTCCATTAAGATGTTGCATTACCTAGATGTTCAAATTTTTTTGCTCATTTAAAGCACTCGTTTTAGAAAAAAATGCATTTTAAACTTTAAAGGAAATTTCGAAACACTTGGATACCAAATATAAGCTTAAATATCTCCGAAATTATTTATCCTACATCAATAAACAAAAAATATAATTAATTCCCAGGTTGTACTTTCTGTAATTGGTCTGTAACATTTTTTCGATAAAGTAACACATTTCGAGATACTCGACGAATGCCGCTTGGAAATACCTTTTTTTTTTAAGCTTAAGTTATAACGACTATAAATAAAAGCTAAACAAATTACTTTACGTAAAATTAAAGTGAACAATCAAATTGACACAAAAAGAAATCAAGCAATTTAAAAAGAAAGAAAGTTCCAATAAGACAAAAATAAAAAAAATTAAAAATCTATTGATTTTTCTATACAAAAAATTGAAACAAAATATTTTATGTTAAATTAAATAAAAAAATTTAAAATTTTAGAAAAAAGACGATAATTAAAGGAAAAAATTCCGATGCATTGAAAATTGAGAAAGATTAGTTATTATAAACGCTAGTTGCAAAATTCGAGGAACGGGAAATTGTTCGTGTGGAGCATGCGTTATGCTTTACTTGTAATTTTAAAAATTGTAGTTCCAGATTGTTTTTAACTAACAGAGATAAAATATAAGCATTGAAGGAAAACCACACGAAATTTCAAAAAGAAATATCAATTTGTTTATTTGTAAACAACTGAAACGCAAAAGCTAACGTATCTTGACCCCCCAAATGCAAGCACAGGCACAGTAGGTATTGTTATTTTTTGATTATTGATTTTCTCATCTACTTTCACAATTCGTTTACAGTCTGGTTTCATAAAAAATCCACAGTGTGGAATTCGTTCATAACTACAATTGTAAACAAATTTCAAAAAATGGTTTCAATGAAGAAAATTTCTTTTTCTTGTCAGCATTGTAAAATACATGTAAAAACCTACAAATAACGAAAATAGTCCTATTACGTGTGATTAAAATTTTCGATTTTTTTAGATTTCGGCAGTTTAAATAAATATATTGCGCTAAAAGAAGATTTAGTTCAATAAAAGACATGGTTTCACCTACTTTCGTTAAGATTTATGTATTATTACATTACATTCTGAAATTATCCAAAAAAGGATATTTCTAAGGATTTTATTTTTTTTATTTGTACATTTAATTTCATTCTAAATTTTATTGTGAATAATTTGTTACTTTTATTTTTGCGGCGGAATTACTAGGACCGAAAATAATAGCAGAGAGAAAAATAGCACCAGATTTTGTCAATAGTTTTTGTTTAAAAATTAATACCAAACGACGTGCACAAAAGCAAACACATGATTTTCTTTATACCTGCCATATTTGACTCTTTTTAAATGCCGAAAAATTGAGTTATTTTTAAAATTTTCTAAAAATTTTAGAGGAAAAGTTTATTTTTAAATTTTATACATGTATCAACTTTCAACTCTATCTTGCATTTTTTTAAATTTAATGCATTTTTAAAGATATGTTAATTTTACTTTCACATGCACGTAGTGGAGTGGAAGTATAGTAATCGTAAAAAAAAGTTTTTTCTTCAAATAGGCTTATACATGAAATGTTGAGATTTTAAGTTTGTGCAAAAAAAAATTCTGTTTGCCGGTCTGTTTGCAACTTTTATGTGCGCAGGATTACTCAGAAACGGTTTATGATATTGACTGGATATTTGATACACCTTATGTATTATACCGCAATCTTGAACTTGATTATATTTTAATCTTATTCCGTTGAAGGGTTGGGGGTAAATGGGAGAAAATGACGGTAAATAGGTAAAGCTAGCAAGTAACTATTCATAAAATTGGGATTAAGTGTATGTACGAGCTCGCAATTTTTTTGACATCAGCCACCTCCATTACCACCCCCACACCGTTATCCAAGGGAGTAAGAAATAAAATTGTGATTTAGTTTGTATACAAGTACCTAATGCGGTCTATGGCATCAGCCTCTACCATCCCCATTACCACCCCCATCTCATTATTGAAAGGGGTAAAAAATGAAATTGTCATTTAGTGTCCATACAAGAACCAAAGGTTTCAAATTTTTTTTTAGCATTAGCCACCCCCTCTACCACCCTCATCGCATTATTGAAAAGGGTAAAAAAGTTAAATTGTTATTTAGTGTGTATACAGGAACCAAAAACTTCAACATTTTTTTTAACATTAGCCACCTCACCCCCTCTACTATCCCCAAGCCATTATTAAAGAGGTTAAAAAAATAAAATTGTGATTTAGTATGTATGAAATAAAAAAGGCCTCAAAAATGTATTTGGTACTAACCACGCCCTCTATTGTTAAAGGGGCAAAAAAATTAAATTGTGATTTAGTGTATATACGAAAACGAAAGGCCCCAAAAATTTTTTTGGCATTAGCCACTCTCTCTGCCATAACTATCACTACCACTACTCCATTATTAAATGAGGTAAAAAATAAAATTGTGATTTGTTGTGTGTACAAGAATCAAATGCCTCCCAAAGGCATCTCACCTCACCTCACTACCGTGTGGCATATCGTTTTATGGGTTTTTAGTTAGTTTAAAATGCATTTTTTTTTCTTGTCAAAGGAAGAAAAAATTGAGCGTGTGATCCTGATCATACTATATTACTATACTGTTAACGAATTTGAGTATTTGAGAATTTTATTTTTGCTGACTACTTACAGTAATAAAATGGAAACTTTTTATTAAAATAATGTGAAAAAGCATGTTTTTTTTCTCACAGCTTATTTGTATTTAATGCTATAGAAATATTTAAAAAAATTATTTGAAAGCTTAATTAATATTTCGTTGTTTTGGCTGATATAATTTTTGACGTAATTGCCATAATTTCTCAGGTGTTTAACATTTAAACTAAACGCTTCATCTTATAAACATTCGGACGCCATCTTTATAATCCCAGATCTCCGAAACCATTAATTCTGCAGAAATTAGGGAAATAAATTAAATTTATCCTGTGTTTAGTAGATTTCTTATTTGTCTCTAGCATGTTTTCCCTAATTGTAATCTTTTCCAATTATTTGACAAAAATCGTTTCGAAATACCTTTTTCTTAAAGCGAAAGTATCAATTTTCAAATCCTCATAAATAAATAATATAGAAACTTTTCTGTGATGCATTCACTACTAAACTGCCAGAAATAAATGAAATCAAATTCAAATGACATTATTTTGAAATTAAAACCTCTAGTTACTGTACTAACGTGACATCAGACATACTAGGATTTTACTGTGGGCAGAACGAAAAAAATATCAAATATTTTAACTACAGAAGGGTAATTATTTTATATTTTATATTTATTTGCTATTATCACGATTTGCATATAACCTAAATAATATTGTTCTCTTCGGGGTAACATATAACTATAAGGAACTTTATTTTAATCATGGGGATCTAGTTTTATGTAAAACAATATAACAAATCATAAGGAAAATAGTTAGGTAACTACACTACACTACTCACGAAAATTCAGCCTGTTACTAATCATTAAAAAAAAGGCGCTGTACTATGGACTATATAGATGTGACGCATGCGCGTCTTGTAGGCAACGCAGTAGCTACGAAACAATTTTATCTTTGTCGTACGCATTCTTTATTCTTTTCAGTTATCGTGACGTCACAAGAGCAGTGTCGTAGGTTTGGAAAAAAATTTAAACAGGTAAATAAATTCATACCTGCATGAAAATGATGGGTAAAAAAAAATTTCAAAAGAAAATGTTCAATATATTAGGCCGAGTATGATTTTCCAAAGAAATTGATAACTCCCGAACCGACGGTCCGATTTTGATTTTCAAAAATGGCGATTGTAGGGCTCGATTAAGTCTATTAGGAGACGTTTGTGAGAAATTTTACAAAACAAAAGCGAATCTACAAATCCTGGAAAACTTGATTTTTTAGATAAATTCTGCAAATACCGAACAGTTTCCTAATAAAAATCGAAAATTAAGTATTCTGTCCATCAATCTCTATAACCAGTATAAGGTGCGGACCTTTTTGGAAAAAAAATCTAAAGTAGAGTTTGTTCGAAAAATTAAAAATAAACGAGTTATTTGCAAAGATGCATGACCACAATATAACCGATGCCCTTTCTGTATTTCAAAATGTAGTTAGCCTTTACTTTAGTCAATGCAAAAAGAAAAATAAAATAAAAATAAAACATGTCAAAATATACTGAGTCATCCCAACAGGGATAAAAAGCATATCAAAATGTAGTTTTTAGCTTGTTACTACATTTTGAAAAAAAAATGTACTTAGTATAGGTTTTGCATTGCATGAAAGTCGTATCTATAGACTCGAGAGCGAATTTAGGAAATTCCGTCCGTCGGTCTGTCTGTCGATCTGTCTGTCTGTCTGTCGGTCTGCCTGTCTGTCTGTCGATCTGTCTGTCGATCTGTCTGTCGGTCAGTCTGTCGGTCGGTCTGTCGGTCTGTCTGTCGGTCTGTCTGTCTGTCACACTCATCAGCGTCATCAATTACTAATCCGTTTTCGAATTTCGATGAAACTTGGGTGGTTACTTAGAAAACCTTAACGCTGGAAGGTCGGCTCCGTTCGGAAAGTACCCGATATAGACGTTTCATATTTTTCGGAAAAAATTGAATAACTCGGTAACGGGCAGTCGGATCGAGATATTTCAAAAAAGAGATGGTGCCGCTGGCAACAATCTACAGATAAGTATACCGGAGACTATGTCAAAAAACAAATAGAAATTGATTTTTTTTGCAAAAAAAACTGGTTTTCTCGAAATTGGGCTAGGAAGCACGATAACTGTCCAGGATATTGATCGATCTCGATGAGACTTGGTGGGATCAAAGATACACGGCCACAAATGAAGCCTATTGCTGGCGGCCCGAATCCGTTGACCGCAAGTATTTTTTCCAAGGCAGAGTATGATTTTCCAAATAAATTAATAACTCCCGAAAAGAAGGTCCGATTTTGATTTTCAAAAATGGCGATTGTAGATTAAGTCTATTAGGTGATGTTTGTGAGAAATTTGACAAAATAAAAGCGAATCTACAAATCCTGGAAAACTTGATTTTTTTGATAAATTCTACAAATACCGAACAGTTTCCTAATAAATTTCGATGAAGTATTCCGTCGATCAATCTGTATAACCAGTATAAAGCGCGGATCTTTTTGAACAAAAAATCTGAAATAGAGTTTTTTCGAAAAATTAAAAATAAACGAATTATTTACAAAGATGCATGACCACGTCCGGTATATCAGAGTGGCAGTACGCCCGAAAATAAAATCGTAAATCTGAAATCACTCCGCTGATGTTTCTGCATTTTATAATTTTCTAGGGCTATATTAGTCTGGGTGCCAATCAAAAAAGGTGGAAGTAAGGTATAGTAGAGGTTTTTTTACGGTTATCGGCACTTTAGTTGCCTAGTTTAAGAATACGGTTGATGCCACTCTGGCATCCTTGGGCATTTTGAGATATTCAAGATGGCATCTTATCTAAGGTGTAATTTTTTAAAAATTTTAATTTACCAAATGTTGGCATGTGATACATCGTTTTCTATGTTTTTGAGGTTCAAGAACACAAATATGAGGTCTAAAAAGACTTAGGGGCAGTTCCTTCTGTGTTGCCCTATCAAAATATAAAATAGGTGGTTGTGGGTGTTAAAAACATATTCGATGCAAAAAGAAACATACCTCATAAACAAGATGCAATTATGTTTTACAACAAATAATTCCCCCTTTTATTTAATAATTTAATATTAAACTTTCTTCCGTAAAGAATTAAAAAGTTATTTTTGATTTCTTACGGAAGAAAGTTAGGACATAATTTAGGTTTATGTCTTTTGAGAGTGATATCTGAGAGGGCTGATCTAGCGACGCAACATGAAGAAGCGGATATTATTATGGTACAGCAACTTATTCACGAGATTAAAGGAAATCCAGACATCGTCGTAAATGTAATAGGTGATGACACCGATGTTTTTGTCTTATTTGTATATTACTATAATTTATTAGATTTGAAAAACGAGATTTCTATGGTGTCTTTTAAGTCACTACGAGCCACCACAGATATTAGTGCCAGGGTTTTAAAACACAAAAAAATCATATCATATTTACCATTCTTTATCTCATTCTTGAGTGAAATTTTGGAAAACTAAATAATAAAAATATAAATAATATATAATTGTCCATAGAATTATTTAAAAAAACAAATGCAAAACAAAACAGACTTTACTGTGAAACAGATTTTGACATCGTGCCCTTTCGAAAAAGTCTCTATTTTGGTAATACACGAAATTATCTATAGGTGTCTAAACCAAAAAAAAAAAAATGAAGATCATACCGGGGAAAATTCTATCTCTAGAAATAATATTTCACCGATTTTCATTTACTTAATAACAATATAATCGATGCCCTTTCTGTATTTCAAAATGTAGTTAGCCTTTACTTTAGTCAATGCAAAAAAAGAAGAAAAAGAAAACATGTCAAAATGTACTGAGTCATCCTACGACCCTCTGCTGAAAAGGTACTGAATCATCCCAACAGGGATAAAAAGCATATCAAAATGTAGTTTTTAGCTTGTTATTATACTTAAAACATATCAAAACATTAAAATTGTTGCAGTCAAACAAATTCATTCAGAATTTATTTTGACTCCACTATGAAGAATTATTAATCTCCACAACCCCCTGAAATTGTCTCTAGCTTGGACTGTGAAAAATAAATAAATTTAATATCGCTTCTAATTTGAAAGCCCTCTTAGTAGAACAGATAGAACGTCGTAGCTCATTAAAAATATTTTCGGAGTAGAAAGATATGGCATAAAAACCATCTTGTTCAGAAATGTTTAACGCATCAGAATCTCTTTTTACGAAAATTTTGGGTGGTACTGAAAAAAAATATGAGCGATTGAATCTTGAAAATGTCTATTTTCGTACGGGCCTCCGCAAACTGATGTTTTTTTTCCCCATAGCCAAGTAACGTAAATTACTAATTTCCACTATTGGGTATGGAATGAGTATATAATTTTTAATGTGGAAAGCACCTTCAATTTTAGTTGTAGTTATTTTTTTCCGAGCGGAACGCGGCAGAATTGAGAAAGTTCCGACTTCAGTAGTGCCCAACTTTTTTTTTCACGATATGAATTTCAATTTTTTTACCATGTTTGGCTGAATTGAAGCAATACCAACATATGCCCTCGCATAACATATAGTCGCGTTTCAAAAATAAAGTTTTTAGAGCCATTTTTATAACGTCGTGTCTGGCGAGTTGTTCTCCTCACTGGGAGTGCGAGAGAGAGCGAATTATCGACTACGGACTAGTGATGGGATCACTCAAGTGAAAAATAACCGGTTATCCGGTTACTGAAATAACCTGCATTATTCGGTTATTGTCGAGTACTCAAGTGAAAAATAACTGAATGTTAAACAGTTATTGAAGTAGTCATATAACTAATCACTCTCTCACAAATAAATTAAATGTTAACTCGTATCGTATAATAAACGAGTGAACCTCATTACTAACCTACGTTTCTAAAATAAGTATTAGGTATGTGAATTCGAACCGATTGATGTAGTAATCAGTATCCATTTACTTACCTATTATTTATAATATTTTATTTATATTTATATTTATTATGTCAAGAAATAATCAAACTATGTGCAATTTTATAAAGAATCATTTTATCCTGTACACATTTTTCCCAAAAATGAATTGATTGATTGATATTCCCATGGAAATTTAAAAAGAAATTGTATGAATCGGAATTTGAACAAAAATTGTTAAATAGCCTTGTAAGTTATGCATAGTATTCAAGTGACCAACACTAATGCTTATCCGGTTATTAAAATCACTTGAATACCTAGTATTCGGTTATTGAAATTAATCGGTTATGCCCATCACTACTACGGACGCGCATTGGAAAAGGAGCGCATTATAAATATAAATATTCTGGAACTCAGCGCCGGGTTATTTTTAAAAATGAAATGTTTTTGAGGTAGAAATAATTGAAACCTTCTGTGCAATAATTATTAGAACTGCAAATGTACACCAAAATAACCTTTTGATTCTCAACTGAACACAATGTCAAGGGGAAATTTGAGAACTGAAAATATTATTTATTATATATTATATTGTAATATGTTGCAACCCCTTAAGATTTAAGGTTATGTTAGTTGCACTGAAAAGTAGGCACAGAATTCAGTAGTTCGGATGTCTGAATGTGGAAAGAACTTACTAGAAGGTCTAGAGTGATGACATATCTGTTCTGGAACTGTCTAGAGTATGGTGACGTCATCAGAGAAGCTTCTAGATCTGTCATCCTTAGGTATATAAGGCATGGAGTAAACCAAAAGGGGAGAAGTTAGTGCAGTACTAATTGTCAGTTGAAATGGTCAGAGAATAAACACAGTGAAAAGTTCAGTTTAGATAGCAAGAGTAGTAAGATCAGAAGAGAGTAAAGTGATCAAATAGTACACAGTGTGTTATTAGCCAAGTAGTTATTGTTGTAATTAAGTAAGTTAATAAATTAGTGTTTAGTGTTACCCTGTTGTTATAATTTCCGAACCCACGATACAGGGTGTTTACAAAAAGGGTGTAAGCACGTTACAATTGGTGTCAGAAGCGGAATTATAACTGAAGATTTCTGGACTGTTCAAGAAGAGGTTTCTACAGTGTTCTTCTCGGGAATTAGTGGTGACACGGAGGATTAACTTACGGGACATTGCTTAAGGACTATTTTTGGACTCAAAACTGTGAAAAAGTGCGTTTTCGGGAAAGTGACAGAGACACTGAAAAAGACTCATTTGTGCTAGTGCGTGAAAATGACTAGAACTTTTCTATTTGGACATTAGTGGAGATTAGTAAATTCTCTGAACTGGATAGTGACAAAAGACTCTGGATAAGACTTTTTCGTGTATTTTGAGATTTTTCTGGAATGTTCCATTGACGTGATAGTTTTATTTTGCAAAAAAACATGGCAGCTGAGAAACAAATACAGGACCTATTTGCGGAGTTAATGAGGACGATGGCCCAGCAACGTCAAAAAGAAAAAGAAGAGTATGAAAGAAAACGACAAAAAGAAAAAGAAGAGTATGAAAGAAAACGACAAGAGGAAGAAAAGCGGCGTCAAGAAGAAAGAGAAGAGCAAGAAAGAAGACGACAAGAGGAAAAAAAGCGTCGTCAAGAAGAGCAAGAAAAAAGACGACAAGAGGAAGAGAAGCTTCGTCAAAAAGAAAAAGAAGAACGACAGAGAAGACATCAAGAAGAAAAAGAAGAGAAAGAACGACTAGAAAGACAACGTCAAGAGGAAGAGAAGCGGCGTCGAGAAGAAAAGGAACAAGAAATAAGACGGCAAGAAGAAGAGCGTCGTCAAAAAGAAAAAGAAGAACAAGAAAGAAGACGTCAAAAAGAAAAAGAAGAGCAAGAAAGAAGATGTCAAAAAGAAAAAGAACAGCAAGAAAGAAGACGTCAAGAGGAGAAAGAGGAACAAGAAAGACGCCAGGAAGAACTGAGGAAAATCCTGAACGAACAAATGAAAATCCAACATGATGCTATGAATTCAATCATTAATAAAATCAAGGAGGATATAAAGGCTGAAGTCAGTCAAATCAAAAGAAAGATGAGTGAGGTCGAAGGAGAAGTAGAGCGACTTAAGCGACAATTGGTTGAGAAAGGAGGCCAGCTAGTAACATTGTCAGGCCCTCGGTTAAAACCTCCCTCCTTTGACGGCCTAAGCTCATGGACAACCTACAATGTGACAATTTGAGGCGGCTGCAAGTGCAAATAACTGGGATAACGAGGAAAAGGCTATGGCATTAGTTCTGGCGCTAAGGGGCCAAGCCTCAGAGTTGTTTCAGACCATCCCGGTGGAGAAACAAAGAGACTTCAAAGTTTTAGAAGCTGCATTGGACTTGAGATATGGCGACCAACATCTCGCCCAAGTATACCAGGCCCAGCTAAAATCACGGACACAAAAGGCTGGAGAAAGTTTACAAGAATTCGAGGCTGCCATAGAGAGACTGGCACACCTGGCATATCCAAGTGTTTAAATACAACAGTCCTTCAATGAAGTAAAGTTCAATAAATTATCATTTTCATCAATTTGTAACTTTAACAATGCATATCTTTTTCTGTGTTGAACTTTTATTAAATTTTTTTTAAGAAGTCAACTTCTTATTTAAAGGTGCATGTATGGTTAACATTTTTCGGGTAATTTGCGTTACACCCTGTATAGAAACCGCAGTAGATAATACAATGCGCGTCCGTAGTCGATAATTCGCTATCTCTCGCACTCCCAGTGAGGAGAACAGCTCGCCAGACACGACGTTATAAAAATGGCTCTAAAAACTTTATTTTTGAAACGCGATCATAAGTTATGCGAGGACATATGTTGGTATTGCTTCAATTCAGCCAAACATGGTAAAAAAATTGAAATTGAAAAAAGTTAAGCACTACTGAAGTCGCAACTTTCTCAATTCTGCCGTGTTCCGCTCGGAAAAAAAAATAACTACAACTAAAATTGAAGGTGCTTTCTACAGTAAAAATTATATACTCGTTCCATACCCAATAGTACATCAGCGAAACAAAAATTAGTAATTTACGTTACTTGGTTATGGAGAAAAAAAAACATCAGTTTGCGGAGGAGGCCCGTACGAAAATAGACATTTTCAAGATTCAATCGCTCATATTTTTTTTCAGTACCACCCAAAATTTTCGTAAAAAGAGATTCTGATGCGTTAAACATTTCTGAATAAGATGGTTTTTATCCCATATCTTTCTACTCCGAAAATATTTTTAATGAGCTACGTCGTTCTATCCGTTCCACTATCAGGTTTTAGACTGGTTTCAGTTTCAATGACAGAGCTGGGTAATTCCTGGTGAAAAAGTAATTAGCAATTACAATTCCTTTTTTTTCGTGTAATTGTAATTGTAATTAAGTACTTTTTTTAATTAAAGTAATTTTGAATTGTAATTGTAGGAAAATTGTTAAAGGAATTGTAATTTGTAATTATATTATTTGAACTATCTAATTACAATTACTTTTTCCAATTACAATTACTTTTTCCAATTACAATTACTTTCTCCAATTACAATTACGTTTTGCAATTACAATTACTTTTTCCAATTACAATTACTTTAAGAACATGCGTATGTGATTTAACAAACAAGAATACATTAAAGCAGAATTTTACAGTTGCATAGTTTAAAATGAATCTGAAAAGTTCAAAAAAAGTACTGACTAAAAACGAGTTTTCGCCTGGTCCGCTGCACATTTGTTTTTTTTAAGTACACAAACTTTTGTATTTTTGTCCAATAAACTTTTAAAAACTAAATGTGTTTACTGTTTATTATTATCATTCTAATTATTATTAGGCATTGTTATTATAGTGGAGTCGATTAAGTCAATAAAATAGCGAGGTTGGGAAATTTTTAAGATGGATGCAGACCCGGCGGAAATTGTTTGTCATGGCGAGTATAACAAAACCCTAAAATCTTGATTTCCAAATAGGGGCGGAACCGTGTTTTATTGGCCGAAAAGGGGTTTTTTGGACATTTTAAGGGTCAAATTTGCAGTTTTAATTTTCTTTGACCACTTAAACAATTAGTTAAGGAACTAAAATAGTATCATTTTATTCTTAATATAAAGAAACCTCCAGTTTAAATTTGGTGAAGATCAGACCACCTCCTGATATATATATAAAAAAATTGAGAAAATTAAATTTTGGCTATCTTGATCAGATCTCAACCGATTTGGCTGAAATTTGGAATGGAAGTAGTCTTTATCACACAAAAATTATTTACCAGATTTCAGCCAAAAATATTAAATAGTTTGGCTGAAATTGCAATTTCAGTCAAATTTTCTGAAATGTTCAAATTGAAATATCTCCGAACCTAAAAGACGGATCGAATGGAAAAAAAAAAATTTTTAAATGAAAATTCATATTTGAACTTACTTAATTTTTCTGAACGACTTTTCGAAATACATTTTTCCTCTATCTCAATCGCTAATGTTACTTTTGGAAAATTCCCATTTTAAAAACATCACACAGTTGGCTTTGAAATAGTAACAGTTCTATCTTCCAAAGGTAGTTCATTATGGGTATTATGTGCTATAAAAAATATATACAAATCCAAACACAAATAGCCAAGTTATAGGGGTGGCTTAGTACGAAGTGGGACACACTGTATATTTTTTATTTGTATAGTCGTGCCTACTGCTTTGACTAGGTATAGATAAATGTATATTATATTATATATGTGTGTGCGTGCGTGTATTTATTTCTGTAAATATGTGAATGTGTTACAATTTTTATTATTTTTTTTATTTTTACCTGACTCAGATAGGCGCTTCATGTCTAATCGAAGGGTGACCGTGGTCTATCTTTTACTTTTCAAATCGAGTGTTTTGATATTGTACCACGCCTACCTTTTGCCACAAAGCAAATTTTTATCCGACTTTTAGGTCCGAAGATATTTCGATTTGAAAATTTCAGAAAATTTGACTGAAACTGCAATTTCAGCCAAACTATTTAACATTTTTGGCTGAAATTTGGCCAACAGTTTTTGTGTGATGAAGACTACTTCCATTCCAAATTTCAGCCAAATTGGTTGAGATCTGATCAAGATAGCCGAAATTTGATTTTCTCAATTTTTTTCGTATATATATATTGATATCAGGAGGGGGGATAGTCAGATATCTTCCCCAAATTTAAACTGAAGGTTCCTTTAATCTTGAGAATAAAAGGATACCATTTTCTTTTCTTAACTAGTTGTTTAAGTGATAAAAAAAATTAAAACATCAAATTTGACCCTTAAATGTCCAAAATACCCCTTTTCGGCGAAAAAAGCATTTTTTGGAAATTCAAATTTAGAGTTTTACTATACTCGTCATGACAAACAATTTCCGCAGGGTCTGCATCCATCTTAACAATTTTTCCAATCCTTTCCTAAACCGACTCCACTATTAAGCTGCCTTTTCTATATATTTATTTAATTTTTCCTGGTTACTCTTAAGGTCAAACATTCTAATAACGATTCTAATAAATATTAAAACATTAAATATTACACAACACTTTTAATTAAAATTTTTAACTTACCTTTTTGTCTGTTTGGTCACTATAATTTACTTTATCATAAAAGTAATTAGAAAAGTAATTGCTAATTCCTTTTTTAAAGACATGTACTTTGTAATTGTAATTAATTCCGTTTTTAAAAAAGTAATTTGTAATTGTAATTAGTTCCTTTTTTAAAAAAGTAATTTGTAATTGTAATTATTTTTAAATTACAAGTAATTACCCAGCTCTGTTCAATGATCACCTAATTTTCTCATTATATTACAAATTTTATTCTATTTTTACTGCATTATTTAAATAATTAACTATTTCAACTTTCGTTTTAGTGTCCAATATCCGTCAGATCAGAAAATCCCGTGCCAATAATAACTGGAGGATCAATAGTTCTTGCTGATAGTTTTTCGAATTTTACACTCAGCGGGAAAGAGTCTATTGATATGAACTTGCCAGTTGGAAAGAGAAGCAGACTCGGATACAGATGGTCGTGTGAGGTCGAAGGAAACGACAATTCTACTTTCTGTAAACGAGAATACGTTAGTAAGAATACTTCATTTCTAACTCACGGCTAAACCATAAATAATAAATATACAATGTGTACCTTTAATACAGGAACACCCTATTGTGGGGCGCCTTGCCCGAGAAAACTGCATTTACTAATTATATAGGTACTAGTAGTGGACTCAAATTACGACTAAAAATTACGAAATGTGAATTGTCTGATCGGGGCAGTTTTTTTGTTTTAACGTGTTCATGGGGCCAACATATAGTGTGGTGGCTTAGCGAAAAGATCGTGACCTGCTGGATTAAAGCTCCAAATTTTGCACACTTCTTATATACCCTCAGTACTATCAATTCAGGGGGAGGGGTGCCCGATTTCAGTGCCCGCCATCTTGAAATACGACGCCATCTTTGTTTTCTTTGGACTGTACCTGTAAATTTTCGAATTTTATTTGGTTTTTACCAGGGTGTATTAAATAGGTGGTCCGACGAACGGCACTTTTCTATTATAATAATGGCTTCATAAGTGCATGATTACTATTTACTTTAGTAGATGGCGCGAGCAATAAAGTCCTACAATTACCTGGGCATGTGCATCGTATAACTAACATAACCACAAATTTTAAGGTTTATTCGTTTATTCTCATTTTTAATGTTTGTATAGGCATTTTTAGCTTGGAGCCATACTGGCTCCAGGCAAATATTTAAAAATTCACGCAAATAATTTTTCAATATTTTTGATTAATAAAAATAGACTGCTAATTATAGGTTAGATTCCTAACCTGCAAAAAGTGTTTTATTTTATTGCGACAAACTATTTAAAACTTCATACACATTGCGTTGAACTTGATTTTGATTGAAAGTACAGGAACCAGGTAGAAATTTTAATAATAGCTACGTAATACTTGTAAATCTTAAGAAATGTATATTTTTGAGGTTAGCTGTGGCGACACGTGCAATGCTGCATGTAGTGTTGCATATATTCTTTCAATGTTTTAATTTAGCTACTTAATGTCAGATGTCACTGGACTCTTGTTTCACTAAACAAAAAACAAGAGGCCGGGAATGTATGCAACACTGTATGCACGTATGCACAGAACCTGTAAAATTATCTATCTATGCGTAAGTAATGAGAGAACTTATTGGTCCTGCCATCTATTACATTATGTACAAAGTAAGCACTTATGAAGCCACTGTGAGGGTTGTCGTCGCACCACCTATTTAATACACCCTGGTTTTTACTAAATATCTTCCCAACTTCTGGGTTTGTAGCAAAAAGGATTTGATTTAAACTAAATTTGCTACAATTTGAGACCAGAGCCGCTTTTGTAATTTTAATATTTTGCGAGATACAAGCTTCCAAAGTTTTGGACTTTTTTCAGGTTATTACGAAAATCTATATTTTTGTCGGTTTTGCTAAATACAGTTCATCTCAAACTTATAGCAACGTGAGGCCCAGTGTTTCAATGCAATTAAGCACTTTATCCTACAAATAAATTAGCTAGAAGTTTAGAATATGAAGTTACAATATATATATTTTTTTTTATTAACTATTTAACGTCGGCCTATTTCCGCTACCAGGGCCTATCACCGACGCCAGGAGACGAGCTACCCCCAACCTGGAAATTTTGCCGAACCTCTTCCCTTAAGAAGAGTAGGGATCTTTTACTTGCCTAACATTTAATAGACAAGGGGCCGCCTGCTTTACATCCCCTCCGAAGGATGGTATATCCACTACGTAATCCTCGTCTGAAATTACGTAACTTCCGCGTATACACTGATATACAAGCCGCTAGAAGGTGGGACGAGAACGCTGAATTTCCCGAGATGGGACCCCATCCAAGCACTAACCGCGCTCGACGTTTCTTCAACGGAATATCGACTGATATTCACATTGAAGTCGCCTCTACGCTCGCCCCGAATAGAGGATTTCAAATATTATATTATTAAAGTTCCATAAACAATTATTTCCACATACGAAATTTTTTCGTTGTGAGTGACTTGGATAGAAAATCTGGATGTGGAAGTAGTGATTCCTTGGGCAGCGGTTTTTTTCTGTATTGTTGATTAATAAAAATAGACTGCTAATTACAGGTTAGATTTCCAACCTTCAAAAAGAGTCCTATTTTATTAGGACAAAGTATTTAGAACTTCATAAACATTATATTGAACTAGATTTTAGTTGAAAATACGGCAGCCACTTTTTGATTAGGGTTAACCATTTTCGTGATGTGAGTGAAAAACCAAAAACCGGGACCTTCTTCGTGCCCCCCTGCACGCTCCACCTACTGCGTTCGGGGACTTTGGTATGTATACCTCCTATATAGTCCAAACACAGCTCTCAAGTCAAAAATTGTGATCTCTAGAAACCATTCATTGACAGGACTATTAAGAAACACATATTTTGTCAGGTGCAGATGCCCTATAATAGCCACACTGCCTACCCTTCATCCCACTTCAGCTTTAGTTTTACAGATGAAACTTTGTGATTGGTGTTGTCTCCTCTTAAGAACAATAGCCTACAATGTGAGTAAAGAAAGACATCGATACAATCACAATTTGCTGAGATAATGTATTTGACCATGTTACAAACGTTTCATTAAAAAAAAAATTACAGAATAACTTAGAAAATAATCATAAAAATCATATTTATAATGTTGTTGTTTACTGTTCACAACGGCTTTTGCAATGACAAAGAGCTCTGCAGGCAAGCGGAGCCTTGTTACAAACACAATTCTTAGAGCACGGGGGTTCAGCCTTACATCCGCACTTGATTAATTCCCTACTTGATTAATTCCCCTTTTGCTTGCTTCCGGTATAGACAGTAGGGTGGCCCATCTTTTTCGAAATCGAAATTTTTTATTTCCTGCAAATGGTTCCACTTGAAGAAAAAACAGTCCCCTCAAAATATTATTGAGGCAAATTGAAGGCAAGGGGTGCCGCAGAATGCATTATTATGCAATAATAAAAGTAAATGGAATTATTTACATTCTTTGGTTGATGCATTGTTTTTTTTTTAATCAGCAACATTTATCTTTAGAATGACTAATCAAGTCATACAAATATCAAAGACATTATCTGTTGTGACTATGACATGTGTCGTACTACTGTAAAGAAAGTCTAGTCTAGTCTAAGAAAACTAGACTAGAAGTTTTTGAAATAAAACTCTCGTTTTATCTTTGTGTATTTTATTATGAAATGTTTTTTTCATACATAGTACCAAATATTATCCTAAATCTACAAGACATATAGTAATAAAAACAATATTTTTTGCACTAGGCCAAAGCATGCGACAGGGTTTCTTTTTTTACATTTGGAAACTGTGATTTATAATCATTTACAACTTGGAGTAAAAACTGTTTTTGGTCTTCATTTTTTGTTAAAATGTCATTATAGTCAGTAATAAGTTTGATTCCTCTCTCAGCGGCATCATTTACAACTTTAATTTTGTTTACAATATTGAAACATCGGGTATAACTTTCATTTTCCCTCCATGTTGTTGGATCATTTTCCAAAAATTCCATAGACAAACCTAATTTTTGAAAAAACTGTTTAGTGTTCTCGCATATGAAGTCCTGAATTTCCTTGATTTCAACGTCAGTAATGTTACTAATCATAAGTCGTTTAATACCCTCTTGATTTGGTGCTTTCCTATTCAAAGCTTTAACCATTTCTCTTTTAGTGGTAACTGAAATATCGTCATCAAAGAAAGATAAGCCAACATTTACTGAATTAAGGTACCACAAATGGTTCACTATTTTCCTACTTGCGGCTTGAGATATTTCTTTGTCAATATTTTGATAATTAATGAGTTCTTTACAAAAGTCTAAGTCATAAAGCGGTGCTTTACTAGCAAATGACGCTGTAAACCAGGCCTTTACATAAACCATTACACAATAAAGAGACATATATCTTCAATACCTATTTTTTCTTTTTTAGTTAGTTGGAACTGATCTTGGAAAAAAAATATTTTTAGACAGTAAATGGCTTTGGCCATCCAACGTGCAAGATGAAATGCCCCTGGTTGATAGAATGTCGTGTGAGTGGGCTCTTCTTCAACAAAAAGTTTAGAAAGCATTAAAAATTCTTTATAATCATCACGAGGCTGTTGCAAAGTTAAAGCTGCATTTAGAAACTTTACAATTTCGGCTTTAACTGGTTGTAAAATGTGTTTAATTTTTGATACCTGAAATCCAGTTTTTAGTTTATTTTGATCTATTTTAGGCCAAAATTCCCTAAAACGTTTAAATAGTGGCACATTTGGACCAGATGAGGAAGGCATTTTTGTGTCAAACACACTTCTCGAAACCACTTCAAAAATATGATGTCTACAAGGAAAATATAGAATATCTCTTTCTAATTTTTGTTGCAATAGTGTGGCTGCCCCATTTATATAGCCCATATTTGATGCTGTTGTATCAGAACACAAAGCTATTACCTTTTCGTCCAAATTCCATTCACAAAGCACATCATAAACTGCTTCAGTCTGTTCTCTTCCAGTTGAATTGGGCAAAGCTGGTACTCCAAGTAGTTGTTCAATATCTCCACTAGTAACTAAGATAGCAAGTCTATCGATATTTCCCATTCCAGTGAGAGAAGGTAAAAATTTTCCATCCCAATGGATGACTGGGGCCGGCAATTCAGAATTACCGAAGGCAGTTTTTAATATTTCAGCTCTTTCTTCGCGGATGCGTTGTCTAGAGCGCTGAAGTGTGGTTCTGCTGATGGACAAAGATGTGGTGTCATGTCCTAGTGCTTCTGCTACTGCCGCCAAAATATGGACTCCATACCTGTCGCTTATTTTGCAAGCATCAAATGCAGCGGCTATTTTTGGTGTGATGATGTTACATGTTCCATACAATCTCCTCTTTTTTGGCTGTGACGGGCCAGGCTGGTCTTGTAACAACTCTTCTTGGGCTTCGATTATTTCATCTTCATTTTCGTTGGAGTCGGCTGAATTACTACTTGATGATGGACAGGTGACTGTTTCCTCTAATCTAGCTTTTTCTTGTTGACTTCGTTGCATTCGTTCGCATAATTTCTGTAATTTCTCCTCAGCTGATTTTTCTTGAGAAGCAAGTTGGTAATCAATACCATGCATAAATCCAGGACGTCCCTTTTTTCTTTGGTTAATTAAAAACTGCTTATCTTCATCTATTTTCATCAACTCCAATGCATTTGCATGAGAAATGTCAAAGAGATAGTCCAATTTTTCAACGAAATTTTTTTCTTTACCTCCCGCACTGGCCCTTTTAGCCGATTTTTGTAAGTTCCTCCACTCTGCATAAAGTTTATCTAGTTGTTTAACACAATGAAAATCCTGACGTGTCGGAATGCGAGCTTTATCCCAAAAAACTGACACCTCTTTTATTGTTAATTTAGCACTTTCATGTACACTTAGCTTCACTTCATGAATGTTATAAAAGAGCACTTGTAATACTTGTCTATTAGACGGCAATTTATTGCCAATGATTTGTGACGAATAGTGTCCAACTAAGTAAATGAAAGTATCCTTTCGTAAGGATCTAACATCAGCCATCGTTAAATGTTTTTTCAAAAAGGAACATATGCTAGAACTTATAATGTCACCACTGTAAAACACAATTGCAAACTTACATAAAAACCTACCGTAGGTGCATTATATTTCCAAACTTCCAAAACAAATAATTTCTAGGAAATAATTACACCAATAAAACATTATGAGAAAAGAGGTAGATATTTGTATTTTAAGTAAAATTTAAGTGTATTACCGTAATAAAATCTTATCTACAAATTTCTACCTGAATGCGGCACGGGTTACCGTTCACCGAATTATCTGAAACTTTGACATAAATTATTCCTAGTATAATAGTATATTTTCGTGGGGTGAGACTTAAAAAATACGCAAAAAAAATTCACCCCCTATAGAGATGGGCCACGCTAATAGACAGCCAAATTGGTTGTCATGTCTCTTCGTTTCTTTTCCATTCACAGTTAGCCGGAGTAGGTGCATTTTGGAATAATTTCAAACTGGTTAACCAGATGCTAGATTGATAGATGCAGCGATTAGTGCGTTGAATGAGGGCATCCTGCGTGGGCGATAAACTTTGCATCTTTACTTTTTTTCCTTGTATCAAGAGATCCTCTGTGAACTTGTTGATGCCGTAAAGTTCTGTTGTGCCATCGTACAGTATACATGTGAATCGTTCCATAAGTTCAAATGTCTTTGTTTTAGCATCTACTGGCTAAAATGGATGTTCTGCGGAGAAGATATAATATATCCTTCAGGGCCTGGAGGGTATGCTTTCATGTCTTCCATGCTAACTTTTTCCCCTTACCAAAAAAATTGTGATGTAGTGTCTGAACCCGTGAAAGCATGAAAAAAGGGCAATGCTTGCGACTTATTTTCTCCGAGCTCTTGGCAGATGGCGTTGATATGACAATATAGGAAATGTTTACCATTAGGTTTGTAAGTTTGTAACTCGAAAAAGATACCTACTAGTACCACAATAACATATGTGTCAACTGTACTTATGAGGATGTTGAATGCACCCTTTTGGAATGCATCCGATATATGAAGAAACACTGGAAGAAAAATGTGATGGCATTGTATTTAGAAAGTCTGGATGCTTGTATATCACAAAATATTGAAGTTACAAAAGCAGATCTAGTCTAAAGTTGTAGCAAATTTAGTCTAGATTAAAATTGATTGTGTTTTTGTAAACCCAACCGATTTTCGTAATAACCTGAAAAAAGTTCAAAACTTTGGAATCTTGTATTTCGCAAAATATTAAAGATACAAAAGCGGCTCTGGTCTCAAATTGTAGCAAAATTAGTCTAAATTAAATACTTTTTGCTACAAAGCCAGAAGTTGGGAAGATATTTAGTAAAAAAACAAGTAAAAGTTAAACATTTACAGTTACAGTCCAAAGAAAACAAAGATAGCGTCGTATTTCGAAATGGCGGACACTGAAATCGGGCACTCCCCCTGGATTGATATTACTCAGGGCATATAAGAACTATGCAAAATTTGGTGCTTTTATCCAGCAGGCTGAAATCTGGCACTCCCCCTGGATTGATATTACTCGGGGTATATAAGAACTATGCAAAATTTGGTGCTTTTATCCAGCAGGTTACGAGTCTTTTAGTTTTTTCAATACAACTTAAAAACTAAGCGGAAACCAAAAGAATTATTAAGAGAGTACTTTTTTGTAGAAAATTAAGTTTCCCATCGAAACAGCTCTTTTCAACCGCAAAGAATAGTATGTTGTTTTATTAAGAGTAAAAGTGATAGTTTTGTGACGAGTCTGTAGGTTTACAGACGAGTCACAACAAGTTTTTTCTTCAAGCGTCGATTAGCTATAAAAAAATATAGATTAAACAATCTCGAATTTCGCATTGTTAATATTGCATGGCCGGCGTATTAAATAAAATACGCGTTGCTATGGATATTACTTTTTCTGCCACTCACAGTGTTAGAAATAGTATATTGTAATACAAGTGTGGCAAGGGTTTCATTGCAAAACGATATATGAATGTAGGAACACAAGTGCAGCGAGTGTTCCTATCATATGAGTTTTGCACTGAAGCTTGCCACATGTGTGTTACTTACTATTTTTTCTACGATTGTGAAGTTATTTCCCTTAAAGTCTTTCTAAAATTTTAATTTTGTGAAGATGTAATCGAGGCGTGTGACATTTTCCGCAGTCATTTCAAAGTTGGAAAATTTAATTTTCAACACAATCGCAAAAAAAAATCTTGCCGCACGCCGTGCGGCAAAGTGACATTTTCCTCCAGGGCCTGTTATCTCATTCGGCAAATATTGATGCCTTGTGGGAGGGAGATAGAAAAATAATGCATACAATGTCAAAAACTACTAGTAAAGAGATAATAGAAAAATTTAAAGAAACATTTTCATAATTCTGGATACCCAAGATAGTGCGCTCAGATAATGGTCCACAATTTAACAATTGGTATTTTAGAAAGTTTGCACAAGATTATAAATTTCAATGGATAAGCAGCAATGCAATACATGCACAGTGCAATGGGCAAGCTAAGAGTGCTGTCAAACTAGTAAAGAATATCCTATAGAAAGTTCCTAGTACCTCTGCCAAGAGAAATGCCAGAAAACCTAGATAATGATACTTATCAAAAGACTAAGGATGACTCGAGAGTAGATCCAGGAGAAAACGAAGTGAGCAAAAAAGATGAAGAAAAGAACGAGAATATGAGAAGTTCTACATCCCATTCTCCAGCAGAAAATAAAAAAAATGAGAAAGAGAATGTTGTGAGAAGAAGTTCTAGCAGACTGCATAAGAAACCAAGTTATCTTAAAGAATTTTTGTTTTTGTTTGAATACCTTTACTACAACTTCAAAATAAGAAAGGGATATGTAGTGGACTTTGACTTACTTGTCAATAGATGTCATTCTGTTAATTCATATATTTATTATAAGTTATATGAATAAAAGTTTAATATAAAATAATACTTGATTGTATTTGCTAAAGTGCACAACATTAAAAATTAGTAGTTATAAAAACCAATTTATTACAGAATTCTAGAACAAATAAATAGATGGCGACTTGACGTTTCCGCAAAGTGGCAAGTTTTTATAATAAAGTTTCCAATCTATACCTCTCAGTAATCTATGAGTGAAACTTCCTAACTCCACAGCTAACTCGTACTTTTTTAAATATTTACAGTCGCTCGGGGTCACTCGGTTAAAAACGGACACTGGTTTGGTTAATCGGCGCTCCTAGTTATTTGGTCTGGAATCTAAAAATGAAGAGAGAAAAGTTTTCTATCTCCCTCCAACAAGGCATCAATATTTGCCGAATGAGATAACAGGCCCTGTTTTCCTCAGTCAATTTGAAGTTGATGCATTTTGACTTTCAACATAATCGTAGAAAAAAGTACTTTCTACAATTGTGCTGAAAGTCAAATTTTCTAATTTCAAAATGACTGCAGAAAATATCACTTTGCCGCATGCCGTGCGACAAAGAATTTGCCACACGCCTTGATTACATCTTCACACACCGGAATAAAATAGTGGGTTTACCTTAAAGAACTTTATATTACTTACTGGTAATAACAATTAAACTCTATGAATATAACTTCAGAATGACTGCAGAAAATGTCGCTTTAAATAAAATCTGACAGGCAGCAAATTTAAAATTTTGGAAAGACTTTAAAAAAGGGAAATAACTTCACAACCGTAGAAAAAATAGTATGTAACACACATGTGGCAAGCTTCATTGCAAAACGATGTATGAAAGTAGGAACACGAGCGCAGCGAGTGTTCCTATCATACGAGCCTATCATACGAGCCCTTGCCACACTTGTATTACAATCTACTATTATAAATAGTCCAGTCAATGAATATATTGTAGAATGCATGGAATATGCGAGACTTTTTGATTTCAGGACTTTGTTAGGAGTAGTTAGTAGGTAAACATACTAAAAATCCCCGCCCCTGGGAGGTGAGCTTACGGTGGGAGGGGGGTGGGAAGGTCCCATTTTTAGGTTTTTCGATTATATCTCGGAAACTGTAGACTCTAAAAAAAAATATGTTTTAAATAAAAATGGAAGCTAATTAAATTTCCTATAAAATTGTTTCCATACATATTTGTCGAATTTCCAACGGTTTTCGAGATATACGTTATTGAAAATCGATAATTTTCAAAAAAAATCATTTTTACCTTTTTGTCAAACATTTACTTCTAGTGCCTCCCACGCTCGTTTCTCGGAAAAATTGTTAGAAACGAGGTTGTAGAGCATTAAATTTCCTTCACTTTGATATACTACTTTATCTTCAACCAATCAAAAGTTATAAAATTTTTAATATGTACGCTCAATTTCGATGTTACTCTAGAAATGACTATGTTGAAGCTACCATGATGATTAACAACCTTTTAACAATAGAAATAAGGTAGTTGCAATCTTCGAGAATATAGGGGAAAGTAGAGGTCGCCAAACAGCTGTTTGTTTGTTCGGGCTACAACTGTAAACAAGCAAATTATTAATCACCGATTCCTTGGCTGGTGCAAAATAATGATCTCATCCCCGTAGGGGATCCTTTCTAATATGGCGTTTAGTATCATTTGCGTATTGTTTACTATCGTTTTCTATTGTGTTTTGTTGGTATTTACTACAGTGTTTACTACGCCTCTCGCGTCCCTTGCCCATATGTGTTGAGAACAAACCATACGCATTGTTGTAGAATAGAAAAGGCACCTCTATTTTCCCTTATATGCTCGAAGGTTGCAATTGACACACAACACTTTTTTTTACAATTAGGAATATCTTTTATTATACTATTACGAATCATATAATGAAAGTATTTACATGAGCTGATAGTAACTAAAAAATGAAAAAATAAGCATTCAAGGTGACATTTTGTTTTTTTGAGGCGAGGCTCATTCATCTTCATCAGCAGTGGAGACGTTGTTCAAAGAGATTGGTAGTGTATCGATGTCGTCGTCGTCGCCTTCTTCCTGAATTAATATTCCGACTCCGTTGTTGCACCTGCCCTTGCATTTCGGGCATGCGACAGAGTAGTTTAACGATACTTTTCTACAACCGCCACTGTCACATCCTTTCATGCATCGGCAAAAAACCATCTTCAAGATTTGGTCAGGAGCAGTATCCAACTCTGACAGTTTCGGAACTAGTTGGTCATTCCTCCTCTCCCAACCCCAATTCGGCGCCCCACCATTAGGTTCCTCTGTTAACCACAGGTGTACTTGGTGGTATGTCCGAAATGCATGCTGCTTAACAGCTCCTTCAGTTGGAGGGAGAGTTGAGAGATCAGGCTTCATGTTTGCAGTTGCTTTGACAAACGATTTGTAGCGGAACTCGTTGATGGATTTTTCTGTGGCCGGAGCGGCATACCATGAGAGAGTTCTCATGATCCCAGCTGTTTCAATGGATTTAGCGAAAGAAGAACCACTGGCAAATACCTCAGCTGCACGTTGTATGATTTTGGACTTCCAATGTATGGAGACAATTGTATAGGAATTTAATTTTTTAAACATGAGCGTACATGTTAGAAATTCTATAACTTTTGATTGGTTGAAGATAAAATAGCAAAAGTATAAATCAAATTGAAGGAAATTTAATGCTCTACAACTTCGTTACTGACAATTTTTCTGAGAAACGATCGTGGTAGGCACTAGAAGCAAATATTTGACAAAAAGGGTTAGCTAAAACTGATTTTTTCGAAAATTATTCGAGATATACGTTATTGAAACGTATATCTCGAAAACCGTTGGAAATTCGACAAATATGTATGCAAACAATTTTATAGGAAATTTAATTAGCTTTCATTTTTATTTAGAACATATTTTTTTTAGAGTCCACCGTTTCTGAGATATAATCGAAAAACCCAAAAATAATACCTTCCCACCCCCCTCCCACCGTAAGCTCACCTCCCAGGGGCGGGGACTTTTAGTATGTTTATCTACTAACTACTCCTAACAAAGTCCTGAAGTCAAAAATTTTCGCATATTCCATGCACTCTACACTCTTCTGAGCACTCAATGACTGGATTATTACCTCTGTTGTTAATGGCAACACACAGCCGTCTAAAAAGTCAAACTTTAATGTCATGAAATGAGTTAAGAAATCTCATGTTTTTCTGACGTTTGAAGAAAAAATCATTTTTTATCTAAATGCAAAATGCGAAAAATCGCGAAATATTCTCTTTCTTACATTTTTGCTTAGAACTTTTCTCTGAGCAGAGATATGTATAGGAATTGCTTTAGAGAAAAGAAAGTAGAGATTTTAACTAAAACTTAAAATGAGCTGTGAAAAAAGGGTCTACGATGAAAATTGGCTGAGATGTTGCCGTTCAAAGTTGGCTATTTTTTGTCGTTTTCTACGGCTTTTGCTTATGTACCCTTTTCTTTATAATTATCAATGAAAAACTGCATTTTAATTGGGTATAATGGAATTTTGAGGTTACAGAGTGATAATTAACATGTTTTATTTTAATTTGTAAGATTTAATAATGGGGTATTTTCCTATTTCTTTTTTTTTATTGAATAATATCATAAAATATGTACAAACAAGCCTTCCAATACAGATTTCCGCGAAAATAATTATCAATTTTTTGAGAAAACATAAGTTAAAATAAGTGGAGCAACAGGTGTTTTAAATTGATGACTTAAGTAGTTTGGCCGATGACGTAGCTGGACTGTATGGATTTGTTGATAGAATGGTTCTATACAAAATAGTGTGGTGTTGCCAAGTTGAAATTCCTTCTCTAGTTCTAGCAATGATAATTGAAGAAAACAGGAGTATAAAGCTTATTTATTAAATCAATTTTAATATATTTATCCAGGAAATTTAATTTTCTTATGTAAAAAATAATAATAGGCGTGAATTATTAAATATTTTAAATAATTTTTAATGCCGATTAGATTTTTAAAAACATAGTTAGCAAAACATGACAACAATGTTAACGGCTAGTCAAATGACAGATGTGTTCTAACGTCGCCATCGGGTTGATATCGAGCTGTTATGAAACTAGATTTTTCTGTCCAAAACGGTGTACATCCACTAAAATTACTGGTTGTATGTATGACATGGCGCCTTTATAATTAAAAAGTTTCTATAAAATATTGCAAATTTAGAATTCACCGTTTATTGGGTGTTAAATCTATATCGGGAGTGTTCAAAAATTGCATAAAGTAATTTTTTTTTAAAAATGCGATATAACACCTTTATCCACTTAGGTCTTCAATTGTTTATAGCCGTGTTCGGATATTACGTCTGATTGATGGGACGCGTCACAATCGTTCATTTAATGCAAATCGAGCTAACCGAGCCAAATCTGAAACGTTCGAATATTACAAAAAAAGGAATCGGACGAAGCTCGACTTGCTTGGAACTTTTTGATCGAGCAGGAAGATTTTAATTTGACGTATGCGTAGTCTGCTTGAACTGTCCATAATGTTATTGACTTGTTGAGGTTAAAGTATCATTTGGGCTAAATTATTTTTATTCGCTATTCAATGTTCTACAAAATCTTCGAAACGTTATCTGTTAATACCCTTATAATATCCGGAAATTGATTAACATGCAACATAAACAAACATGAGAGGTTATGTTTTAACAGATTGCTTGTAGTCCACTTCAGTTCGTTCGATATTTGTTCATGAAATAAATGGCTTCAAAGTCACGTGTAATTTGTCTGTTTGCTCAGTGCTCTGATTTCCAATGTAATATTTAAACACAGCTGATTTGGATCCACCGTGTGGGGAGGTTCAAGCCGCTTCCAGTAGCTGCCGATTTTTTAAAATAACTTCTACATAATAACAAATATAAATACCTTTTATTTCCCTCTAAATACATGTGTATAATATGTATTGATATTGAGAAAAATGGAAGTGTCATAGGTAAAATAATGTAAAGTAAATACACAATTTGGCATTCATATTGGTTAGTTACAGTCTAAGCGAAAGTTGCCTATGATTGGTTAAATTATTTCCCGCAAAATAAAATCATTTAGTCCAGGAGGCAGTGACGATTTTCGGTACTTATTTTCCCAGTCAGCAAACATGGATAGAATTGTTCGGTTAGTAATTCTAAGCAAAATTCATATATATTTAGGGGGGGGTTTTCCGATGGGTTGAGGCGGAAAATGCGTCAGAACATACGAATACACTGCCCTTTTTTTCCCAGTGATAAAAATAGTTCTAGTAGAAAGAGGTATACTGAAGTTAAGTAAAAAAAATAGTCTGGCTAATCTGTGAGTATGGATAATATGTCTGGCAGGTGAAAAACTGAAAAGTTTTCATCAAAAAAATTTCCCTCATTTTCGCAGTCATGAAAATTTATCAGATGATGGCCTATATTATAATAACAGCTTAAAATACAATCTGGCTAATGTGGAACACCCCTAAAGCCTTGCCAGACTCGTCTAATGATCGTCAGGCGCGCTGAATTCGGCACGTTCAATTATACAGGTGATTAGTGTCATACGTACATGTTCTTTTTTATGACAGCATTAAATAATTGAATACAAAAAAGCAAATACACTGTATAGAGTGTAGAATTATGATGGGGCAGGTTGAAAAAATGTATTCATGTAAAAGTAAAAACTATTATTTTAACAATATATTACACATGGTTATGTTCGTTCTGCTAGCGGAATATAAAAAATAAACTGTAATAAACGTTATAGAGATAATTTATATTTCTTTTAAAACTAATCATATTTAACCACCTATACAGATATTGCGTTTTTTTATATAAAGTTTCATTTGTTATCTATTAATACTGTTAATATGCGCCATTTAGCCACCCATACAGATATTGCATTTTTTTTATATATAAAGTTTCATTTGTTATCTGCTAATAGTGCTAATACTGTTAATATGCGCCATTTAGCCAAAACAACAACTAATGCTAAAAAATAGCTGCTATTAAAATAGCAGCTATTTTTAACTGCTAATTGAAAGTGGCAGTAGCAGAAGTAGCTGCTAAACAAAAATAGCTGGTTCGACCCATCACTATAGTGTATATTGTCATATGGTAGTAAGAACGAACTCAAAATCCGATTAACTGACAGAGATAGGTATACAAGGGACAGGGGTCTAGGCAGCTGCGCTCAGGTAACTCGCATTCCAGCGTCGTTACCCAAATACGCACTTGCTGCTATTCCACTCCTCGTTTAACTACCTGGCTTGTGAGTCTGGCAAGGCCTTCGTGATTGTAAATGTCAGCCAGACGTGTATTTTATATGAAATTATAATATAATCTATCATGTGGCAAATTTTCAAATCCGGGAAAATAAGAGCAAAAATTTTCTATTTTTCCCATTTTGAAGATGCCGCCAGACTCATTTGCCAATTTCTTAAATGAGCCAGACTTATTTTTAATTACAGTTTAGAATTGTATCAATTTATGTGCTAAATTTCAAGCCTGGCAAAATAAGGGTTACGGATCCGCAAAATTCGTCAAATTTTGAAATCCGCAAATTTTCAGCCAGACTCACTTTCCGCTATCTGAGATAAGCCAGACTGCTATTTTCATAAACTTTATGTTCCACTTTAGTAAATGTAAAATATTTATGACTGGGAAAATAAGTGGACTTGCATTGTGTTTTTATTTTTTGAATCCATCCAAAAATTTTAGCCAGACTCAAAAATTCTTGTTTTTTGTCACTAAGAGAACAGATTAATTCATATACACCGACTGGGAAAATAAGTACGAAAAAATTTCACTGCCTCCTGGACTAATTTGAAATCTGTGTCTAGATGGGTGTATTCCTATTTCTTATTTTTATTTAAGAAATTATTGTTTTTGTTTAAATTGATTATACAGTAATTGTTAAAATAATAACTTTACTTGATATATATCACCAAAACTGAATAAAAAAAAAATGGAAAATGCCCCATTGTAAATAAAGAAAGGATATTTTTCAGTGTTATGTGTACAAAATTAAGCTGATGTCGCTTTAACAAAATACCAATTGTCGATTTTAAAATAAATTTCTTCATCGATGTCTGCATCGACGTCATCTTCAGTTATGTATATTGTGTACGTATATTTTGATAGAATACATTCTTTTCATTTATTTCTTTTTTATATTACTAAACTTATTGTTATTAGATTATTATGAATCAATATATAGCGAATCTTGAAAATATAAATAATATTACTACTAATACGTCTTATAATATTGAAAATAGTAAAAATTATCTATTAATTAATAATAGGCCTGATGTAAACTCGTTTTATTTGATGCATACTAATATAAGAAGTTTGACAAAAAATTACGAATCACTAGAACTTTTTGTAAATGCTTATGAAAATTTGCATGACGTTATAATATTATTTGAAATTTTCACTTAGATAAATATGAAATGTACTATAACCATGGCATGCATGAGAAATAAAAACGATGGTGTAATAATGTATGTAAAAAGCCATCTAGAACATCAAGTAAATATCGTCTCTTTTTTAGACCAATGAAATAAGGTAAAAAAAAGGCCATCTGCGGAGTGAGACCGAACAAGCTGAATTTTTGCAGAGACCTTCGTTTTGATGTTCCAATGAAGCACAAAAAAATCTCATATGCCTACCCTTGTGCGTCTTGAGATATCGAAGGTCAAAGGTCATGAAAATCGCGAAAATCTCGCTTCCAGTGCATCTGACGTCGTAAGAACCCATAACAAAACTTACGTAAAATAGTATTCTCTACAAAATTACTCATATACATTTTTTTCGTACGACCAACTGTTTTCGAGATATAGCATGATAAAACGGGAGCGCGCATTCGTACTGTATTATACTGGAGAGCTATAACTGTAAAAGCACTTTTCTTATTCTGTTAGACTAGAAAATTAAATTCCCATTTTAAAACCGTTAAAAATTTGTTTATTTATAAAAAAATATATAATAAATAATTAATAACAAAACAATGTATTATTTTCACACCACTTTTGTCGTATGTGTGTGGTTTTGTATAATATGATGGAGCCTGTCAATATTGAACTCAATGAAGATAATGTAACCTACGTCATCGATGGTGGATTTTTGCTACATCGTGTCGTATGGAACAAAAACGATACTTTCTCCGACACTCTCGATAGATATGTTACATATTTGCAAAAGCATTTTGGTTCTAACATAATTGTTATATTTGACGGATATTCTACAAATATAAAAGCAATGGAGCAATTAAGACGAAGCACTGCACTGTCTACATCTTATGAAGTTCGCTTTGATGCAACAATGATTGTGCCAGTCACCCAAGAAAAGTTCTTATCAAACCGATTCAACAAAATTTTTTTTATTGAAATGCTTATTGAACAACTACAAGTTGCCAACATCGCTACAAAACAAGCCAAGGATGATGCAGATGTTCTAATCATCGAAACAGCCATGGAAGTATCGGAAAAAGAAAGAACCGCCATCATCATTCGAGAAGACATTGATTTGCTTGTTCTCTTAATAGGACGAACTCAGTCACATCACCGACAAATTTTCTTAAAGAAAATTGGCAAAGGGACTACATCAACACTAATTTATTCGTCTAAAAGTCTCGACAAATATCGTCTTTGCAAAGAACATATTTTGTTTTTGCATGCCCTCACTGGATGCGACACTACATCGGCACTATTCAACAAAGAAAAACTTAAGGTTATGACAATGTTTGAGAAACATCCCGATTTGACTCACTCGGCTCAAATATTTCAAGCAGAAAACTGCCCGCCAGATACAGTATTTCAGAACGGAAAGCGTTTTCTGTTAGCTGTATGTTAGATGTATGTATGGTGCTCCAAAAGATGAAGTGAACCTTGACAAATTTAGATACACCCAATTTATTAAGGCTACACGACTTAACAGACCTGTTAAATTGTCATCCCTTCCACCTACCAGTGAAGCAGCTCGACAGCATATTTATCGGGTCTACTACCAAGTACAGATTTGGCTAGGGAAAAATCTACAACCCGAAGAATGGGGTTGGGATTTAAAAAACGACATATTACAGCCGAAAACAACACTACTGCCACCTGCTCCAGACGAACTATTAAATACAATATTCTGTAATTGTAAGTGCGGGTGTAGAAAAGTCGGGCTGCCATGCTCTAAAGTTTGTGGTCAGTGTCACGGACAGGCATGCCTGAACCCGTCAACAGAGTTGCAAAACATCGAAGACTTCAGTGACCTTGAGCCTGAAGAGGTTTTGCCAACAGACATAGAGCCAACAGGAAGCGTCTGACGAAGATAATGTGTTGATCGAGGTGCTAGTGGAACCCGACGAAGACGAGGAGGAAGGCAAGGAAATACAAGGCGTGGTGTGGAAAATAATGTATTTTTTTGTTATTAATTATTTATTATATATTTTTTTATAAATAAACAAATTTTTAACGGCTTTAATAATGGGAATTTAATTTTCTAGTCTAACAGATTAAGAAAAGTGCTTTTATATTTATAGCTCTGCAGTATAATACAGTATTACCTATTACGAATGCGCGCTCCCGCTTTATCATGCTCTCGATCTCGATTTTCGCGAAAAAACGATTTTCATGACCTTTGACCTTCGATATCTCAAGACGTACAAGGGTAGGCATATGAGATTTTTTTGTGCTTCATTAGAACATCAAAACGAAGGTCTCTGCAAAAATTCAGCTTGTTCAGCCTCATTCCGCAGAGGAAGTTTTATTTCTCTGGACTCTTTCTGATTTAAAATTTTTAAGATTAATTGTAAAAATAAACAATAAAAAAATTGGTATAACTGGAATTTATAAACCATCTTCTTATGATGTTTTAGAATTTAAAATGCACTTATCAGAATACCTAAAAAACTATTGCAAACTGGAGAATGAAATCATTAGTGGTGACATAAACATTGATATATGTTCTAAAAATGCAATATCTGAGGATTATTTAAACATTATGGCAGAAAATAGTTTCGTATCTTATATAAATACATATGCCAGAGTAGCAAATGAAAGTAAATCATGTATAGATCATATGTTTATTAAAACTAATATTCATGAAAATAATTATTGTCCTGTTGTACTTTACAGTAAAATAAGTGATCATTTCCCATAGTTACTCAGACTTAAGTTACAGAATAATAATGCTATCACACAATGTGAAAACAGGAAACATGTTGTAAATATTATAAACTACTATCAGCTGGAAAATTATTTAAAAACTACAATTAACTGGAATGAAACTATACCCTGCAATGATGCAAATAAAGCCGCTGAGGTTTTTATAAATATTGTGTAAAATGCTGTAAATATCAGTAACCACCAAAAAAAGTAATACATTATTCTGTAAAAAGAAAAAGTTGGATCACGACTGGTTTAATGTCATCTCTAAAACATAGAGATGATTTACATAAAAAAATGTTAAAAAACCCGCAAAACACTCTATTAATAACCAATACATAGTATATAGAAATTACTTAAATAAACTTATAAAGAAAACAAAAGAACAATATTACAAACAAAAAATAAATGAAAATATAAATGATAATTCAAAAATTTGGGCAACGACAAATGAGATATTAAATAAAATAAAAAACATGAACAGAGCGTAATACGTGAAATAAAAACTGAAACAGATGAAATGTTAACAGATAAGATGGAGATAGCCAACAATTTAAATAAATATTTTGTAAATGTAGGTAAAATATTGCAAAAAACATACAACCCCCAAACAAAAGTATTACACAACAAGAAACAGAAAACACAAAAAATAGTTATATTTTTAATCAGGTCACAGAGCAGGATATTTAGTCCAGTCAATGAATATATTGTAGAATGCATGGAATATGCGAGACTTTTTGCCTTCAGAACTTCGTTAGAAGTAGTTAGTAGGTAAACATACTAAAAGTCTCCGCCCCTGGGAGGTGAGCTTACGGTTTACCAGTAAAATATTGAAATCTATAAAACATGTTATATCTAAACCTTTAACTAAAATAATAAATATTTCCTTAAAAGGAGTCTTTCCATATATTTTGAAAAGAGCCTTTATTTAAAGGTGGAGATAAACGTGAGCCAGGCAATTATCGTTCAGTATCTTTAATATCAAATATTTCGAAAGTTTTTGAAAATGTCATGAAAAATGAAATTGTAAATTTTTTACAGATAAATAATTTATTATCAAATTGTCAATTTGGCTTCAGACAAAATATGAGCACACAAGATGCTATTATTCATCTAACAACAAAAATCTACAAATGCATTGACAATTCCAAACCCTCCCTAGTTGTCTTTCTCGATTTGGCAAAAGCCTTTGATACTGTGTCACATAGTAAACTAATTTCTAAACTAAAGCTATATGAGTTCCAGGGCAAAACATTAAATATAATAAAAAGTTATCTTGACAACAGAGTACAGTATGTAAAGAACGGGGGCGCAATTAGTGATCCTTTAACGATAAAATGCGGTGTGCCGCAAGGAACCGTACTAGGACCCATTCTCTTCATACTGTACATCAACAGTATTTTTAAAATCGATAATACATGTGACATTGTGTCATACGCTGACGATACAGCGATACAGGTTGAAGGAAACAGTTGGGAAGAAGTTAAAATAAAAACTGAAAAATGCTTGAAAAATATTAAAGTTTGACTGGACGATAATTTATTAAAGTTGAATTATTATAGATTGTTATTTACGATGGGAAGAGCAGACATATGCAGTCTGTAACACATTAAGGAAACTATTCTACACATTTAAAACATTAAGGAATATATTAACGCGAGCTCTTCTAAAAACTGCATATTATGCTCTTGCCCAGTCTATTATTGCATATGGACTAATAGCATGTGGTGGTACCTTTTATAATCATTTAAAAAATGTAATAGTAAGTCAACAAATTCTTATAAAAATTATTATGATAAAACCAGTTCGTTATCCAACAGAACTTCTTTATAGAGAATGTGGGTTAAAAGATCTTCAAGATCTATATGTAATTGAAAATTTAAAATATTTATTTAAAAAGCGACCATTACTATTACCAGACCATGGCTACGGAACAAGGGCAACGACATATGGGGGTTGTAATATTCCACGAATGCGGACAGCACACCGACAAAAGAATTTTATCTATTTTTCTGCTAAAATTCATAATATACTACCACAAAATCTTAAAAATTACAGTAATTTTACATACAAACAATTTATTTGGAAAATAAAAATATGGGTAAAGGAAAATAGAGATACAATAGACAGACTATTTATTAATATTTAATGCTTTGCAGAAGGTTCTGGCGATTCTGATTATTCTTTTTTTCTGATGATTCTTTTCTATATTTTTTGTTTTGTTAAGTATTTGAAAAGGAAAAAACTCTTTATTTTGTAATTAATTATAATGTGAATTAATATTGCAGTAAATTTAAAGTACACAATTACGTATAAAATAAATTTTAGACGTAGCACACACACAATTTATATTTATATTAAAAATGTATGTATGTATATTTTGCCACAGACAAACTCTTTTGAGCTTACTTGGCAAATTAGTGTCATTGAATGTAATATTGTCGTACATGGTTTTATGTGTATGCATGCATGCATGTCTGGCACATTTGCGTTTTGGCAGTTGACTCCTGTGCATTTTTTGCAAAAAATGAAGCATTCAATACCCAACTTCTTGCAACCAGTTTCCACGGCAGCCTGTCAAACATCCACAAGCTATCCGCTCAAGCAAAATATGTGGTGCAGGAGGCTGTGTTGTGGGAATTAGTATCAACCCATTCTTTGTTTCCTTCCAACCCAGTGGTAGTGGAAGACCAGACCCTCTGAATTCGACACCCTCTATACAACTCGCGAACACCCACCTAAAAAATAGGTAATCTGATGTAAAATAACCTGCTAAACTTGATTTTTGAATTCGCCCATTGATTTGAGATTGCCAAAATGACCAAATTGGCAATTTTCTAAAAAAAATAAAAATTATGTGTTATTTTTTGTTTTTCATATAACACCCCAAGCAGCATTTTAACGTTATACCAACGTCGTCCAGTGAGCCCTGACGTTGTTGCATTACGTCGTAGCAACGATTATCCGACCCGCTCTTGCACCAATTCGGTGGATAAAATCAGGGTCGCTACAACGTCGCTGTGCAACTGATAGTTGTTTTACCGTTGTGAATAATCCCAACTTTTAAACCAAACATAGCAGTCGTAAAGGATGCTTTTCTGGTTAAAATCTTTACGAAATGACTTGTTTTATCGTTGCGTGTAAACCCAATTTTTACACCAAACTTGGTAATAACAAAGGATGCTTTTCTAACTAATATCATTACTAATAGACTTAGAAATTACTTTTATTAACTAGAATCAACACTAAAGCCATGTTACCCTTAATACGGAAGGATGGATGATAGTTCAGCTTCTTTGTTTTAAAATGTCTTGACGTATGTGCAGAAATTAAGACTGAGAGCTCGGTGGCATCAAAATTTTCAACTCCACCGACCAGTTCTTCGTAAAATGTGGCCATTCTAGGCCGAAAAATTAAACGCGCCCCCAAACTAAAGACTTTTTAGAGAAAATTAAAATAAATATTTTTTTCTTTAAAAAAATTTTTTTAGCGATTTAAATATCAATAATTACTTAATGGCTTTAACCTTAAGTCATTATAAATAGATTATTTAAATTTGATTTTTTTCGAATGGATTCAACAGCAATGTCACAATGGCGGACAATTTCTACACATGGCTTCCTCAAGATATTTCTTAATACAATGGCGGAGTTGTGTAAGCTACCTAGGTCGTATTTATTTTAGAAACCAACTAATATAGGCACCATATACGACTATTTAGTTGTAAAATAAAACTATCCGACTTTACGTCTATTTTGCGACCACTTTAACCACCTAAAACTACCAATAGTTACATATGCGACCAGATCGGCGCATAAAATGCCTTCGCTTTTGACAGTTCAGTTATGTATAGTTATATCACTATGATTGTCATATGTTGAATGCTGAGAACAACTGTTAGTTTGAAAATGGGAAATTATTCTAAAGTAGTTTTCATTAAAGAATTGGGAGAAATTGAACCGGTGCGCAGTGACACGAATCGTGATTTTTTCGTTCAAAATTATCTAGAGCACTTGTTTCGCAACCGATTGGGATAATTTTTTTTTTTTAAAGACTCGTTATTTCATTCTCAAAAAACGTAAGAAAGTCGATTTTTTAATTATGTTAATCAAAATTATTGAGCTTAGCGAAAATGCCTATGTTACACTGTGATCACCATGTTACTTACAAATAAAAACTGTTTTTTCTTATCCAATTTACATAAATCTTGCTACTTAAGGGTTTTTGAGGTCGCTGATTACGAATCTGACATCTAAATTGTCATAAACCAACCTGCAAGATGGTGGAATCAATGGCGGCTGTAAAAATGCTAAAAACGATGAAAAATGAAATATTTTTGTTTAAGTTTATGCCGAAATCGGCTATCTTACGTTTTTTGGAAATTAAATAACGAGTATTAAAAAAAAAATTATCCTAATCGGTTGCGAAACAAGTGCCTTAGATAATTTTGAACGAAAAAATTACGATTCGTGCCACTGTGCGGTGCCTCATTCTTGGAAATCTAATGGAATTTTATATTGGACTCCTTCAAAAAGGTTGGTTCGCATGCATGAGCCAATCGAACTCCCAGATGGACTAAATATAGTTGTGTTGTGAAAGCTCTTCTCTTCTTTTTTGTATGATCTACTTTGTCAACCGAATTAAAATCGACAGCATGCTGTCTTAAGCTTAATCCTAAGCATGGGTAGAGTGTAGAACTTGTAGAAGTAAACGATTTCATGTAAAAAGGCATCAAACTTCGCAGTTTCTTTAGTTGCAATTTCTTTTTCTTCGCCGATAAAATGTTGCAGAAAATTTGAACGACCCGTCTCTATCCTTCTACAGGAAAAATCAAAACAATAATAGAAATCCCAGCAATATTATATAGGTTATATTGTGTGTCATTTTTCATTTGTTTTACTTCTCTCTTTTCACGCACACATCACACCACTACTTATCACTATTCGTCGTCCGTAAGACGTTTAAGAATAACTGTTATTTGTCCGTTGATAATTTAGCTTGATGACGACGTTTCCGCAACGTCAATGACTTACCCAAAACGTACGCCATCGTTTATAGTAATGTACTAAAGTTGGATGGACGTTGTTAAAACGTGGATTGTTTACTTTAGTCACAAACAACCGATAAGCAACGTTCCCTAGTCAGCGAAAGGTAGTGGATAATGTGATGACGATTTTCTACACCTAATGCAACGTTAATTTCTGTTTAGATATAGTCGCAAGTAGCAAAATTGTTGCTTGGGACGTCATATATTTTTTATTTTACTTCAGAATTTTTAAATTTTTTTACATAATATTCTCTAACTATTATTTGATATGTTGAAAGTAAAAAACTTCACCTAAAAAATAATTAGTTGGCAAAAAAAAAATAACAACTTTTCTTTGACGCAAAATCTTTAAAATTTGCAGAGTAAAATGTCCGATCGAGGTATCTTTTTTATTTTTAAAGTTAGGTGCCTACTATAAGCGAAGAAAATGTTCCGAATGAACTAAATAAAATCTTTTATAAGAAGTTTTTTTTGAAATTTTGCTCCCTTATCGAAATATTCATTGTTTGTTTCAGCGTCCGAACGAATGCGCGCTACTATGAATCGGCCGCAATCGCATCTAGAGCTAAACGCAGGCACGTGCCGGGTGATTATTATTTTCCAGGGTCTATTTATGTTAAGTTGAAAGTGATTTTTGTCTCAGTCCTTATATTTAGTGTGTTATAAACACATAGTTTGACATAAATTATAATTACTCGGATAGGAAATCAAAGGAAACAAGCTAGAAAGTACGTTTCTAGCTTGTTCTTCGCCTGTTCACTGGATTTTTATATAATTGTTATACATTCAATAGGATACTTTTCGCAGTTTTTTGTAAATAATGTTACTTTTAGACATTTTTAATTTTATAGTACGATCTTAGTTGGTAAAAGACTTGGTAAAAAACTATACCAAACCCCATTTGGGTTTCGATCCCGTCACCCTTGGATTCCGAATCAAAAGAACTACACCACCACCTTACACGTAAAAGAATGTAAATTTTTACATTATAAGACACGAGATAAAATCATATTTTCACGGTTGTATATTACATTATGAAATGCATATCTGTAAAATATAAAAATATTTAGATATTAAAATGAAATATTATTTCACCAGATTTCTATTCAATTACAAAAACATAAAAATTAAAAATTTTTTTTTTCAAATTTACATCATTAATAACATTTTTATTTACCGATCGATTTTGTTCAAATATGGTTCTTCCTCTAGCTAACACTAATTTACTGTCCAAATTTCAGTACAATCGGAATTTTCTTTCTTGAGTTATCGTGCTTACAAGAAACGTGACGGACAGATGGACAGACTTACATTTTGAAAGTTGTTCAGAATTCGTTCACTAACATAATGGTATGAAAATTTTTTGTCTGCGAGCGATATTTACGGTTTTAGAAATGTAGCGATCAAATGCAAAATCCGATGACATTTCTGTGGCTCTAAAACAATATTTAGAACAGAAAAATTTATTTTTATCACTAAATCCAGTTTACCATGCAGAATGTAGAAGATCGTATACCCGAACTGCTTATAAAAAAAAATCAGAAATTGTAAATCCTAGTACAAAGAATACAAGTAAAAAGGGCATTTCTGCAATGTGCTATTTACAAGACAGCCTACCAAATTAAGCCCAGAACTCCAAACTCCAGAATTCCAAATGTTTTAGATTTTGGATGGTACCTAAAGGAGGAAATCTTATTTCCAAAGATGATTTCAAAAAGCCCAAACCCCAATTTTATTGAGTTAACTCCATTTTGTAAATGTAAATTATATAACTGTACTACAAGCTGCAAGTTTAGCAAAGCAAACGTGCAATGTAACATAAGTTGTTTATGCGAAGGAAAATGTAATCTTTAGTACCCACTTGCTGTTATAATTAATGAAAACATATTTCTTAATGTGTATGTTTCGAGATTATCTACATAATTTTATAACATTTAATTGCAAATAGAAACTAAATAATCCGTAGACTCACTTGATCGCTTAAACGACACCACAGATGGGGGACGTTAACAGAAGTTATGCTTTAAATTAATGCGGACGAGTTGCGCGGCCGCATTCAACAGCGTCATCTCGTTACATGAGCCGAATTTCAAAAAAATCTCTTTATAAAAAAGTTTGTTTAAAGTATATGGAACATTTTTCTCGTTTATACTATAACTCTCTCTTTAAAAATAAAAAAGTTTCCTCGATCGGGTATTTTTCAATGCAAATTTTAAAAAACCGCGACAATAGAGGGTAATTATATATTTTTTAGGCACTATATTATTAGTTACACTATATTCTTTGCCGTCAGCCTGTCCAAGAATATTGGAGGGATAATGTGTAAAATATTGATCTAAATCGGCATTAAAATAAAAAAGATATGATCTGTTATGTGCAAAAAAAAATTAACACATAATTTTAAAATTTTTCAAAAAATTTGCGAATTGACCGATTTGGCAATCTCAAATTAACGGGCGAACTAGAAGGTCATTTTACATAATATCATCTGTTTTTTAAGTGGGTGTTCGCGAGTTGTATAGACTACTTTTAAAATGCTTCCTACAAATTGGCTGCTCTCCGACTAGTGGATTTAAAATTTTTCCTTGCCACTGCTGCATTTGTAAATATGCTCGCTGCCTGTATAATTTTGTGGCGTCGGTTATTCCTGTAATTGCTCCTCGTACTTCTTGACAGTCTTTTGAATGACATGAAGCGCTATTTAGTTAGGTGCTTATCATTAGATTTGTCATTGTATAAATAAGCCACAATATATTCAGATGCAGTACCTCTTTCTTCCTCACTTGCATTTTTACGTAAAAATACTTGAATTTGTTCTAAATGTAAGATACATTTCATAATAAATTTCATGAACTTTTTTTTGCCAACATGGAAAAACGCAGATGTCGTTTCACAACCACTGAAAGCGTGGATAAAACCAAGCAAATGCTGATATTGTGGATATTGACAGCTTAACAGGTGAACTGCCACGTATAAATTATTTTGTGACTTTTTCAGGCCATTTGGATTTTACAATACATATTTACGTATAGTTTCTGTATATGTATTGATATGATATTCACGTCTCAAACAAAAGACAACAACAATTATCTAATTTAAAATGTATCGAGGCCACTGTTTGCATGATTTAAATGTTAAAATGTTGAAAATATGAAAATAATAATAATAATTTATGAGTCGCATTTGTGAGGGTACACCAACAGTGTAGCACTCATTTAGCAAAGCAAAAATTACTAAACAATAACATTAAGATTGTTTATTAGTTAGAAAATAAAATAAATAAATTTAAGAAATTTTGTAAAAAAACTTACTCAGAAAGGGTGAATAAACTTAAAAAAAAAAAGATCACCGCAGATAACTAAACGTATAAAATTTTGCAAAAACGAGTGTTCGCTTTCAGAATTTGAACGTAGTGAATCAAGAACACTTACCTTAGGTTACTCCTGGTGCACCAATCCCTCATTTGTAGACTTTAGTTGTCTTTTTTTAAATGAAAGTGTACCACCAGCGCACCAGCTACCAAATTTGTGTGCTACCACTGGTCCTTTCGAGATTTAGGTAATAAAAAACATTGTTTTTCAATATGTCTTGCTACTGGAGTGGATCTGGCGAGAAAAAGAGGAGTTTTGAAACCAACTTTTTTTTAATTTTTTTTTTGACAATCCGGTTACACGCGTTCTCTTTTATCATGTTATCAACTTAGTTCAGCTTCATCACACGGGGTGGCGGAGGAATTCGCATTTAAAATTCGCAAAAACACGTTTTTCCGCAATAACTAACTGTTATTATTGACCTGACGAAAAAAAAGTAAAATTAAACATTGAAGATCTCGCGGAAGCGCCTAATAATTTTTTTTAAATCGGACGGTAACTTTTCGTGAAAAAATTTTTTGAAAATACTCGTTTTTTGCCCTAACACTAATACACAAAAAAGTAATTTCTTAATTGTTTTACGAAAAAAGGAAGTTAGGAGGATGAGATTTTTTTTTGAGGTAGGTGAAATAGATAAGAATTGATGGAGCCTGAGGATTGGGGTGGTGGGCCAATTAGGGAAGGTGAGGGAGGTAAGAAAAGGAAAATTATTCAACCCCCTCGAACTTTTTTCCCTGTCTTGCGATTTTCAAAAACCAAAATGGAATTTGTTCGTTATTATGTCTAATATTTGACTGAATATTTTTTAAAAATTTTTTCAAATAAACAAACTTGTGGGAGGGGAAAAACCTTTTGTATTTTTTTTAAATGCGTTTTTGAGTACAAAGGAAAGGGGTTAGAAGAGACAAAAAAATATCGCAATCCAAGCAATAGGAAGGGAGGGAGGGGGCATAATGCGTTTGCGGGAATAAAGGGTTAAGGAAAAGGGATAGGGACTTCGGAGCTTAATATTCGGATATATAAATCTTTTTCCAATCTTAATATTTTATCAGTCTACCCTCCATCAAATATTAAACTTATTATAAATAATTATTTAACACCATCACGAGTTTTCGCGGCGCATTTCTCTAGTTTTCGGTGTGTATTGGATATATATAACAATTATTTTTCCGCTTAACTTACTCTCAAATTTTTATCGTTTTATCACTATACAGTGTGTCCCAGGATAGATGTAACTAGAGGTGTAATGGACCAGAAATTTTGGAATTTTGGATTGGTATTTGGGGATTGAGTCTTGCTTGTTGTAAAACTAAAGTATACCAAAAATGACTTGATTTGGTGTTCTACAGGGTGTTTTATAAGCAAAGTTGTAAAAATTACCACTAATAAAGTACCTTTATTTTTCAAAATATGAAATAGTTCCACTAAGAAAAGTTATTTAGAATGCAATTTTATACCTCTATACCAAATTTCAGGAATATAATTTAATTTTTTTGAAACTTCCCATTTTTTCAATAAATTAGTATTTTATTTTGAACCATTTAATTAAAACCGCATAGAAATTATTTTTTGTGAATTAATATTTAAAGTTATGTAGAAGCTAAAAGTAGGCTATGAGAAAAGCAGTGGATGATTAACATTTGCTCCTATACAACTTTAAATATGAATTCAACTCTTCAATAATTTTATTTATCCTGAAATTTGGTATAGAGGTATAAAATTGTATTCTAAATAACTTTTCTTAGTGGAATTTTTTCATATTTTGAAAAATAAAGGTACTTTATTAGTGGTGATTTTTACAACTTTGCTTATAAAATATCCTGTAGAACACCAAATCAAGTCATTTTTGGTATACTTTAGTTTTACAACAAGCAGGACTCAATCCCCAAATACCATTCCAAAATTTCAAAATTTTTGGTCCTTGTTACATCTATCCTGGGACACACTGTATATTTGTTAACATAATGTGTTAATATGTAGGTCAAATTTTAAAAAGTGTAGAAAGCATTATTTTTTTTCTAAGGCTATGTCGAAAGTTAGCATTCTCAAATGTAACATGCGGGAAACTTTTTTATCTTTCGAAATAGATACCAAGTGTATCGAGAAGTAACGAAGATAAAAGATGGATGTAACTTTTTTATTTGAAACTTTTTTTCTAGAATTAGCAGTTTTCGAGAAAACTGCAAATGAGTGATTGTTGGCCAGGTACTGCAATTAAATGCTATTAGATTTCCTCACGTTTGCAGTACCTGGCCAACAATCACTCATTTGTAATTTTCTCGAAAACTGCTAATTTTAGAAAAAAAAGTTTCAAATAAAAAAGTTACGTCCATCTTTTATCTTCGTTATTTCTCGATACACTTGGTATCTATTTCGAAAGATAAAAAAATTTCCCGTATGTTATATTTGAGAATGCTAATTTTTGACATAGCCTTATAAAAAAAATAATGCTTTCTACACTTTTTAAAATTTGACCTACATATTAACACATTTGTTAACAAATATATAGTGATAACACGATAAAAATTTGAGAGTAATCCATTGTGCCATTTTTGAGTTTGAGTTAGAGCGAGTTAAGCGGAAAAATAATTGTTATATATATCCAATACACACATAAAACTAGAGACATGCGCCGAGAAAACTCGTGACGGTGTTAAATAATTATTTATAATAAATTTAATATTTGATGGAAGGTACACTGATAAAATATTAAGATGGAAAAAAGATTTATATATCCGAATATTAAGCTCCGAAGTTCCTGTCCCTTTTCCTTAACTTTTTATTCCCACCTACGCATTATGCCCCCTCCCTCCCTTCCTATTGCTTGGATTGCAATTTTTTTTGAATTAAAGATAAAGAAAATCTCGCTTACCTGTAAAAAAATTTCTCTTCTGAGCCCTTCCCTTCGTACTCAAAATCGCATTAAAAAAAAATGCAAAAGGTTTTTCCCCTCCCACAAGTTTGTTTATTTGAAGAAAAATAAAGCAAATTATACAGTCAAATATTAGACGTAATAACGAACGAATTCCGTTTTGGTTTTTGAAAATCGCACGACAGGGAAACAAGTTCGAGGGGGTTGAATAATTTTCCTTTCTCTACCTCCCTCCCCTCCCCTAATTGGCCCACCACCCCAATCCTCCTGCTCCGTCAATTCTTATCTATTTCACCTACCTCAAAAAAATCTCATGCCCCTAACTTCTTTTCTTCGTAAAAAAGGCATTACTTTTTTGTGTATTAGTGTTAGGGCAAAAAAATGAGTATTGTCAAAAAAATTTTTCACGAAAAGTTACCGTCCGATTTGAAAAAATTTTTACAAGATTATGCGTTTCTGCGAGATCTTCAATTTTTAATTTTACTTTTTTTTCGTCAGATCAATAATAACAAAGTTATCGTGGAAAAATGTGTTTTTGCGAATTTTAAATGCGAATTCCTCCGCCACCTCGTGTGATTAAGCTGAACTAAGTTGACAACATGATAAAAGAGAACGCGTGTAACCGAACTGTCAAAAAAATTTTTTTAAAAGTTGGTTTCATTTCAAAACCAGATCCGCTCCGCTATAATGTGTATTCATCAATGCTCCAATATACATGTTCTAATATCTGCAAAAATATGTGATTGGTTTTTACCCATAACTCGCTTAGTTTTTAAGCTATCAATTCCTTCAAAAATCATTTTGTAGATTTTTTCAAGAGCCATAAGCTCATATAAATTTAATTTTCTTTCAGCCCTTATTTTTGAAAGTGTTTGAGCTGAAAGGGCTTGAACAGGTTATTATTTACGAACATATGCAAACTTTAAACGGCCATATCTTACTCAAGTTTTCAGAAAAGCAAAACCTACAATTTTGTACTCTACAATATTTTGCGTATCATTAATAATTTTTGAGTTATTTTGAAGAAAAGGCAATTTTTTGAATTACAAAAATGCTCTTTTCACTTCAAGCTCAAATTGTTTCAAAACTAAGCACTTTGAACCGATCCAACTTCTAGAGCATGTTACAAGTACATAAATAAAGTAAATTGTAAAGTGGTAACGATTATTTTCAATTAGGGTGGTAATTAGGGGGTGATTTTCACATTTTTTTGACGCCGAAAAAAATAGGGACAAACATTATTTTCGTCATAACTGGCTTAGTTTTGATGCTAGGGACTTTTATAAGAAATAAAAATAAAGGTTTTCTCAAGCACTTCATGAGTTTCCCCGAAAAATGCATTGCTTTTTGGCAACTTGACGTTGAAACTTTCAATTTTGGCGTTTGACGAATAAGAACCAACCTTCAACAAGCTATTAGTCCGTTTGTATTGGGATTACAGACACCATTCTTTTTGTTTTTTTATAAGCTACATTTTTACTAAGAATGATATTTTCGATAAAATACTTTCTTTTTGAGTTATTCGCGAAAAACCGTCTGAAAACGTGGGTTTATTTGTTGAAAAATTGACATATTCACTCGCGAATAAGTCGAAAAGTATTGACTTTCAGAAAAAACTTTATAGAACAAAAGTTGCTTAGAATTAGTCAATCTATCCATTCGCGGACCTATTTTTAATGAAACATTTTTCACCCCCGAGAAAGGGTGGCATCCACCCCCCAGGGTAAAAGCAACCCCCGGTACAGGGTAAACTTTGGAGTAGAGGGTAAGTAGAATCTAAATCCAAATTTTTATGAAAATCGGTGCTGTTTGGCAAAATTATACGGGAAAAGGGTCATTGACTGGACTAAATGATTTATAGACCGAAGCTGATGACATATTTTAAGGTATGGTTTCCTAATGCTGCTTGGAACCCTAATGACGTCATCACATTGTAGGTAAAGATGAAGAAAATGCAAGTGTAATCCTTCTCACGAGGGAGCGTCAAATTTTTTTAAATGTCAAAAAATGTACATTTTTGTATGATAACCTATCGGATAATTTTTATTTGTATCGGCAGTTTTAATTAAAAAACCCTCCGATTTTTTCGAAGCGAGATATTCGCAAAAACATGTTTTTGAAACTTTGACATTGAATATCTCGAAAAGGGGGGGAGGGGGGTTGGGAAAAAATAAAAAAAAGACAACTTGTATATAATTTAACTCTCTACAACTTTCACATGGTCTCATGGGCATCCGCTTCGTAGGACGCGAGATATTTGCAAAAAACTTTGACCTTCAATATCTTGGGCAGCCATGTTGGGATTTTTGTGATTTTTGGGTTTGGGACGCCTCAAAGAACGTCTGTGTAAAAAATCAGATTTTTACTAATTTTGTTCAGGTCAAATGCTTTCCCTGGACTATACTACACTATAAATTATTAAATCAAATTTTATAATTACAGAGGATGCCGATCCTTGGGGACAATGTTTTTCATAAAGATTAAAGCCTAAGGAACAATTTAAGACATGTCCTGAAAAAAAACTGGCTGTACTTTCAAAATGGCGGCCATAGGTTAAAAGAAACTGTTGCTAATGTTGTTTTTGTGATTTAACACAAAAACTAAAAAAGATGGACAAAAACTTTTTTCACAAAAAACAACTGCATAAAATTTTCTACAATTTTGTTCCTGTACAATATTTTAATAGGAGTTATCATTTTCCAGATAAATGAGTCCAAAATTAAGAAAACATGAAAATTCACATATCGGTAAATCACTTAGAACAAATAACTGAAAATTTTATACCAATCATTATTAGCCAATCGGACACGTTTATTTTGTCATTGTTTCTATGACAACCATCAATTTTTTTTGGAAATCACTACTTACCCATGAGCACCTACCTATGTGATTAATAAGTGGAAATTTCTCTGGTTTGACAGCAATGATTAGACAATTAGACCAGGGTCGATAAATGGTAAAAAGTGAAAAAAAATTATAGTAGGATGAAACCCATTGGAAAAGGTAGAACATATAACAAAAATGAAAAGAAAAATAATTTACGGGCGATCTGAGGTCGGGAAGGGGAAAGGGGTGAGTTTTTAAGGGTAAAAAACGGTTTATCTCGATTTCCGGCAAAACTACAAGTCCTATGAAAAAAAGTTAAATAGTAAAGTTGTAGGTAATAAAAAGATCTACAACTTTTGTTTTTACACTTTTTTCACATAACCTCAAAATTTATGTGAAAAATTCAAATAACCAAGTTTTTGGTTTTTTATTTTTATCTTTTGCAAAAAAATTTATTTTTTCACGAAATTTGGTGAAAACTTACCTTTTTATGTCCCAAACACACAGTAATTTTTTTGATTTAAAATATTCATTTTTTCATCTTATTTTGACTTAATATCGAAAAAGCACCCTAATTTTCAATCGAAAATTCTCACGCCAAAATATCTGCTTTTTTAAAAAAGTCGGTGGGCTTTTTGTTCGTTGAAATCTCTACTTTCTGATGGTATAAAAAAATATATACATTACTATGGCAAATGTTCTCAGAAAATGCAAATAAACGAAAAGAACACGAATCTGAAAATTTTTTTTTGAATCATTATGTACAATTTTTGTTAATTATAGTAGTATATTTCGATTAGCAATTTTTTTGTTTATCAATGTAACATGAAATCTTACGTTTTTCGAGTAATTAAAGTGTAAATTTTAATAAATAGCTCAAAATTGTACATAATGATTCAAAAAAAAATTTTCGGATTCGAGTTTTTTTTCGTTTATTTGCATTTTCTGAGAACATTTACCATAGTAATGTATATATTTTTTTTATACCATCAGAAAGTAGAGATTTTAACGAACAAAAAGCCCACCGACTTTTTTAAAAAAGCAGATATTTTGACGTGAGACTTTTCGATTGAAAATTAGAGTGCTTTTTCGATATTAACTCAAAATAAGGTGAAAAAATGAATATTTTAAATCAAAAAAATTCCTGTGTGTTTGGGACATAAAAAGGTAAGTTTTCACGAAATTTCGTGAAAAAATAAATTTTTTTGCAAAAGATAAAAATAAAGAACCAAAAACTTGGTTATTTGAATTTTTCACATACATTTTGAGGTTATGTGAAAAAAGTGTAAAGACAAAAGTTGTAGATCATTTTATTACCTACAACTTTGCCATTTAACTTTTTTTCATAGGACTTGTAGTTTTGCCGGAAATCGAGATAAACCGTTTTTTACCCTTAAAAACTCAGCCCCTTCCTCTTCCCGACCTCAGATCGCCCGTAAATTATTTTTCCTTTCATTTCTGTTATATTCTCTACCTTTTCCAATGGGTTTCATCCTACTATAATTTTTTTTGGTCTCAAAAATTATCGACCCTGGTCTAAATGGCGTTTATATTATGAAAAATATTTTCATATTTATTTTAAATTAAATTAGTACAATTCTATGTTTCCTTACATCATTAACTAATTCCAAATGCTTTAAAAATTTCACTTATACATCTTCTTTCCACAGAAAATAAAGCACAGAGCCATTTTATGACATATTCCAAGACACTTGTGATTCCATGGCTAACTATTACCGATTTTTTTAGGGGATATTATTTGTCACCACTTTAAATCACAGCAAATATCATTTTATCTTGGTTTCCCTTTACTGTAGTATAAAGATTGCATACGAAATAAGTTATTATGGCTAATATTAATTCGCTATATTATTTTTATGCAACTGGAGCGTAGGGAATATAAGAAATAAGTATACTAAACTTGTTTTAATTTTACTTCACTCTCATTCCATATTTTATCTACTATTAAATATTTCATTTTACTAAGATATGAGGAAACCACATAAAAAAATAAGAACCAAAAAAATTAATCTAACACCGACACCAGTCTACAAGATTTTGCAAAAAATTCTAAAGTTTTCTTTTGTCAAGTAATTTTGGTCTAAAATTATCTTACCGAATCTCCCTCGCTCTTGAATTAAAAATCCGGAAATTTTTTCTCGCTCACGAATTTTTAAAGATTTTCAAAAAATTCGGACCTCAAAAAAATTTCCGGAAATAATTCAAGCACTAGGGAGATTACAAGTGACAATTATTGTAAGGCGTATAATATAACTTTGTATTATTAACATAACAAAAAATAAAATAAACTGAAAAAAATTAATAACAATAATATTATAATTTGCACATTTATCTCGAAAACTGTAACAATGGTATCTGAAAAATGGTAACTCCTAACCAAATATTGTATAGGAACAAAACTGTAGAAAATTTTATGTACTTTGTTTTTTGTGCAGAAAGTTTTTCTCCATCTTTTTTAGTTTTTGTGTTAAATGATAAAAACAATATTTGCATTTTTTTTAAACGGACGCCATTTTAAAAGTACAGCCAGTTTTTTCTTTTTAGGACATATCTTAAATTGTTCCTTAAGCTTTAATCTTTATGAAAAACATTGTCCCCAAGGATCGGGGGTGCACGGACACTCAGTGTGGGCTCCCGTAGTAGTATAACAGTACAGAATATCTTTCATTATTTATCGAAATATGGCAGCGTAGCACTCGTTTCTCTGTTTAAGCACAAATTAGAATCTGGTGATTACGCTATTACGTCATAGCCAATAGAATAGCCCGAAAATTGGGGGCAATATCTAACCGTTCAAACGCAGTTTAATCTTCATGATTTTTTTTTTACTATGAGGCATTATTTAAAAAATAAAATAAAAAATTCGGGTCAACTGTTTTACTGTAGATGTAGATGTTATTAAAATTATTTAAAAAAAATTGTATACTTGCCCATTCATAGGACACGTTGAAGTATTTGCACCTTGTTAGAATAAAAACGACCTTCGGTACGTTTATAGCGGCAAAGGCAGTGTTTTCAAAAGTTCCGGAAATGACCCGAAGTCAAAAACGCCGCGGCAAAAATTTTAGTAAAAAATATTTTTGCAATCTTTGGTTCGTTCAAAAACATATTTTGGCACTTACTGCAAAGCGACCTTGGATTGGGACCACACGAAAGGACAATGTTAAAAATAGGCAATTTTTTACCCCTCCGGGCAACGATGTCGACATCAAAGTTCGATTCTGTATGGTTCATAGAAACAGAAAATGCATAAAGAAAATAAAAATATAGAAAATTTAAATAAATTCAAAATAAATGTAAAAAATATGTTGTTAACTTAAAGCTATTTGTAATATACAAATAGCTTGTAAGTTATTTTATTTAAATATGTATATGTATGTATATATAAGTGTATGTACATATTTTGTTTTGTTTGTCGTTTGTTTTATCTATAAGTATTGTTTGTCATATTTATCTATACTGTTTGTTTGAATATTTATGTGTATATTATGTTAATCCCTAATCATAAACTGTATAGTTTCTTGGGAATAAAGTTATCATTATATATTAGGCAACCTAATTTTCCGGCAAAAATTAGTATACTACCTTCAAAGTATAAAATCCACCCTCAGACCAACAGTGGGAATGTAATACAAAAATCCAACAAAGGTGCCATTGTAGTGACGACTTATATATATATTTATGTGTAAAATTACTAGGCAACTACGAGTACTCGAAATTACTTATAGAACATGTACTACGCCCAACTATCCCAACTCGAGGGTGTCAAGCAAAAGAGACGTGTGCAAAGATGGGCGATTTTTTGACACTGATGGGAAACGACTTTAGACCCATAGAGCGATTGCATATTGTTTATACATATAAGTAGTGCACACTAGAAAGTCCCGTTATTAATTTGTTTTTTAAGAGAGTGAATAAATATATCATGATTGGAGTATACATATACCGGGAGAGTCACGAATTGCGCTCGCCCCGATATCTCCTAAAATATTTGGAATAGAAAATTGAAATGTGGAGGGCTTATTACACGACTAAAATGCCATCTTTTCAATAAAAAATCAAGTTTGGTGCACATCCGGTTTGACCGGAAATGCCCACAACTTTCGATTTTTAAATGGAACACCCTATATATTTTTACATTTTTGGAATCTAGAGGAAATTTTGAATGCAATACATCCATTTTGGTCACATTAAAAAGTTTATTAAAAAATCTATTTCTGAATCCAGAGTGCTGTGGTGCCCAAAACATATTTTAGTTTGTGTGCTACGTTACTATAAAAATACAAAGAGCAATATGATTGCATTACTTAATTGTCTAGAGGCGTTTAAAATTTTCAAATGTGATTTTTACCCACTAACTCGGTTTTTTTAAATGGGAAGTTAATCGTTCACCAACAATTTTAAATACCTCATTTTCATACGAATCTAATGATACCAAAATTTTGAAAATCCGCTCAGAAATATTTGAGATTTCAGCCAAAATAAAATGCAACTAAGCTTTCAGAAACATGCGGCTAATAGATAATAGATTAGTGGGCTTTGGAAACTAAAATGACACATTTCTGTGCAAATCTGGTAACCTAATAACATTGGAAACATCATAGTAGCCATTGAATGTAATAAAACAATATCAGCTGCCAGACAGACTCGTGTAGTTATAGGCAATCTTGAACTATCAAACATTTAATAATTGTGAGCGCAAAGAACGTTACAAGTAAGTTTAGCATAGGTATGTTGAGGTAAACACAGTTACATCCACATGGAAATTAGCAATAGAATGCGACATCAGTACGGTTTTCAGAGTTTTATTTAAATGAACATAAATATCGGGCCTATAAATAAACAAAAATCAATTCCGTTTGAACAATTAAACTTAAACTAGGTAACAATAGGTATCCATATTAAAATAATTAATATAATTAAACCCTAAATTGACATTTATAGATATTGTTCAAAATGTCCACAATTTTTTTCTATACACAATTCGGCTCTGCGTACAGTTGCTTGAATGGCTCTACGCAATTCAGCCAGCGTTAGTTCATTAAGAGCCCGTACAACTTTATTTTGCAGCTCTTCACGGGTATTTGAAGAAGTTTGATAAACTTTATTTTTGAGAGTGCCCCATACATAATAGTCGAGGGGTGTTAAGTCAGGTGACCTAGGAGGCCACCTGATATGACCTTGATTTGCGATAAGGCGTTCACCATACAAGTTGTTTAAATATTCCATCACTCTTCTGGAATTATGTGGGGGAGCACCATCTTGTTGGAAAAACAGATTTTGTAAATAGGCAAGAGGAAGTAAGTCAAGAAATTCTGCTGTCTGGTTTTGTAAAAAGAATAAATATCGTTCGCCAATAAGTGTTCCATCAAAAAATATGGGTCCAATTATTCGATCTCCAAGTACTCCAAGCCAACAGTTAAACCCAAATCTTTCCTGAATATTCCCCCGCCCTACCAACCTCGGATTTTCTTGAGCCCAGTACCTAGTATTATTTCTGTTCAACATACCTTGGTTCGTAAATCTACTTTCATCTGAATATAAAATATGAAAAGGAAAACCTGGGTTTTGTTGTACTGCATTTAAGAACCAGTTGCAATATACTAGCCTCCTGTCGTTATCATATCCATAAAGATGTTGGTGTATTTGGTATTTATAAGACCGAAACTTATGTTTCTTTAAAATTCTGCAAACCGAAGACTGACTAATGTCGCATTCCGTTGCCAATTCCCTTGTTGATGTTGTTGGGTGTACCATCACAAATCCTAATACATCAATTTCTTTGTCCTCACTTACAATAAATGTTTGATGGTAATCTTGTTGATCGGGTTCGTTTCTTAATTTTTGTTCCACTCTGGCAAACAAGTGTCTGCTTGGAGCACGTCTGTTGGTTTGCTGATACAGTCCTGCAGCTGCAGTTGAATTTTTGTGACACTCTCCATATATCAGTAATATATCGACCTTTTCATTTCTACTAAAATTATTCATTTTCTTTAATTTTCAATCAAAGAGATTTCCGCAACGCTTTATTTTTTATCTGTATGGCAGCTGATATTGTTTTATTACATTCAATGGCTACTATGATGTTTCCAATGTTATTAGGTTACCAGATTTACACAGAAATGTGTCATTTTAGTTTCCAAAGCCCACTAATCTATTATCTATTAGCCGCATGTTTCTGAAAGCTTGGTTGCATTTTATTTTGGCTGAAATCTCAAATATTTCTGAGCGGATTTTCAAAATTTTGGTATCATTAGATTCGTATGAAAATGAGGTATTTAAAATTGTTGGTGAACGATTAACTTCCCATTTAAAAAAACCGAGTTAGTGGGTAAAAATCACATTTGAAAATTTTAAACGCCTCTAGACAATTAAGTAATGCAATCATATTGCTCTTTGTATTTTTATACCTAGTAACGTAGCACACGAACTAAAATATGTTTTGGGCACCACAGCACTCTGGATTCTGAAATAGATTTTTTAATAAACTTTTTAATGTTTATCAAAAAGTGACCAAAATGGATGTATTGTATTCAAAATTTCCTCTAGATTCCAAAAATGTAGAAATATATAGGGTGTTCCATTTAAAAATCGAAAGTTGTGGGCATTTCCGGTCAAACGGGATGTGCACCAAACTTGATTTTTTATTGGAAAGATGGCATTTTAGTCGTGTAATAAGCCCTCCACATTTCAATTTTCTATTTCAAATATTTTAGGAGATATCGGGGCGAGCGCAATTCGTGACTCACCCGGTATAGACCATGTGCCAGACCTATCAGTCATTATAATTTGGGGGGACTGAATGAAACCTTTACCACGGATTTCTGGGGTTATATGGAGCCAAAAATTCGGGGGGTCCATCATGGGGAGGTAGCTTTCAAATATGGCGGCCGTTCAAAATGGCGGCTCGACTATGAATTTTTAAATTCAATTATCTCGAGATCGGATGGAACAATCTTGAATTTCTTTTATTCTAAATGTAGGTGAATGAACGGACTACAGTTTTGTTCGCAATGTTTATGGCCGAAAAAACAGTATTTATCGGTCAAAACCCGAAAAAACAAAAAATAAGGTTTTTTTAAATTTGCGGTTTGGTGTTTATTGGACTAACGGTTGGGTATATTGAGAATATGTTCCGAATAAGAGTTTTAGAGAAACATCTCACCTTTAAAATGCAAAAAAGAAATTGAAGATCGGATTAACAGAACCCGAGATATCGAGATTCAAAGCAGACGGGGCGGGGTTGAGCGCATTGACAAAGCGCTCGGTGCTTTGAGCAGCGTGAGGCGAGACGAGACGGTCAGCTATATTTGAAAGCAACTAAGAGAAATAAAAATGCCCTATTAATATTATTAATAAACTTGAATTTATTCTTCTTCACTAGAGTCACTATTCCAGCTATTGTAATTGTACTCTTCCTCATCTACTGTTGCTTTGGTACACCTCTTGCACCCACAGCTCTCGGTGCATTGGATTTGAGTTGCCAAGCACGAGCAAGTTTCTGGTACACGGTTCCTCTTGCAGTGGCATCGCAAAGAGGAAAGTACGCACTCCGGTGCTGGCAAGCCTTCCATCCACTTGACGCATAAGTTACCAGAAATGTCCTTTTCTCACCCATGAGCAAAGAAGTCCGGAATTATGGGCTTCTGAGCCATATTCCGGCCTGGTAGTTGGCACGTTTATTGTACTGTCTCAAGGTGTCTTTACAAGGAGGCATTTGGAAACTCTCAATTTGCCCCTCCTTCCCTCTGAACATCTGGTAACGCAGCTCATCAACAGGTTTCACCTTGCATTTAAGGGCATATAACTGGTAGACGAATTCCTCTAACATCATTAAACAGCACCCAATCTCTGCCTAACTTGCTGAAGGCTTCAATAAATCTTTGCTCCATTTTGCACAAAAGCTTAAATCCTTTAAGTTTTCCCTGGCCAGTAAAAGCGCTGACTATGTCACAGACAGACCAGCAATAATACCCGATGAGAGCTGTAACAAGCTGTTCACCTAAGGCAGATACTATCTGGGAAACTTGAATAACTGTTAAAACACTTTTGTTTCTCTTCACAATACATAAGTTTTTGCTTTTTATGGTTTTGCATAAACCTACGGCCAAAACTAGTACATCCGTATCGTTTGAAAAGTAAAGAACTGATTCATATGATGTAGCCGCGTTCCTTGCATGCAGTATTATTCTGGAATCAGCTTCTCCTTGAATGCAGAGCAGCTCAGGAACAGTTTCGCTCCCAGTAGACGTGATCCTGAAGCAGATTTCACCAACTGTTACGAAATTTCTTGGTTTCCAATCATGTTCTTAAATTTCTTTTCTTTCCAACTGTCAACAAAGAATTTTATCATTTTATTTTTGCTGTCACTGCTCCTTAACAGCTTCCTCTAACAAACCACTTTGTGACCACCCTTGATTTCACTGAATTTCATACCTTCAGCGGTTCCTCTTTTTTCCCGCTCCAACGATTTGATTGAAACTTCTCGGTAATCATCAAATACTATGTCAATCTATAGCAACTCCTACCTTGAGAAAAGTCTTCAAAGACCTATCAAGATTTGCCAGAGACCATGGAAATGGTGCCAGAGGATATTTGAACACTTCCTTCATGTCAAGTTTTTTATTTTCTGCGATATAAATCATTTTGCTTAATAGATTTTGGTCGCATCGGAGGATTACTTCTTTGTATAGAACCTTCGTCGTTTTGCTCGTCTTTGGTCTACTTATCTTGAGACCCACTTTCTTAATAGGATTATGAAACCCTTCTCCTTTGGCTAGGCGAACTCTCGATACGCTATTTTCCCCTTGCTTTCCGAATTAATGTGATTAATGAGATTATCCACACATATTTCAGTAGATATCTGAAGGATTAGGATCAAAGGGCTAGAAGTTCTGTGAGACCTGTCACATCTTTCTCATCTCTAATTATCCGTGGGCTTCGGAGGTCAGGGTGGCAGTGATTTGTGTCGCTAGATGATAGAATGCTGCGGAGAAGCTCTGTGCTTAGTTAACATAGTACCGTGCTACAGCCTGCTTTTTTAGACTGAAACCCTTAGTACGTCCAGCAGTTTGGGTGTCTTTGTTCACAGTCTCTTCGATGGCTTGGTCTACTGGAATTCTAGAAAAAGGGTTTTTGCTTCTTAGTTGTACTGAAAAACCTCCATCTACAAAGTACTGGTGAACAAAAGGGATATCCTTTTCCAATTTAGTTAATTCAATGAAGTGGTATGATAGATAGCATGAGTAGTTCGCCGTATCCAGTGCAAAACATCAAGGCACCATTTTTTCAACCGCAGCTAAGAATAGAAACCAATTTCCTTCCCGATTAGTTCGAAGAAAAGCGAGAAGTAGCTCCACTAGGTCTATATATTTCATCCAAAAGGACGACATTGCTCTATTACTTATACGAAGATGTGTCAAGTAGTTGTCAAAAGACTCTAGAGTGGCTTGAACATGTTCATCTTGAAGAACAGAGTTATGGGATGCATGGTTCGTCTCACGGCTCAGAGAAGTGAAGCATTGAAAGACGTAGGAAAGGTCTAAATCATTTGTATCTACCCATTCCAAAAACCCAGAGTACAGATATCGATTTAAAATATCACTAAATCAGCGAAACGGTGATTTTTGAATTTGTATTTGTGATTGGCCGGATGCAGTGAATTATGAATCGATAACTCACTACAGTGAATTGTAAGTACGATTTTTCACCAAAAAAATGCTAATAGTTGTCATATAATTAAATTGAAAAACTATGTTATTTTAAAATACAGTATTAATGCTCAACCCCGCCCCGTCCACCTTGAATCTCAAAATGTCGGGTTCTACTGCTCCGATCTTCAATTTCTTTTCTGCGTTTTAAAGGTGAGTTGTTGCTCTAAAACTCTTATTCAGAACACGTTCTCGATATACCCAACCGTTAGTCCAATAAGCAGCAAAACGTAAATTTCAAAAAACCCAATTTTTCGTTTTTTCGAATTTTGACCGATAAATACTAGTTTTTTTGCCATAAATATTACGAACAAAAATGTAGTCAATTCATTCACCTACTTTTAGAAAAAGAAAAAGAAATTCAAGATTGCTCCACCTGATTTCGAGATAATTGAATTTAAAGATTCGCAGTCGGGCCGCCATTTTGAACGGCCGCCATATTTGAAAGCTACCTCCCCATGATGCCCCCCCCCCCCCGACTTTTTTGCTTCACATGAGCCCAGAAACAGCTGGTAAAAGTTTCATTCAGTCCCCCAAATTATAATGACTTTAGGAGGTCTGGCACATGGTCTAATATTATCACTATTTTCACATTAAACTGATCATTTTGAGCTCTTTTTAAGAATCTTAATATTCTAGGCATTCATCTTCCGTAAAGTACTTTGTTTTTGTATTAATTGATAAAACTAAAGAAAATAGCGAAGCTATTGTTGGCCATACATGTGGATGTAAGGTTGGAAAAAGAGTTGTGCGTTGCTGCTGCTCTTACGTAATGCTAGTTTTGTGGTATTTTGGATTTGCACAACATCTAGATCAACTACCTAAAACACCAGATCATTCAAAGATTTTCAATTTTTTAAGTGACAATGAAAATGACAGTGATGAACACGAAACCAATTTGTAATATCATACGTTATTTTAAAAAAAAGTTAAAAAATGTAATAGTCTAATAAATTAATTTAAAAGCATTGCTAAAGAATAAGTTAAAAAAAAGTAAAAAACTAAAAAAAAAAGATGAAAAACAAAAAATTAAAACAAAAACGAAAAAAAAAAACAAAAAAGTAGAAAAATAAGGGATGCAGGAAGGATCACCTCCTCGTGGTGCATTCTGGGAAACACAATCAGTTGCTAAATGATCCGTGTAAGACACATTTTTGAAGTTTTCTATAGTTTATAGTATTCGTACAAATTCTTTCCGTTCTAAATCAAAACGAATATTCTATATGAGATATAATAAACGAACGTTTCATGTTTCTTAGAATCAGTTTTTGTCTTCTCATACCCAGCATTTTACATTAGGGTATGTGTTCAATTATTTTTTTTTTTAACAAGATTTTGATAACAATGTACACTATTTCGCTCACAAATTTTTGCAACATTCCATTGGATTTTTGACTCACGTTTCTATTGCTGGATTGGGGTTGGTTTTTGTACTTTCAGGGTAGTTTATCAGGCTCATTTAACAATTTTTTATTATTACATATTCTGAAAGAGCTTGGTGAGTATAGTAAGTATGCCAAAAATGAGAATTTACTGACGCCGCCTTCATGTATAAAAAAATTATTAAAGTCGGCGCGCCTAAAAACGCTCGAGATAACCATGTAGTCGAGTTGTGACGTCAGATGGCTGAACCGCCCAGTGAACACGGCTGTGAATGCAAGTTAGTAGAGTAAAATCTGGAAGTAAAGTCGCTTAGTTTTCGAGAAAAACCGGCGTAGAACCAAACCAGACTTAGTGGGATTCTTTAGTAAGATAATCGTGTACACGAAATAATTTTTTACGTCATTTTTTGGTGGTCGAGAACTTTTTTATTTCGGAAAAACTCAAAAAAATAGATTTTTAATGAAATATGTTTTTTAACGTCTCCACCGCTATATCTCTGAAAATATTTGTGCTATCAAGCTATTTTTTAGATTAAAGTAGACACAATAGCGCTTCGAACAACGTCCCACATGAACCCGATTTATTTTTTTTTAAGTTGGAAAAATAATAGGAAACTCAAACTTGTTATTTTTAGTAGCGTAATTTTAGACAATCGAGAAAAAAATTTATTTATGAAAATTTGTATATACATGCTGCGTGCAAATTGAAGCCAATAGTTGAAAAAAGTTTTTAGGATAAAAATTTTTCATGTTCCGTTCATAGTATTGAGTCAGCGATTTTTTTTAACGGGCCAAAGTCATTTTCTTGCGCGCTCGGCTGTAGCAAGCCTGCCGACTGCAACGATCTGACGATCCCGGTCGGGGTGTATGTAGTAGTTTAACTTATACCGTGCGTGTAATTTCCCATTAGGCATGTACATTCACGTAGCGCGAGAGATTTGACAACACCGGCAGCCGTAAATTCGTCCGTTGGTGGAGCATTCCAGATCTGTTATTTCATTGCAGCCAGCTGGCACCCGCGATTTTGTAATTCTTCTCCCTATGCCTAGCCCGCGTCTACACACACGGTATCAATAGATACAAAACCAGTAGTGATCAAAGCATCTAGGGGATCAATATTATTGTTCAATATTTCATATATTGTACAGTAGTATTGATCATATGTTGTTAATATTAAGAAATTGTACAATAAATATAAAATAGTCTCCTTTTAATAATAAAAAGATAAATACCTAATCTATAAATATCTATCAGTGTTACTAACTACCCACCTAATTAGTAAGTTTATTAGATATTTTTAAATGAATGAAAGTAAAAATGTACGCATAAAATGAGTTTTATTGTTGAAATAAATTTTGTATTTTGTAGATAAATATGTAGTATGTAGTTTATGTAGGCCCTACATTAATAGCATTCTAATTCGTTCATATCTGCCTCGAAATCTTTAATAATGTTGTTACTGGAACGACATTTGCACTTGTTGCAACATTTTAGGCCTTCCTTAAAACAAGCACATTTTCGATTGTCACAATTTTTATCCGAACAATGAATACTTAATGATTTTCGACAACCGCTACTTCTAGGCGACTAATCTGACCAACCCTGCATGCGAGGTGTATTAATTGCGTCCCAATATTGCATTTAGCGCTGATAAAAAAAATCGCTGTTGCCACACGGTACATTTTAGGAAAAAATATATTGTTTCAAAAACTTTTGTGATTATTAGGCTTTATTTTCTTCGCTGCATGTATGTAAATATTTTCAAAAATAAAAAAGTTTATCGATTGGTGAAGATTTCAATACATAAAATATATATTTTTTGTTTATCTGATTTTTAGAGAAATGAAAGTAGGAATTGTGCCCAAACCGTTTATATTGGTAAAAGTGCTACAGTGTGTGCTTTAATTTGACACAAAACCAATTTCGGTACCTTTAATAGTTTTAAAGATATGGCGGTGGAAACAAAAAAAAAAACAATTTTATTTAAAAATACATTTTTTTCACTTTTTATTGATTTAAAAAGTTCGAGACCACAAAAAAATGTCGTAAAATATGATTTTATATGCCCGGTGACATACTCAAATGAACCTAACATGTTTGACCTGGTTCTACGCCAAAAAAGAAAACGACATGATAGACTTACGAAATCGCGGCTCTAATATAAGTATCGGCGCACGCCAAGTGACGTCACTCTACGGACTGTTGGCCGGCCGAGCGTGTTTCTATTCAAATGCGAATGTCTCTGTGGCTATTGATTCAATTGAGCTGAAATTTTTTTCTGAGGCTATTGGTTTGTTATTCTTTAAAATGAGGAAGAAAAAGTAGGAAACTGCCATATCACTAAATGACCCTATTCTTCCTGCAGTTTGCAATCGCAATTTTGGAGGTGCATTCATACCTCAACGTTACCAAAAATCGCCTTCTCATCTCTCTTGCCTGCCACCCTCTAGATGGGGTAGTTTGGGATAAAACATTACGCACAAACAACTTTGAATCTTTGTAGTCACCTATTGTTGCTATTTTACATACAAACATAACGAAGTCGTCGTACTCGTACTACTTTTCCTATGTGAAAAAAAAAAAAAAAATGCCGTTGACGGACCCCCTCGGCAATCCTTATCCTTAATTCCAGTCTTGTGTTCTCGTATTTCTGGTACAAAACAAACGAACAAAAGGTACATATTTAAAATGGACGAAGTTAAAAGATATGATGGATGAACAAGATTCGAGACCCTAAGACTGGCTGATGAGACCTCTCGCGTTTCTGGATGCCATAAATCAAAAAAAAAAAAAAAAAATACTACTTTTCCTGGATATTTATAATTCTTACGTTTTCGTTGCAAGTTTTGGGGTAGTTTTTGTACTTTACGGGTAGTTTAACAATTTTCTCGCTTAATGGGAGTTTCTAGTGTGCACTACTTATATGTATAAACAATATCCAGTTGCTATTATGGGTCTAAAGTCGTTTCCCATCAGTGACAAAAAATCGCTAATCTTTGCTACACGTCTCTTTTGCTTGACACCCTCTAGTCGGGATAGTTGGCGGTAGTACATGGTCTACAAGTAATTTCAAGTACTTGTAGATGCCTATTGTTGTAATTTTACATATAAATATATACATATATATATATATATATATATATATATATATATATAAGTCGTCACTACAATGGCACCTTTGTTACATTACCACTGCTGGTCTGAGGGTGGATTTTATACTTTGAAAGTAGTATACTAATTTTCCCCGGAAAATGCATTTTCTGTTTCTATAAACTATACAGAATCGAATTTTGATGTCGACATTCGTTGCCTGTCGCCTATTTTTAACATTGTCCTTTCAAACTTCTGCCGGAAAACGCCGCGACCCCCGACCACACATGTTTTCTAAATACGAGTTACTGAGAGAACGAGAGAATCTCCATCTTTTGAGCGAGTTACGATTCATTAGTGTTCAAAGCGATAGGAGATCATACCCATAAAATCTGTCATCAACTCCCGATTCAGCACGAATAACTCCTGTTTTAGCTAGCTCGGTTACTATACCTATTAGCCAAATAAAAGAAGGTACAATTTACAACTTCACATTGACTGTGATTGCAGCCAACAATGCACGGGACGAAACGTCTCAAGTAGTAGACTTTATCGGAAGAAGAATATCTACTCTGGCTGTGAGGTATGTTAGTAGTCACAAAATAGGCAACAAACTCTTAAATAATTTTATTTTCAGGTGTTTAAAGAATTGCCCTCCTGTTGTTGCGAAAACTAACCCCGACTACCCGATATTATTGAAAGTCGAATGTATCAATGGTTGCTACTATCTGAAGGATCGTTCGTATGTATGGACTATAGAAATTCTGAATCAAAGGTTTTTGGATAGAAATGTCAGCTACGGAGACTTACCACATGGCAGTTACAATGAACTATTTTCTATTATGGGAAGAGCATTAGAAGAAAAAAAAACATATGAAGTAAATGTCACACTATATGGAAAACGGAAAGGCCGGTATGGTAGTAAGTCATATAAATATATATTACATTTTTTACATACGTTTAAACGATTACATCCTTACCTGTGGTGGATTGACCATGATGGCTTGGAGGCAATCGCCGCAACGCCTCCCCCCTCGATCCCAAAAAGTACTCTTACATATGCCCCCGCCGACTCATGGTGCAAATCACCACAACCATCTACAAGTGTCAGTCCGCCACTGATCCTTACATATCGATGGTTAAAGTGCAAAACCTCATAAGTCGATTTTTTTGCAGTTTTCACTTTATAATGCCATCAGTTTATAGGTATTGATGTCCTTTAAACTACAAAACCACATAACTCTAGGTTTGTTTTTACAAGTTAGCAAACGGTTTTCAAACCATCAGGAGTTTGCGTACAACGGTGTTGCACCATCGAAAATCAATGTGCGCAATTTCTGATGGTTTGCAAACCATTTGCTGGCTTGTGAAGAGAAACCTTCTGTATTTAAATTTAAAACCAGTGGAGCCATGTATCAAAAGCTCCTAAAACTTACATATTTTGCAGAAGAAAATAATCTTACGATTTTTCAGTATTATCTCGAAAAGGGTCACACTCAGATGGAGTGTGATTCACTTTTACATGAATAACCATTGTTCTATTACTTCTAATATTTTGAGAATACGTTTTACTTGGATATTATTATTATAGTGTGTTTTGAAATAAATATTATTTTGGGTATTCAGCAGATAACTTTCAAAGAAAACATTCGTTTCTTTCATATACTGTTGCGAATCTACGCTGATTTCCAACAAATGCGATATTTTTTTTTTTTTGGGCTGTATCTAATCAAATATATAAATAAAACTTACCAATTTCATCTATGGTTCTAACCACTATTTTATTTTAATTTTTGATATCAGATATAGGAAAGTATTCGGAGGGGTAGGAAAGGAAATTTCTGATATTTACTCTAAACTTTAGTTAAATTTAATTTCACTAATATTTATTATTTTTGCACTAATTTTCTTATCAAAAACTAAGGCCCGTCTGTCTTGGCTTTCAGCTCAAATCTATCTGATTAATTTAGAAAAACAAAAAAGCATTCTGGTTTTTGTACATTATAAGAAATCTACAAATAATATTTTAAATCTATCCACCCAGCGACATCGCTTGCTGACAAGAAATATCAAACAATAGTACAAATTGTAGATTCCCCTAAATTTTAAAAATAAATAATAATTAATAATAAATTAATAATAACTAGGTGTAAACATTCCCCCGCCCCTGAAAATTATTTTCAGAACCGGATCTGGAATAAAAACCAATTTGAAAAAACTACTATAACTTAGTAGGTAACCCTCATAACTTATTAAAATATTTTTATACATAACTATTATACCCATTACATAACTAATAATAACCAAAATAACTATCATTTTATTGCGATGGTAGCGGACAAAGTCGTACCACCGGTCTTTTATATATACCAGTTTTGGTTTTAGCATTGGCGACCCTAATCACCCCATCTTTACCCGGAAATACCTCCTCAATAATACCCAAGGGCCAACGCAGAGGAGGAATATTATCTTGTCGAATAATAACCAATGTACCGACTTTTACAGGGCAACTGGGACTATTCCATTTCTGACGGACCTGTAAATTATTTAAATATTCTTTATGCCATCGCTTCCAAAAGTTTTGAACCATATGATCTAACAAATGTTTTCTATTCAAAATATTTGGTAATTGATTTGTTAAATTTGGAGCAGGCAAATGTTCAAGAGGCGTAAGAGTCAGAAAATGTGCGGGGGTTAACGCTAAAGGTTCTGAAGGATCTGAACTTAACCAACATAATGGTCGAGAATTTAAGAGTGCCTCTATTTGAGCTAAAACGGTGCTCATCTCTTCATAAGTTAAAATTTGACACCCAATTACTTTAGTCAGATGAGATTTAACGGCTTTAACATTGGCCTCCCAAATTCCTGAAAAATGTGGACTCGCAGGGGGTTGGAAGCGCCATTCGATTTTACGTTCCGTTAATTCATTAGACAAGGTGCTGTTGTATTCATCTGAGTCAATCAGGCTATAAATTGAATCTAATTCTCTTTTAGCACCAATAAAATTCGTGCCAAGGTCTCAGTGGACAGGCTAGAAGCTAATTCTAAATGCAAAGCTTTTGTCCACAAACAAATAAACAGACAAATGTAAGCCTTTTGACTTTTTATCCCTCTTCTACGCCCGAGCGTAATAAAATACGGCCCACAATAATCTACGCCACTGTGAAGAAAGGGCTTGGCTTCCGTAACTCTAACTGCCGGCAAGTCAGCCATTAACGGAAAGGTAGGTTTCGGATTGAATTTAAAGCAATAATTGCATTTTTTAATCCGAGTACGTACAATACTTCTAGCCGCAAGAATCCAATATTTTTGTCTAAGAATTGATAAAACTAAATGCGGCCCCGTGTGTAAATTTTTACGATGACAATGGTCGACTATAAGATCAACCAAATGATCCTTTTTCGGTAAAAGAACCTACCCTTATTAGACCATCTTTCAAAAAGGGACATAAGGGGCGTAAAGAAACAGAACATAACTGCTTCTTTTCTAATAACGAAATATCTAAAGCGAAATGTAACTTTTGAATTAATTTTAATAAAACAATCTCCGCCTTTTCTAAATCAGAAATTAAAATGGTACCTTTTGTTGGCAAAACTCTTGCAAATCTAAGAACATAAACAGTAGTACGAAGTAATTTAGTCCAAGAAGAACAACGATTAACTAATAAATATAATGGATGTGGCTCATTGTCCGAAATTATAACCGAAACAACTTTTTCTTCGAGTGAAAAACAGTCAATATTATTAATAGACTTAATTGGCCAATGTTGTTCATTCATTTTTAACCAAGTAGGACCTGTAGTCCAGGTGATATTGGCAATAAATTGTGCAGGTGATAAACCCCTTGAAAGACTATCACAAATATTGTCTTTACCTTCTTCTTCTTCTTCTTTTAGCGGGGCGACTGAGAGTCGCCGCACTTAGGCCTTGTGGCCCATTGTGCTACCGCTACGAATTTATTGAATTCCCCCATCCAGGCCGGATTCTAACCCAAAGGCCAAAATCCTTCCTATAGGGGCATTCCTTATTTCCTCCGGCACCGGAAAGCCAATGCCGAAGTGTTTGTGCCTCAAGTACATAAGACTAGGGCAGAAAGTAAGGACGTGGATGGAAGTCTCCTCCTCGTCTCCGCAGAACCTGCAGTCGGGGTTGTCAACCACCCCCATATTGTGCAGGTGTTTTCTGAAAGAGCCGTGTCCAGTCAAAAGACCTACCACGGTTCTGACCTGTTTCCTGTTTAGTCGCAGGATTTGTTCCGCTCGCTTCGGCAAGGGCCCCGAGATCTAGAGCCTCGCTTGCCGGAGTCCTGGGTAGGAGGCCCAGAAGTCAAAAAACTGGGACCGTGTCCAGTCTTCTACTGACTTCTTGGCATTTGATCTAGGGTAACCGAGAGCCGGCTCCAGACCCAGTAGGGGCCTCTGAGAGCCCCCTCTGGCCAGACCGTCTGCCCGCTCGTTACCCTCGATGTTGCTGTGTCCTGGCACCCAGAGAAGCTTGACCCAGTTGGATGAGCCAAGTTCACAGAGAGCCTGTCTACAGTTTTGAACCAGGATTGACTTGGTCCGGACTGATGCAAGGGCCTTGAGGGCCGCTTGACTGTCGCTACATATATATATGTGCCTGTTGGAATATTTCCTTCGGATATTCTCCTGTGCGCAGACCAAAATAGCAAAAATTTCGGTCTGGAATACCGTGGCGAATTTGCCCAAAGCATAAGAAGCTTCAGCCCTGGGCCTTTCACCGTATATCCCCGATCCAGCACTTTCCTCAAACCTCGATCCGTCTGTAAACCAGACGATATCGGCGGGCTTGAGTATGTCCTCGAGTGGGTTCCAGTCTTCCCTTTTGGGGATGACAACCTCAAAGGGTTCTGAGAAGGAGAAGGAAGGCACCATATCATCACTTTACCTTCAATATGATACCAACAGTTGGCCGGGACTAAATCTTGTATTTTAGATACTCGATTCGCCACGAACGTTTCCCATCTATAAGACAGTGACGCGATCCAATTAAGAGTGACGGTTGAGTCGGAGAGTGCCACAATTTTTTCAATGTGAATACGAGATTTATATATATCTAAAACATATTTGAACAGTTTTGCCAACAAATAAGCAGCACAGAGTTCCAACCTAGGAATAGAAATTGTCTTCATAGGTGAAACCCTTGATTTGGCACATACTAAACTGGTTTGTATTTGACCATTAGTAATAACACGCATATATATGACACAACCATAAGATGTCAAACATGCATCTGCAAACCCAACTAAAACAACGGACGTATTTTCAAAAATACCTAAATGCCTATTTATTTTAAAATTGTTTAAAAGTGAAAGTTCAGATTGAAAAACTGTCCATTTATTTTTATGTTACTCGGAGGATGATCATCATCCCAATCTATTTTAAGTTTCCACAACTCTTTAATTAAAAGTTTTAAAAATAAAGTGATTGGTGCAATAAAGCCTAAAGGATCAAATAATCTAGCCGCAGTTGAAAGAATATTTCTTTTAGTACAAATTCTATTGTCAATATTTACTTGAAATGTTAAAATGTCTGAACTAGGACGCCACTGCAAACCTAATATTTTTAATGTATCGGTTTCAAAATTCACAACTTTAGGGGATCGATTTTCTACTGGAATTTGTTGTAAAAGCTCCTTTGAATTAACTGACCATTTAATTAAATCAAAACAACCTGCTTTAAATAATCCAACTAACTGCTGATATAAAATTTTTGCTTGTTCTACATTAGAAATGATAGTTACCAAATCATCTATATAAAAATCTCTTTTAACAATAGCTGCCGCTAATGGGTAATTTTTTGCCTCATCTGTCGCCAATTGATGTATGGTTCTAATAGCTAAATATGGCGAAGATTTGACACCAAACGATACAGTATTTAATTCGTAAACACTAATAGGTTCATTTTCTGAAAACCTCCAAAGTATTCGCTGAAAACATTAATTTATGTTCATTAAGTAAATTAATTTGTAAATACATTTTTCTAATATCAGCCGTGAAAGCTATTTCGAATAATCTAAAATTTAGTAAAACTGTTACAATGTCAGATTGCAATTTTGGGCCTGTATATAATAGGTCATTTAGAGAAACAGAAGTTGTACTTTTAGCACTAGCATCAAAAACACATCTCAAAGGTGTGCTTGCACTATCAGCTTTAAAAATGCCATGATGTGGAATGTAATATCCTAATGATAGTGAATTGTCACTAGCCTTCGACATATATCCCTCTGTTAAATACTCATTAATAACAGCAGAATATTGTTTCTTTAATTCGGGATTTCTCTTAAATTTATTTTCTAAAAATAAATATCTTCTGAGCGCTGTCGAATACGAATCGCCTAATTTAGATGGTTCGTGTTTGAAAGGTAACGAAACAACATACCGACCCGAACCTTCCCTACGATACGTTGATTTATAAATACTCTCACATTCCAAATCATCAGGACTTTCAACAACTTGAGAAGGAACTTGTTCTAGTTCCCAAAATTTACTAACTAATGACTAAAAAGACGGTTCTAATGTGATACAAAAATTTTTAACTACTTCTGAATCTGCGATAATAGGAGCTGACCTCATTACTACGAATCCTAAACTTGTTTCTAATGCAATTGGTGAATGGGGAGGCCCTTCGATTTTAACTCGACCTAGTAAAAGTGGAAATATTTCTGCCCCAATGACTCCATCTATTTTACTGGGTTGACCGAAAGTATCATCTGCTAAAGGTAAATCTACAACGTGTGAGAGTAAATCAGTATTCACGGTATAAGACGGTAATTTATCCGTTATTTTTTCTACTTATAAAACCTCCAGTGGATAACTAATGCTTGGATTAAAACGCGAACTGATTACTACATTTGTTTTTCCGTGAACCGAGCTACTGGTATGACCTATGCCACTGACAGCGGAATGCCATTTTGATATGTCTAATTTTAAACGTCTAGCGCAATCTACTGTCAAAAAATGTGCTTGACTACAAGAATCTAAGAGGAATCTAACCCTATGCTTTTCTCCATTTTTACTGAAAATATTTACAACTACTGTAGACAAAAGAATAGTACTGTTAAATCGATAACTACTAGTAGTAGTCGAACAAAATGTCGAAGTGCTTTGATGAGCAATGTTTGATGGGCCCGCACAAGTTTGTGGTCGACCCTGTATATTCTCAGTATTATTTAAACTATTATCTAACCAATGTGATTTGCCAATTGACTCAATTGTAGAGGTATTCACATTTTGACTAATTAAATTATCATTAGTATTATTTACCAATTGTTGAATTGAATTATTATTATCCTTTGATATATTAGACGATAACTGCGATTTATTAAAATGTAAGAGTGTGTTATGTCTGTAGTTGCAAATTTTGCAATTTGATGTACTTTTACATACACCAACCCTATGCGTACCAAAACAATTTAAACATAATTTTCTCTCTTTGATAATTTTATAACGCTCTGATGGCGATTTTTCTAAAAATTTCGAGCAATTCAAAATCGAATGAGAACTACCATTGCAGATCGAACATTTATCAACAGCTTTATTATTCTGTACAAGAGTTGTTTTAATTTTATGGCTACTGTTTAAACTTGACTTATATGAACTTTGGGAGCGTGTACAAATTTTTGCCTGCTCCTTTACAAAATCTATAATTTCCTTGTAAGTAGGTATTGAAGATTTTCTACGAGTATTTTCAAATAAATTTTTTGTTTCCGAGTCCAACTTATTCAAAGCTAAATAAGAAAATACATAATCACATAAATCTGTTATTTCTAATTTTTTCAAAGCGTTCGATGCTGCGTCAAATCTTTCAAGGAAATTGTTTAAACTATTTGCTGACGGAGAAGGTGCAGGCTTGAATTCTAACATTTGTGATAAATAATTATTAGCTAAAGACCTTTGATCCTGAAATTGATCAATCAATGCTTGCCAAATAATTTCATAGTTTTCCCCTATGGGCGGTATACCCGCGTAAACTGATAAGGCTCTATCTGAGAGTTTACCTATTAAGTAATGAATTTTATCAACATTATTCAAATTTTTGTTGTCATGAATGAGACTCTTAAAGCATTCATAGAATAAAGGCCAATCTTTAATTTTTCCTGAAAAACTAGGTAACTCTAATTTGGGTAACCGGGGAATGGTTTTTTGTGGTGCCTCTTCTCTAATAATGACATCAGTTGCCTTACTAGCAGAGGACTTGTTGAAAACCTCTTTACCTATTTCTAAAATATGGCAATAAATTTCATTAAAAGCATCTAAACACTGAAAATTTGGAACAAAGTCCGAATCTATTTCTACCTTAAGCATATTAATTTCATCCACAACTTGTACATATTGCTTTTTTGTATCCTCCAGGGTATTAAATCTAATACGAAAATTATTTAATTCAGCATTATTAGTTTTTATCTTTTTACCACAATCATATAACTGTTGTAATCTAGAAAAAAGTTGTTCCCGTTTTGCTCTCAATACTTTTAATCTTTTTTCCTTGGTTTCAGCCATTTTTCAAAATTTAAGAAAAAGTATTATTCTAATATTAATAAGGAATTTCAATAAGCAACAAAGTAAAAGGTGGTTTGAAGATAAAATCTAATAAAAAGTACCAAGTATCTTGATAAAGTTATACAAATAATTATTTGTGGTTCTTCTGTCAACAAAAAATATCAAAAAAATAGTTGTGTTTCAACCAGAATGCCAAAGAATTTGTATAATAAAATATAATAAGCCAAATATTCTTGCTTAAAAATACTTTATGATTTTTAAGACAATTTACCCAATACCCAGTAATTACAGGAGTATTAATATTTGTAGATACAAAATGTATCTTACCCAACAAACCAAATGTTAAATATACTTCTAACAAAAAAAAGAATGCAAAACACAGAGGGGCACTTATTTATCCAAATGAAAAACTAATAATATTAATCAACCAAATAACTTAAAAAATTTTAGTTTTAAGTTCCAACAAAAATATATTTGTGTATATATGATTATATACCTAAATTTATTAACTAATAGATAACCAAGTTCGAAACTAATATTTTATAAAAATTAACCATCCGGCTCGAAGGACCAAAAAATGTGTTGCGAATCTTCGCTGATTTCCAACAAATGCGATATATTTTTTTTTTTTGGACAGTATCTAATCAAATATATAAATAAAACTTACCAATTTCATCTATGGTTCCAACCACTATTTTATTTTAATTTTTGATATCAGAAATAGGAAAGTATTCGGAGGGGTAGGAAAGGAAATTTCTGATATTCTACTCTAAACTTTAGTTAAATTTAATTTCACTAATATTTATTATTTTTGCACTAATTTTCTTATCAAAAACTAAGGCCCGTCTGTCTTGGCTTTCAGCTCAAATCTATCTGATTAATTTAGAAAAACAAAAAAGCATTCTGGTTTTTGTACATTATAAGAAATCAACAAATAATATTTTAAATCTATCCACCCAGCGACATCTTTTGCTGACAAGAAATATCAAACAATAGTACAAATTGTAGATTCCCCTAAATTTTAAAAATAAATAATAATTAATAATAAATTAATAATAACTAGGCGTAAACATTTACCATTGGTGCAAGTCTGACCAAAAATGAAGATCAACAAGACTCCCCCTACGGTGACTTGTCGACTTCTTTCATAACACCTACCATATCTAAGATTCAGCATGAAAAGCAATAAAACAACCACTCTTTCTATATATTGATGATTCAAGTCTGATCATGCTAATATATATAATATTAAGTATCTCTAGCCCTACCTAGAGGATACTACATCACAATCAAACGTTTATTACATTTCAAAGTCAAAAAAATACTAAAAAGCACAAAGAAAATAGTTATAAAATTTCGCTCACCGCATGCAAGTAAATAGATGTCTTCCTGTCAGTTTTTTGACATGAAAATATTTCATTTTTATTTTCTAATGGTAACTGGTGTATTTTCGAAAAATATGAACATTTTAAGATTGCATGTTTTCGCACTTTTTTCGGCTCCAAAACGCTACTTTTTTTTCGCCGTTTTTCGTTTATATCTCGGAAACGGCTGCAGCTAGCTTAAAAATAAATTTTCACAAGGGTCCAGATAATTTATTGATGAATCGCCCAGTTCCATCACAATTAACCTAAATATTTTCTTTTCGGAGAAATCGACCCAAATGTGTGGCGATGCACGATTCAAAATGGTACATTTTTCGCTTAATCAGTCCATAACTCCTAAACGGTGGCCCCTAGGTCAAAAAACTTCGCCCTAACGAATTTGTACAGAATTAAATTATCTAAAAGTCGTTTTTTTTTTATCGTCAAACTCCAAAAATTAACGAGCTAGGAGCGGTCAAAGTGGAGGCTTTTTTAAATTTTTTTCCATCCCGGCCATACCTACGTCATAGCTAAATCTCGATTTTCTGAAACGTCCAATCAGATTCGTCTACTGCTGTCAATCTGCGAGGCGATAAAAAGTCATATACAGGACGATTTGTCTAAATTGACAATTGTTTCGTGTTTTTGCACGATGCAGATTAAAACCAAGGACAATTTTATAAACCGTCGATCTGCATAGCGCCCTCAATTTTACTTGCCAAAAGGTAAAGCTATCGTTCTATTGATGACACTAGCCGGCAAATTTCGATCGATAACAATGTCATTTGTTTTACCGTATAAGTAAAGTGTGATATACAGGGTGATATTTCTTAACGTGGCAGAGCTTCCAAGTGATTTCGCTCATAACTCGGGAATGGTTGTAGATATCGAATTGAAACTTGAAATGTAGATGGAAATGTAGACGGACGGAATACAAGTGAATTAAAAATACACCTACGTCTACGTGACGTCACAAAGAAAAAATTCTTACAACAGAGGAACAGATAGAGACATCGACTTCATATTTGAGACGTAGGTGGAACTATTGAAGAAAAACAAAATCCGAGTGAATAAAAAATACGCTTGGCGTCGGTAGGCGTCGCGGCGCAAAAATGCATAATTTATACAAGGGAAAATAAGCAATTGTAATTAAACTAAAATTTCGGAAAATTTCCACTTCGACGCTGGGCGTCGGTCGACGTCGTTCGCAAAAATGTCTAACTTATGTAAGAAAAGAAAAAGAAAATAAAATTACACTGAAATCTGCTGAAATTACAACTTCGATGCTTGGCGTCGGTAGGCGTCGTTGCGCAAAAATGTCTAATTTATGTAAGAAAAGAATAAGCAAATAAAATTACACTGAAATCTGCTGAAATTACAACTTCGACGCTTGGCATCGGCAGGCGTCGTTGCGCAAAAATGTCTAATCTATGTAAGAAAAGAATAAGCAAATAAAATTACACTAAAATCTGCTGAAATTACAACTTTGGCGCTTGGCGTCGGTAGGCGTCGTTGCGCAAAAATGTCTAATGTAATGTAAGAAAAGAATAATCAAATAAAATTACACTGTAATCTGCTGAAATTACAACTTCGACGCTTGGCGTCGGTAGGCGTCGTTGCGCAAAAATGTCTAATTTAGGTAAGAAAATAATAAACAACTAAAATTACACTGAAATTTACTAAAATTACAACTTCAACGCTTGGCGTTGGTAGGCGTCGTTGTACAAAAATGTCTAATTTAGGTAAGGAAAGAATAAGCAACTAAAATTACACTGAATTTTCCTAAAATTACAACTTCGACGCTCGGCGTCGAAAGGCGTCGTTGCGCAAAAATGTCTAATTTAGGTAAGGAAAGGATAAGCAACTAAAATTACACTGAAATTCCCTAAAATCACAACTTCGACGCTTGGCGTCGGTAGGCGTCGCGAAAAAAAAAATTAAAGAGAAAAAATTTGGTATCGCAATATTACCATAAACATTAACGAGAATCAACAGATAAGCTGGTTACCCTATAAAAATTGAATTTAAGTGGGGGGGCGAGGTTTTTTTTTTTTGGGAAAAAAAATTTTTTTTGACAACGAAAAAAACAATTAGGCCCCACGTTGGGCGCCAAATTGCCACCTTACTAAAATTCTAAGGTAGGTATTGAACCTTAGCTTAACTCCTAGGTGGTGATATGTCCAATGTTGTTAAAGACGGAACGTTGGCTAGCATACAGCCGGAGCTGGTCGTGCGGTTATTTAGAACCACTCACTACACTTATAGTTGAGCAGTTCAGGGCGCCAGTAACCTGAATAAATGCCTTACGGTTCCTAGTAGACGCTTAACGTCCGGTTACAAAACTCTAAGCACAAACAAAATAATACTGGACCAATATGCAAATATCAAGGGCAAGACTGGCTGATTATAGTTACTCTACACGAAATGAAGCTCAAACGTATTTAAAAGCTACTCTAATTTGTATCACCCTGTATATCACAAAGGAGAAAAATATATATGCACAAATATTGTTAAAACAAAGTATGGCCGCAAGATTAAAACTACGAAAATATGATAGGAAGGCTTAGAGCCCTCAAGGGAATCAATTTAATTAATTTAATTTATTTTAATTAAATACAAAAAAAGTAGTAATAAGGTTAAGCCTAAATGAATATGTCCGCTCGTGATCACGTGTGGCGCACCCGATTTATACAGTATAAATAATAGTTAGAAACTTGAACTTGTTACCTAATAAAATTATACCTAAAATACCTAAGATCTGGCCAACTAATTAATGAACCAGGGAAGAAAAAAATAGTGCTAAATCAAATGTAAATACAATCACAGTAACACAGCTTATCTGTTTTTGATGTCCTCGCGTAGGATTACTACAAAATGGCGATTCCAGTGGTTGATCGTTTGGGACAACCGGTATACTGCAGTTACCTCAATAATTTTTCAGTTGACTGAATTACCATGCAGGAATTCCACTAGAACCACTGACTGCAATCTGATATCAGGTAATATCCAAATTTAAATTGAAATATCCAAATTTAATTATCAAAAATTTCAGTACAGCAACTAAGACTCCTGTACGGAAAATTTGCAAAGTATCGCACAGCGAACTAAAAGCCGTAGATGGAAGGTGGCTTGCAGTGACTTAAGCTATAGACATGAGCTTGGTTATAACAAATTACCACGTGTTAATTATGTATACAGATGCACTCAGATCCGGCATACAGCCGAAATTATGCGCCGTCCCACAACTTCACAAGCATACGGTCACAATTTAATAATATTTTTCTAGTTATATCCCATATATTTAGGAACACCTCAAAGTGTTAAACTTATAGAAAAATTTAGATGATCACCTGTTAACTTCAAGAATTACGTGATAACTCACTCGCACGTCTCCCGTTTTTTACTTCTTTTTTTATAATCGGTCGATCGATAAAAACTCGGCGATATAAAATTCGAAAAACCATAGTGATAATAGCTAGAATATAAATGATTAAGCATAGGCATTATAATTTATTCTTTCTTTTTTTTTTAAGATACTTTTTATTTTAAGATAGGCTGGACATAAAACTGAATTATTTTACCTCAAATATTAAATAAACCGATATGTATTTCTGGTGGTATATTCTTAGGTAGGATAAAATCCATAAAATTAAATGTATCTTATAATCGTCGAACTACATTTACAAAGGATAATTTAAAATTACATACTCCAGGGGAATTGGTAACGTTACAAACCCCAAAAAAACATCCATCCCCCAAAAGTGGTCTGGCCTGCGGACCATACCAGTGTATCCTTATGTATTTTGACCCTCTGAAACCGAATCCGAAGTCAGAATTGTCAGATTCGCTCGTTTTTTACCCCCAAATCCCCCCCCAAAAAACAAAAGTAGTCTGGCCTGTGGACCAGATCAGTGTATTTTTATGACTTATCAGTTGCTTTCGCTAACACAGGTCTACAAAAAAAAAAAAAAAAAATTCTGCTCCAAGGACTAAACTAATCATGTCTTAAGTATTTTTGTGTGCTGAATACAAATTTTCAATTAAAAAAAATTTCTACTGCGTAGATTTCGAATAAATCCCGGTTTTTATTGTCAAAAAAACCGTATTTTAACGGGATTTACTCGAAATCTACGCGGTAAACAATTTTTTAAATTGAAAATTCGGATTCAGCACACAAAAATACTTAAGACATTATAGGTTTAGTTCTTGGAGCAGATTTTTTTTTTTTTTTGTAGACCTGTGTAATTGTTTGCATTCATCATCCAGCACAGAATAAAAAAGGATCTAAATTCGAACCAACTGTTACTGAGCCATGTAATTTTAAATAAAACGGTTCTGGCGGTAATTTTTTCTATATGGCGTCTTTAGTTCTCATGGGATTTTTTGGGACTTTTATTTGCTTATACTACGTTAAAAAAGCGTTTCGTTGCGATAAACAAATAACTGTCACCAAATACTTCATACTCAAAACTTATTTGAATGGTCTAAAGACAGATCAACGTTATTTGTCGTGACTAACATGTTCTTTTTTTTTTAGTACGTTCTTTGGATGGTTCTGCAAGTTTGCACATAAAAGTTGGGTCTAAGACTTATTTACTAAGTGATCATTGTTATGGATATCCACCATCTGGGAAAGCATTGGCTACACTTTTCGACATTAAGTGTAAAACAGCATTTGGAAATCCAAACCTAACATACATGTTTGAAATATACAGTTATTATGGCGGAAATTTAGGTAATTTATTATTAATCATGATTTTTGGGCAGAGACGGATTTGAAATCTAATACTATACTCCAGAAAATGCGCGATATAATAAATAAATTGTAATTTGTGACAGAATACTTACGCATTACAGTCATTAATCTTTTTAACATGCTTTTATTAGGTTCATGTAAATAAAAAATCTAAGGAACTTAATTTCACCCACTTCTAATTGTTGTATCATCATGAAAGGACAACGCACATTTTATAGGTAAATTGGTGGCCTGTCAAATTTGATGAATTATTGATATGCTGTAGTTCAACTGATTATAAACAAGTTCCTTTGGCAAAACTTCAAATTATGAACAGTTTCTCCGATAGATGGCTCCAAAGACTGGACCTACCCCTCGGGACTGTATCAACGATTTCTCAAAACTTACCGCAGGTATTCAAATGATAACTGTTGGAAATAAATAACCAGAATATTTACGATTATTTGGTCTTAGATTGATGTGCCTGAACTTCCGGTTTTGCCGGAAGTGACGTCAAATCACGCCTTTCGAATGCGCAACACCCGTTTACTTCAATTTAATACATCATAAATACAAGTAGCTTCATTTTAACTATCCTAGTAAATAAGTAAGTACGTGCATTGAATGGTAGAACATTGATGCTAGCTTGATATCGGGTACATCATAATCTTAGTACAAAACAAAGTTGATTTTATTTTTCAAGATATAAAATTGCAGTTGGGTCTAGTCAATGAAAACTAATTGTCTGTGACATATTTAAGTAGAATAGACAGTTTTTGTTTTGTTTAATATTTATCTATTTTAATCATTCATTAATAGAAATCAAACCAAAAAAAAAACTTTATTTCAAATTAATTAACAAAGAACAGCATTCCTCCCCTAGCACGTGTCCAGATTTACACGGTGCGGGGCGCAATGAAAGGCTGGAATATATATATATATATATATATATATATATATATATATATATATATATATATATATATATATATATATATATAATATGTATATACATACCCAACACGCCTCCGAAATCGGAGGCGAAATCGAAAAAGTGGAGGCGAAAACGAATCCCCGTGTATATATGGTTTAGAATGATGTTTACCATTCATATGTCACGTACACGGATTTTAGCATGGAGGCGAAAATGACCCCTACGTCTCTACACATATACACTTTAGCATACATCATCTCGCATTAGAGGGCGCGACTGTTTTTATACTAGATACGCTGAAATGTATCGGCCAGTGGTATCGCCTCCTTATACATATAGTGCGTCTTTGCCTCATAATACTGGCAACGCTGTACGTAGTGGATATATTTTATTAAGATGTGAACTATAGAATAAGACTCTAGCATATCCTGCCGGCATATTAAGTCGGTAATCAGCCTTTAGTAATTTATCACTATTAATGAAGAATAAATTTTGAATGGAACTGTTTGTCTGCAGCAATTTCATTATTTTAATTTGTTTTACGTTTAATAATAGGTGCTATGTGCACTTTCGGATTAAATCGGTCCTTAGGTTCTTGTAAAAATTTTTTTTTTAATGTAGGTTTTTACAGTGGTATTATAGTCATGTAATGAAGCCAAAAATAGTGTAAATATTTCGTGCAAAGACGAGATTACCTTTCCCCTCCGTTTTCGAGGGTGCTGAACACGATGGAAGTGGTGGGAGAAGTTTTTGACCGCCGCAACCCCCTGAAACGGCCAAAAACCACTCCTTTTATGGGGATCCCTTTATGTTTTCATATATAAACGTGGGGAGTGATTTCTTGACGGATTATACTTGAAATAACATGGAAGGGGTTATAGAGTAACTGGAATCCTAGGGGGTTGATTAAACCCTCCCGAGGGGTGGAAAATCTCTTTTTCAAATGTTTCAGTTCAAACCCTTACCCCCGTTTTCAGGGTCGCTGATCACGGGAAAAATATTCATTTTTAGCTCCAACCCCTCCTCATCCCTCAGATGGGCAGAAATCACCCCTCATTTACCAGAAAGCATGCTATCCAGGATTTACAGGTTTTTCGGCACATTGTCGTTATTACTGTGCATATCCCATTTTTAACAGAAGATGAGGTGGTATCGACCTCGGGGGCTGTTTCAAAACCATAAAGGAGGTGGTTTTTGGCTATTTTAGCGGTGAGAAACTTGTCCCACCACTTCCATCGTGTCCTCGAAAATGGGGGGAAAGGTAATCTCGTCTTTGCACGAAATATTTACAAGAAACTCGTCAAATAATGCTTCATTACATAGACTATTAAGAGAAGAAATTGTATGTTTATTTAAACCGTTTTTTTTTGAAATTTGTTTATAAATATGAAAATAACGGTTATAAACAAATTCGAATAACTGAATTTTTTTATCAAACCAAAAACAACAAAAAATAAGAAATATGAAATAACCTAATATTGCAAAACTAACGGGAGTTAGTGTTATTTCTATTGATTTATATTGAGTGTAAATTTAAGGTGTTTTATTTCCTAAATGGAGTTGTATTACTAGAATAGTAAATTATAACACGAAAAAGTTGAATAGTTCAAACAAAAATTGTCTTGACTAGGTCACACTTGCTTCAAAAATGAGGTAAGTTGGGATAAGTGTGACCGACACGGTCGGGAAAGTGTAAACCTGTAAACTGTCGTATCAAATTAATTCTGTTTTTAGAAACGAAATGGTTCGAAACTATCAAAGGAACTGAACTGAGCTGAGATACTGGTATAGTGGATAGTGAAAATATCTTGAAAATACTTCCTAAAACGCTTCAAAAATAGGAAATAGGAATAGGAAATAATTTTTCATTCAAAATAGATTTTGGAGAATGCCATTTGTGACTCTATTTTCTCTTAAAAGTTAAAAAAGTTTGTAACATGTTTAATAATAAACATATTTAAATGAACTAAAAAACAAATTCGAGGATTTTCGTCATATTTTCACACTTACCCCACAAACTATGTAATATTGTATTACTATGTTATTGGCTGTAGTCACACTTGCCCCGAGAGGTGGGGCAAGTTTAAACTATTCACGTTAATAAAAAAAAATTAACTCTGAAAATATAAATTTTACTTAATGACATTTATCACCAAAACTATTGAGCTAAATGTTTGAGAAATATTTGGTGAAAATTTGGTATCTAAAAATTATTTATTTTTGTTACAATTACAGACTGAATTTGAACTTTCACAAAACGCGGTAACACTTCCCCGGGTTTACCTTACTTACTTTCTATGCAAACAAACTGCGGTTCAAAATTTTCCTTCACTTTTTTCCTAATTTGGGTGGACTATAATTTATTTACAAACATTTTTATTTTCTGTTTGGCCTGATACGATGAACAGAGCCGAGATATTAAAAAGAAACGAGACAAAAACACGTTTTTTAAAATTAAAACTTGATTTCCACGAAACGCTCACCACCCAGATTATAGTCCAATTAAATAAGTCGGCAAATCAAAATTTTGAGGTAAATACTTGAATTTTTGATATAACTTACTTTGATGTATTAGAACACGATTAATGAAAGAAATTTTTTTCTGAACCCCCGGGAAGGGGTGAAAAAAAATAAAATAAAGCGTTTTTTCAAAATTACTCAAAATGTGTAAAAACTAGTAAAAAAAGTTTCAAACAAAAATTGTAAAGCATGAAAGTTTATATAAAAATGATCTCTAGACTTTTTTTGGTATTACTAAAATTAACGGAGTTAGGCTGGTTAGAAATTAAGGGATGGTATGTACAACTTTAAAAAATCATAGCGTGCTGAAAAGTTAATGAATTAAAAACAATTTTTTTTCTATTTACTCAGAAAAATATAAACATTCGTTTCAGACAAATGGATTTTTTTTTAAATTGTTAATAAAGAAGTTATAAAAATTTTAATTTTTTTTTTCAATTAAAACCACTGAACGGTGAAACGAAATTTTTTTTTATACCATTCTGTTCATTATTTAATATATTGAACATTTCCTTTTGAAATTTTTTTTTTACCTTTCATTTTCAAGAAGGTATGAATTTATTTACTTGCTTAGTTTTTTCCAAACGTAAGACACTGCACTTGTGACGTCATGTTAACTGAAAAGAAATAAAGAATGCATACGACAAAGATAAAATTGTTTCGTAGCTGCTGCGTTGTCTACAAGACGCGCATGCGTCCAATCTATAGGGTATTTGCACGTGACGTCACAGCTAACCTCAAAAATATATGCTTCTTAAGATTTAAGAGTATTACGCAGCTATTATTAAAATTTCTGCCTGGTTCCCGTATTTTCAACTAAAATCTAGTTCAGTGTAATGTTTATGAAGTTCTAAACACTTTGTCCTAATAAAATAGGCCTTTTTTTGTAGGTTGGAAATCTAACCTGTAATTAGCAGTCTATTTCTATTAATCATGAATATTGAAAAATTATTTTCGTGAATTTTTAAATATTTGCTTGGAGCCAGTACCGGCTCCAAGCTAAAAATGCGTACACAAACATTAAAAATGAGAATAAACTTGAAAAACTTAAAATTTAAGGTTATGTTAGGTACATGATGCAGATGCAGACTAGTTTACAAGTTCAAGGCTGTGTTGGTGCTTGATAAAGCTCGTAAAAATATTAGTGAGGGCTCATTGATTTCGGAATGACGTCTAGAAAAAGTGTAAAAGTTTCACACCCACACATAAACAGTTGCAAAAGTTATAAACAAATGAAAATTGAAAATATAACAATTTCGTCTTTTGCAAATAACTCGAAAACTATTAATATTTAAGAAAATTGAAAGAACGATTCTTAAAGAGGAATGAATTTCCAATAAAAAAGCCGAACTCCCGAAACTCTATCTCTCAGCGCTCTGCGCGGCGAACACTAAGCCGTTACGATGCTCTGAAATCGGCCGTAATAAGTAAAAATATTTTTTTCTTCAAGCGTATTAAAATGTTTAAATTATGTCACCAAAAACAGAAGTAGAAGTAGGACATTGTTTTACTAGTAACAAAATGTTAGTACCAAACGCCACCGTAGTGGACATTGTTTTACTAGTAACATAATGTTAGTTCCGAAAGCGCCACCGCAGTGGGTATTGTTTTACTAGTAACATAATGTTAATACCGAAAGCCACCGGTGGCGCGCTATCCACTAACTTGTCATATTGTGTCAACATGTAAGACTGTAGTTTGAATATTTGTACATACAAAATAGTATATATTACACGGAGTAGAACGCCTTTTTTTGTGTTTCGCCCAGTTTGCGAATCCTGGGCTCAACACAAAAAAAGAGTGCGTTCTACTCCTAGTAATATAATATACTATTTTATGTTATCAAATATTAATTTAAAAATTTCTAAAATTATGGTATTATTTAGACACTTAACGGAACAATATCCCGTTGAAAAAAAATTGTTTCACCGATTTTTCATAAAATGAGCCTATTGTTAATTAACAAATTTTTTTTTGAGTTTACGTTTATCAAGTCGGATAATTGTTAAACAAAAGCCACTAAAATTATTTCGCTTCATGGAGACCCTATAAAAATTTTTTTGCCATTTTATTATTCGCGAAAATCAAACAAATGAACCCAGTAGGGATTTACCTTCGATACAAAGGAATTCACGTATAAGGAAAAGTTTATATAGTAAAGTAACAGCGGAAATTTGTCATAATATATAAATCACTGTCACATATTGGTGAATTTGTGTGTATCGAAGGTAAATCCCTACCGGGTTCATTTGTTTGATTTTCGCGAATACAGTATTGCGATTAAAAATTAAAAAAATGTCTTAATTTTTTTTTTTTAATTGTTTATAATAGCGTTTTTCTTTTTTCATTATTTAAACAAATTATTAAGAAAAAAATGTATTCTTAAAATTTATTATTTGCAATTCTCTACAAGACGAAAAACAGAAAAAATTTTGTTGTTAATTTATTTGTTTATTTAATAAACAATTTGTTATTAATAATCGCCGAATGTTTTTAAATAGAAAAAAAACAAAAACAACCGTATACATAAACATGTAAAAAGAAAAATAAATTTAACATGTTTATGTATACGGTTGTTTTTGTTATTTTTTTTTCTATCTAAAAAGAATATAAACACATTTGGCGATTGTTAATAACAAATTGTTTATTAAATAAACAAATAAATTAACAACATTTTTTTTCTTTTTTCCATCTTGTAGAAAATTGCAAATAATACAGTTTAAGAATGAATTTTCTTAATAATTTGTTTAAATAATGAAACAATGGAACAAAATATTATAAACAATTAAAAAAAAAATTTAAAGAAAATTTTTTAATTTTTAATCACAATATTTTTAGACTATTGTCTATGTCCAAAAAAAGAGGGTTGAAAGGAACTAAAACGTTAAAGGATTTTTACTGTTTCTTATGTTCAATTGACCCCAAAATATGAGAAAACCGCTGAGTGCTACCATTTAAAGAGGTGCGTTTTTGAGATCGAAATAAAAAGGTCCACTTTTCACATTTTTGAGTTTTACTGGAAAACTATGCATTTTTCCTATAAACACGTCAATAGAAAAGTTGTAAAGAATTAAATTTCCAATCGAAGTGGTACCTTCAGAAGTCAATTTTTTTTTACAAAAATACGACCAGAAAACAAAGCAAAAAAAACGGAAAAATGCATTTGTTTTGTTTGTTTTAGCCTTAACTTTTTTTCGGGTACATTTAGGCATAGATATTCTGCATAAAAAAAGCTGACGTTTTACCCGTTAATAATCATTTTACCGGTAAAACGCCAGCTTTTTCTATGCAGCAATGTCTATGCCTAAATGTACCCGAAAAAAGTTACAGGTTAAAATTTAAAAAAATAAAAAATTTTGCATTTTTTCGTTTTTTTGTTTTGTTTTCTGGGCGTTTTTGTAAAAAAAAATTGACTTCTGAAGGTACCATTTCGATTGGAAATTTAATTCTCAACAACTTTTCTATTGACGTGTTTATAGGAAAAATGCATAGTTTTCGAGCAAAACTCAAAACAACAATAGGCTCCTTTTATGAAAAATCGGTGAAACAATTTTTTTCCAACGGGATATTGTTCCTTTAAGTGTCTAAATAATACCATAATTTTTTTTAAATTTTTAAATTAATATTTAATAACATAAAAAATATTTTTACTTATTACGGCCGGTTTCAGAGCATCGTAATGGCTTAGTGTTCGCCGCGCAGAGCTCCATTTTCAACATTAAATTGAAATTATTAATAATAGACATAGAGTTTCGGGAGTTCGGACTTTTTTATTTGAAATTCATTCCTCTTTAAAAATCTTCTTTTAAATTTTCTTAAATGTTAATAGTTTTCGAGTTATTTGCAAAAAACGAAACTCGTTATTTTTTCAATCTTCATTTGTTTGTAACTTTTGCAATTGTTTATATGCGGGTCTGAAACTTTTGCACATTTTTCTAAGTGTCATTCCGAATCCAATGAGCCCTCACTCATATGTTCACGAGCTTTATTAAGCATTAACACGGCTTCGAACTTGTGAACTAGTCTACATATCTCAATGCAGCGGTGGTGTATGTTTTGGCGAACAAATGCTCCTAAAAATTGTTAACAAATTTGTTTTTAGTAATTCCTATTTTAACTTTTCATAAGATTAATTTAATATAGAATGGATCATACATTTTGTTTTAAGAATGAATTATTTTCTTCCAATTGTCATTATCCATCCATCCAAAAAATGGTTCAATTATTTATTATTTAATTTATCCAATTTTATTTTTTAAACTGTTTATTTTTATTTAGATTAGGAATAGAATAATATCAATGATCTATTTTAATGGAAATGCATCGATCATTTTTTTTAATGTCATTTTTTTTCATTCAAAATTGAAATTAATGATCCAAAAAAAAAAATGTGTTGATTAATATATTTCTGAGTACACAATTTTAAAATATGTATACAATTATAATAATTTTTATAATAATTTCTTATGATCTTAAAAAATAATAAATTAAAATAATTGAAATTTTGTAAGTTAAACAAATAAATAATGTAAATATTTGTAATTGCCAATTTTTTTGAAATTAAGAAGAAAAATTATTTCAATTGTTAATGTGGAAAAAAAAATAATTTTCACTATTGCAAATATTCATTTTTGCAAATAATTTTTACTTCTACATTACGGATTAGTTTATTAATTTAATCGAAAATGCATAAAAAGAACATTTTTTGCAACCTTGGTTGAAGTACGAGAATTTCGACTAATTTAAAACGATGTTTCAAACAATTATTTCCAATACTCCAATAATTCGTCTGCAAAATTTTCTCGCAAAAAAAATTTATATTTTGTACTTTATTTTTAATTTATATCAATAAAGTCAAACAAATAATTCTAAATTTAGTAGAAATCAGCAAGTGTTGACAGTAATAATAATTTCTTTCACTACAATTCAAAAATTAATTTTAAAAATATTTAGATCACGTAAACAAAATTCCACGTGTCTAATACCTATAACCAAAATGTACATAAAACGAAGCGTGTACAAGTATGTAGATTTCGCAATACACTCTTATTATACTTGACCACAATTAAAAATTTTGTTAACAATTTGTAGGAGCATTTATTCACCAAAACATTCACAACCGCTGCATTGAGATATCGGGCATCTGCATCATGTAACCAACATAACCTTAAATTTTAAGTTTTTCAAGTTTATTCTCATTTTTAATGTTTGTATACGCATTTTTAGCTTGGATCCGGTACTGGCTCTAAGCAAATATTTAAAAATTCGCGTAAATAATTTTTCAATATTGTTGATTAATAGAAATAGACAGCTAATTACAGGTTAGATTTCCAACCTACAAAAAGAGTCCTATTTTATTGGGACAAAGTATTTAGAACTTCATAAACATTACACTGAACTAGATTTTAGTTGAAAATACGGGAACCAGGCAGAAATTTTAATAATAGTTGCGTAATACTCTTAAATCTTAAGAAACACATATTTTTGAGGTTAGTTGTGTCACTCGCAGATGCCCTTACTGCCGTCATAAGGTGAAAAGCAGCATCTAGATATTTGTCATAAATGAGATTCTAGTAATATATGAGCACCCAAGAGTTCTGCAGTTAAAAATATTATTAAAAAATTATAAAGTACAAAAACATAAGTGGATAAAAAGCAGCTACATGATTTTCTTAATTAATATTTACTTGTTGGGAAAAAAACAAACGCCTTTGTTACTTTCCTCGCCAACCGACAATTTACAGATGGGCTATTCTCCTTATGACTTATGACGGCAGTATAGATGTGACGTATACGCGTCTTGTAGGCAACGTAGCAGCTATGAAACCATTTTATCTTTGTCGTATGCATTTTGTATTTCTTTTCAGTTATCGTGACGTCACAAGAGCAGTGTCTTACGTTTGGAAAAAAATTAAACAGGTAAATAAATTCATACCTGCTCGAAAATGACGGGTAAAAAAAATTTCAAAAGCAAATGTTCAATATATTAAATAATAAACAGAATGGTATAAAAAAAATTTCGTTTCACCGTTCAAAGTGGTTTTAATTGAAAATAAAAAAATTAAAATTTTTATAACTTTTTTATTAACAATTTAAAAAAAAATACATTTCTCTGAAACGAATGTTTATATTTTTCTGAGTAAATAGAAAAAAAAATTTTTAAGTTCATTAACTTTTCAGCACGCTATGATTTTTTAAAGTTGTACATACCATCCCTTAATTTCTAACCAGCCTAACTCCGTTAATTTTAGTAATATCCAAAAAAGTCTAGAGATCATTTTTATATAAAATTTCATGCTTTACAATTTTTGTTTGAAACTTTTTTTACTAGCTTTTACACATTTTGAGTAATTTTGAAAAAACACTTTATTTTATTTCTTTTCACCCCTTCCCGGGGGTTCAGAAAAAAATTTCTTTCATTAATCGTGTTCTAATACATCAAAGTAAGTTATATCAAAAATTCAAGTATTTACCTCAAAATTTTGATTTGCCGACTTATTTAATTGGACTATTAGACAAAACTTTACTGTAACTTCATGATAACATACAGGTTGCATTTCTAGAAAAAAATTGCGCCCCCCATCAAACAATCGTTGAAAAAACTGCAGTTTTATTCGACTGTCCTTATTGCTCAGACTATAGTTAGTCTATCTCATTTTATAATAAAATTACTTGTCTAAGGGCCGGTTTTATAGGTTCAGATTAAACTAAAGTTCGTCAGTTTTATTGTTATAGAACCTCTCAGAATCGACATAATAGAGCAGGAGCCCGCCGACCACTAATTGGGTGTCATAGGTTTACTCCCAAAATGTGTGAATTGTTGTTAATTTTGGCCAGTAGAGCACAGAAATAACCATGCCAGCTCTTTTTTTTGGGGGCAGCGGCGTACGGCAGGCCGCCAAAGGTGTGAGACATATAACTTGAAAAAGTAAAAAAAAAGTCACAAATAAGTCATGGGTTTACGCATGGGGGTTGGAGGGATTTCTTAATTTAACCTCAAAAATCATGAATCATTTTGGGCGGTACAAGGAAGCGCTACGCTCGTCCAAATTTGAAAAAAAGTCAGATAAAAAAAATGATAAGTTTATGAATGGCAATCAGGAATCTGGTAAGTATGAACCTCCTGAGTGCTGATAGACATTCGCCATCTTTGAAAAGTGGTGCGAACGTCTTTCCTTTCACGATAATTGACGGCGTATCGGCTGTTCCTACCGCATGTACTATTTACCCTTGTGATTCGATGAGTATCACAAATTTACGACTTTTTAAACATGTGGTTAAACAATCACTGTTTTGAAATAAACTTGGATAAGACAGTAATAATATTTTTCACACGACATAGACTACAAACACCACAACGCATTTCAGTAAACAATATGATATTCAGACCTTCAAAACTTACTTCAATTTTCCAACAAATTCTGTTTAAACATTAATGCCAGTAAATCGAAGGCTATGTTATTTGGTCGAATTGCCTCACGAAATCGAGTCAGTAATGATGTGAAAATTTCAGTCGACAATGAAATTATGTCTTACAGACAGTGCCAAAAATTTAGGATTAATTTTAGATGTAAATTTGAGATTTTCCGCACATGTATCATCATCGTTAGAAAGTTGTACTGTTCTTTAAAATTAATATACGCTAATAGACACATTCTAAATAAGAAAACTAAAACAATTCTTTGCGAATCGTTGGTGTTGTCTCACATCAATTATGCCGATGTAGTGTACGGACCATGTCTACTTAAAACTGATGCTAAACGGCTACAGTTAGTCCAAAATTCTTGCATTCGTTTAATTTGCGGTCTACGCAAACGCTATCATGTATCGGCTAAGATAACCGAAATTGGATGGTTAAATACTGAGAGAAGGAGAATGCTACACTGCTGCATGTTCTATCACAAAATAATCACTACAAAGAAACCTCAGTATCTGCTAAATAAACTACGATTCAGAACGGACATTCATAATATTAATATCCGGTTTAAAAACAACCTAACCCCTCCTCAGCATAGAACTACACTTTTTCGGTCCTCTTTTACATACGACTCCGCAAAACTCTACAATAATATTCCAGCTGATTTCGAAAAATTCGATTGTAATATGTTTTCAAAAAAACTCAAAAAGCTATTGTTTCAAGATACTACCTTCTTAGCATAAACAATTGATGTTTGTGTAATTGATTCTTTTGTTGTTGTTGTTGTTGGTAAGCAAAACAGTATTATGTGATACAGATACTCATTTATTTTTATAGTTATGTTACATTTTCGAGGTTGAGTGGAAGAGCAAGCATTTTGGACGACAAATCCAAAATGCTTGAACTCCGCCTTTTCCACAATTTACTGAAATATGTGTCTCGTTTATTTGTTTGTATATTTATATTATTGTGGAATAAAGACTATTATTATTATTATTATTATTATTATTATTATTATTATTATTATTATTATTATTATTATTATTATTATTATTATTAAATATTTAGGAATTATATTAGATAAAAACTACTATGGACAAAACATATTCACTATGTGAAAGCAAGATGTGATAAGGCTATGAATATTTTAAAAATGACATGCAATACTAACTTGGGTGCAGAAGTTAAAACAGCATTGTTTTACAGAAACTATATTAGACCGATATTGGACTACGGATGTATACTTTATTATGCAACCTTTAACACCAATCGAAAGATAATCGTTAGAATTCAATATAAAGCGCTTAGAATCTGTCTAGGTATCATGAAATCATCCCCATGTAACACCATCTTAGCCGAAGCACAGGAGCCTCCATTCAACATCAGAGTTGAATATTTATCCAAACAGTTCTCATCCAAATTAAGGGTATATAGCACCCACAGAACAAATATAATGAATTCCCTTACGATTGAATCACTAACTAATAAATACTGGTCTCTTAAGAACAATCCACCCTTAGTTGAAGCATACCTAACCACAAGAGAATATGAAGAAATTGACTACGATACGTTGCAACAAAACCCCCAAATAATCACCCCAAAATACACCGAAAATAGAAAAACGAACCAAAAACTTATGCTTTTAATATTAGAAGAATACAAGGAATATAATTTAATTTTTCTTCAAGTATTAAAATGTTTAAATTATGTCACCAAAAACAGAAGTAGAAGTAGGACATTGTTTTACTAGTAACAAAATGTTAGTACCGAACGCCACCGTAGTGAACATTGTTTTACTAGTAACATAATGTTAGTTCCGAAAGCGCCGCCGTAGTGGGTATTGTTTTACTAGTAACATAATGTTAATACCGAAAGCCACCGGTGGCGCGCTATCCACTAGCCACTTGTCATATTGTGTCAACATGTAAGACTGTAGTTTGAATATTGTACATTTATGATAAATAAATGAATTTTTGCATTTTAATACGCTTGAAGAAAAAATAGTATATATTACACGGAGTAGAACGCCTTTTTTTGTGTTTCGCCCAGTTTGCGGCTTCGGCTTCGCCTCAGCCGCAAATCCTGGGCTCAACACAAATAAAGAGTGCGTTCTACTCCTAGTAATATAATATACTATTATACAGATGGTTCCAAAATCTCACATGGAACTGGATGCGCACTTTCCCCAACAAAACACAACTGAGGTATACAGATTGCACAATAAGACATCCATATATACAGCTGAAGCGTTTGCTATTGAGAGAGCCTTGATCTACGCAAAGAAGCATAAAAGCAAAAAAACACTTATAATTAGTGACTCGCAATCAGTGCTCAATAGCATCAGACACCTTTCAATAAAACAAAGAAACACAACAATTTTCAATATTATAAACCTATACCATCAAATAAAGAAAAACGGACTGGAGGTAACCTTATTGTGGACAAAAGGACACTCAGAAATTGAGGGAAACGAAATTGTAGACGAACTTGCAAAAAGCTTCCCTAACTTAAAGCCACTCAATTGGCTAGAGCTAGAAGATATGAAAGCAATTTTTAAAAAAGAAATGCGAGAGCACTGGGAAGCAGATTGGTTGGAATTTGCATCAACATCAAGTAATCAGTACACTAACACTCATCCTACCTTACCACAAAAAATACCACATATTGATGGAAATTTCCCAAGAACACTATCCTTGACAATATCCAGATTAAAAATTAATCACACAAGATGTCCCTCACATTTGAAAAAAATAGGAATTATTAGATCTGATATTTGTAAATGTAATGATCACTCTAGTGCTGATCCAAATCACCTAATATTTAATTGCTCGAATTATAACCTAGAAAGAGATCATTCGTCAAAAGTACAATTTCCTACTAATTTAGAAAATCTTTTGTCCATCGAAAATGATAGTATTAATTTGATAATATATAATTTTATAAAATCTGCACGCATTTTAATTTAAGTAATATTGTCGAAAAAAGGAGAAAAAAATTTTTTTTCCTAGTATATTATATACGTTATAAATCCTATTGTTTATCCCGTAGTCTTTCTCCTGTGAATGTGCAAGTCTTGACAGACCCCTAGACGCATCGTGTTTCAATTCCTTATAAAAAATAAATTAAAAAATAAATAAATAAATAAAAATAAAGAAAAAGTAAAAAAAAAATTAAAAAAATACTAATAAAAAAAGACGTAAAACACCAACAGAAGTAAGTTAAGTTAGTTAGAAAGTTAAATAACAGTGTTACACAGTTCCATTGTATGACCTGACCTGACTTTTTGAGATGACTGTTTTATTTGCAATTAAAACAGTTCAATACTTGATTTTAATTAAAACTAATAGTAAAAATTTCTGTGGCTAATCGAACCTGTTTTCGGAGGCCAAAACACTTTCAAAAAAAAAAAAAAAAATTTACGACTTGCAATCATAAACTTGGTAAATATGAACTCCCTGAGTGCAAAAATATATTCGCCATCTTTGAAAAGTGGCGCGAAGGTCATGCCTTTCACGATAATTGATGGAGTATTATCGGAGCTTCCTACCCCATATATTGGTTACCCGTGTAATTCGATGAATATTATAAATTTTAATCAGATACTTGGTAACACGAACTTCATAAATTAAACTGGACCTCACATAAAGTCCAAACTTTGACACCCCCCATGCTGGCCGCCATGATAGGTTTTCAGATCCGTCTTTCAGAATTTTTGCCCAAAGTCAGGAACGGATTGAAAACGTTTTCATTATTTACCAATAAGTTGAATATTGGAGAAATTAATGTTTTTTTGCGAATTTTCAGTTTGGTAAAAAAATCTCTTCATATAACAAATATAATCTTATTTAAATATAATTAAAATACACGTTTTCATTGTAATACAGAAAAATCAATTAGGTTCATGACAATAAAATGGAATTTATCAATTAAAAACATTATTTTACGTCTCTTGGGATATATCATTGTGTAATATTGTTTTAATGATTTATTGATGTTTTTCTTTTTTATCTATTTATTTAACGTCGGCCTATTTCCGCTACCAGGGCCTATCACCGATGCCAGGAAACGACCTACCTCCAACCTGAAAATTTTGCCGAACCTCTTCTCGAAAGAAGAGTAGGGATCTCTAACTTGCCTAACATTTAATAAACAAGGGACCGCCTGCTTTACCCTCCGACAGGGGTTATTCTAACGTGCAGTTGGACACAAAATGTGCAGTAGAAAAAGTAAATTGTGCAGTGGGAAATTAAAATCTGTGTAGTTATTTTTTTATTTATTTACAAACAATACGAACAAAAAACATAAAAACAGAACAACCTTAAACTTAAAATATAGGTTACCAGACAGAACACAGAACCAACAGAAACAAAGCAAACTAAAATGATAATAGGTTACTATATGGTACATATGAGGATCAGGCCCCCCGTATGGGGGATACTGAGTTTAGGGGCCCGAGTTTCCGAGGGGCCCGTAGTGGTGGCCTGCTAGAGATTTTGCCAAATTTTGTTTTCAAATTCCCCCCCCCCCCCCGCCCATCATTCACCAATTATTAAGCGCGGGGGCCCTCCAGAGATTTTAACAAAAACATTTTTTCCCGCTCATCAATTATTAGTAGCGGGGGCCCGCCAGTGATTTTAATACCGGGGCCCATGATTTGATGCAAATATGCACATATACCTACACTAAAATTTCTTTGTGCTAGCTTTTCCCTCGGCATTATCTCCAAACTCTCTACTTGCCTTATCCTCATCATTAGCATTTATTTCCTTTATGTGCAGTGGAAAAAAATCCTTAGAATAACCTCTGCCCTCCGAAGGATGATATATCCACTACGTAATCCTCATTTTGAAATTACATAGCTTCCGCATATACACTGATATACAAGCCGGTAGAAGGTGGGACGAGTTCGCTGTGTTTCCCAAGATGGTTCACCCATCCAAGTACTAACCGCGCTGCACGTTGCTTCACTGGAGTATCGAGATACATACAGAGTGAAGATGCATCTACGCTCGCCCTTATGATGTTTAAATATGATTAATTTACTTAATGTTTTTCGAATGTTTTCACCAGAAGCAATTTCATGTATTTTCTTAGTGATACTAGGTATTCTGATAGAACCATAGACTTTTATAATTTTTTCAATTAAAATTTTTTTGTACCTCAAATGCATTTCCAAAAACTTTCTCATTTAATGAGAGAATATACTGTAATTTTCCATAAAATAATGACTTTCCTTTAGCAGCTTTTTAATGAAATTATCACTGTTATAAATTGTTACTTGAGGGTTTCTGATCGAGAATCTGAAATCTAAATTACGTAATATCGTAATCCAAAATGACGAATCCAATATGGCGGCCATAATATTTTTTTAATTGACATGTAAATGCGCAAATTGTTAAAGCTTGTTACTCGAGGGGTTTTAGAGATTGCTGATCATGAGTCTGAAGTCCAAATTACGTAATATCGAAATCTAAGATGTCGGATCCAATATGGCGGCTGTAATATTTTTTTAAATGAGATGTACATGCGCAAATTGAAAAAAATTGTTACTTAGGGCTTTTAAGGGTTTCTGACCATGAATATGAAGTCTAAATTATGTAATATCGTAATCCAAGATGGCGGATTCAATATGGCGGATCCAATATGGTGGCCATAATATATTTTTAAATGAAATGTACATACGCAAATTATTAAAAATTAGGTTTAAAGATGTCAACATTTTTGATTGGTTATCTCATTTTTTTATAAGATGGCATATTCGAATCTGCCATCTTAGAATTCGAAATTATGAATGCGTAGTCAGCAATCGCAAAAACCTGCAATTAACAATTTTTAACTGTTTTCGCATGTACATCATAATTTTTTTTAAATTTATGGCAGCCATATTGAATTTAATTTTCTGGTTTGCAAAATATCGAAATTTTAATATCCGAAACGAGATTAGCAAACTGCGAAACCCCCGAAACACAAATTTTAACAGTTTCCTTCTCGATTTGTCATTCTTTTTTAACTTACGGACACCATATTGGATCCGCCATCTTGGATTTCGATATTACGTAATTTGGACTTCAGATTCATGATCAACAATCTCTAAAACCCTTAAGTAACAATTTTTAACAATTTGCGCATTTACATGTCAATTAAAAAAATATTATGGCCTCCATATTGGATTTGCCATTTTGGATTACGATATTACGTCATTTAGATTTCAGATTCTCAATCAGAAACCCTTAAAAGTCCTAAGTAACAATTTTTAACAGTTTGTGCATGTACATTTCATTTAAAAAATATTATGGCCGCCATATTGGATCCGCTATCCTGGTTTTTTGAATCGCAAAATTCGGGGATCAGAAATGAGATTAGAAACTAAAAAACCTCCCAAGTAACAGTTTTTTTTATAATTTTAAACAATCTTTTGATAAAATTTTAATTTACTTTCAAAATTTATGTCCGCGATATTGAATTAGCCATCTTTAATTTTGAAATTTCAAAATTCGGGCTCGATAGAATTAAAGGCAATTTTATAACGAATAGTTTAAAAAAAAAATTAAGTTTCATTAATTCCAGGCTTGGGAATTATCGTTTGTCCAAAAAATGAGCTATTTGCCCCACTGTGCGCAGGACAGATCATATCTTTGGAGGGTGTGTTTTTCGGGGTAAGGGTGAAAAACGAGCCAAACTGAATCCGGATTCAAAAAGTCAAAATACATAAGTATACACCGGTATAGTCCGCCGGACAGACCACTTTGTCTTTGTTTTGGGGGCGTTTTTTGGGTTGGGGGTGAAAAACGAGCCAATCTGACAATTTTGACATCAGATCCGAATACATAAGAATACACACACTCCCGTTTTTTTTTTTGGGGGGGGGGGTGTTTTTCGGGGTTAAAAAACGAGCTAATCTGTCAATTTTAACTTCGAATCTGGATTCAGCAGGTCAAAATAGGTAAGGATGCACTAGTATAGTCAGCCGGACAGACCAATTTATTTTTGTTTTGGGGTAAGGGGTGAAAAACGAGCCAATCTGACAATTCTGACTTCGGATTCGGTTTCAGCAGGTCCAAATACATAGGAATATAATGGTCTGGTCCTCCGGACAGGCCGTTTTTTTTGGGGGGAGGGTGTTTTTTGGGGTTGGGGGTGAAAAACGAGCCAATCTGACAATTCTGACTTCGGATTCGGTTTCAGCAGGTCCAAATACATACGGATACACTGATCTGGTTCGCCGGATAGACCACTTTTTTTTGTGTGAAATAAAATTTCAATGGCTAAGCACCACTAAACAATGCGTCGTAACAGTTTTTATTTTTTTTAATTATGGCGCACCGCTCCAAAAAAATTTGAAAAAAATCTACCAAAAACTACTCATAACAATGTATATTTGGTAAAAGTTTTGTGTATGCGAATCATTATTTTCATGAAAAAATAAATTTTCTAATATTTAAATATTTTTTTTTATTCGAAGGGGGTAGCAAAATCAGGTGATTTTTTTTCCTAAGATGCACTTAAATTACACGTACATCGTCTATTTTTTTCATAATAATTAACGCACAACTTGCAGAGATAAAACATGAAAACGAAATGTCATGTTTATTAGGGTACAGGGATTACCCGTGGCGACGAGGGGCCAAAACTCTAGGAAAACATTTCTTTTCCTATTATCGAATTGTAGATCTACTGACACCGAATGAGCCCCAAACGCTTCTGGGGCCATTTTACCATGCATATTCTGCTATACCCTTTGCGATTCTCATCGAATCACAAGGGTAACTAGTACATGCGGTAGGGACAGCCGATACGCCGTCAATGATCGTGAAAGGCAAGACCTTCACCACACGTTTCAAAGATGGCGAATATATTTTCGCACTCGGGAGGTTCAGACTTACCAGGTTTCTGATTGCCATTCATAAACTTATCATTTTTTTTATCTGACTTTTTTCAAATGTGGGCGAGCGTAGAGCTTCTTGTAGCGCCCAAAATGAATGGGAGTCAGGATTCATGATTTTTGGGAGTAAATTAAGAAATCCCTCCAATCCCCATGCGTAAACCTATAACTTATTTGTGACTTTTTTTTACTTTTACAGGTCATATTTCTTACACCTTTGGAGACCTGCCGTATGCCCCTGCCGCCAAAAAAAGGACTGGCATGGTAATTTCTGTGCTCTACAAATTAACAATTCACACATTTTGGGAGTAAACCTATGACACCCAATTAGTGGTCGGCGGGCTCCTAGTCTATAAGTTGAAGAATAAATAAAAACTTCGACTTAGGAAAAAAATTATCAAAAGACAATTTATTTAGAGCATAACATATTTAAGGCATCAGCGCTAGAGGCTGGCGCAAAAGGACTCATACAAGCTCACAGAAAAGTAAGGCACAACAAGGCGCACAATTCAAAAGTATGCCAAAAAGGTGAAAAGGTGAAACTTCTAGTTAAACTCTAGTTTAATCTGAACTTATAAAACCGGCCCTTAGTAATTAATCATAATTATTGATACCACCCTTTTTATTGAAGTTCTTTTGGACAAGTGCACCCAACTGGATCATGTGAAAGTATTCTTAGGCCCCCAGGCAGCTGCTAGAGTTTATATATACGACCAGTATCATATCCACTTCTGGCAAATTGCGTCTAATGTGACGGTAAGCATAAGGAATTAATCTGTTAGTATTATGTCAGTAATAATTTAATAGTACCTTTAGTATCTAGTAGTAGTATCTTTTAATTAATTCAGCGAAACTGAACAAAAAATGATGCGGCATTTAGAAAGGAAACCCCCATCACTACGTATACAGGCTGTGTGGTAAAGCAATACCGAAACTGAACGGGAAGGTACACACTAGTAAAGAGGGTCATTTGGCATCTATGTGACTAAACATATCTATATGAAAAACGCTACGGTTTTTTGCATAATGTCGACTTAAAAAAAACTCAATTTTTCATCAGTTATGCAATTATTACGCACTAAATTTTAACTTTTGATATTCTGAATAGTTTTTCTTTATCCGAAATAAATAAACTTCCAAAAGAAAAATAATTTAAAAGTTTCAGTTGGGTAAAATAAAAATAAAAAATGTATTTATAGGAAAATAATTAATTGGAACTTCGGGCTTACAATTTTTTTTAGTCTGCGGTCTAAAATCAAGATGACCTATTCCGAGATGATGTACAAACGTACATCATTTAACTTGAGGCAGCCATATATTAGTAGAAAGTGCCTTAAAAAATAAATCTGTAGGGCTTTAAATACTAAAAGCTGACAAGTGGATAAATCGATAGCATATATATAGGCAAACTTCCAACAAAAGTTGTCCAAAAATTGTCCTGTGCAAAAGGGCGTTATTCAATTTTTTCGATTTATGTAGTTCATCACATAGCCGAAATACATATCTTTCTTTTGTAAAAATTGCATAATTTTCTCTGTAGCTGTACGGATGTAAAAAAATAAACTATTTTCAAAAAAGCATAGCGCCTTATTAGACCGTGGGATAGTGACAGATTTTTTTAAACGTTTGGTTCCTATCTGGCCTTTTGGGAGCCTTTTGTGCCTGATTTGTACTAACCATTTTCGTGTTTATCAAACGGTTATCCAGGGCCCCTCAGCGGAAAACAGAAAAGAAAATTTCATGACAATGAGCAATTTCAAACGTTTTGTTCCTATCTGGCGTCAAGTTAGACTTACGTTTTAAAGAAAAACATCCGACGGAAGCTTATCGCCAGACAAATTCCGTGGGCCGGAAGACCCGAAAATTCAATCCGAAGATGTAAGAAAAAATGGTCAAAATCAAACGATTTGGTTCTTATCTGGGAATTGTATATATAGGTAAATAGATTATAATTATCGCGATATAACAAACGCCAGACAAATTCCGAGGCCCCAACAGTGAAAAAATTATTCAAGTTGTCAACTATTCCGTGAAAATCAAACGATTTACATTCGTCTGGCATTTGTTTTTTTGTTAATATTAGGCAATAAGTAGTTTCAATTTAAGATTCCCAGACGAATTGGCTGGGTCCCCTGGATAGCCAGACAAAAAGAAAAGCGCGAAAAAAATTCCATTTTTCAAACGATTTATTCCTGTCTGGCATTTGGATTTTAAAATGTTAATAAATAAGCCATATTTCTAGTCCCAGATAAAGAGCTTGGGCCCCGACGTAGATATGTTGAGCGAAAGTATCGAAAAATCAAAAAACAGTCATGTAAAAAATCGATGCATTTTCAAACGATTTACACTCGTCTGGGATTTGTCTTTTTAAAAAGATAATGTTAATGAACAAACAATATTTCAAGTGCCAGACAAAAATCTGGGGCGCAGCTGTAGATATATCGCAAATTTTGAGGTTCTACAGTTGGCAACTTTTTAATCCTGACTCCTACGCCAAAAGACTACTCTAGCTAATTTAAATAGAATAAAATTTGCTAAAACTCATTTTTTAATTTTTTGAATTCCGACAATAATGAAGGAATTAGAGGGGGGCGGGTCTCCATTTTGTCACCGTAATTAATCGGTAATTAACTGAAATCGATCTCATATATGATGTTCACTTAATATCATGTACTACTTTGACGTTCCGTTAATCTCGGTCCTTCGAAACAAAGGTTTCTGAGAAAAATTATTTTTTTAGATTATGTAAATTATAGGAAAACGTGTAATTTCCTACATTTTCTCGAATATCTCGATAATTACTGTTTTTTCGAAAAATTTGTAGATAGCTTATGTAAACAGAATTGATTGAGCTTTCCGACACTTTTTTTATTTTTTCTCTAACATAAAGAGCAAAAGACCAAGTATGCGGACGTCTCAAAGCCAACCGCTACCCAGTCTATTAATTAGGGTGAAGACGTACCGCTCGGCTAAAGTACACCATCTGTGGGTCCCCACGCGAGACTAGTTTCTCGATCTGACGTCACAGTGCTTTTCGTGAGGAGTTCCGAGGATTTCAACTTTAATTATTTATTGCAAAGTAAGTACTGCGATTTAAGAGCTGATATTCGATGTGACGTGTTTTTATACATAAACACACACTTTAATGAAATACAAAAAAAATGGGCAAGTTCCCCATTAGCAAACGATAAATAAAAATCACCGCGGGATGAGCGGGGAGTATAAAAAGCAGCGTCGCTCGCAAGCAATGCATACCACATATGTTTCTACCACATCGCATCTTACGTGTCTTATGTCGCGTGCATTAAAATGAGAGAAGAAATCACTTTTGTGTGGTTGACTACCTACGCCAAGGGAGAATGAAACAGGTACGGACTTACGAGGACTCTCAGTTTCTATGGTGTAGTGCAGAGTTGTAAATTATATATTAATATGTAATAATTTATATTTGTCTTTTTGCTAGTACTTATGTAACTTATTTATTGTAAATATTATTCGATCGATTATGAATGTGAAAGTGACAGTTATATTGATTCCAGTGATAAAGAAAATCAAATTCCAAATGAGTTTCAAGTGAGAAAAAAACGGCATTTCAAGGGCGGATCTGGACCTTGAGCTGGGGGTGGGGTAACATAGCCGCGTAAAAAAAAATTATAAACACAACTAAATAGAATATATATTCAAAAATATAAAATAAAATAATAAAAATTATGAAATTTTAAAATGAAAGTTAATTGTTTACTGAATCTTGGGGGGTAATTACCCCGTTACCCCCCATAAATCCGCGCTTGCGGCATTTAAGTAGTGACGCGAAACAAATTTGTTTAAATGTGTATACCTAATACTCTTTTACAATGACAAGCTAACGAAATGCCAGACGAGTGTGAATCGTTTGAAAATGCATCGATTTTTACACGACTGTTTTTTTATTTTTCGATACTTTCACTCAACATATCTACGGCTGGGCCCAAGCTTTTTGTCTGGGACTTGAAATTTGGTTTATTTATTAACATATTCTTTTTAAAATCCAAATGCCAGACAGGAATAAATCGTTTGAAAAAATGGCTTTTTTTTCGTGCACTTCTTTTAAGATTTAAAATATGTTTGGCCCACGCTTTTTGTCTGGGACTTGAAATATGGTTTATTTATTACCATATCTTTTTAAAATCCAAATGCCAGACAGGAATAAATCGTTTGAAAAAATGGCTTTTTTTCGTGCACTTCAAGATTTAAAATGTTTGGCCCACTAAAAATATCTGTGAATGATACAATACATTTTCGTTTTGGTTAATTTTTACAGAAAAAATCATTTCACATGAGAACCAATCGTTTGATTTTCGCGGAATAGTTGACAACTTGAACAATAATTTTTTCACTGTTGGGCCCTCGGAATTTGTCTGGCGTTTGTTATATAGCGATAATTATAATCTATTTACATATATATATACAATTCCCAGATAAGACCCAAATCGTTTGATTTTGACCATTTTTTCTTACAAATTCGGATTGAAATTTCGGGCCTTCCGGCCCACGGAATTTGTCTGGCGATAAGCTTCCGTCGGATGTTTTTCTTTAAAACGTAAGTCTAACTTGACGCCAGATAGGAACAAAACGTTTGAAATTGCTCATTTTCATGAAATTTTCTTTTCTGTTTTCCGCTGAGGGGCCCTGGATAACCTTTTGATAAACACGAAAATGATTAGTACAAATCGGGCTCAAAAGGCTCCCAAAAGGCCAGATAGGAACCAAACGTTTGAAAAAATCTGTCACTATCCCACGGTCTATATGGAGAACGCAAACTTTAAGTGCCTGTATCTCTTTTCGACCTTCGCTAGAAATTAATTCATTTTGCCATTTTTTTACATTGGACACTCAATTTCTCGAAAACTAAGTCTCAAATAAGAAATATATTCTTTATAAAATGAAGGCCTATGCTTTCTGACTACGACGGTACTTTTTAAAATATTTTTAGTGAAATGATAACTGAGTTCTGAATTTAAAACTAACGCGGTTACAAAATATAGAAAAATATTACATATTTTTTTGTCATTATAATTAATTTATGCAGCATTATATACAAAGTTATTGTGCATTATGGGATGTTTATAGTACAAGCGCTGGGTAAACCATCTAATGCCAAAACATTTGGTGAATATTCAAAAATATTCTCATCTATTGTTTTCAGAAATGAATTCAATGCTGACAGAATTGATGTAGTTCTAGACAACTACCAAGAGCATTCCATTAAAAACATGACCAGAATAAAAAGAAGTTCTAGTTCGTCTATTGATAAAATAATTAATTCAGGAGATGTACTTCTGCCTCAACAATGGAATTTATTGATTAATTCAATTTCTAACAAGCGACAATTAACAAATTTTTTATCATTACAACTAAGTGAATTATCTAACACACAAACAATTCAATTTGTAACAGGTGGAGGATTTCTTGATGTTATGGAATATCGAAGCAATTTTAAGTTAGTGGATGATTTGTTAATATCAAATCACGAAGAAGCTGATACTAGACTTTTGCTTCATATTTTATCAGCAAAAAAATCTGGGTACAATAAATGTATCATTGATTCCAAAGATACCGATGTTTTGCCCACTTCAGGGAGCACCTAACACCCGAAATTTGGGTAAAAGCTGGGAAGAAAGGACATGAACGATTTATACCAGTGCACGATTTGGTAATAGATCAGGCGTTATTAAATAACTTACCAGCGTTTCACCTAATTACACTGTATAATGTATGTATGTATTAAGTGTAAAAATCGCGAGTGTACAAATTTTGTGTTATATCTCAGTGTTTTAAAAAGTTTTAAATACAAAAAAACATACGAGTTGGTACATAAAGGTCTATTACCTATAAATCTCAACTTTTCTTTCCAAGAAAAAGTTGAATTACATAAATAAATTGAATTAAACACCAAATATATAATTCCCAACAGGAGTTCTTATCAAGTGGAATTGCAAAAAGCTGTGGGTTTTTACAAGCCTACCAGTGGAGTGGAAATATTTTATTTCTGCCATGATTTAAAAATTTAAATAACATTATGGAATGCAATAATTGTAAAACTACCAATGATGAACAACCAATTGTTGCTTGTGATGGATGCAAATTATTCCTATGCAAAACATGTTCTAACCTCACAGCATCAGAAAATAAAGTGATGCAACTAAAAGAAAGAACTATGAGATTTTACTGTAAGGATTGCCTGAGCTCAAACACGATAAAATTATTACTATCTACCATAAAGGATAAAACCACAATAATTGAAAGTAAGAATAAGATAATCGAACTGTTGGAAAAACATGTGCAGTCATACAAACAAAGAGAATATGATTTAAAAAATAGACTTGAGTACATGCAAGCCCAAAATAACACGGTACAACCAACACCTGCTGTAATAGGTACAAGTGGCAGCAACCCAATAAACGACCCCAAATTAAAGCCAGTTAGTCAACCTGAAACACTTAAACAGATTATACCAAACCAAACTGTTCCACCGAAACCAACTTGTGCTGATATTCTTAAGTACGGACATCCACCACAAAACATAAATTTAATGACGTCAGCAAAACCAAAACAAGGAAAAGATGGCCTGAGAGAACTGGAACATAAACAAAAAACCATCATGGAGGAGTTAATAAATTTAGAAAAAGACAAAGCCGCTATAAAAACGAATGAAGAAATTCGAGGATTCCGGGAAGTGCGATCCAAAAGAAGGAGACCTAACATTGGAGATGGGGAAGGTGATGGTGCTTTCCACGGCAAAAATGAAAAAGAGAGGAAAATCTGGTTATTTATCACCAGAGTTCCAGATGATGTCAAAGATGAAAACATCAAACAATATATTGAAACCCGTGCAGGGACCGATGATGTACGTGTCCAGAAACTACCAACACTTAATTCGAATCCCGACAATCAATCTTTTATGATAGGTGTACAGCCTTATCTTCAGACTACTATTTATAACCCAAAATTCTGGCCAAGAAAGATAGCTTTCGATCGTTTCGATTTTAAACGAGGTAAGCGTTTCCTGGACTCATCCCGTACTGGCTTAGAATCAGATGCCAACTCGCAGCCCAATTCTTTTTTATGTCCTACAATGTAAAACGGCCTTACCCAAACTCACACGAAGCTTCAAAAGAAAAAACAATGAATAATAAGAGAATTTTAAAAGAGGATTTAAAAGAGTCTCATCTAAATGTTTTAAACAATCTAAACAAAGAGGCAAAAATATTAGACAATAAAATGAACAATAATAACAGTGATAGAGAATGGTGTAAAATTAGTATTATCCATCAAAATACACAGTCTATAGGAAATTCTACAGATGCAATAAGCGCCTTCCTACAAAATCATAAAGAGTGCGTATTCTTTTGTGTGTCAGAACATTGGAAGAGCAAGTCACAGATAGTCAATTATAGCATTGACAATTTTTATTTGGCATCTAGTTTCTGCCGCAATGAAAACAAACATGGAGGCAGTTCAATATATGTGCATAAAAGTGTTCCATGCAGAGAAAGAGAAGATATCAAATCATTATCGACATCGGAAGTGTTTGAATGTTCAGCAATAGAAAGTAAATTACATTGTCAAAGACTTATTATATTGTCAATTTATAGACCACCTCACGGTGACTTAAACGTGTTCCTTAGTAAATTAGACAGTGCTCTAGCTTTATTCTGTCATGAAACTGCAAAAAAGGTGATAGTAGGAGATTTTAATATAAGTTTAAATCATGATAATCAAAACAAGTTTGAATTATGTTCACTTCTCAACTCGTATGATTTACATCAAACGATATTCGAGGATACAAGAATTACTCCACAGGGTGCATCATGTATAGACAATATTTTCACGAATGAAAGTTTTTATAACTCTAAAGTTATTCACTCTCTAATTTCTGATCATACTGCACAAAAAATCACTCTTGAAATAGAATATGAGCACACAAATACTTTTACTTATAGGAGATACATCAATGATAGTAACAAAGAAGTTTTCTTAAACAGCTTGACTAATACACGGTGGGATGAGGTATATGATACTTCACCAAAAAATGTAAATAGACAGTGGGAAATATTTTTTTCTATTTTTAATTCTAAATTTGATGAGGCCATTCCAATGAAAAAATTTAAAGCATATGTAACACACAAAACAAATGTTTCCCTAGATACTCCTGAAATCAGAGAATGCAAAAACAGATTAGATATTTTATATGTAATAAGCAATGTGGACAAAAACTATAAAGCTATATATAACGAGACCAAAAAAATGTACAATAAATTACTTGCAGAAGCTAGGTCGGCTAAACTACAGAAAAGAATACGGGACTCGGATAACAAGTCAAAGTGTGTATGGAGTATAGTCAATGAATTGACAGGTAAATCTACCGATAAAAACACTCGTATACAGGGTGACCCTCAAACAATTGCAAATGAATATAATTCATATGTCGTAAATGCTGCATCTAATCAAATAGCTCACTTACATCCTGAACAGTTTTACTGTAATTTTGATGGACCAGAGGAACCTATGTCTCTTGAATATGTAACCAGTGAGGAAATTTTAGATATAGGAAAAAAAATTAAAAATAAAATGAGCAGTGGGGAGGATGGTATCCCTGCTAGTTTAGTGAAACTATGCATACCAATAATTGTGCAGCCTTTAGTATTTATTCTCAACAACTCTTTGAAATATGGCATTTTCCCAGACAAATTAAAGACTGCTTTGGTAATTCCTATTTATAAAAAAGGTGACCAATCCAAAATGGAAAATCATAGACCAATTAGTTTGCTTCCTTCTTTTGCGAAGCTATTTGAATTGGTAATGTATGATAGACTTATGAATCATATGATACAACAAAATTTGCTAACTACCACTCAACATGGTTTTCTGAGAGGTAGATCGACACATACTGCAGTTTATCATTTTAATATGAAAATTTTACAATCATTAGAAAACAATGACATGGCCTTAGGTCTGTTTTTAGATTTATCCAAGGCATATGATTGTGTTGATCACAAGATATTATTAAATAAATTAGACAACTATGGAGTGAAAGGAAATCTACTGCAGTGGTTTCGATCATATCTCTCAAATCGCCGTCAAAGGGTAGCTATTACCAAAGATAATGTCACAAGTAAATCGAGTAACCTGTTTATTAGCCTTGGAATTCCCCAAGGAAGTATTCTAGGACCTTTACTATTTATAATTTTTGTAAATGATCTCGCTATAAATATTAATGATAGGAATAATGTTACCGTCATTCAATACGCTGATGACACTAGTTTGTTAGTTGCTGCCCCAAATTTCATGGAAATTCTCACCAGTGCCACCTACTTTTACACTGCAGCCTCAGAATGGTTTGCTAATAATAGGTTAATACTCAATAAAACTAAAACTAATGCACTTCTATTTAAAACTAAAAAAGGGAACTTTGAAACACCCAGGGACATTACCCTTACAGACACGAAAATCGAATTAGTGGAACATACCAAATTTTTAGGAGTCCATATTGATGATACTCTTAGATGGAATGTACATATTACGAATATTGAAAACAAACTAAATGGGGTATGTTACTGTCTGAGAATTCTCTCAAAATACATAAATTTAACATCTTTAAAAGTGGTTTACCATGCTAATTTTGAATCTATAGTCCGATACGGAATTATTTTTTATGGTCAAAGTACACAAATATACAGGATCTTTACAATACAAAACAGAGCCCTACGAAGTATTCTTCAAGTGAATCAAAGGGAGTCGTGCCGAGGAAAATTTAAAATAAATAAAATGTTAACTATCACAGGTATATATATTCAAGAGATCCTACTCTTTATGTTTAAAAACAAAAATTCTTTTAGTGAATTTCTACCTACAGAATCTTATAATACAAGAAATTTTAATTACGTATATCCCATACACAGACTGACACTATCGCAGAAAAATGTACAGTACAGTTGTATAAAGCTTTATAATAAACTTCCGCATAACATTAAAATTATTGAGAGCTTTCCTCTCTTTAAAAACAAAGTTTTTAAGTTGTTATTAGATTTGGAACCTTATACCTTATCAGAGTACCTATGTTATTAAATAGTAAATGTGATATATTATTGTTTGTAGATATAAATGTAGAATGTAGTGTTTCTGTGCCGACGTTTATTTTACTTAATGTTACTAATACATGTATAATGTATTTTTGTGGCGTTACTTGGAAATAAAGAGTATTTATTATTATTATTATTATTATTATTATAATCACAGGGCGTGACACTACTAGTCAATTTTCTGGTATGGGTAAAAAAAGCTGCTGGAAAGTATACCTTACATATTACAAATTGCTTGGTCGTATTGGAATAATTAATTTTGACGATATTTTGTTCTAAAATTATAGACACGCAACGAAGATATATCGTCGGTGAATAATTTACGTGGTATCCTAGCAGCTTCGAAAACGTTGGATAAATTACCACCTACTGAGGATAGCTTAAAACAGCATTGTTTACGGGCTCATTACCAAACCATTATTTGGCTCAATGCTCTTAGTCCCATCATAAACCCCCTTAATGCGCTCAAATATGGTTGACAATCTGTCAGTGGTAAACTGCTACCGCTATTTCAAACTGCTCCAAGTTACCCACAAGATCTCACCATCTTAAGCAGCTGTGGATGTAAAAAAGGTACCTATAGTTATGGTTTCGATTATTGTAACAATCGTAACCTTGGCTTTTGATCTTGGTTCAAGCTGAACTTGGCTCAACTTAGTTCATACAACTGGCCCTTAGAGAGAAATAAATAATGTTTATTTTCAGATTGCAGATATAATATAAATGGTGCAGATGTGAAAAAAAAATAAAATGCCGTGCATAGGATCTTGCAATTGCATGGGCTAAAAATCCTGTTCAAATATCTCCTCCAAAAAAAAAAAATATAATTGACGAAAATAAGATTTAGACTAATATTTTTATGATTTTTTTTTTAAATTCGAGTAGTATTTTCTATAAAGTGTATAGCCGGAAAAGTTAGGGAAATGTGCCCCCGCACTTAGTTAACATGGCTTCCAGGTGATGCAGTTTATAGAGTATATTACACGGTAAAAATTTTAACCCGCTACTACCACCTCCGAAGGTGGAAAAAAAATATGTCTAATAATTATATTTCTTTTTTCGGTTTCTATGTAACCGATCGATTTGAAATTTGGTACGAGTATTGCTTGAGTGGAGGTAACTTACTTCAAAAAATAAGGTCATTTTATGACCATTTTAACCATTGGAAAAAAAATATAAATTTTTTTTAGAGGACAAAAGGGTGGCTACCGTTCATGGTACAATCACCATTCTATGATATATTATGTCTTGATACTTTGTGATTATCATACTAAATTGTCAGATTTTTTGCTGTGGTGGAACAATATGGAAAAAAATAAAATTGGGTAAAATAAAATATTTACACATGCCTCTTAGTTGTAGCAGTTAATACTTATAGCCTTACAAGATATTGTTGCATATCTACAACCGACCGCGGGTGCCAGTGCGATATTGCCAAGTCTACTTTTTCCCCAGACGTACGGAAATTCGGCACAATCTCGCAATGAATTACTGTCTCGACACTCGTTCGACGCTCTTGAAAATCGCCGTATTATAGCCCAACTAGTTTTCTTACGCAATCTAATAGCGAATAACATTGACAGTGAGGAGATTCTCAGCCAGTTGAATTTCTCAATTCCCCATGTAATCCTACGGCAATCCCCTACTCTCAATCTCCAAACACCCCGTATTAATGTAATGAAATTCTCACCGCTTCACAGTGGGCCGAAAATTTCAAAAAGTGGCCAAAAATCTAATTTTCTCATAGGCCGATTAACAATCACATATACAGTGTGTTTCACTTCTCGTGAAGACACCCCTGTATCTTTTTTATTTGTGGCCGAATTCATTTCAAATTTTTATCAGCCATACAACTCCATAAGACGACTTTATTCAACACGTAAATACCGCCTAGATCTAAAACGCTGGCCTACTGCGATAAAAAGAAAACAGTAATTTTCGAGAAATCATAGTAGGCTTAGAGATAGATAAAAATTTTGTTAATGAAAGTTGTTCAGAATCACTTGATATGCCCCCCCCCCCTGTAAAATTTTGTGAAAATCTGAATATTTTCAAAAACAAATTTTTTGTTTCACTTCTCGTGAAGACACCCCTGTATCTTTTTTATTTGTGACCGAATTAATTTCAAATTTTTACTAGCAATACACCATCATAAGACGACTTTATTCAACACATAAATGCCGCCTAGATCTAAAACGCCGGCCTATTGCAATAAAAAGAAAATAGCAATTTTCGAGAAATCATAGTAGGCTTAGAGATAGACAAAAATTTTGTTAATAAAAGTTATTCAGAATCACTTGATATGCCCCCCTGTAAAATTTTGTGAAAATCTGAATATTTTCAAAACAAATTTTTTTGTTTCATTTCTCGTGAAGACACCCCTGTATCTTCTTTATTTGTGACCGAATTAATTTCAAATTTTTATCAGCCGTATAACTCCATAAGATCACTTTACTCGACACACAAATGCCGCCTATATCTAAAACGCCGGCCTACTGCGATAAAAAGAAATTCGCTATTTTCGAGAAATCATAGTAGGCTTAGAGATAGAGAAAAATTTTGTTAACAAGAGTTGTTCGGAATAACTTGATATGCCCCCCTGTGAAAATCGGAATAATAAAAAAAAAATTGTTTCACTTCTCGTGTATCTTTTTTATTTGTGGCCGAATTCATTTCAAATTTTCATCAGCTATAGAACTCCATGAGGTGATTCCATCTAACACATAAAGAGAACTTTTTACAGCAAATGAAAGTCATACACAATTATTATTGAAATTATTTATTATTTAATTACACGTGTATGCAAAATTTCAGCTCTATTGGATAACGGAAGGTGGGTAAATTTGATTCATTCGTACATAATACATACTTACATACAGATGTCCAAGTATTATAAGACGATTGAAAAAAATAAAACGATATTACATTTAAGTTGATGTGTAATAATAAAGTGTCCCTTTTAGCGTTTTATTGAATGCCGATTTTTGTTCACAACTTTCATTTGTTGGAAAAAGTTCTCTTTATGTGTTAGATAAAATCGCCCTATGGAGTTGTATGGCTGATAAAAATTTGAAATGAATTCGGCTACAAATAGAAAAGATACGGGGGTGTCTTCACGAGAAGTGAAACAAAAATTTTTTTTTGAAAATATTCCGATTTTCACAAAATTTTACAGGGGGGCATATCAAGTGATTCCGAACAACTTTTATTAACAAAATTTTTGTCTATCTCTAAGCCTACTATGATTTCTCGAAAATTGCTATTTTCTTTTTATCGCAGTAGGCCGGCGCACAATGGCGAGAAATGCTAGTGTTCCACCCAAATTACTCCAGAGGTCGTAAATTTTGAGTTATTGAGACATTCTTTTTTTTTAAATGTTCATCTTGAATTTACCTATCGATCCCTCTAGCCGGATTTTGAAATTTCATTTTTCATTTTTTTTAATTTTTAATAGAAAATCATATTTTGACAAAAATATACTGTTTTTTCTATTAAATTTATTCTAACGGGCCGTAAATTTGAGTTTTCGTAACAAATTTTTTTTTCAAATCTTCGTCTTTTAATCAGCTATTGATCGGTCTAGATGAATTTTTGATTTAGTTGTTGACAACTGTCAAAATTACTGTCAGATATAAAAAAATACGATTTTTAGATAAATAATTCATACAATAACAGATTGGTGTTCAGAAAAATATATATAGTGTCTTCAATGTACCTTGACAGGAAAATATGTATTTCTAAATTTGGCATCTGCCATAATTGTTGTCAAATTTCCAAAGATAGATGGAAGAGCTTATTAATTTTAAAAATACCCTGTAAATGTATAGAAAAATAGATATATTTTGTTTTTGATCCGTTTGATTTAGTAATTGACAGGAAAATATGAGTTTTAAATTTGGCAGCTGTCATAATTGCTGTCAGTTTTCAAAATACAGTACTTATTAATTTTAAAGATGCTCTATAAATGTATAGAAAAATAGATATATATTGTTTTTAAACTGCCAGATTTAACAGTTGACAGGTTTTTAAATTTGGCAGCTACCATAATTTCTGTCAAATTTCAAAAAATAGAGGTTAGAGCTTATTAACTTTAAAAATACCCTGTGAATATGTAGCAAAACGGATAAAAATTGTTTTTAATGTACCTGGTTCCGAAGTTGACAGGAAAATATGATTTCTGAATTTGGCAGCTGTCATAATTGCTGTCTCATTTCAAAATATAGAGGTAAGACTTATAAATTTTAAAAACACCCTATAAATGTATAGAAAAATAGATATATGTTATTTTTGATCTATCTGATTTCGTAACTGATAGGAAAATATCATTTTTAAATTTGGCAGCTGACGTAATTGCTGTCGAATTTCAAAACATGGAGGTAAGAGCTTATTAACTTTAAAAATACCTTACAAATGTATAGAAAAATTGATGTATATTATTTTTGATCTATCTGATTTCGTAAGTAATGGGAAAATATAATTTTTAAATTTGGCAGCTGCCACAATTGCTGTCAAGCTTTAAGGTGTGCAGATTAGAAGTTATTAATTTCAAAAATACCCTTTGAATGCATAGACAAATAGATATATATTATTTTTTCTCTTCCTGATTTATGAACTCACAGGAAAATATTATTTTTAAATTTGGCAGCTGCCAAATTTAGAAATGACATTTTCCTGTCAACTTCGGAACCAGGTACATTAAAAATAATCTGTATCCGTCTTGCTATATATTCACAGGGTATTTTCAAAGTTAATAAGCTCTAACTTCTATTTTTTGAAATTTGACAGCAATTATGGCAGCTGCCAAATTTAAAAAACCATATTTCCCTGTCAGCTACTAAATCTGGCAGTTTAAAAACAATATATATCTATTTTTCTATACATTTATAGAGCATCTTTAAAATTAATAAGTACTGTATTTTGAAAACTGACAGCAATTATGACAGCTGCCAAATTTAAAACTCATATTTTCCTGTCAATTACTAAATCAAACGGATCAAAAACAAAATATATCTATTTTTCTATACATTTACAGGGTATTTTTAAAATTAATAAGCTCTTCCATCTATCTTTGGAAATTTGACAACAATTATGGCAGCTGCCAAATTTAGAAATACATATTTTCCTGTCAAGGTACATTGAAGACACTATATATATTTTTCTGAACACCAACCTGTTATTGTATGAATTATTTATCTAAAAATCGTTTTTTTTTATATTTGACAGTAATTTTGACAGTTGTCAACAACTAAATCAAAAATTCATCTAGACAGATCAATAGCTGATTAAAAGACGAAGATTTGAAAAAAAAATTTGTTACGAAAACTCAAATTTACGGCCCGTTAGAATAAATTTAATAGAAAAAACAGTATATTTTTGTAAAAATATGATTTTCTATTAAAAATTAAAAAAAATGAAAAATGAAATTTCAAAATCCGGCTAGAGGGATCGATAGGTAAATTCAAGATGAACATTTAAAAAAAAAGAATGTCTCAATAACTCAAAATTTACGACCTCTAGAGTAATTTGGGTGGAACACTGGCATTTCTCGCCACTGTGCGGCGTCTTAGATCTAGGCGGCATTTATGTGTTGAATAAATTCGTCTTATGGAGTTGTATGGCTGATAAAAATTTGAAATGAATTCGGCCACAAATAAAAAAGATACAGGGGTGTCTTCACGAGAAGTGAAACACACTGTATAATGAGGGAAAAATAATTTAAAAAATAAATGTCCCCAGGGGTGGTTTTTAGGGGTTGTTTTTCTGAAAAATTGCGTATTTCAGCTTTTTTCGGTTGGAAGTTATAGCAAGTCATTTGAATAAGACAAAAACTAATTGTAAATATATTTACCATCGGGGGTTGCTTTTAGGGGTTGTTACTGTATATATTGGTATATTAATTTATTTTCCTGTTTAGCGATATCGAAAACCGCTTAATTAACCCACAGAAAAATATGAAAAAATATTTACTCCCAGGGGCGACTCTCTCAGGGATTGTAAAATAGAATGAAACTGAACTGAATTTTGTCTTAAACATTCCTTGAACAGGTCAAATTTTATTGATAATAAATACTAATTATAACTTCAAAGGATAACAGTTGGCTCCGCAACCCCTTGCATCAAGTGAGCGATACTACAAAACTTTGAATTGATATTCTTCAATTTTAACATGGCGTCTTCATCACTCTGGATTTTATAGTATATCACCAAATAACTGAATAGATACTCCGTTCGATTTGAACGACCTAAACCATTATTTTCATGCAAGACGTCAAAAAATTGCCTTTTGGTCACCATTTTCACTCTAAAAAAATTTTGTACCACTACAGAAGAGAATAAATGTAAATCTGAAGACAAAACTAAAGTAAAGACCAGAATAGGCATTAGTTATCGGCTAACTTGATTCTCTGTCAAGTCAAATAAAATATCGCAAATACAGAATAGAAATCAGTAGATTTTACATCTTAAATTATAAAATAAAATGTGCAGTTACGGTTTTAGAATGCATGTATTCGTTACGGTTGGTGCATATTCATGAACAAGACCTAAGCGAAATCGAAATATCTTAAAAAGGCACTTGAACGCACCTATCGAATTTTAATATGTTATTAGGGAATGTTCAAGCTATCTTTTAGTTTTTTAGTTCAAGCCGGATCTGGCTTGGAAATTTTTGTGGCTCAACATAAATTTAAATTATAACATAAAATATTCAATAAAATCAACTACATACTTATTTTATCTATATGTATAGACTCTTTTTAGTTTGTCTCATATGTATATATAACATGAAAATACATACCTTGAGGAAGTTTTCTGTACAATTAAACTTTTGATTCAAACGCTTTATAACACACAATCACTGGTTGAGAGTTGGCAATATAATAAACGAACGCTTGTATCTGTACGGACATTACAAGAAAGTCTGTGTTTGGGAGCAAATAGCTGAACCAAAATACCTTCTACCTGCTCAGAATTTCGGGAAAACATGCATTATCTATTTTTCTAAGTACCTGCAAATTCTGTTAACGGTGCTATTACTTTTATGAATATCGATTTTTGGCCGCTTTTCGAATTTTCTGGCCCACTGTGCGCTTCATCAAATTTGCAACAATTATAACTCTGTCCAAACCAGGTTTGATTTATTCAACTGCAGTCTAGCCTTGATAAAAAACCTAAAATTATAGTGTATACCGACATGTATTATATCTGAACTTCGAATAATTTAGCGGCATTTAGTTTTTAGTCCTTAGCACTTTTAGTATTTTCTTTTTTAGTATTTCTTTTGTTACTGATTATTAGTTATTAGCATTGCTAGTTAGTACCTATTGTTATAAATATCACAACTCTGTATTGTACCCATTCCGTAATTGGTGTTATGCTGTTGAATGGTGCAAGTTAAATAAAATATAAAATAAAATAAAATAAAATAAAATAAAATAAAACAAAGTAAAGTAAAGTAAAGTAAAGTAAAGTAAAGTAAAGTAAAGTAAAGTAAAGTAAAGTAAAGTAAAGTAAAGTAAAGTAAAGTAAAGTAAAGTGCAGTAAAGTAGAATAGAGTAGAGTAGAGTAGAGTAGGAGTAGGAGTAGGAGTAGGAGTAGGAGTAGGAGTAGGAGTAGGAGTAGGAGTAGGAGTAGGAGTAGGAGTAGGAGTAGGAGTAGGAGTAGGAGTAGGAGTAGGAGTAGGAGTAGGAGTAGGAGTAGGAGTAGGAGTAGGAGTAGGAGTAGGAGTAGGAGTAGGAGTAGGAGTAGGAGTAGGAGTAGGAGTAGGAGTAGGAGTAGGAGTAGGAGTAGGAGTAGGAGTAGGAGTAGGAGTAGGAGTAGGAGTAGGAGTAGGAGTAGGAGGTAGAGTAGAGTAGAGTAGAGTAGAGTAGAGTAGAGTAGCGTATAGTAGAGTAGAGTAGAGTAGAGTAGAGTAGAGTAGAGTAGAGTAGAGTAGAGTAGAGTAGAGTAGAGTAGAGTAGTAAAGGAAAGTAAAGTAAAGTAAAGTAATGTAAAGTAAAATACTACTTCTGGAGGTTCCAGGGGCGAAGTATTAACTCTCTAGGACCTTGGGGAAAAGTTTAGCAACGAATGATGTTCATTGTAATTACTGTGGCATTACGACATCTAAAAAACGACGTACTGAACCAGATGAAGAAAGTGAGGGAACGATCGAAGAAGCCTTTTATGCCCTCGACATCTTCTAGCACTATGACTAGTGACTCTGATGAAATGATGGAACTACCATTGCAAAGACTCGTTGCTACACATAAATACTGTTGCATATGTGGTGATTATAAAGAACTGACCGTAATACCCACTAACGTGGGACTACAGTGCTATTGAAACAAACAAATATACATCCCCGAGGCAATCGTTGCTGTAAAATACATTTGATTAAACATCGCCTTTATGAAGACGATATTACACATCTGGAACCATATGCCAATTGTAGCTCGATTTCTAGATCGGATTTATGCATTCTATTGAATTCCTTAACCCCAATAACAAATCTAAAAGGCTCTACAGACCACTGTGGTTTATCAGAGAAGCAATTATTAACGTTTACAGGCTTAACGGTAGATGCTATTTACGAGTTAAAGCCACTGTTGGAAAATTCAAGTACAAGAACTTCTTCTGTCCTCGTTTTTCTATTAAAACTGAAAACAGGTAGTAATAATGATAACAGAATGACCTCCTACATTACTAAATGGTTCGATATGGTGCCAGCGTGCAGCGAATTTGCTAGGAAGCTGAACAAATTGACCATCCTCAGAATGGTATCATTAGTATATTATTAAGGTTGTAATTAATAACCATAACTAATAAGATAGTCTGACAAACCGCGGTGTTCTGTAGAGCCTTTTAGAGTTGTTATGTTATTGGGGTTAAGGAATTTAATAGAATGCATAAATCCGATATAGGAATCGAGCTACAATTGGCATATGGTTCCAGATGTGCAAAGTCTTCATAAAAGAGATGTTTAATCAAATGTAAACCCATTTCGCACCCAGGGATCCTTCAAGGCGACTTAAGTTTACACATAGACTGGACCACGGATAGTAGGTTAAACCACAAAGGTTATAAAAACAAAAGCATATTAGGAATCAATATCACAAGTCAGGATAAGTATTGACAAATGACAACTAATGTTAAACAACTGTACCATACTGAGATAAAAAATTATCCATCTGCGTAGCTGGCTGATGGAACCCATCCAAGGCCAAGAATGAGGGGCAAAAAATCAAATGTATTTTACAGCAACGATTGCTTCGGGGGATGTATATTTGTTTGTTTCGATAGCACTGTACTCTCACAGTAGTGGATATTACGGTCAGTTCTTTACCATCACCACATATGCAACAGTATTTATGTGTAGCAACGAGTCTTTGGAGTGGTAGTTCCATTATTTCATTAGAGTCACTAATCGTAGTGCTAGAAGATGTCGAAGGCACAAAAGGCTGGTCTTCTTCGATCGCTTCCTCACTTTCTTCATCTGTTTCAGTACGTCGTTTTTCAGATGTCGTAATGCGACAGTAATTACAAAGAACATCATTCATTGCTAAACATTTCCCCAAGCTCCTAGAGAGTTAATACTTCGCGTCTGGGAGGTGAACCCTGGAATCTCCAGAAGTGGTATTGCCAGATTGTGCCGAATTTCCGTACGTCTGGGGAAAAAGTAGACTTGGCAACATCGCACTGGCATCCGCGATCGGTTGTAGATATGCAACAATACCTTTTAAGGCTATAAGTATTAACTGTTACAACTAAGAGGCATGTGTAAATATTTTATTTTACCCAATTTTATTTTTTTCCATATTGTTCTACAACAGCAAAAAATCTGACAATTTAGTATGTAATCACGAAGTGTCAAGACATAATATATCATAGAATGGTGATTGTACCACGAAGGGTAGCCACCCTTTTGTCCTCTAAAAAAAATTTATATTTTTTTTTTCCGATGGTTAAAATGGTCATAAAATGACCTTATTTTTTGGAGTAAGTTATCTCCACTCAAGCAATACTCGTGCCAAATTTCAAATCGATCGGTTGCATAGAAACCGAAAAAAAAAAAAAATAATTAAAGACATATTATTTTTTTTCCACCTTCGTAGGTGTGATACTTATTAATTTCGTAGGGGTAGTAGCGGCTTAAAATTTTTACCGTGTAATATACTCTATAAACTGCATCATCTGGAAGCCATTTTAACTAAGTGCGGGGGCACATTTCCCTAACTTTTCCGGCT